>NC_051170.1:28958664-29639025 GCF_013339725.1 Rhipicephalus microplus | reverse complement strand
TAGGCAACACGCGTACAGGTTGCAGTGCTTTGTTGTTGGCGGCCCTTCTAAACACTTCTCGTTGCTTAATTCACATCTTTTGCCACATGGCGCGATTTTTCGCTTCTGTCCCACAATATTACGTGCGTTAAGGAGACTCCTTCCACTGCATAACTTTCTTTTACTGTTGTAAATCTTTTTCTAACAATAGCGTATTTATATGGTGGAGCATGTGTTTGCCACAGATACGTCCTCAGTTAAATACTCATTTGGGCTGAAGTTGATATCTATTTTATTTGCGCTTTCCGTGGGATTTCGTTCATGCACAAGAATAAGGTTTTTTGCTTACAACCAACGACGTAGACCTGAATTCCCGCGAAAAAAGAAGCTCTTGAGCGCTATCGTGCTAAAATATATATTTTTTTATGAATCTAACACCAACAGCAAACAAAAAAAAAAGAATAAACATGGGAAGAAATGAAAAAAAAGATATTTACAAGAGATGTGAATAGAAAAAAAAAAGCAAAACAGCCCAAAGTCACTTAGTATAGTGACGGCAAAGCCCTTCACTGTCCTTCCTGTGTCTAAATGTTATTCTCTTCCTCGAGGACGTCGAGGCGCCCTCCATGGTTGAGGTTCGCATCTCCGTTGATTGATACGTAGTATTAACGTCCCAAAACCACCATAAGATTATGAGACGCCGTAGTGGAGGCCTCCGGAAATTTCGACCACCTGGGGTTATTTAAATGCACCCAAATCTCATCTCACGGGCCTACAACATTTCCGCCTCCATCGTAAATGCAGCCGCCGCAGCCGGGATTCGATCCCGTAACTTGCGGGTCTGCAACCAGTACTTTAGCCACAAGACCACCGCGGTGGGGCGTGTTTGAATCCCCAGTCCTCGTCGTCATACAGTGATGGCATGTTCTTCAACTTGACGAACTCGTTATGGTAGTGATTTTTACGCAGGCTCATGAATCTCCGGTGCTTTTCAAAAAATGACGGAACGACGCGAATGAAACACATTGACCTAACTAGCTAGGTTTCTGTGGTTCTTTATTCCACTTCGACGAATTTTTTTATGCGTTGATTACCTTGGTGTTCTGAAAAAAAAATGGCGTCTGAAATCATCCAAAAACAAAGTACATGTAATTTTTGCTTGCTGCTTTCATATAGGTACTTTTTTTGTGGTGTTAAACAGATAATGTTTTCTGAAAACTAAAATTATCGTTCATTACAGCAATTAGTATGTTAGATGTCAAGCAGGCTGCTCAAATGATGAGGATAGAAAAAAAGGAAGTCCTTCCTGCCAATAGCTAATTACCATTCACTAAACGTGACCATTCCAGCACAAGGTGTCGAGCCTATCAAGATATCGCACTTGTGAACTACATGCTGTTTTCGCGCTTTGCGCATATGAAAACGCACAAAATAAAGTAAAACCAGTTGATTGCGCACAATAGTCATGAGAGACATGGAATAACGAATGGGCAGCTTTATCAAAAGCAGCGCAGGTAACAATGAGGAGCTGATGTTTCGTGTATATGAACCAATCGGTAACGGTTAGACATCTCGGTAACGCCCTTTCGTGCTGATAAATGTTCTTGTTTTTGTATATGGCAACATAAAATAACAAGGCCATCCCCCATCGTGTGCACCAACCCAACCGTGTTAAAGTGAATCCATCTAGCGTAATACTGTTCGTTTAGCTGAGGATACAAAACACAAAGCTTACCAACCGAAAACAGCGGCACTCAAATCGCTCCCTATTATTCGCTATAAAATCAACAAAAATCACTGCTGGTGAGTAATGAAGAGCACCAGAAAGGTGAAAAATGCTATAGGAAAGAAAATATTGCATCCCTTTCTTGTATTTTAAGAAGCTGGTATTATGACCAATTGAGCACGTTATAGGAAAACGTACGACTGCCAATTGCTCACTACACCACAACTATTTCTTTTGCTAATCATCGAAGAGCCAACTATAGGCACTCGCAAGGCAACGTGCAAACTTACCGAGCTCTTTAGTTTTATTGTAAATTTGCTGACTAAGATGATTGACTAATGCCTGAGCCTTTTGTAACTCGTGGGCCTTTAGAAGCCTCATTCGTTGCGAAACTCACTTGTTTCGACACCTGGCGTGATTTACTGCGTCTGCTATGCACTATTATTGTCTTAGGAAAACTTTTCCGCCCATACATGAATTCATATTGCTGTTTTCATCCTAAGTAGATTAAAAAAATACATTTCTTAAACGAAAGATTATCACGATTCTGTGGTGGGACAGCTGCTTTTCATGCATTAACCTGTCTTTAATGCTCACTTCCGCCGAAAAAGCTTAGTATTTTATTTGTATCTTTCTCCATTTATTCGGTCTCGGACAAGATGATTTTTCACTCACATTGAACGACGCTGCCAACGATGCCGACGTTGGAATCTCCTAAACGAGTTTTGTAACGGTAATTTAAAGAACTTCTTTAATTGTCCGAACTTTGTAGTTGGGTATGCCCGGGGCTACTTGGTGTGGTTTCAGTATAAAACTTTACCATTAAAGTGTCGACACCTGAAAATAAGTTTATTCTGCCGTATTTATATTTTCCAAAGCGCAAACGTATCTACGCATCGACGCCGTATACACTGAAACACATTAATATCCTATACATTCAATCGTTTTAAATATTATAGGAAAACAGTATATAGAGTGAAGTAATGGGTCATTGACACTATATTCTAATGCCAGGAATAACAGCGAGAGCGGTGACAAAAAAGAGCCTTCGCAACGCTGTGTTCAACACAATTATAACATTGTGAGAAAGCACAACCACCGCGAAGGCGAGTCCCTTCATTCGCATTCAGGTGGCTTGCAGTCAGTCCACGAAAGACTTGAGTTCGCAACTTCTGTGGAAGGGACCGTAGTAATTGATGCTATCGCTGATGTGCTCGTCGTTGCCGCTGCCGAGCACCACTCCTCTGCGTTCCTGATGACCACCATTTTAGGGTACATCTGAAGTCTGTATTGCGGAGAGGTTAAGAAAGCACATGAAGTAGCCATTCGATTTACTCAAAAACAAAAAAAAAAACAGGGTGTCCAAACACCGACACCAGATAAGAGTCAAGGCACCACAAACGCCATTCGGAAGAAACGCGTCGTAGATGTACCGTAAACATCTAGTGTATCTCACAGATTAAAGGAAGAGGGAAGTACTACATAGGACGTTAGTGCTATTCGTACGGCTCTCAATAAGCCAGGTGAAGTCCGTCCCGTAGTGCAGAGAAATAATGAGCGAATAAAAGGAAAGAAGTGGCCCCATATTTCTTTCGTAAAACTCACCAGAAAATGCGCTGATTGCCGCACAAGTGTGGTGTGTAGGTTCCTTCGCGCTGTGGTCGCTTCTATGTACGACAGGCCGGTAAATTAACCAAAGATAATTGGAGAATAAGACAGTGTAAGTGCCCACTGAAATTCAATGAATGCGCAATTCTGTACCGACAGAGAAGTCACGAAACATGCCGGATGATTGAGGCAATGACATATCGATAATGGTGGTAGCACCTACGTGAGCCCATGGTACATAACTTGCAAGATGACGAAATCAAATACCTCAACGGTTATCTTTCATGTAGACCCCCAGGTACACCAGATTGATCGGTTGGCCTATTGCATGGGCATGCGTAGATAAGTTTTGTGCTTCTTTTTTTTCCGCCCTTGAGGGCATCTTCAGTGTTAGTCGGTGGTTGTGGCGTCGTGGCTTCTTTCTCCTTTCCGCGTTTTCACAACCTGCCTTTCAGTATGTATACTACTAACTAGCGGAGCTGACTACCATTCACGATTATTGACACAACGTTTTGGGCTGGGTAGATAGATAGATAGATAGATAGATAGATAGATAGATAGATAGATGATAGATAGATAGATAGATAGATAGATAGATAGATAGATAGATAGATACATAGATAGATAGATAGATAGATAGATAGATAGATAGATAGATAGATAGATAGATACATAGATACCATAGATAGATAGATAGATAGATAGATAGATAGATAGATAGATAGATAGATAGATAGATAGATAGATAGATAGATAGATAGATAGATAGATAGATAGATAGATAGATTTTAAAACTTAAAACTTGGACTCCAATATCGACGAGGAGGGAAGGAAAACGCAAAGATAGAACAAGGCTCTAACTTGTAACAATTTTTTTTTTGCGTGTACGCCTTAGCCCACTTGATCCAATGTCACCGAATGTCAGTAAGTATTAAAAACGTATTGAGTAAAATAGGGCTACCTGTTGCAAGGCAACATGTCGGCCACAAGAATAGAAATATAGAGGTTTCCAAAAAGATAATATTGGTTTCCATGTAAGTGCTTCCCAGACAACTCGAAAATTTACACTGTAGGTATGAACTTTACTGAATAATATAATTGGTCTGGTAACCAACCGGGTCGCACGCTATCTATTTTCTAATATACTTAGAGCATTCAAAGTGGTCTACAGTGTTTGATGCCCTCGTCATTTAAAGTCTATGTGTTGCAGCCATAGATTAAAGAAAGCACCCAATGCACTAACAGTGTTAACTTGCTTTAGATACAAATACATAAAAAAATTAACGCATATTTAGTTAAGATTCTGGAGGCAAAATAGTAGAGGCCCGTCTATTGTGCGATGTTAGTGCACGCAAAAGACACCAGATGGTGTAGAACACTCCGGAATCCTCTACCACAGCGTCTCTCGTAATCATATGGGGCTTTTGAGACGTAAACCCTCAGACAATATTATAAATAATTGATGATATTCATGCAATTTGTATGGTTTGATAAATGCCGGAACTCGAGTAATGATTGTTCATTAGAAACGCCAAATTGCCGCTGACCTGTCTGACTGCGGAAGAGGCGCAGTGAAGTTTACGCCGTAGGTGACGACCTGGGTGTGTACGGGGTCGCCTGATTCCAGCCGGCTGCCGGCACGGTGCCTGACCGCGACCACGTTGGCACGAGCGTGGAACGCAAGCGCGACGAACACGAAGAAGGCGATGACGATGCTCGTTGAGGACACGACGGCGGCCACGATGGCCCAGTGGGCTTCGGACACGCGCCTCGTCGCTATCGTCGAAATCTCCGCGTTTCCAGGTGCTGCCAGCGGCGACTGAAATACCTGGCCCGCGTTCTTCGGCGTGGAAGATCGAGCAGCGGCGTTATGTGAGGCGAAGGGGACGCCGAGAGATCGTCCAAAGAGACGGAACGCCTCTGCGTAACGAGTCGAACAACCAATAAGGTTCCCTCCAACAGGAACTCAGTGGTAGTCTACTTACCGATCGTAATAACTAGGGAAATAGTAAAGAAGAGAGAAAAAATGAGGAGAAGTGGACAGGGTGGACGCAAGCCGCAAACGCGTTGAGAAATAAATGTTCCGGTGGAAAGTCTTTGAGCTGGGAGAATTCAGAAAAGCTTTGAATGCACGAAGAAACATGTTACTATTATAACTCACATCAACACTTACAAGCATGTTTTAGAAAGCTGGAAATTGAAGTGCGCGATCACTTGACAATTTATGAGTCTTTGAGTTTTGAGGGGTGGTTACGTGGTGTCGTAATTTTTTTAGTTGTTCAGTGGTAACCACTGGCTATGATTTTCGATTACTATTGGTGGGGGATTGTAGTACGCACGACGCAACGCAGCCTAATCCCTTTCTCCGCCTAAGGCAATTATGTTTCTAGCCCATCCAAGTCCTCCGGAGACCACTTTTACCTGTACTATCAGATGGAACAGGGCCTCGGCCTAATTTGCACCTGTTCTGTGCCAAGTTGGCTGGCTAAAATATGGGAGGCTTCTAGCCACCCTACCAAAGTGATTGAAAGCGCAGCTGTTTCTGGTTGCTATTCTCACCTCTGAATGTCAGAGGAGCCTCAACCAATCGTGTGCCGCTCCCTCTCATCCTCTTAATGACGTTTCGTTCCGTTCTGTCAGTAAACGTTTACAATAGAACACTCTATGGATAGAATAATAGCGTATTTTCCTCTCGCAAACTCTCGTAGTCCACAAACGTTGATATAATGATCTCCGTGATGGCACATTACTGAAAAGTTCCAGCGCTTATTCAATGGAGATTCCACATCGCATATGCCTTCTCCACACTTTTGGTTAAAAGTTTCACCTTCATGCCATTCTGTTTCTACAATACCCTGTTTCCTTCCCTTAGGTGCAGAACCATTTTTCATTTTAGGGTGCATATGATGCCACAACTCTTTCACGAAAGCGCCAACTCTAATATTGTCTCCGGCATTGAGCCCTCGGAGCAGATACCGGAGGCCCCGACAAAAACTGAACACTTCCCACATAACCATGTTACAATAGGTGATTGGTGAAGTTTTAAAATGAGCAGTGGTGCGGGGAGTAGAGAATTACAGCGTCAGTGCAGCAGTCGTGACAACGCCGCATGAAACAAGTACGTACACCAGGTAAAATGTTGCTTCAGTTTGAAAATATTTCAAAAAAATGCTTACGTGTGCCTTATGGACCTCCGGCCATACACTGAATCGCTTCCCATCTCTTCGGCTTGCTACATCGTATGTTCTCTTTGAAGCCTGCAAGGAATCTCAGTGAGCATGAATAAAGAGAAGCTGAACAAACAATAGACCATATGTTCGGTTCAAACCTCTGTGTAGAAGAACGTGTGAGGCCGCATATCGTAAAGGTAATGTTTTAAAGCATGGGGGTGTAAAGAATAAAAAAATCGAGACAGTCCGATTGTGAGATATTAAAGAGTCGCAACGCAACCACAACGAAGATTTGCCAGCTACATACATTTAGCCTTCAGTTCTATCTTTAATCAATGGCTCTCTTTGCATATAATTGGTAGTTTTTGCCAGTAGTGCATACAAGGAAAGAAAATGGAGGCTGTTGACAGTGCTCTGAGACCAGGGTCATTTAGTACATTATTTTATCGTGCTACCGGGGCCCCTTACGACAAAGCTAAATCCTGCTATTCCACTCTTTGGAGTCTTGGATGGCAGCAGCGCTTCTACGTTTATTGTTACTCCCGATATTCCGGACTGGTAAAAAAAAAAATCCTACTTACGTTGCGCCCGGACGAAAAGCTTCTCAGCGTAATCGCGGTCATTTTGACGAGACATTTAGGCTGATGTCGATGATAAGTGACTTCAAGCATTCCCCACGTCAAGAAGGGGTATTAGTACCAGAAACCAATTAATATGTATAATCAAGAATATTTTAAAGCACGTCACGAAAATAGGTTAATAATGAAACAAATATAAACGACATCCTGAAACGGTTATTAAACCATTCTTTCGTGATCTAGGTGAACTTTCTGCAATATTCGATTGCGGTGACACATTACAAGAAAATTTTCAAGTATACCTAAGCTTCGCTTTCAAGCGTAGAACGCGACTACGCAATCGGACCCCGGGCACATTTCTAGCGATGCATGTCTCAAGAAAAAGCACGTTTGTGCACGTAACATCGGTCGTTTCAAACAAACTTAGAACGTCTGCCGAATGCACAGTTGCTAACGGCCCTCTCTTTTTCCTCTTTCTGTTTAGCTGATTCGCGAATGACCCACTACTCATCCGTGAAGTGTGATGCGAACATCAGTAACTGAAAAATTGTATTGTGTTCATTGTAATGTACCCTCACTGGCGCTCCTGCCTGTGCCATATATCAATGCTACACAAAGCACATTGTAATGCATGGGCCGCTTCAAACCACCCACTAGTTGCTGAATTCGCATGTTTTGATGCCCGGTGTTGTTCAAAAATTCTGCCACATAATATAGCATGCGCTAACGATACTTGTTCCGCTATATGAGTTGCATATAATGTTTTTTTTCCAAAATATTTTTGAGCAGTAACATTACCGTCAATCAGTCTTGCTCTCCAGAGACTACGCAGATCAATAAGAAAAATTAGGCTATACAGTAATGCCTCATGCTTTGTCACGTCTAGGTACCTGATGTGTACAAGATTTATTCCAATTTTTTTTCAGTTTTCGCTGCGGAACGTACCAAAGGACACTGCATCGTTGCAGTCAATAAAATAGTGACCAATATAGTCTCAAGCTTTCGGCACAATTTACAAGTTACGTCCTAGAAAAAAAAATTATTCTTTAGACATTGGCCATGTCTTCACAGGAAGAATACCTGACCTACCGAACATTCCCGATCTAAAAAAGGCATCTTCAAGAAATATATGATCGAAACATGAACGATATATAAACGTACTAGGTAGGCTTTACTGATTTATTTGTGGGGTTTAACGTCCCAAAACCACCATATGATTATGAGAGACGCCGTAGTGGAGGGCTCCGGAAATTTCGACCACCTGGGGTTCTTTAACGTGCACCCAAATCTGAGCACACGGGCCTACAACACGGGCCTACAAGGTAGTCTTTACTCTGGTTTCTTTTGTTTTATTTGTGTTCAAGTAGGCTTTCTTACTGTTTTTTTCGAGTGTTAATCTAAGTGCAACTTGTTTTTCGTTATAATAAAAAATCACATGACCCAAGGTAGGCAACCTGCTTGAATCACAGCCACCCTAGATTCAATATACTTCAGCTTAAAATTCAATAATTTATTTTATTTGCTTTTCTCTTATAACCAACGACGCAGACACGAATTCCAGAATTTATGTGAAACAAACTCTTTGACGCTGTCGCATTAATAGTGCTTTAAATCAAGGAAATTTTCTCACGTTTTTCAAGTGACTAAATAAACTACAGTCTGAGCATAAGTTCCAACTTTCCCAACCTTCGAAACTATGTGCAGTGTACTTTAATTAAATTGAAGTGCTCTAGAAAAAGCATATTAAGTAAATATTAAGCCTATAATAACGAAAGGAGTCATACATGAATCGTGGCTTATGTTAGAATGCAAAAGCTTGAAAGCATTAAGCATGTTAATTGGTGTGCCAAAGTCTTCCTTGATACGATGAGCAAAACTTTATGAAATATATAGGAAAATGTGTCGCTTACGAAAGCAAAACGTATAAGGGCACATATAGTGACAAACTGAGTTCCGACTAATGTCGCCACCTAATATAGCGCTAAGATGTCGTTTAAATGTTATAACGGGAGCCGTCACACTATCACGCGCATTACTCAACGTCCGCTACTTCAATGCAGGAACGTCGTGCACTGTTGATCAGCTCTCATCTGGTCCCCACGTCTGCAGCCGAAAGCGTCCGCGAAGGCCTTAACATGACGCAACGGCAAGTTGACCCTCATTTTAGGCGGTGGTCGTTTTCGTTGAAAGAATTGTCGCCGCTCGAAGTCCTCGTAGTCCCTCTCGCAGTGGTCCAGGGCGTAATACATGAAGAACAGCTGCGTCGAAGTGAAATCGGGCAAGGTGACAAAGCGATATCGAGGCTTCCAGACGCGGCGCACATCCGTCAGTTCACGGAAAGCGTGCCAAGCTAGCTCAATGGCCAGTGTCTGCCCGAGTAACCATTGACGCAACCACCAAGCTCGATGATCTAGCAGACCATATTGCGTTGATGGGACTGCTGTCTCCCGTTCCGAAACTGCTCTCCAGTCTTTTTCGAGACAGCGCTCAACGACCTCAAAAAGGCGCTTCGATTTATGGCCCAAGTCCAGCGCAGCTTCGCTATGGTACTTAGAGCTTGGGTATAGGAGATGCACCATGGTTGCATAATACCGGATTGCTACACGGGAGAGGTGAAAAGCAAAGACGCTGCTGTTGGCAGGTACCGAGTTGTTAAGTAGACCTTGTGGAACGCGAACCCGTCGTAGACTCGTGTCGAAGTAAGGCCACGTTTTCATAGGAGACAGAGGACGCCAGCCAGGACCGGAGTGAATTTCAGTGATGGTACGCCGTCTCCGCATTTTCCTAAATAGGTCGAGAATATCTGTCAGCTTGTTACCAACTTTCAGGCCTACCGGTAGGCACTCCGCGTTTTTCCTGACTTGATCGATGGAAAAAGGTGAATCCACGCGTATCCTCTGCAGCCGGAAGGCCAGTGCGAAGAGTGCCCGCTCGTCAAGCCATGGGAACCGTGGCAATGCCCGAAGGAAAGTGAAATCAAGATCGGCGAACCATCTTCGCTGCCACAGAGCGACGCCATTCTGTATCAGTGGCAGTGCCGCAGCCTTCACTAAGCAGAAAGGTAAGATTCCCTCCATAGATCGAAGGCAGAGGCTGTTGATGTCCGGAACTTTTGAGCGACCGGTAACCTCCAAATAAGAAAGCTGCCGCAGAGCATGCAGGGAGCTTGGCATAAACGCAGCCAAGTGAACTAACGCACGAAATCCCAGGTGATTGAGAAAGGCATTGACTGCATAGCTCCGCAATTCCTCTGGAAGCTTTTTGAAATACCTCGCAGAAAGGAGCTGAACGTACATGGTGCCATTGCAAGTCAACGATTCTGTTGTATTTGAATTGTACTCTAGAGCAGTGCTCAGCATACTAAAAATATCATGGTCAAGCTCACAATAATTCAATATAGTCGAATTCTCACTGTTTTCTACCAAGTGCTCAACCACGTCAATTATAGCCATTAATTCTTCTGCGAGGTGCTCTATGAGGGCAGGATCATTGATATTAAATGAACGCAAAGCCTCCATGACAGCACGATCGACAAGAGCAGGCGCGGTGTCACTAAATGACTGGAGTGTCTCTGGAGGCTTCAGAGTTGTGATACCTTTCATTGAATTGGAAGGATCGACGGCCACGTATATATCTGCAAGCACAGGTAAGCCCACGTCGCGTAAGAGTTCGCCAGCAAACACCCAAGCATCTTCGCGATGGCGATCTTCATTACTGCGAACCGGCCACTCTCGAATTCGCCAATGCTTGAAAACTTCACGCATTTCATGAACAGACCCAGATGAGGCGCTATTTCTGCAGACTCGTATAAACTTTAGCGCAGGTTTGACAGCTACCACACTACTCCTAAACGATGACAGTAGCATGCGTTCCATGCGATTCTCAAGAAAGACGTCTTCAGATATTATTCCTCCTCGCGTCGTTTCAGAGCTTCGCCTTTGTGTCCAGTGCTGACATATGTGCTCGTAAAAATCTTCGCATGGGTAGTCTGCTTCACTCAACAAACCCTTCAGGAAATTTCCTTCCTTAGCGCAGTAGTCACTGTCGCAGAGATAGAAATCGGTTACGTGAGTTCTTGAACTAGCGAAAGTTTTAAGCAGCCTGTCGCTCGAGGTCGATGACTTTGTGACATCGGTGGTGCACGTTGGCATATCAGCTTTGAGCTTGGGGCTCAGGTGAGTGGTGGTGCTTAAAACTATAGTTAGCCAAAAGATCGTCATTAAGCTCACAAAAGATGCGAAGCTGCGTTCGCGTACAAGTTTTTGTGATGTTTCCATAATTTCAAACATCTCTTTTTCAGCTGTGCCTTCATCTGTGCAGGGCATCAATACATTACAAACAAGAATGCTCTCATTACGAGCGGCGGTGGTGTTTGTCTCTGAACGAGACGTGTTATGCTTTCTTGTTGACATCGCCTCCGGAAGCTTCATCTCCACTTGCGGAACTGACTCACCTAATTGTTGAGAATTCTCGTAATAATTACGAACCCTGTCCTGCAGGGGTAAGAGCTTCTCTTTTAATGTCTTAAGCGACTTCCCATCGCCATCATTGACAGTTTCACTGGCCACATCTGTCCTACTTTTTGACATCTTATATAGTACCCCTGCTGGTAGCGCCTTTGGAGCTCTTGGACGCAATGCGTCATAGGAATCAATCCATTTCGATTGCAAAGTATCCTCCGACATGTAATGTGGCTGTAAGCTGTCAAGCTCGACATTGCTTGACAGAGCACCTGTTGTAAGCTTTTCAGCACTCTCTCTTTTTATCTGGTCGATGAAATATTTGGCTTTGTACGGAGCTTCATTCTCAGATTCAGTGAAAGACAACTCATCGGGTGGCTTTAGCGAATCTACTGATTTTGGCCTTCTTGGTGCAACAGGCGGAATGTGTTCCTCCGATGAAATCTCGGATACAGACTCTTCCTTTGTGGTTCTTAGCGTCAGCATCCCAGCACTGCTCCAGATAAACCATTGCTTTTGCTCAGGTGAGCTGCTAACAGTCCTATTGGACTCTATATTTTCTTTTGAGAGCTGTACCGAACTGACATTGCTTGAATCACTGAGGATTTTCCGCATGTTGTCTGTAACACGCTCTTTACATGCATCCTTATGCCCCTTTTTCGGCTCTGCCTTTTGTATCATCAGTGTTGGCAAATCGTCATCATGGTCTAATATCCCCGAAAGCAAACTGCTTATTTCAGTTGAAACGACTTCGCGACTTGGAAGAGATGTCATGTGATGAGTTGCCATCGGTAACATGGAGTCTTGATAATTCTTGGAAATATCAGAAAGTCCGGGCTCTGATGGGATGTTGGTCACTGGCTTATTATCAAGTGCGAAAGTGTTATACCTTTTTGTATCTCCTTCTTTCATAGCTGCGTTGTCTCCTATATTTTCATTTGCTCTCTCGACGATCAACGTAGGTTCTAACTCAGTTTTAATTCTGCCTTCTACAAGCTCTAATTTAGCCTTCGATGGCGCCTGTTTGTACGAGACGTTTTCTCCTGTAGGTTTATCCACAAAAGATGATGTTGAACAAGACAGGGGGATAAGCCTTCCAATATATGGTATGTTCTGTGCAGGCTGTCTCTGAGGTTGTTTTTTCGAGTTCATGCACTTTTTCGTACCATCGAAATGGGTGTTAATATTCAAAGAAAAACATCCTTTTTTGTTCATTTTCGCTTCTCTTCTACCAATAAAAACACCTTTTTCAGCTGTGGGTGAATCGGATGATCCACTTCCGGCATCTGAACAACGACGTGCATGGTGACCACGTGGTCGTGACCACCAAGGGGTTTTGCATTGTGGTACTTGTAAAGGTGGTAATCCATTCTGTGGGAATGCAGAGGTAATTGGTGTTGTAACTGGCACCATGGCGGGTAACTCGGCGTGGAGCCACGGATTACCTTTCGTGGAGGCGTTTTTCCCTTGCTCCAATTGCCGCAAGCGTTCTTCGATGCGAGACAATTTCGTTAGACCCTTCTTATGGCGTTGCTGACATTTGTTCCTTAGCCAGAGCTCTTTCAGCCGGTCCAGCTCACCTTCAAGCATCTCTGTCTCCTGCTGTATGGCTTCTTCCTCATGACGTTCATCAAAACTTGATTTTCCCTCGTGTCGGCCCGCCTCTAATATCCGAAGCTTGCACTTGAGAACCCGAACCTCCTCCTCTGCTCTAATTCTGGCTTCAATGTCCTCACGTGTGCGACATTCATCCTCAAAATTACCTTCTCTGTATACGGGCGTTCTATCTTCTAACCACGTAGCACTTTCTTGTTCATGCGTATCTGAAATGGAGCGCAAGCTGCATCCTAGTGGCTCTATAAAACCATCCATCCTTCGGCCTAGGCCGACACAGTGATCTCCGCACTTTACCACGCAAGTGCACACTGCATTCGGTACAATCGTTGAGGGCAGTTTCACATGATTACATTGTCTTCGGCTATCTTCAAATAGAGCTTGCTCCAAAGGTTTTCTTAGTGGAGTGTATTGGGCCTGGCAGTAGGGGGCATGCTCTGATGTTACGTAGTAGCCATGCTCAGCCGGATACGACTGGCCTATGTCCCAAGGACCTTGTGTGTGTGGCATCAACAATGGTTGAACAGGGATTTGTGGAACTGCTGCTCTCTGCGGCATGTGAGCTCCTCCGCTTACATATGTAGGATAATGTTCCTGTGTTGTATATTCTTCTGTAAGCCTACCTCACTCATCCGTTCAGCAGGGGCCTGTTCTGTAGACGGACAGATACGCCAGCATGTCCAAAGCTCGTCGATCATCCGTTCCGGTTGGTTTTTCCACTGCGAACCTATTTGACGTGGCATAGTACCCGCCGAGAGTGTCTCTAAGGGTCTCACAACGCGCATCTTTCGTAACCAGGGTCCCACTGTCTGTCCGTAATCATTTCGTTGAGGTTCAATGATTTCCTCATTTATTTCTTCAATATAACCCACACCGCGCCCTCTTTGAGCAGTGCCAGTACCACCAGTGGCGCTCACGTTTTGCTTGTCAGTTTGATTCACGTGAATTTTAACCGTTTTCGTTGACGCCGGTGCTCGATCTTTATGGACATCGGGATGCAGAGCTGATTTTGAACTTTTCTTGTCTCCACGATGTTTCTTTTTTTGTTTGCTTGTATCATCTTCTCGCACATTTAACTTATCTGGTTTTTCTTCTGGGTCTCTGTATTCTGTAGATTCTTTGTTTTCGCCCTGCCAGGCTGTTTCGTTAGCGCATTTCTGCTCTGAATAAGGTCCTTTGTCATGCACCAGATTAGGCTGCTGGTCGTCATAACGCGAAGATATTGCTGTAGGATCGAAAAAGTTATACTCGATCACTTCTTGCTCAGGCTCCTCTGGGGACGCGAGGCCGAAGAAAGACAGCAGCCTCTGCAGCCTTGTCTCAGAACGGGGCCGTTTGATTAGATAGCTGGCAACTGGTTGCTTTACTGGTCCTGTTTGCGTTTCTTCGTTACGCATAGGCTCTTGATCCGGCCGTCGGTAAAACAAATCATTGCCTGTTTCTGTGCTGACTTCCATCGTGGAGGGTCGTTCTGTATTGATGCGACATTTGTCTAATTTGCTGATTACTTTCACAATATGTTTCGTCATAGGCGAAAGTGCTTCAGCCTTGCCACTCTCTGACATACCGTCTTTGGCTGTGGCTTCCTGCTCTTCTAGCAATTCACTCTCTTGATCAAGTTGTTCAAGAGAATCATCTTCCTCCAGCCACCTTCGTTCCTGTTTTAGGCGCCTGCTCTTAACTTTTTCGTATCTCTTTCGCTCTTCGAACCACCGCTGGGCGTACTGTTCTTCGTCCCGTGGACGCCGGCGCCGACGGTGTCCATCTTTTTCTTCTTTCTTTTGCTTTTCTGGCCTCCAGCGTGCTTCTTCATCCTCAAGCCATTCGTCTTTGCGTCGCCGTTGGTGCTCATCTTCATCTAGCTTCTTCGCATCTAATTCGTTCTGTCGCTTCTCCTCTTCTTCTCTCTTGCTTGCCTCCTCTTTCCTGTTCTCTTCCTGTTCTTGTGCTTCCTTTAGCTGTTGGGCTTTTTCATCTCGCTTGTTCGACTCCTCCGCTTCCTTCTGCTTACGAGCTACTTCTTCCTGCTTCTTTTTCATCATCTCGGCTTTTAGCGGTGCCCCCGCGACATACTCTTCACTCGAGGAGGCCGAATGCGCTTGGAAGGCGTCTGCAATGGCAGTCGAGACCTTGTCAGCTTCGTCAACGAAGTTCATGTCGTCCCGAGCTTCCTTACTTTTGTCAGTACGCCGCACCTTGCGAGTTCCACCCCTGCTGGTGGAAGCACGTAGTCTCAACTGTCCTCGTGGCTGACGTCTTCCGCGGCCCCTAGGTCCTCGTCCCCGGCCGAGCTTCAGTTATGCCGTGCCCTTTCGTCGCCATGAGCCTGGTGGCCAACAAAGTGTCCACTCCGTGAGCGGCCGCGAAGACCTCCACGATGGCCTCCATGATGGCCTCCACGATGGCCTTTATGGTGGTGCCCACGATGGCCTCCATGGTGGTGCCCACGATGGCCTCCACGTTGGCCTCCACGTTGGCCTTCATGGTGGTGCCCATGATGGCCTCCTCGACCAGCGTTCCTTCTTCCCCTGCGGACCATCTGAGCCGGTTTTTCAGGAACAAGTTATGGCGGCTTCAAGTAGGCTTACTTGATGGCTGATCCTGTGTAGTTTATCAAATGCCTGGTTGATTGTTGTTCCTCATTCACTTGGTGCAACCCACAGCGTAACACTCTGCCTTAACGATGATCGTTGCTTCCTGAAGATGCTCACTTATCAAGAGAGATGGATTAAGAAGATGAGCGGCAGGATGCTAATTCAATAAAATATTTGATGTAGTCAAATCGACACACAGACACGGGAAGGCAGTTATAGACGCCACACAGCACTGGTTCTCATGCGTAAATGCGTTCTCATGTTCATGTATCGTTTTGCGCTGATCAAAGCTGTTCAACTGAATTGCCAAGAAGCCTACGTCGCAGCTCAAGTCGGCTTAAGACAAAGATCTCTGAAGCTCACACAATTTTGAATTTCGTATAAAATTAAAGCGTCAGATAAATTTGCATCACTAAAGGGCAAGCGGCCAGACTATCGTTTGTTCTTTCCAACAAAGATATTGGCTGATTTCAAACCAATTATATTGTTACGCTGAAGCGGCTGTCTTCATTCGGCGTCTTACTTCTTATTTGTGGACCTCCGATTGGGCCATTGACCTATACCCATGCATTCCATCGACAAAGAGGAAACCGCTGTTGTCAAACGAGACGGCTTGTTTGAATTCAATATCATGCTGTTTGGTTTATGCAACGCCCCTGCGACATTTGAAAGATTTATAGACGTGGTACTGTGCAGTCTCAAATAGGAGATTTGTGTATGTCACCTCGACATCGTCATTTTACATCGAAAGTTATGACGTCACAACTGGAGTCACACGCAATTGTTTACCGCGATCTCCGCTGCCGGTATCCGTAACCACATCGCGTGAAATTAGAAAAAAATGCATTAAAGACACAGTGGGCTCAAACCCTGGTTCGCTGGTGCCAGCCCAGTATTATACCACAGAGCTACGCTGGTGCTTGTGAATTATTGGCAAACTTTCTTAGGCAGGGTTAATGTCAGGAACGCAATTGCGTTAATACGACTTATAAAGTGTTTTACAACAGCGAAAGAACGACCAGTCGTCGCACAATGCGAATAGCGTAACGAATGGGCCATCCAATGCTCCAACTTACTACAAAAGTTTGTTCTTGTTTTCCTATTAACTGTGGCGCATACCCACTTCCACCATAATTCCTCATCGTGGTCGGCCACTGCATGGACAATTGCACGAAAATACTTGCAAGTGTTTAGCGGATACCACTCTGCTCAGAAGAATAACAAAAAATAGCATAGCGAAGGCCCGCCCATTACCCAAAAGAATATTATTATTGCCCTAGTTGGTATCAAGCAAGTGTGCTTGCAGTAGTTACCAATAAGTGTAAACTTGAAAACGCTCTAAAAGGCCGTTATTATAGCTTTCGCTGTGACTGTGCTGCGCCTGCCGCGCAGGCCTGGTGTTTTTCGACAGAGACGAAAATAATTGAGTCCCACGTATACATAGTTTAGGCACACGGTAAAGAACACGACGTGAGCAATATTTCTGGAACCCTCCACTCTACGGCGTCTCTCAGAATAATATGGTTGTTTTGGGGCGTTAAACCCCAATAGCTGATTAGGCATAACCGCACACATGGAGAAATGACTTCGATGATTTTAAATTTCTCAATAAGGCGTTGCTTGCGGTATTTCTGCTTTAACTTAACTTTGCTTGCAGTAGGATTACCGCAGTTGGAAACACACTATCTTCAGCAATTTTTCACGTGTACTATGGCCCGCATAGAGAATAAGGGGGTGTACGATCGATCGCGCACCCTTATCCTGCAGTGGGAAAAATCATGCGTCTTGGCTAGCCTTTGAGTGTCGTCGGAACGATTCTGTTGTAGTTACCGGGCGCACAAAGGTCACTGCAATCGTTGCATAGCCTTCGTTTGCGAAAAGGGCGCACTTTCCAGGCTTCGCGATGTACCAGCTAAGACACTTATTCGCGTTAATCTGTATCTGTGAATACGTTTCGTGCGTCCTTTGAGCGCGAGAAACACGTTTTGATCTGCTTGCTATTCTGCTCTTGACCTTCCTATTTTCGCTATCGCGTTCATTGATTCGCCTTTGCGGCAAAGCTGCGACTTTTTTTATAACCACTACCACCTTTATCTGTTGAAATTCAGAAGTTGCTGTAAGTATATAGCGAACTGTGAAAGTCACACTGAGTTCGCTGTACATCCGTACATGTTCGAGCCGGTTGCCTACTTTAAAGGCGATGACTGAAGCGGCACAGGAAAGAGAGCTCCAGCCAACCACCTTCACCCTCGTCGGAAACATAGACTGGCACGTATAAAATGCATGAAAGTGCTTAATTTCACTGTAGTAAACTGTTACAAATGATATGCTTATCAGTAGATATCAAATTCGATAAGAAACAGCAGCATCGGCACTCACTTTTAGTCTATTGGCATGGTCTGCGCTAGTCGCGGGCAGCGTAAAGAAACATAAGCTGTTCGGGGATTTAACAGCTCAGAGTGCAGCGCTGTTAATGCAGTCAGTATCGTACTTCACAGCGGGCAGGACGCACGCGGTGAATCAGTATGCTACCCCCACCCCCCCCCCCCAAAAAAAAATAGAGCCAGACAACTGCCACCCTTGATGCAGTGGTGATATGTGCTCTGAACTGCGCTGAAAATTGCGCAAGAATAGTTTGGCTCATATATTGAAATTCTGTTTTTTTTATATAATACCGTCACTTTTTCTGAATTCTGACAGTACTGCGTTTATGATGTGTTAAAATGCAAACGGTGTATTAGCTGGGCCAGAGTCATGCGACTGTCCTGTATAATAGCCGATTTCGAATATGCGTACTGATATGTTTGTACACGTGTTATAGCTACAGGTGCTCATGCACGCTCTGCATGCAAATGGGGAAAGAGGAGGAGTGCTGCTGCTGCCTCGAAATTCGGCAGATTCGTGACCGCCACCACGTGGTTTATCTCGTATGCTTGAAGTATTTTCTCTTAACTGCAGCGGCCCATTCCGCAGCCATCTTCTGATCCCGAGTTGTGAAAAATGACCTTATCATGACCATATTTGCTACGGCAGCCATATGCCACGCAGTACCTCAGCATCGCGAGTCCCCTGAACCTTGCAAAAACACAACTAGTGAATGTCGGATGACGAAAATCTCTAATCAGGGGAACAGTTTAACGGCAAGAACTCCTCATGAACCGGTAGAACTGATGCTTCTCCAGGCAGCAGATCGCAGCAGAAACAAGGCAGAGCAGCGAACTAAACAATCTTAGCTTACTGAGCGACGCAGGCGTCCCGGCGCATAGTTGCCCACCGGGCTACGGCTCGACCCTGAAGGTGACGTCACCTCCCCACGTGTCTACCTCTCCCGTGTTTCGCCCTGCTTGCGCGCACGTGGGGGGGTGGGGGGGCGTTCCTTCGCCTGAAGTTTGCTCGCTCATAGCGTCGTTGTTTAATCAAACCTCGCGTAAAAAACTTTTGTACACATGTTGTAAGAGGTTGTAAATACCGAATTTTCAATCAGTTCACGAATTCAGAACCTCTTTAGTGTCCCTTTAAAAAAAATTACGCGGCTGATGGTGCTCGCCTTTCTTTAGTGGTTCCTAAGAATTGGAGAATGCTCGTACTCCATGCTGTGCCCAATAACGAAGCTGTGGTGCAAATGGGTTCGCCAAAACGTACCATCGCCTACTGGCTGTATTCTATTGGCCTACCATGAGACTCAATAAAGAAAAGTGAGTGGTCGGTTGTGATAAAAGCGAGCAATTCAAGCGACCAAGTACAGATGCAGTTGGTCTCCTGCACCCTGTGACGTAGTCCTCATTACTTGTCGAAATGGTTGGTGTGAATTTTCCTCGGCCCATTTCCGTGCTCATCAAACAACAACCGTTGGATTATAGCCTACGTCGACCACATCACGCGTTATGTTCGAAACCAAAGTGCTGGCACCGGCCAAGGAAATCGATGTATCTAGATTCCTCCTCTCTTCTGTAATACTGCTCTATGGACCGCCTCGTATTATTCTGAGGGATCATGGTCGCTTACTTGAAGCCGATGTAGTAGAAAAGATCTTGCGTTTACGTGCTTGTCAATTTCGCCAAGCTAGCCTGTATTACCCGCCGACAAACACTCTCGTCGCGAGTCGTCATGTTCCAACGTGTCTCGCTTTTGTGTACAGTCGGTTAAAGCCACCGCCGTCACTGCCGGTGCATTCGCTGATGTCATTTCTGCTGGTGTATCGCCCGCAACAACAATTGAAAAGGTGCGAGCTGTTTCTATTCAGCACTTTATGTGAATAACTAGAATTCAGTACAAAATTTTGTTCTTAGAAAGCAGGCAAAATTGAATTATCATGGTAGCGATTGTAGCGGCGACGGGATGGGGTAGAACAAATGTGAACATCTTCGATGCCACGTGGTCATGGTTTTCTGGCCGCTCTGGCGTTTTCGTTTTTGCTTCACTTGCCAAGTGTGAATGTGGCCTAAGAGCACTAGACACTAGCGTATTCGTCTAGGAAATCTAGACAGCACAGTGCTGAAGGAAAAAAAACGAAGCTGAGGCATCAACTATTTTCGGAGAAGTGGTGGCGAGCTTCAAGAATGACCGCTTTCGACCTCAAGTATTCTAACTTAACTTGCAACCATGAAAACCAACGCTCACTTTGGAATTTTAATAGATTGTATCATCTTTGAGGTGCAACAGCTGCATAAAAAAGTCCCAGCTTTGCCCGAAAGGCGAAGCAAGGAATAGAATTGCAACAAATTGGATTGTCACGCGAAGAAGGGAAATCAGACTAAACGTTCCCTGGTTACTCACGCACAAATACGCTCGAAACGCACATACAGGTACTGGTGAACGTGAATGTCTCAGTTGTTACTTCGCTGTGTCTCAAAAGCGTGCTCTTTTTGCAAACGGAGACAGTGCAGCAAGTAAAGTGACCACTGTTTGCCCGGTAACTGCAACATAATCGTTCCGGCGAAAGCCCAAGGCGTATGATTCTCTCCACCGCGAAACAAGCGCGCGCACGCGTGAGCGTCTACCTCACTCCCCTCCGCAGAACCAAGTACGCGTGGTAAATTAACGCATCAACACGCGTCATCGCGTAATGCCTATCTGGTGACGGGTGCTCATGGCGCCATCTCGCTGGTAATGCTGAAAACGGGATACTTGCCCTGAGATTACCATTGCCAGTCGTAAGTGGTAGATTTAAATATCTTGCCATTTCAACGTTGAAGGAAGTGCTCCTTCGTGGCTCAGTGGCTAACGCCACTCACTTACAAGCAAGAGCTCGGACGTTCGGCTCCGCGCACTGAAGTCATTTTCCGGATTGTGTGTTTTCTTGCGTTTTCATATATATAGATCCGTATACATATACAGTGAATCACGGCGGTCACCAACGTCGACAGCGGCAAAATGCAGCCGAGAGTGTCTATATAATTTCTATCGCAATTAAATTCACATTCAGAACTCCAGTTGGCTATAAACAACGCTGTCATATGAGTGGTGATACAGACGACTCGAGACGCTGGCGTGCCCAACTATTCCCACAACCGCCCTGGAAAAGCACGCGACTTCCGCCACACTTTTCCCTCTGTATGTCGCATTGTGAGAGCCTCTCGTTAGCTTTTCTTCCTCCATGCTCACCAGTGTCGTCATCAGTATTGTCGAAGATTTTCTTGTTGAAGATGACGAGCTCGACGTTGTTTCGAATCGAGTAGGCAACGCGGAAGTCCACTTGAGTGGAATCGGGAACGGTGGCTTGAATTTCGTCAGTCGGGAGCACGATTGTTCGCGTGATGCTGGCCCAGACAGAGCCACTGTTCTTGCGCATTCGCTCGACTGATGCCATCGGAGTTGTACGCCAGCGTTTTGCAGAGCTTCGTGAAATCAGACACAAAAACGTTAATGGCCGTGCTTACTACGTATACCATATATAACATAGCAATTTATTGCTGTGTTATTTATTGCTTCTTCCTTACGGTGAAATTCTGACTTTTTCGTTATTCTGTTTATTACTACTGCGTGCTCCTTCAGTGCCCCCAGTTCCCTTCATCTTGTTGTCTCCTATGAGTATCAACAGCTTCCGGCCCGCAACAAATGTCCTTTTTTTTTTTCATTTTACAGGGAAGGCTGTAAGAGACCACAACAACCACCGCTTTTGACGTCAATTTGTCCGCCGCTGCCACTGCCGTCACCAGTGTCCGTCAGGGCTAAAGCACAAAATAAAGAAAACAAAATAAATAAGACATATTTAGCACAGATTAGAGCTCAAGCCCGGGTACTCTATGCAGCAACCCTATAATCTACCCCACAGCCACGGCGACGCTGAGAATGAATGAAGAACAGACCCATGGAGGCTCCATATCGGGTAAGGAACCACGCTATGACATTTGTAAGTGTCCTCCTGATGTGATGAATGGCAAATGGCTATTAACTTCGAAAAAACAGTGTTTATGCAAATAAATAATAAAAGGAATCCTTTAGAATACGAGTACTCTACTACCCATACTAAACTTTCCCAAGTCCCACATTACAAGTATCTGGGCTTATGGATCACAGATGACCTGAATTGGACGAAACACATTAATACAGTAACTAACACTGCAATGCGTAAACTGTTTTTCCTCAGAAAAGCATTGAAACTCTCAACCCCCTCCGTCCGCCTTCTGGCTTATAAACAATAGTTATACCGACTCTGGATTATGCTTCCATTATATGGGACCCTTTTACCAAAACTAATATCAGCAAGCTAGAAAGAGTACAAAAAAAGGCCATTCGTTTTATTTATAACAGCTTCGGGCGCACTTCAATTACGGAACTTTCAACTCGAGCTATTCTACCAACACTAACAGAAAGAAACCGCTTATCTAGACTAAAATTTCTATATCAACTAGTAAAGGGACATTACAAGACAGACATTTCTGAAGTTCTTTCATTTTCGTCCGGATATGCAACTCGACAAAGGCATGAGCGCACAATAACACCCTATGCAACCCGTAACAACTGCTTTAAATATTCATTATTTTCACGAACTATAAACGACTGGAACAAACTAACGAACGCCGAAGTTTTACAGCCATCCTTAATATTGTTTTCTTCTAGCCTCAATAACAGTGTTTAATATAGCATGCCAATTAAGCTCTGTCCCCATGAACGTTCGAATTTTCGCATATTTGTGTTGCTTTGTGCGTACTTTTGTTTCTGTGTGTTTTCATCTTCCTGTTTTGAAAATTTGTTCGTCTTCATATTGAGCATTCAACTATTTCATGTAACCCACTCGGCAAGAATCCCTAGTACGGATTGCAGTATTCATAAATAAAATAAATAAATAAATACGTTATAGAAAAGTGAAACATCCTGGCACCACACAGTGCGAACCATGTCACTTGTGGATTGTTCAAGGTTTTCAACTGATTACAAATATCTTACCAATAATTCTTCGTCGTCATCCACCACGGCATCGACGAAGTGTCCATAATGACGTACAGATGTGCAGCGGGTAGCTTCTTCGCAGAATAGAGAATTGCAGGTGTTGTAGGTGTTTCTCTACTTCAGAAAAATTATGACTTACGGCGTAGTGGATGCCATGGAAGTGTACGTGTAGGTGCTTCAAAAGTGCTTAAAACAGGTTCTAAAAAGGCCGCGCTTCCAGCTTTTTTTGTCTGAGAGAGAGAGAGAGAAAACTTTATTTTTGTGCTTGCTGGGTTCACGCGAGGCGAAGGTCGGGAGACTAGCCCTACCGGAGCCCCCCCCCCCCCCCCCCCCCCTCTCCGTTTTTTAGGAGCGCGGGTTTCACGCAAGCTTGGCACTGTTTTTTTTTCTTTTTTAATTTGTTCAGTGAAACGGTGGAGGGTAGTGCGATTTGGCCATTTTATGTGACCCATGCTCGTAAAATGACCTGCGTTTTTTTTTCTTTTTTAGGGAACGAGTGCCGAGTAGTAGTATTTACCGAACTTCTGTGGCACATAACCGTAATATGAACCACATTATCAATGCTACGTCAACACCACACACACGAAGGACTCGGCTAAAACACACTGGATTTCAAAAATTAGGGGACCCTAAAGCTTCGTCTTTAGGAGTTGAACGCGATGGCGACATCGCCTTTCTATAGTGCGTACTTCAAAAACTTAGGGCATAAGACTTTTAGGAATTCGCTATGCACCCACTACGTGGCCTTAAGGAAATAGGCGTAGAGATGTGTATGCTTTTTGTAGTGGGGCTCCAACCACGGAGACACTAAGATAATCACATATTCTGACGCCCGTTGGCAATGGCCGCTTGTACCACGCATTATTACTGCAATATTTCATGTTGCATTGTGAAGCATGTATACAAGACGCGTGTGTTTGTGAAGCATGAAAGCTGCTTTCACTGTATTTACAAGCAGAGGAAGTTCTTTTCACTGCTTTCACAGGCAGAGGCGTGGCCGTGTGGTAGAACATCCGCTTGCCGAACTCAAACAACCCTGGTTCAGTCCCCACTCTACTACAGGATTTTTTGCCATTTACTTCATTTTCATCGTTCTCAATTTTTCGGTCACGCATAAGATGATGATGATGATTTTTCGCTCATAACCAACGACTCAAACACCGGTAGCGAACCGAGCTCTTTAACGTCATCGTTTTACCACTAATATGGGCTATTTTTTTCATCATAAGCCTTTACCTCACCGTCTGACAAATGAAAAAAAAAGAACATATTGGAACGACACGATAGCCTGTGGCGATAACTGTTAAACGAAGTCTTCCTAAACATATATTGCACGCTACAAAAACAAAAATGTCTTCTTACACATCATAGAGCTGACGTGACCTCACATGTATGTTGAACAGCCTGTGATGCGACTCCGAGAGTAAAACGTATCCCTTTTGTTAGCACTTCATGAAAAAAAGCGATAAAGCAGCATGTACGAGATAAAATATTGCAGAATTTGCAGTGGACTCGGCACACAAGAGCATAATTTATTCGCTATAAAATGTGTAACATAAACCCTCGAACACTGCTTACTATAAACACCGCCAAAATGTATTCGACATCAATTCTTCTGCTGATTCAACCTAATTTTGTTATTAGCACCTTTCTGTACCAAGCAACGATATTATACAGTTCGGCCACTGCATCAGTACAAACAAAAAGAATATGCCACAGGATGTTTCTAGGCAACATAGTAAAATAATCATACCAGACAGGGTTACCATGCTAGTTTTAAAAATGCGACGCCATAATTCATTATATTCTATATGTCAAAGCGTATTATTCGTTATAAACATTACGTAAAATCGAGATGAACTGGCACACATAGCTCTATCTAAGGTAAACGTACAGCAAAAAATAAGGCACTGCCTATCTTTTCAAAGCGTAGTCCACACTTCAACTAATTCAAGCCTTATAAATCACACCGTAAGAACTAAAGCTTCAATGCACGAACATCGTGCATGGTTCATCAGCCACCATCTGGTCACCACGTTTGCAGCCGAAAGCGTCAGCGAATGCCCCCACGTGACGCAGCGGCAAGTTGACCCTCATTTTTGCCGGTGGTCGTTTTTGCTGAAGAAACTGCCTGAGCTCGAAGCCTTCGTAGTCATTTTCGCAGTGGTCCACGGCGTAATACATGAAGAATAGCTGCGTCGGAGTGTAGTCGGGCAAAGTGACAAAACGATACTGCAGCTTCCAAATGCGGCGCACATCGAGAAGAAGTGCACGGAAGGCGTGTAGAGCTAGCTCGATTGCCAGCGTCTGTTCGAGCAGCCACCGACGCAGCCAACGGGCTCGATCATCTAGTAGGCTATACGGCAGTGGCACCTTCTCCGCGTCCTGCTTCGAAAGTGCCCGCCAGTCGTCTTCCAGACAGCGCCGAGCACCCTGAAGTGCGCGCTGTGAATCGGGGCCCAAGTCCAGCGCAGCTTCACGATCATACTCGAAGTTCGAGTATAAAAGAGGCACCATTGACGCGTAAAAGCGAACGGCAACTCTGGCGAGGTGGAAACCAAATATGGTGCTGTTGGCAGGCACTGAGTTATTGAGCAGGCCTTGAGGAATGCCAACACGATGCAGACCAGCGTCAAAGTAGGGCCACATGCTAAGGGGAGACAGCGGCCGCCAGTCAGGACCGGAGCGCAGTTCAAATAGTGTACGCCGACTCCGTATTTTTCGATATAAGCCAACAATATCCTCCAGCGTATTGCCGACTTTCAAGTCAGACGGAAGGCACTCCGCGTTTTCCCGGACTTGATCGATTGAATAGGGTGGGTCTACACGTATTCGCCGCAATCGAAAGGCTAACGCGAAAAGTGCCCGCTCGTCAAGCCATTGGACCCGTGGCAATGCTTGGAGGAAAGCGACCTCGAGGTCAGACAGCCATCGCCGCTGCGAAAAAGCGGTGCCATCGTGTATGAGTGGCAGTGCAGTAGCCTTGACCAAGCAGAGTGGTAGAATCACCTCCATAGCTCGAAGACACAGACTGTCGATGTGAGGAACCTCGGAGCGGCCAGTGACCTCCAGGAAAAACAACTCTCTGAGCGCGTGCAAAGAGTCTGGCAAGAAGGCCGCCAGGCGAACTAAAGCACGAAATCCGAGGTGATTGATAAGAGCGTTCGCCGTAACTTTTCGTAATTCCTCTGGAAGCTTTCCGAAATATCTGCCTGAGAGCAGTTGCACACGCTTGATGCTTTTACACGTCATAGGTCTCGTTCTGTTTCGCTTGTTATCGACAGCTGTGCTCAGCAGCTTAAATTCGCCATGAGGAAGTTCACAGCCTTTTATCACAATAGCGTTCTCATCATAGTCGGCAAGTCCCTCAATCACATCAGATGCCGTCATCATTTCGTATGTCAGACGCTCTATGTGGTAAGGGTCGTTCAGATTAAACGTCCGCAGAGACTCCTTGAGGGCGCGTTCGACAAGGTCAGAATGTGTGCGCCGCGACCAGTGCAGTGGCTCAGGAGGCTTCAGCGTTATCACTCCCTTTCTTACGTTAAAAGGATCAACAGCCACGTATATATCTGCAAGTGCTGGCAAGCCTATATCGCGCAAAAGTTCACCGGCAAAAAGCCATGCATCTTCACGACGACGCTCTTCATAACTTCGAACTGGCCACTTACGAATTCTCCAATGTTTGAAAACTGCACGCACTTCATCAACAGATGAAGAAGAGGCGCTGTTTTGACACGCCCTCAGGAATTTCACTGGAGGTTGAATAGATGCGGCACTGTCAGTGAACGATGATAGTAATTCACGTTCCATGCGATCCTCAAGAAAGACATCTTCAGATATTGTTCCTCCTCGGGTCGCTTCCGCACTTCGCCTCTGTGTCCAGCGCTGGCAAATGTGTTCGTAAAAATCCTCGCATGGATACTCCGCTTCACTCAACAAACTCTTGAGAAAATTTCCTTCCTTAGCGCAGAAGTCACTGTCGCAGAGGTAGAAGTTGGGTACACGAGTTTTTGCACTAGATGAATTTCTAGGCTGAGTGTAGCTCGAGGTTGATGACCTTGTGACTACGGTAGTGTTTGTTGAAACATCATCTTTGAGCTTGGGGCTCAGGTAGGTGGTGGTGCTTAAAACAAGGGCGATCCACAAGATCGTTAATAAGCTCACTAGCGAAATGAAGCCGCGTTCCGGAAAGAGGTCTTGTGGTGGCTTTTCCATAATTTCAAACAGCTGTTTCTCGACTGCGATTTCATCTGTGCAGGCCGTAGGTATATTACAAACAACGACGCTGTCAACACGAGTGATAGAAGACTCTATTTGTGAGCGATGAGCTATTTCTTTTCTCCTTGTCGGCTTCTCCGGAACTTCCGTGATCAATTTGGGCGCTGACTGCAATAAATGCTCATCCTTTTCACTAGGTTCAGGAACCGGATTTGGTAATGGTAAAGGATTTTCGGCGGAAAAATCGTCAAGCGACTTCGCTTCACCATCATCAAAGTTTTCTGTAAATGCTTTTGTCACTCGTTTTGATATTTTAGACCGCACCGCAACCATCGGAGGCTTTGGAAGCCACTCGAGGCAATAAGTAAATGGAGTCAATAGATTCGGATTTCACAATGTCTTCGGCTACGTCATCAAGCCGTAAGCTGTCAAGTTCAGCCGTTTTTGAAGTAGCATCTCTTGGTTTCTCAGCACTCTCTCCTGTCATGTGGTTCACGAAATCCTCGGTTGAGTACAAGTCTTCATGCGCAGGTTCTTCGAGAGATAACTGGTCGTGTGGCTTTTGCGAAGCTACTGCTTTTGATTTTCTTGGTGCAATAGATGGAGCTTTCCGTACAGAATGGTCTTCACGCACCGAATCCTTTCTTGGGCTTGTTGGCATCAGTGCCCCAAACAAGCGGCTGCTCACACTGCTCAAGCTCCAACATCGCTTAGATTGAGGTGAAACGTTCACACTTCCGTCAGACATCATATTGGCCTTCGAAGTGCTTCACAGGGGTAAGATTACTGGAATCGCTATAGTCGGTTGAGCTGCTGTCTCTACCTGTCTTCTTACTGCTCTTACGGTCTTTTCTTGTCTTCGCCTTTTGTTGCGCCAGCCGGAGAGAATCATGGTCATTCTCTGAGAGTTCTGAAAACAATGTGTCTATCTCAGATGAAATAGTTTCAGGGCTTGGAAGGTTTCTTCTGTGGTTCATTCCTGCAGGTGATATAGACTTTCTATACTCCACGAGAAGAACATCAGGGACCTCAGGCTCTGGCGACCCTGTAGTCAATGGATCATCAAATGGCAAAACTTTGTCTGCAGTCGAGATCTCTGGCTTGCGCGCTTGCATGCTTATTTTTCCACCTGATTCACGTTCTCTCAATAAATTTGCTTGCACGCACTTTGTCGCGGCCCCCTGAGGCTCCAATTTAGTCTCAGAGGGCTCCTGTTTGTAGGACACATGTTTCCCGCTTGGTTTGTCGGCTAAAGATGACGCTGAGGAAAAGAAGGGGATAAGACGTCCGAGGAAAGGAATGCCACCCTGAGTGGCCGAGTTCCCGTTTTTCTCACAAATATTCTTTGTATTCCAAGCAAAGTACTCGTTTGCCTCTATTTCAGCTTCTTTTCTGCCAGAAACACCACCCGATGCTCGCTTGCCAGATTCTGATGACACACTACCAGCATTCGAGCACCTATGTGCATGGCGTCCACGCGGTCGTCTCCACCAAGTTCTGTTATCGGTTGATAGAGGTTGAGGTGGCAATGCATACGGTGCAACAGGATAGGGCCACGGCATAGCGATTGGCACTGTGGTTGGTACTTCTTCACGAGTGCATAATGATCTCTTCTTGGCATCATTTTGCTCTCGCTCTAATAGCCGCAAGCGCTCTTGAATGCGACATAATTGATTGATACCAAAATTTTCGTGTTGGTATCGCTGGTCAGTTTGTGTTCGTCCTCTAAGGCGATCCAGCTCACTTTGAAGCCGCTGTCTTTCCAGTCGCAGGGCTTCCTCTTCTTGGCACAGTTCATCGAAACGTGCTTTTTCCTCATAACGGACCGTTTCCAAGAGTCGCAACCTGCTTCTGAGTAGCCTCGCTTCCTCTTCTGCTCTTATCCTGGCTTCGAGGTCTTCCAGTCGCCGTCCTTCAGACCTAAATGAGGGTTTCCCATAAATTGGTGTTCTATCCTCAAAAGACCTAGTGTTTTCATACTTATAGACGCTTGTAGAGGACCAAGAACTAGGTTTGGGGCGTTCGAGAAACTGGCTTTTCCGTCGCCCAAGGCCGATACAGTGGTCACCACACTTCACCGCACAAGTGCACACCGAGTCCATGCTAGTGCTCATAGGTCCAAAGTACGTGACATCCACGGTGGCTGAATTCGCCTTGGTGGGCAAGGTAAATATTGGGGAAAGTGCAATCTCCTGCTAACATAGGCGGAGGGAAAATCGCGAGCTATAAATTCACGCTGTAAATCCGTCTGCTTCAAACGTCCAACACCAGTCTGTTCTGCGGACGGCAAAATATTCGTGCGTGTCCAAAGTTCATTGATGGCCGGCTTAGGACGGGCTTTCCAATCAGTGGTGCTATTTGGCTGACCGACTTGATGCAGCACAGTGCTCCCGGACACGGCGTCTAAGGGTCTTACCACACGCATTTTTCGTAATCGGGGCCCTAGTGGCTGTCCGTAGATGTTTCGTTGAGGTTGCATTACTTCTTCAGTAATTTCTTCAACGTAACCCATACCAGAAACTCTTTCGGTGGTAGCACCAGTACACTCAGCTGTGCTCCATTTCGTCTTGTCCATTTGACCCAGTTGATCTTTAGTTGTTTTATCAAATCTCGGTCCAGCGCCTTCGCGGGTGTCGCGGTGCAGTGTGTATTTTTTCTTGCGGTTTGCGCTTTGCCTTTCTTGCGCTTTGCGTTTCTTCCGGCGTCTGCGTGTGTAGTCCTCTCGATCGATCTCCTCTAAGTCATCCGAGCTTCCCTCTGAGTCACTGCTTTCCGATGATTCGTCGTATTGGTCCTCTCTGAGCATTTTCTCGCTCCCCTTCCACTGTTTTTGATAGTATTGCTCGTAGCGTACCGGTCTTTGTTCCTGCCCATCATAAAGCGACCATGTTGCTGTAGGTTCGATAAAGCTGTATTCAATGACTTCTTGGTCTGGTTCCTGCGGCGAAGCTAAACCGAAGAACGACAGCAGCCGCTCCAACCTCGTCTCGGAACGGGGCCGTTTGATAACGTAACTGGCAACCGGTCGCATCATTGGTACTGCCTGTACCTCATATTCAGGCATACGCGCCTGCTGGGCCTGCTTGTAGAGTATGTCGTTGACAGTTTCGGTGCTCGCATCTGCCATGGCTGGCCGTTCTGGGTTGGCATTCAGCTTCTGAATATTGTCGACGACATCCATAATTTGCTTAGTGATGGGTGAAACAGACTTCGTTTGTTCGATCAGTGGCGCGTCTTCCTTTACCGTGGCCTTCTGGGCCTCAAGTAGCTGTTGCTCTTCCTTACGACTTCCTACAGCCTCTTCAACCTGCTTCTTTTCATCTTGCTTTTCGTCATCTTGCTTCTTTCCTTCTTGCTCCTTTCCAGCATCTTCCACCTTGGATGGTGCCTCTTCCTTCCTCTGCTCTTGCTCCTGCAGCCGATTGGCTTCTTCCTCCTGCAACCTCCCTTCCTCCGCTTCTTTATCTTTGCGGGCTTCTGCTTCTTGTCTCAGTTTATCTTCCTCTAATTCTAGTAGGGGACCTTGAACGGCCTCTCCACTCGATGTGCTTGATCCCTGCTCGATAGCGTCCGCGATGGCAGCCGAGGAGGGTTTATCGACCTCGTTGACGAAGTTCATGTCGTCACGAGCCGCGACGCCTTTTGATTTTCGCTTGGTCCCATGAAGTTGTCCGACCCTAGCGTGCGGCTGTTGTCTCCCGAGGCCCCGCAGTATGCGTCTACTAGGGCCGGCTGGTCTTGCACGATGAGCACCACCTTGATGATGCCCTCTCCCGCGGCCTTGAACGTGGTGGCGGCCGCCGCGGTGTGCTCCGCGAGGGCGGATGCGAAGCACTCCACGGCGGCCTCCCCGGTGGCGCCCACGACGGCCTCCGTGACCAGGAAGCTTCTTTCCACCGCGGGCCATCCGAGGACGTAGCTCTGGAGAGAAGCAAGGCTGCTTCGGCTGCGCCGATTTTGTGACAGATGTTTGCTACCTCGTGAGATGGCGATGCTGGTGCGCTTGCTTGCTTGCTTGCTTGCTTGTTCCTTTCTTTTGTGGCTCTCACCCACTAAGGGGGATTGGCCAAAAAGCCGGTGGTTAATGCAAGTCAATGCCTTTGGATTTTCTAGACTAGGAAAATATGATTACTGTGTTTTGACTGTGAAATTAATTTGGCGCAATGTAAAAAAAGGAAAAAAGGGGGGGGGGAGAAATAATAGAATTTGTTGAATATCTGAGGTGGAATCGTTATATGAAATTCTCCTGAGAGTTGAATCATTCCAGTGTATCAGCTAAATAATAAGTGGTAGTGTGGCTAGTAAAATTTCGAGAGCTGATCGCTGACTCAGCAAGGTAATCTTCTTGTGTTACATATGAATTCTTAGACAGCCCCGCAGATGTTCCTGTCGCTGTGTCCCAATGAAGTGGCCACAAAAGACAAAATATTGGGAGTATTAGGTGATATTCCTAGTTTCTTGAATAAAATTTCGAAGCAGTATTTTCTTTGATTTTTGAATCGTTTACATGTGATAAGAAAATGGTTGATATGTTCAGGTTCGTTACAGCTTGAGCACAGAGGGGATGGCACCAGACCAGACCTGTTTAAATAGAAATTAAGAGGTGGTACCGGCAACGTAATTTTGTTATCAAGACTTCCAATTTACGCGTGGGACGCCATTTATTATCCTATGTGAAGTGCAGATGCGAGAAATCTGGATTCGGTATCATGATTTTTGATGAGTCCTCAAGAAGGTGAAGTTTTCTAAACCTCGCTGCAGTTAGATAAGCTGTAGGAGGCATGATTGACACAATAGGAAGATCAAGAGATGTTCGCGCAAGTGTGTCAGCCATCTCGTTTATAAATATACTACGATGGCCTGGCACCCATATCATTCGCAATAGACGAATGTTTGCTGGGATTAGTGATTTAAAAGTCTCCAGTACTGCTGATGTCGACGATGATGATAATAATGAACACACGGAATACGAGTCAGACACTATCACAGCTGTCGAATGAGTCGCAGGAAGTTTACGAATAGCTAGTATAACGGCCATTAATTCCGCTTCAAATATTGGTGTATAGTCTGGGAGGCGTAATGAAAATAACCAGATTAATGATTGAGAAAAAATACCCACACCTGCCTTCTCGCCACTCATAGATGCATCCGTTGCAATTACTATATTAGTACCTAATTGACACAGGTGTTGTTCTAATAAACCAATATATTATTTAGAGGGCAAGTGTTTAGCGTTCATGGGGAAGATATCGTCAAATTTTAATTGCACTTGGCCGATTGGTTTGACAGATGGTGTGATCTCGAATATATTAACATTTAAAGCATCTAGAAGTGTTTGAACAAATAGCACTTGGGGTTTATATACACGGGACCAATGCTCTTTGAAAAAGACACCAGACGCGGCAAAGAATACAAATTGTCGCCTACTTAAAGTGGATTCAGAAAATTTTAAATAGGTGTTTACTGTTAAAATACGAAATCTGCAAACAAGGGTGTTTATCCGAGCTTCTTGATACAAAACATTGTTAGCTGTGAATTTTGGCACACCTAAACAACTACGTAGGGCTTCCCGCTCTAAGAGAATGAGGGGGTTTATTTTGTATGCTTGCTTGTGGTTTAAAATGCCAATGATGACAATGCTCCTGCGCACATGGCTCACACCCACAGTGGATCGATTACGAATAATTAAGCATTTCTCATACGAAAGTATAATTATGTGTAGTATTATTGAATGACTAAATGGAAAAAAGGCAAACGTTTTAAGGAAAGAAGTCAGTATTTTTTTCTTGTAAATTTATACCACGCATCGAGACTGTTATCTCAAAGAGATATAGTGTGTAACACACCACTTTCTCTTAAGCATTGTATAGTGACTTTCTTTCTATTCTAACCAAAGGCATACTCACGCACCTCTATTATGCTGTTGTGTTGAAAATATTGATGCAGATAAAATAAATTTTTGCTTTCTTGTTTACAAGCCCGATATATATATTGCGGTGTCGTAAATAGTTCAATAAAAGAAATCTGAACCGACTGCAACACTTTCTTTTCATTTAAAGTTTAGGTAATTATAGCGTTACGTACCCTGTCCAATAATTTTTTAATTATGTTCAGAGAAAACAATAAACTCGGCTTTTCATGTACCAGTGTAGTAGATCAGCGGCTAAGGTGCGCGGCTAATGACCCGAAGGTGGCAGTTCAGATTCCAGCCATCTCTATGGAGGTGAAATGATACAAGTCCATGCACTGCGCGTTGTCCGTGCACGCTAAACATCAAATGGTCGAAATTAGCGGAGCTTTCCACAATGGCATCTCTCATAACTATATCATATATTTTTAGACTTACCACCACTTATATGTGCAATCATTGTATAAACACGAATATTTATATAAATGCGTTTGTTTAAATGAATACCCTAGTTTATTTTAAAGAATGACCGCTGCGTTTCGTGTGCGTTCTTTTACTGTCCGCGTGTGATAGCGCTATAGTTTCATTATGAGGCACGCAGCTTTATAAATTTTTCGAGACATAATATCGGAGAATGTCAATTGTACGAATACGTATCTTGTTTTCCAATCAACAAGTTCAAGGAACGTAAGTTTACGCATCCGACGAATTGCGTGCCTCGGTGCACTCTTGACTAAGCAGGGCTACTCTTATCTGGGGTTGTGGTACCATTTGTTTTTGAGGTAACAGTGGTGTGGGGTAGCATAGTGACGCGGTGGTGTCTGTGAAGTGTGGGGGCACCGTGGTGTCATGTACAACGTGCTCGGAGGTGACGGCAGCGGTGCTTCTCGATTGAGCGGTGGAGAGACGGTGATGACGTCACGCATGAAACTGCGGCCCGCCAAAAGGAAGAGAAAGTTTGCGCGAAAAGTTGCGTGGCCAAGGCACGAGGGTGAAGAAGAGGAAGACAGTCGAAGACGAGTCTGTTCTTGTGGCCAATGTAATCCCCCCGAAGGATAAAAATAAACGTGGCAGTGATTTTATCCTTCGGAGAGATAACATTAGGTTATAGCCACAGGGAGGTTTGCTCTGCCGTGCGTGCGTACATAATGGCAACAAAAGATTACCTTGTTAGTGTATTGTTTTTATCATTTCTGGCCACGAGACCACCTGAATGCCTGACTCGTAACTAACTCTCTTGATGATCCTGCCGCCCGGTTGTTGGCCGATCCCCCTTGGTGGGTGAGTGTTAGCAAAGCTAAAGGATCATCATCATAATCACCATCATCATTACCATCACCATCATCATCATCATCCCCTAGAGTGGGTATGAGCCAAGAATCAGAGGCTACAAACAAAAAACAAATGATTCCGAGGGCAGAACTAGATAGATCGATTATAGAATACCTTAATTTTCCATCATACAGTAGTAGCGTGGGTTCACTATTTTCTTTCAGACAGAAAATTTTATTGTTTTAAAGATGGTTTTCAGCATCTACTCATACCCAAACGAGGGGAGTACCGCAAGGCTCAGTGCTTTCCCCGGTGCTATTTAATTTACTATTGAGCACCATTCCACGTAAACAGGATATAACAACTTATGTTTATGCAGACGATATTGCATTTTTTGCAATGGCAGATAACATTCAGACCTTATATGAACGGCTGCAGATTTACCTCAATATATTGGAGAGCTGGCTCGATGGCAACTGCTTTCTACTCAATCCGAGTAAATGTGTCCTCCTTGTTTTCCCGCTGCAGTACCCTGTGAACATCTCTCTGTCTTACCATCATGAGTATATACCACAGGTGGAGTCTGTTAAATACCTTGGAGTAATTTATCACACATCGCTTAACTGGCCACCTCATATCGAATTGATCATCGGAAGAGGTGTGCGGGCCTTTGGCATATTACGTAGGCTAAGCAACTACCGCATAGGTATGAGAAGAGACACATTGGTAATGATATATCGCATGTACGTTTGTCCCATTTCGGAACTTGGTTGTGTACTTTTCTCTGGAGTTCTAGCTTACAAGTTGCGGCCTCTCATCCTTCAAAAAAAAGAAGCTTTGCGCTTATGCCTTGGCCTTCCCAAAACAGTTGCTAACAATGCGTTGTATCTCGAATCGAGGGTCCCTCCGCTTTCTTGTAGAATGCGCCTTCTGACTGTTCAGATACTCTTAAGAATTTACGAATCACCATTACGACATTAGAAACAGCCTATATTTCCACACCGGAATCATTTTTCGGTGCTAGATGGCCGCCATTTTCTCACCCCACAAATTATATTTGTGCAAAGTTTACTGGAGCCTCTAAACGTACGTATATGCGACATCATTCCAAGTCCTGATAATTCAGCCTCGGTGGGAATTCAATTTGACGCCATTTTTCCTTACAATGCCAAATTACTTCCCCACATTATTCTGGACGGTTTACTACAAGATCACCTGCGCCGTATTACAACGAACGTTATTATTGCTACAGACGCATCGCAATATGACGAAAAGAAAACTCAGGGGTTGGTATTTTCAGCCCGATTTTAGATTGGGTTTATTCTCTTGGACTACCAGATTTCATACCCGTTTTTGTGGCTGAATTTCTAGCAGTAGTGCTCGCCTTACGCAAGTTAGATACAGCAATTACATCAGCTGTCATAATGACAGATTTCCTATCTCTCTGTGTGGCATTTTCTGTTGGTGCTGATAATCAAGTAACAAAGGCGTTCCGTGCACTAGTACCTGCGCATTTGAGAAAACTACGATTAGTTTGGGTGCCTGGACATAAAGGTTTGTTTCTAAATAAAATAGCCGATTCCTTAGCTAAGTCGTCAATCAGCGAACCAATTCTACCGCTCTGTCCATCATCCGCTTATGTGACTGCTGCTCGATTCCGCAGACGTACGCTTATGGAAGTCTTTAAAGGTTCAGCACTAACAAACTCTACGGAATATCGCCATTTATTATATCCCTGGCGAAGAGACTTTTGCCGCACTCGTAAACAAGAAGTAGCTATCACTAGGCTGCGTTGCCAGGTACCAAATCTAAATTTATATAAACACAGGTCAGCTCAGGCACCTTCGCCACTGTGCGCCTTCTGTGATGAACTGGAAACAATAGATCATTTTTTTTACCTGCAGGCGGTTTAACACATTACGAAAAACCATTCTAGAAATACCTTTACGTGGTATTGGTATGAACTTATCTATGCCTGTCATTTTGTCTTTTGGAGCTTCCATTTCTGGTTTCTCTAATGCGACAGTATGCGCGGTCGTTCGGGACTATATTAATGAAGCTAATAGGTTGACTAATTAACTAGTTTCATTATCTTAACATGGCCTCATATATATATACGTATAAAATCAAATTATTGCTCTATTCTAAGAATAAATTCGTTTATGTAAATGTTTGTATGCATTACATTAAGCACCACACTTTCCTAGGCTATCGCTAATCCTGCTGTTATACCTCCATTGTTCCAAATTTGAACAGTAATTTTTAAAACCACTCGATTCTTGGCCAATTCACCATAGTGGGTATGCGCCACTACCAATAGGTCAACAACAACAACATCGAGCAGGCTGGAGTGAAGATCCTTGGTGTCGCGCGACTGTGGTGTCGGGTTCCGGACCCCAACGCGTGAAGTACGGCAAGGCCGGGACGCTCCAGCTGCCCATGGCGTACTCAAAAGTACGCGTACTTTCAGAGTTCCGGCCGTGACTGTTCAGGGTCCCGTCCCAGGTGTCCGTTCTGGCGGTGACTGTTCAAGATCACGTCCCAGGTGTCCGGGCTTCCACTCTGGTCCCGAACCACCCGTGGAGGCCGGAACCTTCCGGGTGGTGATTTCCCCCTCGGAATGAGCCAGCATCTGTAAGCAGTCGCAGTTTTCGCGAAAGCAAGGGCTACCTCGTCTTCCGCCAAGCGCCAATGTGCTGGTCAGCCCGTGAGTCCAGCTGCTGAGACATCGCCAGCGTACGCCGCCCCAACCCACCAATTTACGCCACCGGTAACTGTTGATTCTCACAAACATTATAGCTGGACATTTTATAGGACATGGTTTAGTTTGTCAGCTTAGACTCGGTGAGTGTGCATTGCAACTTTGTTTCTTTGCCCCCCTTAATTGAGCTTAAAGTTTCTACTTCTCTTTTCTTACTTTAAACGGTTTCGTCATTTCCGAGCCCTGAGGCTTTCTCTCTGAGCAACAATTTACTCGACCGTAAACCTGCATCACACAGTGATATGATGGCGCTTTAGAGTCCATACTGGTGCACTGAATGTAATTTTTTCCGCAACAATCACACATCACCTATTACATTTACTCTTGGTTGAGTTAAGTTTTCCTTTTCCGAAAGATCTTCTTCTTATATTTTTCGCCTGTTATACTAACCTTGAGGTTTAAGAAAAAAAATATATATACCCTTGCACGCGAGCTCCACGTATGCGCACGCAAACGACATCGATATGCACCTAGCAGCTGAACCGTTACGGTAAACGCAAACATGTTCTCATTGTTACAAATATCGGCCTTGAAATCAACAATTCTGTCGATGTAGTACCAAGGCTAGTGGTTCTGAGCCAGGGATCTTGCGAGGACCAGCCATGTCTATTGGAGAATGTGAGGAGGAAACCCTTGTAGTGAGACGTCATAAATTAACATAACATGTAACGTGAACGTTCTAATTTTTACACCCTGGCAAAGAAACTAAAATGACACGCAATTTTCATCTTATCCGCTTATGAGTACGTTGTGGCTTCAGGTATGCAAGGCTAGAAAAGTATACTAGGGTGCATATGTCGCAAGACACTGCAACGATAGCTGTGCAAAAAACAGGCCTTATATATGCATGTTTCACTGCAAACGTCGTCGAAAGACGACAGTGTCGCGTGTGGAGAGAGTGAAGAAAACGTTTATTTGAAGTTTTGCTCAAGAAAATCGGTGAATGATGTTCTGGTGGCGCTGCGTTAGAGTGCCTCGTGCATGCAGTGGAGGCGAACGAGCGTAACAAGTCACGTCACATGTGAGACATGAGCGCCATCTGGCAGTTTTCTTGGAAAACGGAACGCGCGGCTCTGAGACGGGCGTGCGCGCACGTCTCAGAGCAAGGCGACGCAAGGCGACAGGTAGGTGCCACTACCGTGTCGTCTTAGCAAAGCGTTGGAAACACTCGCCTTTCCGTGCAAGCGTCACCTAATCAGTGCAGCCTGATAAATGCTACGGGCCTTAGAATTACTTATGTATGCCTTTTCTAGTAAAAGACGCACTTACAGAATATACATGATGTTATGGTGCCTCATATATGCGCAATAATTGCTTTTTAATTGACAATCGCACAAGTATGAAGGCTGAAGCTTGAGCACTATTGGTGAACGCTGCGGATGGAGTCGGCCATTTGGAGTTTCGGCTGGTGCCGTTCAAAGTACCGGAACCATTAAGGGTAGACAAACAGACATGTGTACAGACAGACAGACAGACAGACTGGTACAGGCAGGCAGGCAGGCAGGCAGGCAGGCACGCAAGGTAAAGTAAGGTAAGGTAAGGTAAGGTAAGGTAAGGTAAGGTAAGGTAGGTAGGGTAGGTAGGGTAGGGTAGGGTAGGGTAGGGTAGGGTAAGGTAAGGTAAGGTAAGGTAAGGTAAGGTAGCGTAGGGTAGGGTAAGGTAAGGTAAGGTAGGGTAAGGTATGGTAAGGTAAGGTAAGGTAGGGTAAGGTAAGGTAAGGGAGGGTAAGGTAGGGTTGGGTAAGGTAGGGTTGGGTAGGGTTGGGTAGGGTGGGGTAGGGTAAGGTAAGGTAAGGTAAGGTAGGGTAAGGTAGGGTAAGGTAGGGTAGGGTAGGGTAAGGTAAGGTAAGGTAGGGTAAGGTAGGGTAAGGTAAGGTAAGGGAGGGTAAGGTAGGGTAAGGTAGGGTAAGGTAGGGTAAGGTAAGGTAAGGTAGGGTAAGGTAGGGTAAGGTAGGGTAAGGTAGGTTAGGTTAGGTTATAGACAGACAGACCAAAATTTTCGCATCGAAGGTCCCCAAGAAAGACTATCGTTTTTAAAATGTTGAGTGGTAAGCTTTGCACAGAGCCAGCACATTGAGGGTTTTTATTTATTTATTTATCTATCTATCTATCTATCTATAATAATAATAATAATAATAATAATAATAATGATAATAACACAACAATATTATTATTATTATTATTATTATTATTATTATTATTATTATTATTATTATTATTATTATTATTATTATTATTATGCGGAGTTTAAAGTGCCAAAAACACCTTTTGATTATGACAGACGCCGTAGTGGAGGGCTCGGAAATTTTGACCACCAGGGGGTTCTTTAATGCGCGCATTCGTGTGCAGCCAGACCAAGCACCACTCACACCCTTCACTTTCCTTCTTTCTTTCACATTGCTTTTTCTCCCCCACTACCCATTTCGCGTGTGGCGTTGCTGAAGCGACCTCCTCAAAAATAGAAAGTTACCACGACAGATGGTTCTCTTCACTTCCCTTTCTTTCAAATCAGCTTTGAGGAGGCAAGTGCGCAGAGCATTGAAAACTAACGTTTTGGGGGCTGCGCGCTATGTATTGAGCATTGCTGGAATCACCAGAGAGGCGACCTTGAGTGCGACCACACAAGTGTACAGAAAACACTGGTGTACACGCCGCCGACATAATACCAGCCACGAGCAGAAGGAGCAAGCTCCTAAAATATCACAGCCCAAGCACTTCATATGAATGATTCACCAGCAAAAGCTGAAAAGTGCGGTTCGGTGTTTAGCAGAGGGTTCAACCCGAAGTGGCACTGAAGTCTTACACATATATTGGTTACATGTTCGTGCTTCTTAATGTGGTTAGACACACGTTTTGCTGGGGGTTACCACGGTGTTTACATTACATGTCATACATTGTGCCTCACATTGTCGCGGTCATGGAGGAGGTCTATGCGCGAATTAATGCATTTCGCAATGCGTTATGCACAGTGGTTGTTCTCGAACCACAGGCGGTCGTAGACTTCGCAGCCGAAGCCAAAGTGCCGCTGAAGAACTCCCGCCGAAAGTAGGCGTTCGGCCCAGCGAACGCACTCCCGCACCCATCACGTTGACGCCCCAACGGCATTTGTTCGGCGTATACGCATTGCGCCGTGTCGCCTACATGGAGAAAGAAATTAAGTGTCTTTTGCCTTTCTTCAATAACCACGCACTCATTGTTAGGCATGACTTTTTTGCAAGCGTTTTACATCATGAGCCAACTGGGCGGCGTGGTTTGCAGGATCCACGCGCCACCGGCACTTGCGTTGCCGTTCCCGATAAAGCCAGGCTTGGAAGGCTGCCGCGTCATCGGTACGCTGTTGCTGACGGCACTGGGCCTCCCGTGCCTGTTTTTGTGCCCGGACTGCACCATCGGCCAGGCGAATGCGAGCTATCTCACGTTTCCACTGTCGGCGCCTTCCTAGAGTTGCCCGTGTGATGTCCACGTGGAAGGTTTTAAGATACACTGATGCGCGGGTGTTTGTTGCCACGGCTGCGACGGGATAAACGACGCCTCTCACATCGCAACCAAAGATGCGCGTGGTTGGGTACGACCCTGAAAACGATGTAACTAATAGCACAGTCAATGTAGGCCACTCGTGACACCAATGCCGAATGTTTTTACGGGCGAAGCTCCTTAAGGCGTGGGTCTGTGCATCCCTCGTTTGAATGTATGTAGTAGCACGTAGCCACCGGGGGAACATACCCGCTCTAGAGCGGGTATGTTTCACAGGAGATGTGAGATGGGAGATGGCGGTACTTGGAGTGTTCACTAGATGGACGCACGGACGGACGGGCAACCAGACAGATGAATGGACGGGCTAACGGACGGACGCACGGAAAGACGGACGGATGAACGGATGGATGGATGGATTCATGGATGGTCGCGCGGACGGACGGAAGCAAGGATGAACGGGTGGACGAAGCACGGATGGATGGATGGATCTTCGCCCCACTCATCATCATTCACTCCGTGGATATTCTGTGATTTTTTTTTTTTTGGTTTCTCCTAGCCATACAGAGGCTTTCACTGTAAAGCAGCTTATGCAGGCTCAATGCCGATGAAATGCCAATTGTGGTCACAGTGCGGGATATGCAATTTTATTACCAACCCATATGCACTGCTAGGTTAACGCCAAAATGTAGTTAGATGCCATGCACTCAAGTGGGCCTACGTAGCCCTAGCTAGAGCTACCATTCTCGCAACCACAAGCGCTACATATAAGCAGACCGCTTCTGGTGTTGTTACTGTATACCCATGTTGCGGTTGACTTCGTTACGCGACTGCAAACAACTCGCATTATAAAACACATTCGGCTGTTGAAATTAAGGCCGTGCGTATAATGTTTGTACGCACGGCCATATTTAGCGGCATTCTTTAAAATTTTTATTAATAAATTACTCGGGTCACTTGCCCGGCGCATGCTTCACATAACATTGATTTCCATAATTCACATACGTAGAATCTGCAGAGCTTCTACTTTTGACAATGAGTTTCGAGGACCCCAAAAAACGTCCTCACAGACTGCGGGGTCCGCGCATATCCATTCGGGATTCACTGCGGACCACTACTGCGACCTGTTGAGGTGGAACGTTTTTAACGCAGTAAGAAAACGACAATCCTAACGCTGAAAGCGAGCTTCTCCGCTAATCTCAGAGGCTGGGTAGGCTCAGGATTAGTTTACCTCCCCGGCACGAGGGAGCGGTGCAGCGCAGTGAAACAAGTGAGGGGACATTGTGCCGCGATACTCAAACCCGGTCTTGGTGCCGTCATTCTGCCCATGCTTCGCGGATGAGCTCTGCCATTTATATCGCTGCCAACATCTATACTTGCCCCAAGTTGATCAGTACACTAACCACAAGTGTAATTTGTTACACCAGGTGAACAAATAACTACAGGAGTCCTCGACGTAATGAGAGGGACAGCTGCCTGAGAATAATAAAAATAGCGTTTACATCAGCTATATCACCTGAAGCAGCTTAAGCTGAAAATCACAGGTTAATGAATACACATATTCTGAACAATTTAGGCGGTAATCGCCCATTTATAAATGTATGGCTTTTGGGCTAGTTGGTTAGGTGCGTCTAGAGAGTCCATTACATTTGCTTATAAGAGTTAGGAGCATGTTAAAGCTCCAGTTAAAGATAGCTCTCGCATAACTGGTCTTCCTTGTTTACGATGTCTTTCGTTATGGACAAGTAAAGAGACAACCCGTCTAATGCATCTGCATTCCGCACTGCACCAAAATTATTAATGTAAAGGGTACCAGCTTCAACAATACTTTTGACGCGTTCCGGCGCGGTGATTTGACGGTTAGCCGCTATTGCATTGTTATGTTAAGTCATTGTGCTAAATTAATGAATGAATGATCACTATTTAAATGAATTGGGGCCATACAAGCAATTTCAAACACGTCTCCTCTATGCCCATATTGTCAAGAATTGTGCATAGCAGATTTGCGCTACCTCAATTGGGTTCACTCTGCTTTCTCGCGAGAAAGAACACACATCCAACACCTGCCACGTGATGACGTAAGAAGCTTAGACGTTGTGCAATAATTTCTTTATTTATGCACAATAATTATGAGATCTAACCAACAATCAGGTCAAGGAAAGTATAGGGGATGTTGTATGAGATAATTGTTATGTAAATGTGAAGACATAAAAATGTATGAAAAAATATTTAAATCAAACAAACACGGAACGTTAGACACTGAATACCCTCAGCAGCATTATTTTCGCGTTCATAGTTATTTCATTTTCTTTTATGGTGGCAGTAGAAAAGCTAGAGGGACAGGGAAAGAAAATGTTGCTCAAGAGAATACCAAAATATGATAGCTTACAGAGCAATAAAGTGAGGCAGGTCGAAAAGTTGGTCTTGTCATGCGGGTAAAGCACAATTAAAGAACAAATTTAGATAGAACCTGTAAATATGGATTCAAAGGTTCGAATGTAAAACACGAGACGGTTAGCCGAGCCAGCGTTTTAAGCAAAGACGGTAGCTATCGAATAGAAAAGCGGGGAAGGAAGCTGCTTGCGCGCAGACCTAGAACAAAGTGCTGACACGGCCTGGGGTTGATGAAGGGAGCGAGATGAATGAGACGAAATTTGGCGAACGGCGGGGAATTGGGATGCATGTGATGTTTCTTGTCTATTTTCTTCTTCGTCTTCAGATCATTTGTCAATTCGTCGATGGAAATAAATAAGAGAAACTTTATTTTCTGAGAGCACTTCAAGCTTTCTTTCTGATGTTATGATGACGGCTTGTTATGCAGAATAAGTACCTTCGCCCAGCGCATCTGTCATTATAACGTTTGTTCTTCATGACTTCCAGTTTTTCGCCTTTTTCGGGCCCGAAGTTTTAAGGCCAATTCTACAAACAATATTGATGAGTTTCTGAAAAAAATGAAGTAGATATGAAAAACAGCGAAGTTGGAAGCAGAGTCTACAATGCCGCACCGTGTTCACAGGCTGTCCTGAAGGGACTATTTCGTACCTTTTATATTGCAGGTACAGCTTATAGGGTTCAGCTTAAATTGAGGACAACGCAGTGAGCGATGGAAAGGAAAATGATAGCTATAACCTTAAAGGACAAGAAGAGAGCAGAGTGGATCAAGGAACAAACCGGAGTTAAGGATATCATAGTTGAAATCAAGAAGAGGAATTGGACATGGGACGGGCATGTAGCACGCAGACAGGATAACCGCTGATCATTAAGGGTAACTAACTGGATTCCCCGAGAAGGCAAGCGGGTTAGGGGGAGACAGAAAGTTAGATGGGCAGCTGAGATTAAGAAGTTTGTGGGTATAAAATGACCGCAGCAAGCACAGGAGCGAGTTGACTGGCAGAACAAGGGAGAGGTATTTGTCCTACAGTGAACGTAGTCATGCTTATGATGATAATGATGATTTCGCTGGTCTGAGGCAGCACAATTTATGATGAATCAACGTTGTTTCAGGCCGCTTTAATGCCGATGTATCTTGTAATTACGTGCTGTGTTTTTTTTTTGATGCTAAGGTAAAGAAAAGTTACTGTGCTTTTTGTTACATATACGAATATAAATATTGTTTGGTGAAGAAGAATTCCCAGCATTACAGCAACATCACCAGCTCTTCACGAGGCATGAACTGAAGCAGCTTAGCCTGGAGTTGTTGCAGCGCTGCCTTCGCCTGTCCAGCTCTTGCTGACACTTCTCGGACGCGATCTACAATCTTAGCCAAATGCTTTCTGTATACATGCTTCCCAGAGACAAAAGAGACAAAAATGACTTACAGCGACAAAGATAAAACTGTGTTTTATTTTTTAGCTAGGGTCAAAGCAGTCCGGGGAGCTGGTATACTAGCACGCTACGAAGAAGAGAGTTCTAGGCTGTGATCTGGACAGTCAGAGGCTGCAACAATTCGATCTGCTAACGATGTTTCAACAAACTAGGTCAATTTTTGTTAAATCTGTTGTCATAAGTAAAGTTATGATCCTATATGTAATTCATCGAATAAACTCTTAAATAGGACCAGTACGATTTATTTCACGCCTGTTTGCCAAAGCGGATCTCATGGGCCACGTAAAAAGAAACGTGCGGTCGACATGTGCTTCGCCACGTGTAGCAGTGATTTTAGCTGATCACTTGACTTCTGTGAACTGGATGAATTAATTTTCATTAATTATGCTAATAGATAATTGAGTCTGCTATCGAATTCACAAATACCCCGCCCTGCGTTCGCCACAGCGACCGCGATTGTGTTCTCATTTACTGCCTAGACTTTGTTTTTTCGCTTAGAATAAACCTTACTTTTGCAGGCAACCCACGAGTGCATAAATTCTCCCTAATTGGTACTGCCCATAGTTTCCTAGAGTTACACTAGAGGGAACTCTGCGCTAGTGTCTATGGGAGCTGCAACGCACGGCGCTTCAGCCAGCATGAGAATGATGAGCTGTGCACAGATTTCTCTAAAATTTCTTCTTTCGACTCCGCTGGGCTCCGTATTGCCTGAATTAACTTTGCGGCAAGATTAAGTTCAGTAAAGGTTCTACAGTTACGCATCATCACCTTCACCTTTTTAGGCTCCCCACTTCAAATCAAATTACGATGTTCTGATTGCTTGCTTCTTTTATCCGAAAGCTAACGAAAACACGACGATAAGCAAGGACATGAGTGCTTTGAAACTTGCAACAACGAAGTATTGGGCAAATCCGTGTACTACCCATGATTACCATGGTGGCTGGACGATCGCAGGCGCCATAGTTCCCTCTAGTTATAGTTGGGAAACTCTATGGCACTGCCAAGGGCACATAAAACAACATGCGTGCAAGAACCACTCTGAGTGAACCTTTAATCATAGGGCCTTCTCGTGGCGCCTACGTAGCTTCGCACGCTGTGGGAGCTTCGTTAAGCCAAGTGGTCCTTTCGAGGGCGGTACCTTTGTAGCCAGCTTCTTTGTAGCAAAAACGGGAAATGGTGCACCACTCCAGAATCTTTTCTTGTTAGTTTTATATCAACATCTTTACATATATAGTGTGTAATTCTTTTCAGATAGATTCAATAACACCACTGGACAGTGATTGCTGTACATGCCATTTCCTTAGTTTAGGCTCGCACTTTTATTCGTTTAAGACAAGCGGCTGCTTTTTTCTATCTGCAAGCACATAAGGGCCTGCCCAATTTACCAAAGTTTGAAAGAGGACGCAGCTGGTTATATTACGGCTGGTAGACATTGCAGTTGTGGCGTAAGTCGAAGACCACTAATGGTTGGTTCATCAAAATAATACCAAAGTATTACGCCTTGATATTAAGAGTGGAGCTATAAAAAGTCACGCACTGGAGTATTTTTAACCTACTTGCACTAATCAGGATATTCTTTCCGGCGCACAACTGTAGCTACAAGTCAACTTTACATATTTTTCGTGAATAATCAAACTAGCTACACGAAGCTCACAAGATGGATGTCATTGCAAAGTAGCCATCATGGCGTATATAAAAAATGCAGTCGTATATGCCATGATGTTAATGTATGTAGCTCATGGCAAACCTAAACGTAAATGTTTTGATATTGACACTATTAGATTTGGATGTGCCATGCCGTCAGCGAAGCTGTCAATACAACTAGTGGATGCTATGCCTTTTATAGACCAACACACTAACAAAAAGTGCCTTGTTGTGGCAGCACTCAACAATACAGAACTACACAGCGGGTGTTCATTAAGGCGGGAGAACGTATTCAGAACGCTAGTTTCTATCCAGCATTAAAACTGTATAAGTATATATATATGATCACATGTCAAAATGGTTTACATTCATTAGGTGATGTGATTAGTTGTGCGCATACGTCCATGCTTTTCGTAGTTAAAAGTGTTTAGTGTTCGACCCCTAGTTTGGTTACAGCAATGAATAGAACTTTAAATTATATTCGCCATTAACTCCTCTACAGATTTCATCTCGAAACAATCTGACGAATGAAAAATTTACACTAATTTGGTTGCGAGTAGAGCGAGGACTTCTGTAACGGGTACTGCTCCACATATACAGTACTTCTGACGCCAAAGAATTACTTTAATTTATAGTTGTATAATTACGTTACGTTTTTTTATTCCATGTACAATGTAATTTTTATTAATTTGATTAGTGTATTTACTGAATATATATGTGATATTTTATCGTTTAGTTTAAAAATTGAAGGCGCATTTGTGGCTTTTTTTTGTCACAAAGCAATAGTCGTCAGCTCACACGCCTGAATTTCCTCTTTCTCAAAAATGCTGTGCACCCTTTGTTCGGTAGAGGCGAATTTCTTCGAGACCCGTGTAGTTATATTTACGTGCGCATTAGATAGTCCTCGGCGGATGAAATTTCCGGAGCCCTCAGTTATGGAGTCCCTCGTAATCACGTCGTGGTTTTGGGTCGTTAAGCAGGGACAATTGTGAAAACTGCGCCACACCGTTTTCCTATTAGGAACGGTTTGTCACGCATATAGCGCGTATTTTGTTCGTCACATGGAAGGGCTGGGCGCGCAACGGTAATGCAAGCAAAGAACCGAGCAGCAAATTCCTGTAATGTTGAGAACACCCCAAATGCGTCATTATTGATAGCATGTACTGAACACCTTACATTTTAGTTAGCTCCTCTATAACATGATGATTTGGCCGGTCACATTCGTCGAATTGAAAGCGCGGCTGCAGTTTTGCATTTATTCAAGTCGCATCAGTTATTTTTTATGCAAACTTCATTATATTAATACCACTTTTTTCAGCACTTCATACTTGACGCGCTGTCTTAGTTGACTGCTCAGGCAAATGTAGGGCACGGTTTTATGAACGACCGTTGTGGTTTTTTTTTTTCAGCCAAGTCACCTACTTAATTAGGCAACATCGCCAAGTATTGCATGATTGGAAGGCCTTTCAATTTCCTTCGTGGTGTTGACTGCTCTTTCTGTGGAGCCGACAAATATCTTCCGCAATTAACGGCGAATTAAAGCTGTGGAGGATGGCCGTGTTCACTCGTGTTTGTTTTACCTTTACCCAGATACTGTTTACGGGCCTCTCCAGAGGCTATAGCTGCGGTTTCTCTTAGCCAATTCGGGATGTCCAATTACACCTTGCTATCATTGTTTGCGTTGCCTCTAATTTCCTTAACGGTCCATTGCTGTCTGCCTCAGCACACACACAGGAAACTAAGGACGATAAAATTAACACATAAGATTAAGTTCAATGAGGTACACTATTACCCAAAGGGGTTCGGCGCAAGCGTTGTGATGAGCCAAACAAATTCTAGAAAATGGCGCCGAAGGACACCGTAACTACGTCTGAATTATTATCGTTCTTAGAAGCGCATCGCTGTTACAATTACTATCGCTGTTAGAAAGACTATTGAATTACCTGGCGGATGACTATCCAAGCCCCGTGAGTGGAGAGTCATCATGATGCGGCCACACACCAACCCATGCAGCGATCTTGATCAACTATATATAGTTTCATGAACATCGCCTATGTCCCACCATGTACTTTTCATCGCACTTTACTTTTTTTTTCTGTATGACTGTTATTCACGTTTTGTTGAGTAAAACATTTAGGTAAAAATTATTTTTCTCTTTGAGCTTTTGCGTATATGATCATTACTATAATTTTCAGCAAGCTTTCTATTTGGAATGACTATCGTGTGAATTGCTTCGTGAATGCTACGCTGCCGACCTGCGTTGGAAAAAGCTTTCACTTTTTTCTTTCGTTAGCGTGAGAGGTGTTGGCTGAGCTGCTGCTATCTTTCTCCATTCAGAACTTCAGAAGCACAAAACTTTTATTTTTTGCTTCATTCGACAACAGCATACGTTTCCACCCGTGCTATTTCTATTCTTATCACCAAAATGTTTGTACAAAGGTTAACGCGCCACTTCTCCTGGTGAGTTATATTGAAAAACAAAACAGAAATAGCGACACGATCTCTACAACCCACTGACTACCTACCTTCTCGGCAGCCCCAACATAGAAAAAGTTGACAGCGCGTTACAATAACTTTTTACATAGTTTTTTCTTCTTACTAGCAATTCATTATCATTATTTTTTATATCCCGAACTCTTCCACAGAAGAATATTAGCTGAAAATTGAAAGCTCAAATAACAACTCTAGAGGAACGTAAACGAGAACTCACCAATTGGCTGTTCAACGTCACAAAAGAAATCGTTCTTGTCTCTTACCGCTGACCTTGCAAGACTTCTTAGCGCTACTTGAAAAAACAATGTTTTATTCATGACCAACAAAAGTGGTTCGACTGAGGTTGAGTTCGCGCCAGCTTTAGAGGTGTCACGGCTGGTGCTTTTAGTGCATGAATATTTCTATTTCCGTACTATCACTTAGAAAAAAAAACTGCGCAGTAGGCTGGGGGTACTGACTCGACAGCGAAGTTCAACTTACTAGGTATTGTAATGGTCCAGAATAAAAAGTTGTACGTGTTCACCAGCTATGTTTTGTTTTATTTTACGAAAAGATGTATTCGCATTTCGTGCACAATATATATGCCCAACGTTGTGTGTTCAAACACCTGAATATGCTTAGAGAGAAACACGAATAACCAATAGCATGCATCGAGAAAAACAAAGTAAGCTCCTGCGCTACTTCTTATGCCTATAACTCTGTACAACTTTGACAGCTTCGCAATGTAGCGAATAGTTTGCGAAAGAAAGTGACAGAGAATGAGTAAAGATCAAAATTTAACTAGCACCCATTTTCAGCTAACTTCAAGAAGCTACGTCTTCTGTTTGCGAGACAATGCGTTGCATAGATCTAAGATACGTGTAAATGTACTTAGTGTGCACGAAGGAAACAAGTGTACAATTAAGGGCTCGTACTTCCTTGTTAGACACAATATTTATGAGATATAACAGACAAATATGCCAAGAGAAATATAGGAGATGGTATATTAAGTATTCGTAATGTAAAATGGAAGAAAGAAAAGTGGATGCAAAGATAACTTGCCCCAGGCAAGAACCTAACCTGCGGCCCTGAAATAACACGTCTGGTGCTTTACCAACATAGCTGTCACGGCGGCTGTCCCAACATCCAGTTTATGGGCTATATATGTGAACTAAACGAGGGAGCGCCGGTTAGCGCCTACTGTAGCCATGTCGGCGAGAGTGGAACTCTGTTTTTATGCCTGTTGGGCTTCACGTTGCACGTGAAGATCGATGCCTGCGCATGAACCTTCACTTCTTTACTTTTATTCGTTAAACTCTTACTATAAATTCACCAACAAGTATGACCAATATTCGAGAATAAAGTAAAGATCGCCGCAACAAAAACAGCTGCTCTCATTTGTGAACCGGTCAAAGCCACGTCTTTTAGGGGCGAAGCTCCTTATAGCGGCACCCGTTCGTCCCCTGTTGTATGTAACAAGTATAAAAATTTTGACCTCCAAGGTGGTGTCGGTGAGAGACTTCTTCTGTGCGTTGTTCAACAATAAAAAATAGTGCTCCATGTACATGTAAATGGCTGCTAATGGGGAATGAGAGACAGGAGCATTCGGCTTTTAGTTAACGCGCAGGCTGCGATCACCATTAGCAGCCATTGGCATGTACATTAAGCACTATCTGACAAGAAAGGGTTGCTACGTTATATTCGCTGGGTGTAACCTCCTTAGCTTTAGAAAGGTTTAGTGAGCGTTGAGCCGCAGTGCCATGAATACAATGAACTTGTATATACCATGAATGAACTCGAGGTGGTTAAAAATGAGAAGTAGATACGAAGCGCAAGCCGTAAGAAAGTAAAAGCCGAATTCTCCGCCTCTCATTTCCCATTAGCAGCCATTGGCATGTACATTGAGCACTATCTGACTGAAAAAGTTTGCTACGTCATACTCGGTGGGCATAACCTCCTTGGTTTTTGAAAGGTTTAGCGAGCGTTCGGCCGCAGTGCCATGAACACAGTGAACTAGTATATACCATGAACTCGAGGTGGTTAAAGGTGGGAAGTGGACCCGAAGCGCAAGCCGTAAGAAAGTGTGCGTGTGCCACCTCTCGTTTAGTCCTTGGAACGTCCGCTGGATGGCGGTGCTTCTATATGGGGAATATATGATGAAAAGATGCGAGATGGTGGTACTTGGAGTGTTGAATAGATGGACGAACGGACACATAGACCGATGCATGGATGGACGCATGAACGGACGCAGGGGCGGCTGCATGGACGAACGCAGGGATGGACGCACGAACAGACGCACGCACTTACAGTTCTAAAGCTTTCTTGCTCCAAGACCAAACGTACGGCGCTTCAAAGAAGCAAATAAACCATGGCTTCCGAAAACTTTTTATGTTACTAGTGGGCTACAGAAATGGTACTCTCAAATTGTTTCTTCCATCTTGTTTAAGGTATTCCGGTTATCTATCGCGATTGCCTACAAACAGGAAATGACTCAGAAATTTTAGTAAAACCTCTAAATGAAGGGATGTTGGTATTACAGGTAGGGTTTGAAAAAAAAAAAAACTTACGTTTGGGCTGTCGGTTATCTTCGATAAGACAGTTTGGCTGCATCATTGTAGTTTGCTCATAACACTGCATATTGTATAGCGCTTCATCTTGTTTGAGTCAGCTTTAGAGACGAGCTTATGGTAGGAAGGTAATTGAACTTCTGGGGTCCTATTAGTATAAACATGCAAGAGCGTACGATTGTTATGAAACTTACTTTAGCCGGTTCGTTGCGGTTTGCTAAAGTTACTCTTTACACCGCGATACAATATCGATTACTCAACGGTGATGCCTCTTTAACCACATACTACCTGTTATCTGATCACGGCGTTTCCTACTTGAAGTGTTTTGTTCAACTTGACATACATTCCAGACTACTGAAGCATAAAATTCGTGCAGTGAATAAGCACGTAAACACAAGCGTCTCTGAAAATAAAGTAGGTTAGTCTTTAGGGGATTTCGAACAACGATAATGGGAAATTCTGTCCTGTAGCTGCTTATGTAAGAACGTTTTCTTGTGTTTCCTCTTTCTTCGATATTTTTCTAATCCATTTCTTTTGACCGCAGTGTAGAGCATTCAACCAAAACCTAGATAACACAAATTGTTCACATATAAATAAAATTTACGCATGCTCTAGATCCACATTTATTTCCTTTGTGAAAATCATCATTATCAATTTTTTTAGCTATACGTTGACGGCAATGTAAGCCGGTGTCTTGGTGCACATGATGAGATCCAATTGTGTAACACTGAATTACATGTACTGCGAACGGCATGAATACTTCAGGAGTACTACTGAATGTCAGAGTCAATAGCAATACTTCTTAATATAAATATTTTGTCTTCCAGAAAGTTAAAAAAAACTAGCAGTTACATTTTCACGCCAACGCGAACACAGACACTGCGCCTTTGGTCTGTAACGTTGCCTTTCAGCTGGTACTTCCAAGATTTCTAAAGGAGTAAATATTGTGATTTTGTAACAAGAAAAAAAATTGCAAGACAATTTAGCACAGCGACAAACGTGTGGCAGATCTTTATAGGGGCGAAATTGCATGCGCCGTGAGTCGTATGTCCCGTGTCATCGTAGTCGTAGCAGTAGCCAGTTGCAATGCATTGCATGTCAATAAAAACAATGTCTCACCATATCCACGGAGTGAATGATGACGAGTGAGGCGAAGTGTCCTTCAGTCCATCCATCCATCTGTTCGCTTCGCCCCACTCGTGAACGTTTACCTCGCGGATATGGTGTGATCTTTTTCCTCATCTTTTATTTAGTAAACGCAAGAACCAGCGTCTATTATAGAAGCATAAATCGCAGCACTAAAGAGTTGAAAAAAAATCAAGCTCGTAAAAAACGAAACAAGAGAGGATTTTGAGTATACAGTAGTACAGAGCTTCATTATCATCATTATTATTATTATTATTATTATTATTATTATTATTATTGTCATCATCATCGTCGTCGTCATCACCATCAGCCTGACTACATCCACTGCAGGATAATGACCTCTCCCATATTTTGCCAGTCAACTCGGTCCTGCGCTTACTGCTGCCAATTTATACACCCAAATTTCTTAATCTCATCTGCCTACCTAACCTTCTGTCTCCCCCTAACTCGCTTGCCTTCTCTAGAAATCTAGTTAGTTACCCTTAATTACCAGCGGTTATCCTGTCTACGTGCTACATACCCGGCCAATGTCCATTTCTTCTTCTTGATTTCAACTAGGATATCGTTAACCCCCGTTCGTTCCCTAATCCACTCTGCTCTGTTCTTGTCTCTTAAGGTTACAACTACCATTTTCTTCCCATTGCTGGCTGCGTTGCCCTCAATTTAAGCTGAACCATCTTTGTAATTCTCCAGGTTTCTGCGCCATAGCTAAGTACCGGCACGATGCAGCTGTTATATACCTTCCTCTTGAGGGATAGCGGCAATCTACCGGTCATGATTTAAGAGTGCTTGCCGAATGTGCTTCACCCCATTCTTATTCTTCTAGTTAGTTCAGTGTCGTGGTTCAGCTACGCGGTTATTACCTCTCCAAAGCAGACATATTCTTTTACAACTTCAAGTGCGCTATTACCTATATTGAAGCGCTGTTCTCATCCGAAATTGTTGTACATTACTTTCATTTTCTGCAGATTAATTTAAGACCCATCCTTTCTGCTCTCCTTGTCTAACTCCGTAATCATGAGTTGCAATTCGTCCCCTGAGTTACTCAGCAATGCAATATCATCGGTGAAGCGCAGGTTACTAAGGTACTCTCCATTAACTCTTATCCCTAACTGTTCCCATTTCAGGCCTCTCGAAATCTCCTGTAAGCATGCACGAGGTAAATAGCATTGGGAGATTGTAACTTCTTGCCTTACACACTTCTTGATTAGTATTCTATTGCTTTCTTTATGAAGCAATATGGTAGCAGTTGCAGTTGATCCCCTGTAGATTTCTTCCACGATGTTTATACATGCTTCGTCGACGCCCTGATTCCGCAGTGTCTGCATGACTGCTGATATTTCTACTGAGTCAAACACATTTTCATAATCTATAAGTTCTTTGTATAGTGGTTGGCTATATTCTGACCATTTCTTCATTATCTGATTGATAGAATGAATGTGTTCGATTGTTGAGTAGCCTGTTCAAAATCCTGCTTGTTCCTTTGGTTCATTGAATTTTAATGTTGTCTTAATTCTGTTAGCGATTACCTTTGTAAGTAGCTTGTTTACTATGGAGAGCAAACTGATCGGCCTGCAACTCTTCAAGTCCTTGTCATCTCCTTTCTTATATGTTAGGGTGATATGAGCATTTTCCAAGATTCTGGCACTCTTCCTGTCCGGAGACACCTCGTAAACAGGGTCGCTAGTTTTTCTAACACAATATGTCCCCCATCTTTCAGCAGATCTGATGTTACCTGATCCTCACCAGCAGCTTTGCCTCTTTGCATGCTCTTCAAGACTTTTCTGACTTCTTCTATCATTACTGTGTATGTGTGGATGGGGGGGGGGGGAGGGTGTCATCTGGGTTATTGCTAGTTCTTATATTAAGGTCGTGGTTGTGCTGGCTGCTGTACAAATCTCTGTACAGAGCTTCATAAGACCACGCAACTATGCACTTCATGTCTCCACCAGATGCCTTCATGTATTGCTAAATATTGTGTGAGAATGCAAGAAACACAAGCGTGAGTGAACTAGGAATACGTGAAATTGTTGCTTACTTCACTGCCCATTCTTTTCTGAAACACTGTATGCAAAACTCTGTATAAAAAGGTAAACCTCTCTATACGCTATATGATTCAAACGTTAGAGTGAATGCATAGCAAGTATACGCCCATACGCTTACTGTAAGACCCGTGGATACGGTCTTCAATAGAAATCAAGCGGTACTTATTTTGCGCAAATCTTTTTTATCTAATGAGCCGTATAATGCTTTCATAAAATAAATCTTTTAAAACATTTGCTCACAACTCGACGAAATAGCTCTGACAGATTACACTTTGTCACGCAAATTGCTCCGGCACTTTTGCAATCTCTGAAAAACACTAGAACACGGATACTACATTTCATTATTATGGAGGCCTTCTTCCACACGCACGCTTCGATGTGGGTGAGAATGACCGCTCGATATTTTGCACTCTGAAGAAAAAGGTCTGCTTGTGTACTTCTTAGACGGTCGCACTCAACGCTTCTTTACGATGTTCATAAATTGTTATTTTAAAGAGGAAAAAATGTGCAATACTCTAAGGTAAAGCATACATCAATTTTTTTATTTGTGAACTGACAACTGACATTCACTCGCATGTCGGTGGTATTAGCTGTGCAACTGTTTTCTGTTTAGTTTTTCTGTTGTTTTTTTTATTTCTGGATGGCAGCAAGCGCTATTTTTTCACGTTGTTTTTGTACATTTGTTTAGTTACGGTAATAAAAATAACGCTGCATGGTATGTGCAGAAGGCGTTATTGGCTCTGACGCAGTATCCACAGCGATGGTCAATTTGGCGAGCCAGCAGTAACACTGAATATATTGCCAACGGAGGACGCTACAAATCTTTATATTATCGTTGAGTCGAAAGTAGAAAGAAAGCTCTCGCATAAGTGAAGGACAAGCACCAGGCCATTTCCGTCAGCTAAAGCCTGCTCAACTCAACCCGTTAGAACGGAGGTCGAATGATAAAATATGTGGATCAATAACAACAACAACAACAAAATTAACTGAAAAGATGTAAAAGACATGTGATCTAAGTAAATCACGATTAAGCACCCTGTTCACTCCGCAAAATGACCACTCCGTTTATTGAAGAGGATTGAAATTTATGTGGCGTGATGGCGTGAAAAGTTGATCGTGGTATCCACTGCGTCGCATTGTTCAGAAGCGCTCGTCGGCCCGACCGATTTCTTTTCCTTGAACAATATAGCGAGCGACGCCAGCTTATACAAGCCGAAGTTGCTGCCAAATTTAAAACAAGCAGCAGCTAACGGATAACAATAAATACCTAAGAAAATTCTCATGGTTCCTCTGCGTTCGCATAATGCTAAACGAAAGCGAAAATCATACTCTACTCTCTTCGATCATATAAGATCAAAAGTTGTTTTATCTTATCAAAAGTCTTTTATCATCCACCTCTTTTATTCTTAGTCGACAGTACGGAAACTCGCCTAAAGAAGGCCTTTACACTTCTCATATATAACAATAAACCCCATTGAAATATTGGGACTGTGACAGGACAATAAGGAGGAAAACGGGAGAAATAAATGTAATGATTACATCGAGAAGCCTACAGTGTTTAGTGCTGATTTGGACATGATATCTCTTAGCAATAAGCTACTATATAACTACTCGCAGTATTGATAGATCTTTTAATCGATGAACGTAAACATCATATGTGTGGTTCAAGAGTTAGGAACGCGTAAATTGTATACGCAACGCAATACTACAAACGAAAAACATTAGCATATAGGAAGACATAAAAATGGATTAGGGTGCGAACATGAGTAGGTGATAGAGCATTTAGCTTGGAGAAAATTCTTATCTGGGTGCATCACGAACTGCGCAAGACAGCTAAGCAATCATCATTTGGAGTGACAGAATCGAAGCCATTGTCCCTAGGAATCGCAGTCAAGGGAGGCTGACGATACGATCAAAGCTGACGATCATTAGCTTTTGTCAGTATCAAGAATAATAATTAGAGATAATGGCGAATAGGAAACAGAAACCTTCTTTGACAACTGACCAACTTGTCTTGTAAAGCCGCTCTCTCAGTTACTGCGTTCGTTATCTATCAACGCCGTTTGATGAGGTTGGTCATGGGAGCGCACCTCAGTCAGGAGAGTGTGGGAAGCATAAAAATCAATATGAGAATAGAACAAAAGTAAAGAATGGCCGAAACTGAAAAAATAAAGCGCGAGGGAGCCCAGGATCCGAAGATTAAGCGACTTTTGGTCTTATCTAATGGAAGAGAGTAGAGTACGTGCGTCGGCGGCTTTCCACTCGATCTCCTTTCTCAAGTGCAGGCTTTCCAGATACATGACACAAATGGAGAAGCTGTCGCTTCCGTTTTCGCTATTGAACGAACGTCGATGTGGCAGCTGCTATTTGTTTAGACTGCTTGCCCTTCCGAAACGGCCTTGCAGTAACGCCTAGAAGAATCAATGGAACTGGAAACTTTACCAGCAAACTATCTATATATATATATATATATATCTGAAGCTCTTGTGGGACGAAACCTTTCAAAATTTATAACTCTGTCCACTCATTCAGCTACAATAGCATAGTGGCGACGTACTAAGGGGTCAGAAATAAAAAAATCTTGCGCAGCATGCACAATATTATAAAACATATCCAGCCTTCCTTAGGTTAAGACCTCCAAAATCCTTAAAATGTTTATGGTAAGTCAGAATGTTGAGGTGGTTGTTATGGATCATTTCTTTTTTGGTAGAAGTACTATGTCGTAGTCTCGTACAACCTGTCCTTTTCTTTTCTTGTTAGATTTCTTTGCCTACCTCTATCATGCGGAACATCAGAATTGCGGGTACATAATCAATAAATACGCGTCCCTTTTCGCACACCGCACCCAATGCCTGCGTTGATCTTTTTTTTTTTTTTTTGGTCGGAGTCAGTCACTATATTCTGCTTTTCCTCTGCCCTTCACTTCTCATAACTGTGGATTGTAAGTAGATTATAGAAATGATGTGATAACTGATAAATTACTATTCAAACAAACCGAATACTAATACATGAGCGTTCTTAAAAGGCAAGAATATGCCTCTTTTCAGAATTTTCACCAGGCAAATCCTGTAGCTTTATCAAAGATACAGTGTTAGATGAGTTGTAACTAAACAAGAAGTGTTTGCGTTTTCTTTTGTTTGGTTATTAGAAACATAATATTTCGCATGTATGAATACAACACTAAAACGCCCATTTTCTGCATGCTGTACACTACATTCCAACAACTTTGCTACTTCAGATAGCAGAGTAATGTTTTTTACTTCACAAGCAGTAAATTATATTGCAATTTTGGCCTTCGATCCGGACATAAGAAATGAGGGCGCATCTTCTACCCTTCGAAGACTATAGCAGTACGATAACAATGACTATCAAGGTATTCTAAACGCACCCTGACTGATAACACAGCATTTAGATCACTTGTAGTTGAGCAGAATCTTGAGCAGACGTGACGTCACGATATATGCAGCAGTCATCTGCATACATGCGCATGCGGCTGGATACTTGTTGGGTTATATCATTTATAAATATCAAAAAAAAAGGGGTCCCAGAACAGATCCCTGGGGGACCCCTGATAAGACATCGACTTCAGATGAATTCACTGCCTCGAGAACAAGCCGCTGTTTTCTACCAACAAGATACGCTTCAAGCCACTTCAACAAAGAGGGAGGGATATTTAGAGCAGACAGTTTAAGTAATAATAAATTGTGTGATACAGAATCAAAGGCTTTTGAAAATCTAAAAATACACAGTCCACTTGGCATCCATTGTCGATCGAGGCAGCTATATCATGACTAATTCAATTAGTTGAGTATCGCAGGACAACCCTTTCTGAAACCGTGTTGCGTAGTGCAGAAAAAGTTATTATCTTGAAGATGGGAGATTAAATTGGTATAGATAATGTGTTCCATCAATTTACATATTACACAAGTTAGCGAGATCGGTCTGTAATTTTTGTTCGCGTTTTGTCTCCAGCTTTGAAGATAGGGGCAAACGTTGGCACTTTTCCAGTCGTCAGGTAAACAGCCAGCGCCATTGATTTTCGAGGAGCAAGACTACAAATGGTACAAGTGAGGCAGCACAGTTTTTTAAAACATAGTTAGGAATAGCATCAGGACCAGGTGCCGCATTTACCTTAATTTTTTGTAGCAGAGCTAAGACTCCACGTTCAGTAAAACATATTTCAATCATTTCTCCAATATAATAATAAACCCCATTGAAATATCAGGACTGTGACAGGAAATAAGGAGGAAAACGGGAGAAATGAATGTAATGATTACATCGAGAAGCCTACAGTGTTTAGTGCTAATTTGGACATGATATCTCTTAGCACTAAGCTACTATAAAACTTCTCGCAGTAGTGAAAGATCTTTTAATCGATGAACGTGAACATCATATGTGCGGTTCAAGAGGTAGGAACGCGTAAAATGTATACGTAACGCAATACTACAAACGAAAAACATTAGGATATAGGAAGACATAAAAATGGATCAGCTTGAGAACATGAGTAGGTGATAAAGCATTTAGCTTGGAGAAAATTTTTATCTGGGTGCATCACGAATTGCGCAAGACAGCGAATCAATCATCATTTGGAGTGACATAATCGAAGCCGTTGTCCCGAGGAATCGCAGTCAAGGGAGGCTGAAGATCAAAGCTTACGATCATTATCTTTTGCCAGTATCAAGAATAATAATTAGAGATAATGGCGAATAGAAAACAGAAACCTTCTTTGACAACTAACCAACTTGTCTTGTAAAGCCGCGTTCTCAGTTACTGCGTTCGTTATCTATTAACGCCGTTTGATGAGGTTGGTCATGGGAGCACACCTCAGTCAGGAGAGTGTGGGAAGCATAAAGATCAATATGAGAATAGAACAAAAGAAAAAAATGACCGAAACTGGAAAAGTAAAGCGCGAGGGCGCCCAGTATCCGAAGATTAAACGACTTCTGGTCTAATCTAATGGAAGAGAGTAGAGTACGTGCGTCGGCGGCTTTCCACTCGATCTCCTTTCTCAAGTGCAAGGCTTTCCAGATACAGGACACAAATGGAGAAGCTGTCGGCTTCCGTTTTCGCTATTGGAACCGACGGTCGATGTGGCAGCGGCTATTTGTTTAGACTGCTTGCCCTTCGGAAACGGCCCTTGCAGTAACGCCTATAAGAAAACAATAATGGATCAAATTGACTCAGCAAACTATATATTAAATATATATTATATATAGATATATCTATATAGAATTATATATATATAGATAGATATTTATATAATATATATATATATATTTTATATATATATATATATCTGAAGCTCTTGTGAACGAAAACCTTTGAAAATTATAACTCTGTCACTCTTCAAGCTACAATAGCATAGTGGCACGTAATAAGGGGTCAGAATAAAAAAATCTAGCGCAAGCATGCCTGATATTGTAAACATATCCAGCCTTCCTAAGGTTAAGACCTCCAAATCTTAAATTTATGTAAGTAAGAATTGAGGTTGTTGTTATGGCCATTTTCTTTTTTTTAAAATACTATGTCGTTAGTCTCGTTACAACCTGTCTTTTTCTTTTCTTGTATACTTCTTTGCTACCTCTCATGTGGAACAAAGAATTTGCGGGTGCATAATCAATAAATAAGCGTCCTTTTCGCACACGCACCCAATGCCTGCGTTGATTTTTTTTTTTTTTTTGGTCGGGGTCGGTCAAAATATTTCTGCTTTCTCTGCCCATTCTACTTCTCATAAACTGTGCAATGTAAAGTAGCTATATAGAAATGATTGTTATGATTAAACAGTGATAAGATTACTATTCTAAAACAAAACCGAAATACAAATACATGAATGCGTTCTTACAAAGACAAGAATATTGCTCTCTTTTCAAAATTTTCACCAGGACAAAATCTCTATAGCTTTATCAAAAGATACAGTTGTGAGAATGACGTTGTAACTAAACAAAAGAAGTGTGTTGCGTTTTCTTTTTGTTTGGTTATTAGAAATAATAATATTTCGCATGTTATGAAATACAACAGCTAAGAAAACTGACACCATTTTCTGCATGCTGTAACAACTACAATTCCAAACAAGTTTTACAAGCTTGAGTATAGCAGAGTAATGTGCTTTTTTACTTCTACAAAGCAAGTAAAATTAATATTGCAAATTTTTAGCCTTTCGGATCCGCGAACTTTAAGGAATAATGATCGGTGCATCTTCTGACTCTTTGAAGTCTATAGCAGTGCGATAACAATGACTATCAAGGTATTCTAAACGCACCCTGACTGATAACTAAAAGTAAGCATAAGTCAATGTAATACCTTGTAAAATGCAGCAGACTGTCTTTTATAAATTGGCGCAGTTATGAAACTTTTGATCACTTGTGATAGCTTCGTATGAAAGTTTCATACAAAGCTATCACTAAAGCCTATTCACTTCTTGACCTATCCGCTTCTTGAGGTGGCTGTTTTAAATGCGAAGGATTTCTTAGCGACTTCGGTGACTTTGAGCCTATCTATCTATTCTATCTATCTATCTATCTATCTATCTATCTATCTATCTATCTATCTATCTATCTATCTATCTATCTATCTATCTATCTATCTATCTATCTATCTATCTATCTATCTATCTATCTATCTATCTATCTATCTATCTATCTATCTATCTATCTATCTATCTATCTATCTATCTATCTATCTATCTATCTATCTCTATTATCTATCTAACTATCTATCTATCTATCTATCTATCTATCTATCTATCTATCTATCTAATCTATCTATCTACTCGCCTGCTGCCTGCAGCATATAGAATATAGGCATATAGGATATAGCATACAGTATATAGGCCAATAGGATATAGGCAGGCAGCATATAGGATATACTGCCTGTCTGCCTGCCCGCCCGCCCACCCGCCCGCCCGCTCGCTTGTTTGCACGCCTGCCCGCCCACCTGCCTGTCAGCCAGCCTGGCTGCCTGCCTGCCTGCGTCCGGGTGTTCTCGTGACCAGCCCCTTAACTTAGAGTAAACAAAAATGAGTATTTGAAGGTAAGTTGGTTGATTTATGTAGCAATGTCCAGGGCCAGCATCCTCGCGAGCTTCAGCGCTTCATATCAGCTTCTGGTGTTGCTGAAACGCATGTTCCAGTTGGCATCTTTGCGCAAGTACAAACAAATGGGTACATAAACATCTGCAAATATTCAACATATGTCTGTGCGTGCAACATTTGTACATATATTTAGCGTCATCTCATGACGTGTCACTGAATAAAAAATGTAAATGGCCACTTTCCCCCCATATGCCTCACATAACCTCAATTTTTAGGTGAGTGCGATCTGCCGAATTTTTCTATTGACTTTTTTTTTAGCCTCCAACCCAGTAGCCTGAAAGAGGTGGGTGATGAAGATCCAAGAATGCTTTTGTTAAAATAGGCTACTCGTTATATCAGCACTAATTTACAGCAAAAGTGAAAATAGTGTTTCTTGTCATGGCCAGCTTATATATAAGGCATAAGATGGGATTTAATAATTTTAAAGGTACTGTCATGACCAAGAAAGACACTGCGGCTCCGGCGCGCAGATAGCTAGAGCAAAGAAGAGAAGAATGTCAGAATAAGAACAGATGGCCCAGGATCGGGTGTTGTCTCTTGTTCTCTGCCTCGCTCATCACAATGGCGCAGTCCGACAAGTGAACCCTCTGCCGGAAGCCACCGGTACGTGTCTTGGTGGTTCGTCGGCAGTGCGGGCTTCTCCATCCAGGAACGCCATTTGTGCTTTTTTGGCGATGGAGTCAACAACCCGGCCGCCACTTCAGCTACTCATCGAACCATCAGTGGACGGTGTCCAAGCCTCCTCTGTGGTACCAGGACATCACCCAGTGGACACTATGCTACCACGGCGGGGCCGTAATACGCACGGGCTCCTGTCCTTTGGGAATGCTGTTCAAGCTTCCCACGACATGCATTCCCTGACCGGTACTCTTTCCACATACGAGCCGCCAAGAAACGCTGTTCATGCTTCCTTGGACGTGCGTGTCACCGCCGTGAGTACTACTAGAACCACGTACTTCACGGACGTGAACCAAAGTGGTTCAGAAGCCTCGTGCGACAGTGCCGTGGAACTGCGGCGTACCATCGCGCTACTCCGCGCCGAGACTAACAAACTGACCGCGTTGATCGCCGAGCGAGCTCCTACAATGTTGCCAGCATTGTGTGACATTAACGCAGTGTTGGATGTAGCTGCCTCATATGACCTTGAGGCCAGCACACCGGAGCAACGCAGGGAGCTTCGGTCTTCTCTCATCGAGCTCTCACATCAGCTCGACTGCTTCGCGTCGGTGATCTCTCCGTTGCCACCTGCCACCTCATAATCGCCAGCCGTCTGCGAACTACCGGAATTCCACGGGGTCCGGAACGACGCTGGCAGCTGGGTGGCAACCGTCAACGTGATAGCAATGCACGAGGCATGGACGGAATCTCGGAAATGGACCGTGGCTGTAGACCATCTTCGGAAAGGGGCAGTGGCGTGGCACTGGTATGAAGGCTTCAAGCAGCAGTCCTGGGTGGAGTGGAGCTCCAAGCTCATAGCTGCCTTCGGCCGGACACTCTCCGATTGCCCTTCCACAAACCAGTTCAACCTGACGACCACCGAGGATAAGGCACAGGAGGGTTTCCGCCTCCAGGTTGCAGTCATGCGTTGCAGTTCACTTGAGCTTTCGGACTCTTTGCCGTCGTCCAATTCAAGTACAGCTCAGCCAAAGACCACTGTCGAAGACGGGCCTCGTGAAGGACGTCACTCAAACGACACACCCACACTGAACCATCCCAAATGTGCAGTTGTACCCTGCATAAGCTTTGATAACCTCTTGGCTGAACGCTCCACAAGGTACACTGAAACAGGCTCCAAGGCAGGCGTCGCTCTTCTGATGCAAGGTTCCACACCGGGACCCATCTCACGAACTTCCGTGCCAGCAACCAATGCCATTTCCAAGACAGAGCTGTCGGAGACAACCGTGGATAGCAAGGAGACAATCTTGGACCAGTGTGTACCACATCTGCAGTCATTCGCCTAGCATGTGAGCTACATCGATGCGTTCCAGGCAGAGAGAGACAGCATCGGCCTTTCTGGCAACATGATGTACGATCTTGCCGCCGACGACAAGCACGCCATTCTGATACCCAACGTAAAACCTGAACGTCGCACAGACCCCCATGAAGTCGTCACCATGGAAATTGCCCCTGATTGTTCAGGCCATGACCAGCTCGGTCAAAACAAGAGCGAAACAGCAAGGAAGCTGCGGGCAACGTTGCATCATGATTGGTCCAGTGGCCGGTGAGCACTCACACTCACCTCCGTGCGCAAGCATTTTCCGGCTCGGCATTCAAATGCGCAATAAAAAACCACACCACCCCACTCAGACGACTAAATGTCTCTACTCGGCAAGCAACGACTGGCTCCAACGCACCCACTGTCGGCCACCAAATCTCTACACCATGTTACAGCGTTGTAAAGACAGACCACTGAGGTACAACCAGTTTCATACCCCCCGAGTCTTCATCGACCAAGCTGTGGGCGAATGCCAATGCCCAACGTCAACAACGACAACTGCGGCCGACCGAGGCAACAATACAGTCTCAGCGTGCCAAGTCACCCCGCCTAGACGGGTCCGGCCCAGGCGAGGAAGTCAATGCCACCCGCCAGAACTGTTTTTTACCAAGTCTTCCGAATACGTCGAACCTGGACGAGATCAACCACAAAGATGCAGCCAGTCTCGGACCTCCGATAGGACTTGTGGCAGACTTCGGCACACAGTTCCAGCGTGGTCGAGGTCCGACCTCCGAGATGCAGCCAGTATCGACCACCAGATCTACTTCTGGCAGATACCCGGACCAAATCGCAGCATGGCCGAGAGCGTCGGCCACAGCGGGACAGCCAGTGCCGGCCGCCTTAGTCCACAGCACTTTTTCAAGAGACATCGTGGCGTGCAAAAGAGCGACCGGCTCGAGGCAGCCAGTGCCGTTCACCAGAGACTCTTTCCCCAGACCGTCGCTCAGTCTTGCATTGTGGTCCGGGCTGACCACCACTATGCAGCGAAGCCTGCCCACCAGAAACTTTGCGCCAGTTCCGCGCGCGCGCAGTCATGGCCGAGTGTCCTGACCAAGAAAGACATTGGGGCTCTAGCGCGCGGATAGCTAGAGCAAGGAAAAGAAGAACGAAGTCGGAATAAGAACAGCTGGCCCAGGATCGGGTGTTGTCTCTTGTTCTCTGCCTCGCTCATCACAGTACATACAAAAAGCAGTTTGGGGTTGTCGCACAAGAATGGTCTAGTCTTATACACAAGAATTCTCAGTCTTATAAGACGGTACACAGTTGTACTTACAGGGTGCACGATGCAATTAACGATGTTTGCCGCTTATTTGTGATGAGCACAGTTTACATGCGCACACGCCCTGTGTGAAGAATTAGTGCCAGAGTTTTCTATAGGATATGCTGCTTTTTGTATAAAAAATGAAAGACCGCAGTGAAATCTAGGTTCTTTCCGTTGTTGTAGAAACCAACTTTCACGACTCGGCGCCCGAGACGCACTCCCTCAGGTGGTATATATTGCAAAATGGGAGAAAAAAAACGTGCTGCCACTATACCGATAGCGGCGATTGACTTGCTGGTCACTTGAAGATGAATCAGGAACGCTGGAAAAGTTCTAGTAGGCTGAGAAAAGCTTGTATTTATAGACTGTACAAAGGTTGCATAAATACGGACATCAGCGTTACAAAAAAAAGAAAAGAAGAACACTTTGGAAATGAACCATCTTCTGCAGGGCGAGCCTACGGGATTCGGCGGAGCCGATGGTGCCTGACACCTCAAGCCTGGTTCTGAACGCTTAACAGAGCTCCAGGGCCTCGTCTTATTCCCTCGTAGCTGCGCACTTACACAACTCTTGGAGAATCGTCGCCTGCTTGTCCACCGATAAGACAGTACACTTGGTTGATCGAAAACCCCCCGTCACAAGGACGCCATTTTCATGCACGTGGGGGCTCATGTCCTCTCTCCAAATAACACAACAACCAACATGTAAATAAAACAAAACTAGAAAAAGACTAGCTCGCTGGATTTCGTGCCGATTGTTGTGCCCCCGCCATCTGCTAAGACAGCGCAGCTCTGTCCGACTGGCTCGCCCTACGACATCGCCTGACGCCGACAAGAGCTCTCGCTGAGTGGTGCCCCGTCCTCGGAATTATGCGACCGTGTCCATCTTTCCTATATTCTCCTTACTTCCGTATGTGGCTGTCCCTGTGCCTCTCTCTCTTCCGGCTCGTCTCTCTATCTCTATACATTTAATTTCTCCCTATCCTTTCTAATCCTTCGTTACCCCCATCCCCTGCGCACAACTATGGAGGTGGCTTCCATTGAGAGAGAGGCAGTAATGGAACTGCACTTATTTCTTATTTCTCCCCTTTGAAAGTCTCTTATAAACTAGAATAGGTCATAGAGGCATGAGCCAGCTCCGGAGTGCGCAATTATCTAGACAGAGCTACACGTACTGGGTTTTGCAGCCATAGGACGGCTTCTCTGTAAAGCTCGAGACAGACGTGCAATTTTCCGTGCGATGCGGCGTGTGGCGTCGCATGGTGCGGCGCGCCGCATGCGACGTTTCGGGTCACACGAGGGCGAAGGAGCTATCAGCGGCAGGCTGCGCCCCCATGTGGCGCCTCAGCATGCAGGCTCAAAGCAAACAACATTGTACAGCCACGCTCCGTTCCATAAAAATAATAATTAATTGCATTCGTGAGCGACAATCACGTCGCAACAGCGGCAACAGCTGATTATTCACGATTGCGACAGGTAGGCCTAGCATGGCGGGCGCCTGCCGTCACCTACGCCGTTGACACAGGAGCTCGTCATCGAGCGCTTGTTTTTGACAACACTATTAAGCTTTGCATTTCTATGTAATGTGTTAGCATACGCTATTACTTTGTCGATGGGCAGAGCAAAGGTGTGAGCGATGCGAGCCAGCGCAGAGACGCTGGTAGCCGTGTTTACCTGCGAAATGGCCTTGCATCGCTGCTCATGATCTTCGATCTCGCTAACGGTTTCAAAACGGGCGTGGTTGTACAAAAATATCACCCTTCAAACATTACTTTATTCAATCCGGAACATATCGCGTCTCCAGGGAAATGTACTCGATGTTTGTCACGCCACCGCAGTCACCGATGTCAGCAAATGCACGCTCGCACCGCTCCATCGACCCGCTTGAACTGGCCTGGAGCCCTGGACCACGGATGACGGGAAGTGATTTTAAATGAAAAGAAGAGAAAAGTGAGCCCCGTAACTTTCTTTCAGGGGGAGGACCCTTCAACAGTAGCTCATGAGGGGAGGGGGTAAAGGAGGGATAAAAAGGTAGGATTAAACGTTAAAGAGATAGAGAGAGAGGAAGGAGAGAGCGAGGCGCAGGGACATCGAACGACGGAGGTAAGGAGAAGACAGGAAAGATGGAAACGGTCGCAGGAGTCCGAGGACGGAGCACCACTCGACGAGACCTCTTGTCGGCGTCACCAGATAGCATAGGGCGAGTGCAGTCGGCCAGAGCTACGCTGTCGTCGGAAATAGGCGTCAGGAGATGGCGTAGGGTCAGCCCAGTCAGCCAGAGCTACGCTGTCATTGGAGATCGCGAGGGCACAACCAGTCGGCACGGAATCCAGCGAGCGAGTGGTGTCGCACGAATGAAGTGACTTTGAAAAGGAGAAAAGGAACAAATAGGCGCTGTCCCGCTACTGCGTGCGGCGACAGGAAGCTGGCGCCACTAGCATCGTGACGTCACTCGTATGCCCGTGCTGTGATTTGCTGCTGCCATGAAAATAACTGGCCGGTTTGATGCTCGCCGCACCGGCTTTGCGGCGGTGCGATGATACGTCACAAAACGTCACGAAACGTCACCACTCCGGCTGCCGCATCGTCGCACCGCACGCCGCATCACACAAAAAATCGCACATCTGTGTCACGCTTCACGTTAACTTCTTGACGACGGGGCAATAGTCCGTCTGTATAGGAACCGCTGTATAGGAACCGCTGGCTGATCACCCGTGGTTCCACTTACGAGCTCATTTGCGCGGGAGCAGTCGAAGACATGCCACTGCCACCATACGCACCAAATCACCGACTGGGAGCCCGATTGCTGCGACACCACCACGCTTTCACGTGTCGCCAGCCCGCCCGCTTCCGAGATATACAGGAGCTAAGCCAGACCGAGACACAATGTTGTCGGTGACCTCCGAATTTTCGTGACGCGCGCTGCCTTGAAACGGTGTGCGTGAACACTGCACGCGGCTGGGCCGCAGCTCCACCGATGTGAGGAGTCAACCGACTGCGCTGGGTCTCGGAAGAGGCCCATTGAAAGCGCCCTGAGGTAATTAGAGGGCTGTCACAATTACGTTTTTAATCCCACCCTTTTCGTCGCCCACGTGGGAATCGGTTTCTTTTTCCCAAGTTAACAGCAACGCTTCTTTACGATGTTCATAAATTATTATTTCAAAGAGGAGAAAATGTGCAATACTCTAAGGTAAAGCATATATCAATTTTTTTATTTGTGGACTGACAACTGACATCACTCGCATGTCGGTGGTATTTAGTGTGCAACTGTTTTCTGTTTAGTTTTTCTGTTTTTTTAAGTCTGGATGGCCGCAAGCGCTCTTTTTCACGTTGTTTTTGTACATTTGTTTACTTACGGTAATAAAAATAACGCTGCATGGTATGTGCAGAAGGCGTTATTGGCTCTGACGCAGTATCCACAGCGATGGTCATTTTGGCGAGCCAGCAGTGACACTGAATATATTGCCAACGGAGGACGCTACAAATCTTTATATCATCGTTTAGTCGAAAGTAGAAAGAAAGCTCTCACATAAGTTAAGGACAAGCACCGGCCATTTCCGTCAGCTAAAGCCTGCTCAACTCAACCCGTTAGAACGGAGGTCGAGTGATAAAATATGTGGATCAATAACAACAACAACAACAACAAAATTAACTGAAAAGATGTAAAAGACATGTGATCTAAGTAAATCACGATTAAGCACCCTGTTCACTCCGCAAAATGACCACTCCGTTTATTGAAATGGATTGAAATTTATATGGCGTGACGGCGGGAAAAGTTGATCGTGGCATCCACTGCGTCGCATTGTTCAGAAGCGCTCGTCGGCCGGACCGATTTCTTTCCCTTGGACAATATAGCGAGCAACACCAGCCTATACAAGCCAAAATTGCTGCCAAATTTAAAACAAGCAGCAGCTAACGGATAATAATAAATACCTAAGAAAATTCTCATGGTTCCTCTGCATTCGCATAATGCTAAACGAAAGCGAAAATCATACTCTACTCTATTCGATCATATAACATCAAAAGTGGTTTTATCTTATCAAAAGTCGTTTATCATCTACCTCTTTTATTCTTAGTCGACTGTACGGAAACTCGCCTAAAGAAGGCCTTTACATTTCTCATATATAACAATAAACCCCATTGAAATATCAGGACTGTGACAGGACAATAACGAGGAAAACGGGAGAAATAAATGTAATGATTACATCAAGAAGCCTACAGTGTTTAGTGCCAATTTGGACATGATATCTCTTAGCACTAAGCTACTATAAAACTTTTCGCAGTAGTGAAAGATCTTTTAATCGATGAACGTGAACATCATATGTGTGGTTCAAGAGGTAGGAACGCGTAAATAGTATACGTAACGCAATACTACAAACGAATAACATTAGGATATAGGAAGACATAAAAATGGATCAGCGTGCGAACATGAGTAGGTGATAAAGCATTTAGCTTGGAGAAAAATCATATCTTGGTGCATCACGAATTGCGCAAGACAGCTAAGCAATCATCATTTGGAGTGAGATAATCGAAGCCATTGTCCCGAGGAATCGCAGTCAAGGGAGGCTGAAGATCAAAGCTGATGATCATTATCTTTTGCCAGTATCAAGAATATTAATTAGAGATAATGGCGAATAGAAAACAGAAACCTTCTTTGACAACTGACCAACTTGTCTTGTAAAGCCGCTTTCTCAGTTACTGCGTTAGTTATCTATTAACGCCGTTTGATGAGGTTGGTCATGGGAGCGCACCTCAGTCAGGAGAGTGTGGGAAGCATAAAAATCAATATGAGAATAGAACAAAAGAAAAAAAAATGGCCGAAACTGGAAAAGTAAAGCGCGAGGGCGCCCAGGATCCGAAGATTAAACGACTTTTGGTCTTATCTAATGGAAGAGAGTAGGGTACGTGCGTCGGCGGCTTTCCACTCGATCTCCTTTCTCAAGTGCAGGCTTTCCAGATACATGACACAAATGGAGAAGCTGTCGCTTCCGTTTTCGCTATTGAACCGACGTCGATGTGGCAGCTGCTATTTGTTTAGACTGCTTGCCCTTCGGAAACGGCCTTGCAGTAACGCCTAGAAGAATCAATATGGATGAAATTTACCAGCAAACTATATATATATATATATATATATCTGAAGCTCTTGTGGACGAAAACCTTTCAAAATTATAACTCTGTCACTCTTCAAGCTACAATAGCATAGTGGCACGTAATAAGGGGTCAGAATAAAAAAATCTTGCGCAAGCATGCCCTAATATTATAAAAACATATCCAGCCTTCCTTAGTTAAGACCTCCAAATCTTAAATTTTATGGTAAGTAAGAATTGAGGTGGTTGTTATGGTCATTTTCTTTTTTGTTAAAGTACTATGTCGTTAGTCTCGCTACAGCCTGTCTTTTTCTTTTCTTGTATATTTCTTTGCTACCTCTCATGCGGAACACAGAATTTGCGGGTGCATAATCAATAAATAAGCGTCCTTTTCGCACACATGCACCCAATGCCTGCGTTGATTTTTTTTTTTTTTTGGTCGGAGTCGGTCAATATATTTCTGCTTTCTCTGCCCATTCTACTTCTCATAAACTGTGGATTGTAAAGTAGATTTATAGAAATGATTGTTATGATTAAACAGTGATAAGATTACTATTCTAAAACAAAACCGAAATACTAATACATGAATGCGTTCTTACAAAGGCAAGAATATTGCTCTCTTTTCAAAATTTTCACCAGGACAAAATCTCTGTAGCTTTATCAAAAGATACAGTTGTGAGAATGACGTTGTAACTAAACAGAGGAAGTGTGTTGCGTTTTCTTTTTGTTTGGTTATTAGAAACAATAATATTTCGCATGATATGAAATACAACAGCTAAGAAAACTGACACCATTTTCTGCATGCTGTAACAACTACAATTCCAAACAAGCTTTGCATACTTCAGTATAGCAGAGTAATGTACTTTTTTACTTCTACAAAGCAAGTAAAATTAATATTGCAAATTTTTGGCCTTTCGGATCCGGGGACATTAAGGAATAATGATGGGCGCATCTTCTGACTCTTCGAAGACTATAGCAGTACGATAACAATGACTATCAAGGTATTCTAAACGCACCCTGACTGATAACTAAAAGTAAGCATAAGTCAATGTAATACCTTGTAAATTGCAGCAGACTGTCTTTTCTAAATTGGCACAGTTATGAAACTTGTGATCACTTGTGATAGCTTCTTATGAAAGTTTCATACGAAGGTATCACTAAAGCCTACCCACTTCTTGACCTATCCACTTCTTGAGGTGGCTGTTTTAAATGCGAAGCATTTCTTAGCGACTTCGGTGACTTTGAGCCTATCTATCTATCTATCTATCTATCTATCTATCTATCTATCTATCTATCTATCTATCTATCTATCTATCTATCTAATCTATCTATCTATCTATCTATCTATCTATCTATCTATCTATCTATCTATCTATCTATCTATCTATCTATCTATCTATCTATCTATCTATCTATCTATCTATCTATCTATCTATCTATCTATCTATCTATCTATCTATCTATCTATCTATCTATCTATCTATCTATCTATCTATATCTATCTATCTATCTATCTATCTATCTATCTCCACTCGCCTGCCTGCCTGCCTGCCTGCCTGCAGCATATAGGATATAGGCATATAGGATATAGCATATAGTATTTAGGCATATAGGATTTAGGCAGGCGGCATGTAGGATATACTGCCTGCCTGCCTGCCTGCCTGCCTGCCTGTATGGCCATAGCGGCCATAGTATCTCTCTCCGAAAACCCTCCCTCAGCGTGCGAAGTGAAAATGAAAGAAGCGCACGCATTTGCTATAGTAGAAGAGCACACGGGCGTATGTTGGCAGTTAAGGGGCCCACGACGGTTTTGTTCGCGCCACGAAAAAGTTTTCTGACCAACGACTAGTATGCAGCTGCACTGTAAAGCTGAAAAAAAGAACTTCTGCTGGCCAAATTATGGGAGCCATTTGGCACTAGAAAAAGAAAAAAAACGCAAACAAAGTAAGACGAGCAACACGTTCTTTCTTATGTCTTTGTGTGTGTGTGTGTGTTTATGAGAAAGTGTGCCTTATGTATCTCACCAAAAAATTGGGGGAACCTTAAGCTTCGCCTTTAAGAGTTGAACGCCCCGCCGTGGTGGTCTAGTGGCTAAGGTACTCGGCTGCTGACCGCAGGTCGCGGGTTCGAATTCCGGCTGCGGCGGCTGCATTTCCGATGGAGGCGGAAATGAAGGAGGCCCGTGTGCTCAGATTCGGGTGCACGTTAAAGAACCCTAGGTGGTCTAAATTTCCGGAGCCGTCCACTACGGCGTCTCTCATAATCATATGGTGGTTTTGGGACGTTAAACCCCACATATCAATCAATCATTTAAGAGTTGAACGCGATAGCGAAATCCGGCCCCTAGTGCACCCTTCAAGAGCTAAGTGCATACTTATTCATATGTTTTGTTACATACACACGCACGCACACAAACACGCACACAGTAGATTAGAGCAGCGCGCGTTATTATCGCCGAATGGGCTCGTTGTCGTCGTGACACCTGTCGAACAAAATGCGTCAAGGGGGCCCTAAAGCACTTTCTCAAGTAACCATGGAATGAATTCACTAGAAGAGCTTATTGCCTCACGAATTCAACACTCAAAATTTTTAAGAATCCATCCAGTGCGAGTGGCGTTACACATGATTGTCGCATGCTGTAATTTCATTATCTCTTGTTTCGTCCCGACGAAAGCGCTATAAGCTAAGCAGGGAGGGGTGGCAGGGCGATGAAACTACCGCGCCTCGTGACCTTGAGCACTTTTATTTTTCTTTGAATGCGTGGCTTTTTCATTGCGATCGCGCGCGCGCGCACGCGTGGACAAGTAGCGGCCTCCCGTGGCTATCTCGGTAACCTGATTTTTTGGTCACAGACGCACAGATGATTTTTTGTTCACATCCAACGGGGCCGACGCCGGCGGCGGGTTTTCTGCGACACCAGCTCTTTAACACAATTGCGTTAATAGGCTATAAGCAAATTACCTTCAAGCTTGCCACAGAAACATAAAAGGCAGAAACATTTAGATGCACCTCTCGCGTGAGAGAGTCGTCCGGTGTGTCTCATCTGCTATACTCGCGGACAACTTTTGTTGGCAATTGGGGGAAAGCTGCATGAGCGGACATGTACTTCTATGCGAAGTAGTCCAGTCTGGTGCGCGTCTTGCACTGCTGTGGAAGGTCATGGCTGCGTGCGATCAGCAGTTTCATACCGTCGCAGACGCTGCTTGGCACTTGAGGTACATGTAAAAGGCGGGACTTCTTCACAAGTGCAAAAACACAAAGTGGCAAAGCGTAAAGTGACATAATTATATATCTCCATGATAAGTGTGCCACGTCTAGTCTCAAAGGACTGCATGTAGAAAATAAGAGAAATATTTTATAGCTGCGACATACGAGTCACGGAGCAATATTATAGATTTGCTCCTTATATGAAACATCACGGTGACACCAACAGCATAAATGTGCCTAGAATTTTCTCCCCATTATTCCTATCGGAATAAAAAAAACCTCAGAACTTTATACAAAGGGAAACACTGCCCCGCTGTGCTGCTGTATTCCTTAGAACACAAGCATGGCAGCGCGGTTTATCTGCATGCTTTGTCACACGAACATGTAGCTACCGGGTAGACTTGAGTCACTGTTCTAATGAGCCTTGTCTGTGAATTCGCCTAGAATACTGCGCAGTTACTGTGATAGACTATAATTAGAGGGAGATAACCGCAAATTTCGGTGGCTAGGACTGAGCTCTTTAAGTTATATCATATCCTTTTGTTTCTTTTTCGGCGACATGACCAGGGATAAGCCAGAATGTTAAAAAGAGCGAACTACACGTGCAGACATTTCATCATTTTTTGTCTGTGCACGAGTTAGCAGAGAACTTCGAGCAATTAGTTTGTAAAAGCAAATATTCATTCTCGTTTATTATCTAAACTGCGCAGTTTTACGCGTCCACTCTTTTTTTTCAGAACCTTTACCTTTATGCTTTCCAAAGACTCAGTTCTTTGCTAATCGGTATTATGTATGGCACCGTAAGTGATTACCGTCATAAAGTTCAGATCTGTCGTTTTGCATGAATCATCGCGCATGCGGGATGGACTGTGACTGACTAAATGTTAGTGTGTGCTGTGTTATGTGCTATCTCCTTCTCTCTTCACTCTTTCGTCTCCCTCTTTCAAACTCCCCCTCCCTGTCCCTACGTGTAGGTTAGCAAACCTGTTATCCTCGACTGGTTTGCCTCCCTGCTTTTCCTTGCCGACCATTTCTTTTCTGTTTTCCATGACTAGACTGCGGATATTGTGTACAAGAGACCTCGTATATTCTTACTCAAGTATTCATATTCATACTTTGCCATGTTTCGTAGAATGCCATGTGTTTGCCATGTGTCGTAGAATGAAAATTACCATCATGAACCTGCATGCGCTCAATGACTGCGTGACTTACTGCAAGCTGTGCTAATGTGTTTTTTTTAAGATGTAATATCCTTTATATGTACCATTTCCCCTTATATAGTACTTCTGGCACTGGTGTTAAAATAAATGAACTCAAATGAGAAGTGCAGACTTGCATAAGCGAAAAGAAATTACTGAAAACCGGCACCACCATGCCTTGTCAGGCACTCATTCGTATTCAGGCACAGGAAAGAGATGATTGCCGCAACAGGAACTATCTTTCAGACAAGTCATGAGGTCTCTTGATTTATGCTCTCCTAATGTCTCTTCCGCTGCAGCGCAATTTGTCGCTCAAAGAAATGTGAAAATCCGTTAGGGCGCCATTACGCTAGAAACGAAATCACGCAGGTCGTGACACAGCAGAAAAAAGGAGAATCACGAGAGTTCATAAAAACACAATCTTATGTTTGTGACATGTAAAGATACTGAAAACGCAAGCGCACTATGCAAATGTAAAATAAAAGATGGCTGTACCGGAGGCAATCATCGCTCCGCAGAAGACATTCTTTCATGCCAGCGAGCTCCCTCATCGTCATCTTCACTTGAACGACCCTGGCTTGCACTGACATTTTGCAAATGAAAGGGCTTACGTTTTAAACGAAAAGTGGAGAAAAAGTCAATTTAAAACAGAACAGGAAGTCTGAAAGGCAGCAATATAATCAAGGCATAATAGCACTCCCATAATCAGAAAAGCTACATGCATTGCAGCCACGCCACGATATAAGATTCACTGTCGAAAATTTTCCTACATGTGGTGTGTGCAGAAATAAAGATCGTGAACTTTTATATAGAAATGATTGTCTTCACACTAAAGTACGAATGCTTCACGATTCCACTATAGACGACATACTCACACTCACTGCATGCTCTCATGAGAAAACAAAATGCATGATTTCCGAAACTACGCATACTTCCTTCATTTTGTGCACACAAAAACATGCCAAGAAGACGAAGAAGGCAAAAGAATGGCTGCATGCTTTCCCAAATATGCAAACGCTTCTACTTGTGTAACTTTAAAGAAGTGCAAGGGCCAGAATCCACAGTTGCGATAGACCACCTAAGAAGTGCTGAATAGGGGCCAGTATATGTTCTTTATAAACTAGAGCAGAAATAACGCGGGACGGGAAATAGACCAGAACAAGCGCTCACTATCCTGCCTTTCTTGTTCCATGTTCTTGTTTGCGCTTTGTTTTACAGAGAACGATGAACAACGAACACGCCTAAACATTTTACATTTTACCGGTATGCTTGTTCATTTTTTTAAATGTATATGCGGTTGTTCTAGAATAAATCTGCGGACATAATGGGCTGCAAGTAGCCCGTCAATATTCACAGGGTCGTATGCACTCGATCAAACCAGACGGCTTTCAGAGATGGTCAGGTGTGATTCGGGGCCTATTAGAAGTGCTTTCTTTTCAAGCGAAAACTGTTATGAGATCACAACAAAAGATCAATTTTGGGCACTGCCGGACACCGCTGCTTTCAGCACCGGTGTCCATAACCACTATCGCAGAAATGAAAAAAAAACACAAGTAGAATAAAAATACCCAGCACAAAATAGAAATTGAACTCAGGCCCTCTACATAGGAGCCCACTACTCTGCCACAGAACTACGCCGTTTTTCTTCTTCTTTTTCATAGCCTTCCGTGTCAATACTGTTTTCGTACTCGACAAACTACAAGAAAATAGCAGTAGAACTACAAAGTACGATGAAGAAGCGTCAACTCTGAGCTGACTATTGATCCATACTTTGACATGCCTAACAATGACTCGATTCGCGCAATCCACTACGGTAGATCTTACTGCCATTTCAGCACTTCGAGAAAATGGCACACAGATTTGCAAAGATATCTTCGCACAGATAACACTTGTAAATCTGAATTTTCGAAGGAATTTCGAGTTTGTCATATAATGTGCGGGCCCAGGAGTGTGACTAGATCATAAGAGAAAGTGGTGGCTGAAGCTCCGCTGCAAGCTGACCCTGTACAGATTTTAAGCCGGGTAAGGAATAGCATTAACATGTGTAAGAAGATGTTTTAGAACCGTAAAGTAACAACATAGCATCACATAATGTAAATCGTGTAAAGAATGGGCTGTTGAATGCCTTTCCCATTTCAAAAGCCTCAGGCATAATTTGTGTATTTAATGCATTACGAGTCTATAGCGGGTGCAACGCTTTATCGATGTATGAGGAATAAGGCCAGTGTAGATGCTTTCAAACTACATAAAAATTTTGATGATTTATGACTTACTGGTTACATGCATGCATTCTTGTAGTAGTTGCTCCAATAGTGTTGAAAAGGATTCTAATAAGGCCGCTCTTCCAGCTTTCGCTGTGAATGGCTGGTTGGTTGGCACTGTGACTTTGCTGCGCATTACCGCGCAGGCCTCGCGGTTTTCCTTTTCTTCAATGGTATGAGGGCAACTGGGGTTTTACATACCTCCTGACAACTGTTGATGTCGACATACATTCCAATTCTGGTCAAGAAAATCATAAATCTTTATGAAGTAGGAAGAGACAGCAATATTTACCCGTGTGAAGCTGGTCGATTCCACAACATGGTGGACATGGGACGACGAAAGCGATAGCTTGCGTAGACCGCGCCCTTCGAACTGTTTACTGCACTGTACGAGCAAAGAACGCGACTATACGGTACTTGAAGGTTGTACACGTACTCTAAATAATGCCTCTTTCTTTCTGTTGTGTTTTCTAGTATGTGCAGCGCAACGAAGAAATGACCAAAACATGCATGTACAAACTATAGCCCGCCAGTGTATCTTGCTAGAAAGTTTTTCTGCTTTTTTTGTCACAAGGCTTATTGATGAGGTTACGCGAACAGTGGCACAGTGTTCAGTTTTCAACACTTACACCGTAAAGGTGCAAATCTTATATTGTAATAATATATGTGACGGATAAACATCCCAAGAATATGATTACTATAGGGGCGTGAAAGTAGAGTGCTCTGGAGATATCTACCACCCGATATATTTTGACGCGCGCATAAATCTTACTACACGGCTCTCAAACATTTGCACCTTCATGAAAAATGCGGCTGCCTCGACCCGAATTCTAACACGCGAACTTTGCTTCAGGAGACGAGAGCCTCAACCACCGGACTATCGCCATTTGCAAACGTATAGTTATAAAATACAGTACAGCACTCAAACAAAGTACAGCACTCAAACACAGACTCAAAAAAAAGAGAATGCACAAACACAAAGAGCTCTTGCACTCGACAGTTACATTTCGCAAAACTCAACCGTAGCTACAATCTGCTGACGTGACACTTCTAATTTTTCTCCTGACTCGTGCAATGTTTAAAATTCATGTTCAGACAGATTAGTTGCGACGTGAATTCAGCGATACGTTTCCAGTGCTCATACGCAAACGAAATATATAGTATTAAAAGCTTACGTGAACAAACCTCCCTCTTAGTTAAAAGTGCTTATTTCTGCCAGCGACCACAGTTGTGCACACGTAAAAGGTGCGAAGTCAAGACAGAGAAAAACGAAGCGGCTCATGGGCTCCACTTGAATTCTCTTCAGTGGTATTCCAGTGAAGTCGTTCTCCACATATGCATTGCACTCGTGAATTATTCATAGCCCCCAGAGAAAGTAGTGAGGCTGAGTTTTCATTTCAACCTAAAGCGTACAAACCACGAGTTTCCGAACGTTTTACTACTAACCCTTCTTTGCTCGACAAGGCTGAATTCAAGGCAATAGAAACAAACCGTGCTTTAAAATCACACGCAAGAAAAGTGTTTGTTCCTTCATTGATTGCTGGGGTAAAAATGTGTCTTGTGCGTGAATTGCTAACAGTATTTATATCACCGGTCTTTTTGTTACGTTTTCAGGAGTACCTTGTAAAGTGCGTAGAAAAAATTCAAGCAGCCAACACAACCTTCTTGTTTTTGTACTGAATTCACATTTGTAGGAGCATTGACTGAAAACAGTATAACTACACTTCCGTTTGGATTACAGATACTGTAGCGGAACCTTAGAATAAGACTAAAAAGGCCAACTGAGAGACAGGACGGGCGTGCGTCAGCGTTCCTTTTTTTATTTTGGCATCAAATTATATCCAGTTTACATCAGTAGGAACGAACTAGAACAGAAACAAATTGTTTAGGATGACTGCCGGTTGGGCTTGTTGGTAAAGGTTCATGATGAAACAAGCGCTAAAATATATACACACACAGAGAGGACTTTATGCATGTATTAGTGTTCGCTTCTAAATAAAATTTTCGGTTGCTGGTATAAGCGCTCGCCTGCGTTCTCTGTGAGTGTGTGTATTTTTTAGCGCTTGTTTCATCATGAACAAATTGTTAAGCCAACCGGTTGGGTTTACCTGCCTTGAAAGACTTGTAACAAGCTAGTGGTCAAGAAAATTTTACGTACTTGTACGAATGTGTCTCAAATCTAATGTTCCTAATGAACGTATCCGCCTGCCTTACTGAAATACGGGAAAGTGGCGTACCATCAAGGCATTAAAAAAGAACTGAACAGTACGCCTTTTTTGTTATGTTTTATTTTTCGGATGGTAAGCGTTCTTTTTTTCGTATTTCCGAAAGCATGTACCAAGTAGCTCATCAAATTTTACCCACATGAGTTTGCCGGTTCTAGCATATCACCGTTCTTTTGCAGGTGAACATTTCTTTCTTATTGATTGATATGTGGGGTTTAACGTCCCAAAACCACCATATGATTATGAGAGACGCCGAAGTGGAGGGCTCCGGAAATTTCGACCCCTTGGGGTTCTTTAACGTGCATTCAAATGTAAGCATTTTTTTCCCTGAATTGCGTTCATGATATTTGTGATTTCAACAAACAAGTCCTCGCTTCTCGAAATATTTTTTGAGATGTGCTACGAGTTAGCCATCTATCGCTGCTGCATAAAGCCAATCGTATAACACCTGTGCTACATTTATATATATTATATGAAATCTCTTTTACATATATGTGTTCAAAAGTTTGAGAAGTGGAATGTACTCAGGGCATCTAAAAGGGCGGGGTAGAAGTTGGAACAAAGCAAAAATCAAGCTTCACGCAAAAGCCAGTGCAGAAGATTCGTTCGAAAGTTTCGTAAACTTGCTCGCCATTTTTCGTAGATGGAAAAACTGACTTATATATATATATATATATATATATATATATATATATATATATATATATATATATATATATATATATATATATATATATAGTTACTGAAGTATGCTAAGGTATCCCAAGTTAACGCAAAAAAGCAATTCCTTTTTTTCTTTCGAAAATAGTGCACGTAAGCTTTTCGAAACCTTGCAGGTGCTTTTTATGGAAGGAGATGGCCTGATAAAGAAATTATCCATGGTGTTTTTTTCTTGTTTCACCTGATCACACTGGTGAAATTATACAAAAAATAAAATATACAGAATACAATATCGTTACTTCAGAACGCAGCCACAGAAACAGTGCAAACGTGATCTCGGGTTGGTAACTTTTGCTTGAATCAAATGAATACAGTTCCAAATCAGTTCTAACTTTAAATTGAATCGGCGTCCGGAATATTATATAATAAAAACACCTCCAGCTATCTTGCTGTATAAGTTCAACATTCATTTCGATGATTTCTTTTTTCTTGAGGTGCCCGCGAAAACTGTTGCTCGATCGTTCATCATCTCGTTGTTTTTATGTTGCACTGCCTTTTCTGCCGCGGATCACGCGACCTGCTCGGCCAAAAGAAACGAAGCGAGATCATGTGTGCTCAAAGTGGAGGCCCGATCAAAGTTTTTATTAATGTAAAACAGAACACGAAATGAGCGCCGTTCACATGAATTCATTTTTTTTATAGTTCACTGGGTGTTGATGCCCAGGGAAAAAATACTGCGATCGAACGCTCATAATTTTTTCTATTTTTTTAGATGTTGCTTTGGAAAAAAAGATATGACGAGAAAATTAATAATGAACACTGATTCTTTGTTACCCATGAGTTTTATTTCAAAAATAATTAAATTAGCACCTGCTTGTGCATTTGTCTCGCATTTGTTTTTATTTTGCTCACCTGCACCTTGAACATTACTGCATGACAAAAGCGGACAAGCATATTAATTTATGCAAATGAGTTCTAAGGAGACTTGCAAGGTGGCGGAAGATCTGAGAAAGGAAGAATATAACCACCGTTCGTGGCACGAAGCCATAAGGAAATCCATAAATAATACTTCTGAGAAAAGAAAGCTTCTTAGTTGCTGAAAAGTTTGTCTTCGTCCGAACATCCCCGGACCAGGACAAATATTTTGGCTACTAAGCAGCTTTCCTTTCTGCGAAGTTTGTATAGATTTTCTTGTGGCTTCGTGTCAAAGACGGGTGGTTGTACAAATGTACAATTTTCATGTGAGTGGTGTTTTATAGACTCTTCGTAATAGAAATAAAAATTATATCGTTTTTTACCGCTTTATACAGATGGATTAACCGGTGTATGAATTAACCGACGCTAGAAAAAAATAATGAAAAAGAATCGAAATGTTTAGTGGCGAAAAATGCATTAGCGCTTCATCTTGACACCGTCTTTTTTCTTAGCATGTGGGAATGGCCGAGCCTGTGTGCCAAATTAAGCAGTGAGCAAGAGAGATAGTGAGGGGGGAGAAAACATCAAGCATACTATTTGAGTTAGGCTTGCGTTTATAGTAAGAAGCTCGTGCGCTCCTGTATATTTATACTTCATTAAGCTATTTCTCGCACCACGTATTGTCACTGCATACAAAACCACTGCATTTGTATGAAATCATCAACTCTTATTCAACTTTGATGTCATTCTTTCTTCACTTTCGTCGATGTCAGAAAGGTTGCACATGGGAGGGGGGGATAAACAACAAGAGGGAAGGCAGGGAGGTTAACCAGGCACATGCCCGGTTTACATGAGAACACTATAAATTCCAGGCTACTAGCAGGTTCAGTTGTTTTGTTTGAGATACTGTTTAGAATAAAACACCTGAAGTTGCTTTATGTTGGGATTATGAAATGAATGCATGCACGTATATAAAAAAAATGTTCTTGAGATATATTGCAGTGACATAGACCACAACATGCAAATGTAAAGTAACAGGCAGCAGTCACGTACTTTACCGAGTATTTTAGAGTATAGAGAAATGATATATTTTTTTCAACCAAAATAGTTCTCATTAATAACTACACGCGACACAATACAACCTAACCTATAGCGAAAGCTCGACCCATACTCCAACGTAGACCTTCGTTTAGAGTTGCGCGAACATCTGAAAGTTGCAGGATGAACTAGAGCAACAGAACGTGATGAGTTTCACTTCTTATTTGGTTTCTGTCGCCACTTCTTTTTGCCCTGTTTTCTTCAGGAACCAGTCTTTCATTCCTATACTGATGGGAAAATGCTTTTGCAGAGCAGCGGTGTGCAAACATGCCATCGCGTGACGATCGATCCGGCGACTAGCTATTTCCTGGCACACGCATAGACAAACGGATGAGCCAATGCTCTCAAGATGAACAGAAGTTCTACTGGGAATGAAGCCGCGAGGAAAAACTTGCAGAACAGAGCATTATAGTAAAGAATAAGATAAGAAAGTCACGTTCAAATGAAGCGAAGTGATGTTGAGGACGCGAAATTCGAGTGAAGTGTTGTTCAAGATCCGCAAACGACGTCTACATACAAAACTATGCTTTATAGGTAGCTGAACGAGAAACGCGGTTTGTTTATATGGTGCGAGTCGGCAGAAAGTGCACGTGGTTTCCCCGTTTTCTTTTCTGCGCAACTTCGCAAGCAAAGTGCGCTTTCCAGTGAACTGTAGGAGCGTTTTGACTTGGCTCCCTAGAGCCACAACGTATTCACCAACCCGACAGCCAGCGCACGCAAAAACACTTGAGAAATCCCGACAGTCCTACCAAAAGAAGACAATATCGAGCAGCCTTTTGACACGGCTGTTGTGATCTGACTACCCAATACAATGACATTATTATGAAACACGCCATAGTAAAGGGCCCCGGAAATTTAGGCCACCAGGTAGGTAATTATGTTGCGCACTTAAAACACACGGACATGACAGACGCTTACCAAGTACGTACCGAATTCTAACCTACCAGTTCATACCTACAAAGTGCAAACCAACTCGCCCAGCAGGAAGTTTTATTGAAGCATATTTAGACTATCTGTGGTTCTCTACTGCCACAGAAATCGAAGCTCACTGACCTCCTGAATTCTCACCCCCATGAAGAATGCAGCTGCCGTGGCCGGGATTCAATCTCTTGACCCTCGGGTCAGTGCTCATCTACCACGGATATTTTCCAGAACCCTTAATTTGTTTCAGCTTGACAGATACATGGACTAGCCTTCTCTGCTTCTTATGCGAAGACACGTTGCAGGAAAGGGACAAATAATTTGCTAAGCTGGACGAGCATTACGCTGCTGTCACGTGTTTGCCTAACCGATGAGGTTTCTTGAACATGCAGATAGTTTTATATCGTAACTCACTTCGCTTTCGCTGTCCCAATACTCGTTGACCATAGAGTTGCTTTGACTACACAGCCTCTGGACCACTTTCATTATTATTTACTGCTTGCAAATGAATTTTTCGGATGCTTGATTGTTTCACTTGGTGTGTACTGTTGGATGACTGTCACGTATGATCAATCTTGTTGGTCGCGCTTCGCTCGAAGAATCAAGGACCGGGAAGCAAGTTGAAACTGGCAAGTAGAAAGCAAAGCAGTTTGCACTGAGCCATGCTGGTGGACATCTCTCTGCTACTCTTGCTAACCATCTCTACGCAATGCTTAGGTAGCCATTGATCATGCGCTATAGTTTTTGATTATAATGATATATTGTCTACAAGAGAAAACAAAATCAAATAACAACAGCTAGGCACCGATACACGCACAAGACTAGCGCTCATCTCTAACAAGCGATTTTGGTGAAAAAGAAACGCATATATATTTTGCATAAAAGTTACAAAAAGCAGGTTAAAAATGTCTTTGAACCTTCTTATAACTTGTCCTTTACTTTAATGCTAGCGAAGAAGGAACCAAAGTATGAGGAGGCTTAGTAAAATAATGTTTGTGAGTGATGCACGGATAACACAATGAATACCATCAGACAACGCATTTTAAAACTTTCAATACGTATGAGAGAACCGTGATAGCCTTTAATGAGTAAAGTGAAAGGATATTCATCTCTAAAAACATATCCTCGTGGATCCCGCCGTATACGCTCTGCCTTTCAAATATAAGAGCTGTAAATCACTACAGGCATAAGTTTTATATTGCCACGTTCCATTTCCCAAGTTTTCGTTATCGTCCCAAAACACCACACGATTCTCAGCGCAAACCGCGCCTGCAGTTTTCCAGAAGGTTCCGGACTGTAGTAGATCATTTCGATAAGATCACGCCCACTGTGCGAACGGTACAGATTGTTCTGGAACCTACGCCACCGCCAGCGATAACGCTAGAACATTCGACTGCAAGAGTATAAATGCCCACGCGCTTCGCCACTTGTCAGTAGTTGCTTCGCCACTTGTCAGTAGTTGTTGATCAAAGGCCGACGCTCTGTTCGCCGCTATCAGTCCGAGACTGCTATCTGTGCGAGACTGCTGCTGTAATTGGACTTCCGTTTTACCGGGCACAGGTTCGCCCAAATAAACAGTTAAATCCTAACACGAAGTCTCCTGTCTTCGGCCACGTCACGACCCCGTGACATCTGGTGGAGGTGCTGCTTCGTTCATGTACCGGACGCCCCCGTCAAGCCGTGAACCCAGCCCACGTCGCGGAGAAAACACCGACGCCAACCAGGAGCAGCGAACAAGCCGCCGACAGCAAGGGCTACCACCGGAGTACGGGATTCTAGAAGACAAGGCGCGGAAGACCAAGGCCATGACCGCAACTGCAGCGACAATGACAACCGCCGCATCCCAACCCACGATGGTCATGCATCAACCCAGGGAACCACCAATTTTCCATGGGTCATCGTTTGAAGACCCGGTGTCCTGGCTAGAAACATACGACCGTGTGGCCGCCCTCAACCTCTGGGACAACGAAGAAAAGCTCCGTCGTGTGTACTTCTACCTGGAAGACACCGCAAGGACCTGGCTAGAGAATCGTGAGTCCACGCTCCGAACGTGGGATGTCTTCTGCGGCGCATTTCTGCAAACGTTCGCGAGCGTCGCTCGCAAAGAAAGGGCCGCTGCTCAACTAGAGACCCGGGTTCAGCTACCAAATGAGAAGGTTGGAATTTTCACAGAGGAGATGACCCGCCTATTTCGTCACGCTGACCCAGACATGCCTGAGGAGAAGAAAGTTCGTTTCCTCATGCGAGGGGTCAAACAGGAACTCTTCGCGGGACTAATGAGGAATCCACCGAACACCGTCCAAGAATTTGTATCCGAGGCGACCACCATTGAAAAAACCCTTGAAATGCGCACCAGACAGTATAATCGTCGCCTGACTCAAGAATGCGCTGCTGCTCAAGCCAGTGACTCCGACCACCTGCGTGAAACGATCCGAGCGATCGTGCGGGAAGAGCTGCGCAAACTGTTGCCTTCGGCGCAACCTCAAGTGGATTCGATCGCCGACATTGTGCGAGAAGAAGTTCGGCAATCGCTTCGAATTCCCCAAACACCACTGCCCGAGCCAGAAACTATGAGCTACGCCGCTGCAGTGCGCCACAACGCTCCTCCCCGTCCACGCCGAAACGCCGCCCCGTCGCACTTCCGTCGCCAGACACCACCGCCGCCACCACCCCCACCGACGACCTACCGTTCGCCAGCGGGCCAGCGCAGTGCGCCGAGGAAAACCGACGTCTGGCGCACCCCTGACCACCGCCCACTGTGCTACCACTGCGGCGAGGCCGGGCACACTTACCGCCGTTGCCAGTACCGACAGATGGGACTGCGTGGCTTCACCGTCGATGCACCACGTCCGCAGCCAGGGGAACGGCCACGTGACATCGCCGACTACCTGACAGAAACTCAATGGAGACCACGAAGTCCTTCCCGTTCACCGTCGCCCAGCCGCCGCATGTCACCGCACCCCCGGCAGTACTCCGGCCCAACGCGGGGCCGGTCTCCTAGCCCGTATCCGGGAAACTAAGGGCAGCAACCGGTGGAGGTGCGGTTGCTGTGCGACGAACTACCGAAGATCCCCCGACGACGACGACGCCGCGACGGAGCTTTCCGAACACAACGCCAACCAGGCAAAGCTCTGACGGCGAAAGCTCACTTACCGAAGGTGGCCTGACGACGCAACATGGAAGCAGCGGAACAAGCCGACGCAGCCGTGACCCGACGCCACGCCCTAACTGTAATGAAAGACGGCGAACTAGCGACCTCGACGTTCTTATCGACGGCCACAGTGTGACTGCTCTCGTCGATACTGGAGCTGACTATTCTGTCATCAGTGGGTCGTTCGCCGCGAAGTAAAAGAAAGTTAGGACAGCTTGGAAAGGCCCTGAAATCCGCACAGCTGGAGGTCATCTCGTAACGCCTGCAGGAATCTGCACAGCGAGGGTCACCATTAACGGCCGTATTTATCCTACAGACTTCGTAGTCCTACAGCGTTGCTCGAGAGATGTCATCCTTGGCATGGACTTCTTATGCCTCCGTGGTGCTGTCATCAACCTAAAAACAAAGTCGATAACGTTATCCACAGAAGAAGCACTACCGCCGCACACGCCGTCAGGACACCATGCCTTGAATGTGCTGGAAGAAAAAGTCACCATTCCGCCTCGCTCAAGCGTCATTATTTCAGTCGGTGCTCCTAAATCATCTGACTTGGAAGGCGTCGTTGAAAGCAGTCAGCATCTGTTGGTCACCCGAAATATTTGCGTCGCAAGAGGAATTGCAGAGCTGCGGGGAGGCAAAGCAACGGTTATGCTCACGAATTTCAGCAATGAGTACAAACATGTGAACAAAGGAACAACGGTTGCATACATCGAAGAAATTGTCGAAGCCACCAGTGTTTTCGCCCTCGCCGATTCTGCGGAACCTGCTCAGAGGAACCAAGCCCCTCCCATAGCTTTCGACGTCAATCCCAGACTTCCGAACGATAAGCAAGCACAGCTCAAGGCCCTGCTCCTGCAATACGAAGATTGCTTTTCGTCGTCATCGAAAATTCGGCAGACCCCAATCACGAAACATCGCATCATAACCGAATAAAATGCCAGACCACTCCGTCAGAGTCCGTACAGGGTTTCGACGCGAGAACGTGAGGCCATGAAGAGACAAGTTGATGAAATGCTGCGGGATGACATTATCCAGCCGTCCAAGAGCCCATGGGCGTCCCCCGTGGTGTTAGTGAAGAAAAAGGATGGGACCCTACGTTTCTGCGTCGATTATCGCCGCCTGAACAAAATCACAAGAAAGGACGTGTATCCTCTCCCACGAATAGACGACGCACTTGATCGGCTCCATAACGCCAAGTACTTTTCGTCAATGGACCTCAAGACTGGCTATTGGCAAATCGAAGTCGACGAAAGAGACCGAGAGAAGACGGCGTTTATAACACCGGACGGCCTCTTCGAGTTTAAGGTGATGCCCTTCGGCCTTTGCTCAGCGCCTGCAACTTTTCAACGCGTTATGGATGCAGTACTGGCAGGATTGAAGTGGCAGACTTGCCTTGTGTACTTCGACGACGTTGTCGTGTTTTCCTCGAGTTTCGACGAGCATCTTCGGCGCCTTGAAGCTGTACTTCAAGCCATCAAGACGTCCGGACTCACACCGAAGCCAGAAAAGTGCAAATTTGCGTATGAGGAGCTCTTGTTTCTGGGGCACGTTATCAGCAAGTCTGGAGTTCGTTCCGATCCGCGGAAAACAGCCGCCATCGCCAACTTCCCGCCGCCCACTGACAAGAAGGCCGTGCGCCGATGTCTAGGCCTGTGCGCCTATTATAGGCGGTTCATGAAAAACTTCGCCCGCATCGCCAATCCTCTCACTAACCTTACCAAGGCCGACGTGGGAGTTCAAGTGGGAAACGCCACAGGAACACGCTTTCCAGGAGCTCAAACATCACCTCCAGACGCCTCCGTTACTTGCCCATTTCGACGAATTCGCCGAGACAGAAATACATACTGACGCAAGCAGCGTAGGTCTTGGCGCCGTTCTTGTGCAGAGGGCTGACGGACTTGAAAGGGTTATTGGTTACGCCAGCTGATCGCTATCCAAAGCAGAAGCAAATTATTCCACAACAGAGAAGGAGTGCCTTGCCATCATCTGGGCTACGTCGAAATTTCGCCCCTACCTCTACGGCAGGCCCTTTAAAGTTGTGAGCGACCACCACGCCTTGTGTTGGCTAGCCACCTTGAAGGACCCTTCAGGTCGCCTCGCACGATGGAGCCTGAGACTTCAAGAATATGACATTACTGTCATTTACAAGTCCGGCAAAAAACACTCCGACGCCGACTGTCTCTCTCGTGCGCCTGTCGACCAACCGCTACCTGACTACCCGGATGACGACTACTTCTTGGGAACGATAACTACAGACGACTTTGCTGAACGACAGCGGGCCGACCCGGAACTTAAGGCCCTAATAGAATACCTCGAAGGCAGCACCGCCGAAGTCCCGAAGGTATTCAAGCGCGCACTTGCGTCGTTCTTCCTACGAAACGGTCTTCTACAAAAGAAAAACTTTTCACCGCTTCGAGCTAAGTACCTCCTTGTGGTGCCTTCAGCTCTGCGACCAGAACTCCTGCAGGCCCTACACGACGATCCGACGGCAGGGCACCTCGGTGTTTCTCGCACGCTCGCGAGGATACAAGAAAGGTACTACTGGCCACGTCTTACCACCAACGTCACTCGTTATGTGAGGACATGCCGGGACTGTCAGCGACGCAAGACACCGCCGACAAGGCCAGCGGGACTTCTGCAGCCAATTGATCCACCTTGTCGACCTTTCCAGCAGATTGGTATGGACCTACTAGGGCCGTTCCCGACGTCGGCTTTCGGAAACAAGTGGATCGTGGTAGCTGCCGACTACCTCACCCGCTACGCCGAGACAAAGCCCTGCCAAAAGGCAGTGCATCCGAGGTAGCTAAGTTCTTCGTCAAAAATATCGTCCTACGTCACGGCGCTCCGAGGTCCTTATCACCGACACAGGAACGGCATTCACTGCCGACTTAACTCAAGCGATCTTGGCATACAGCCAAACAAACCACCGCCGGACGACAGCGTACCACCCACAGACCAACGGCCTCACCGAGCGGCTTAACAAGACGATCGCCGACATGCTGTCATGTACGTCGATGTCGAACACAAGACATGGGATGCCATTCTTCCGTAGTGACCTTCGCATACAACCGTCACCCCCGGAAGCTTTTCAGGCCTGCGCGTCACGTGACGTGACGTCGACGACGTCACATCGCGCCGGCCGGCCGGCCACCCTTCGCTGGGTGGCTGCGCCAGCCGCGAGCGCCCTTCACGCCTACCGACTCGGGCGAGATTCCTTGACACCATGTCCGCACGATTTATCAAGGTATCCATTGATTGTATGGTTTAACGCGCCGACGCAACGCAGGCGATGAAGCGCGCCGTAGGGGAGAGCTCAGGATCAAGTTTTACTACCTGGGAATCTTTATTGTGTGCCGAAATCTCGTACACACGGGCGTTTTTGCTTTTCGCCTCCATCAGAAATGCGGCCGCCGCAGCCGGGTATCGAAACTGCGCCCTAGTGCTCAGCAGCGATACGCCTTAGCCACTGAGCCACCGTTGCGGGGGAACTTATCAAGGTATCAAGAAATAATGAATATCGTGAATGGAATAATGCGTATTTATTTATCACAGCCAGACGCCGTCTGTACAAATATCACAGTGCAGACGACTTCGGTCGGAAAGTTTTCGTAACTTGCTCGCCATTTTTCGTAGATGGAAATATATATATATATATATATATATTATATATATACTCATATATATAATTATATATATTATATCTTACATAATATATCTATTTATATATTCTATAGGGTACTGAAGTATGCTAAGGTATCCCACGTTTAACGCAACAAGCAATTCCTTTATTCTTTCCAAATAGGTGCACGTAATCTTTCGAAACCTTGCAGGTGCTTTTTATGGAAGGAGATGGCCTGATAAAGAAATTATCCATGGCGTTTTTTCTTGTTTCACCTGATCACACTGGTGAAATTATACAAAAAATAAAATATACGAATACAATATCGTTACTTCAGAACGCAGCCTCAGAAACAGTGCAAACGTGATCCTCGGGTTGGTAACTTTTGCTTGAATCAAATAAATACAGTTCCAAATCAGTTCTAACTTTAAATTGAACGGCGTCCGGAATATTATATAATAAAAAACACCTCCAGCTATCTTGCTGTATAAGTTCAACATTCATTTCGATGATTTCTTTTTTCTTGAGGTGCCCGCGAAAACTGTTGCTCGATCGTTCATCATCTCGTTGTTTTTATGTTGCACTGCCTTTTCTGCTGCGGATCACGTGACCTGCTCGGCCAAAAAAAACGAAGCGAGATCATGTGTGCTCAAAGTGGAGGCCCGATCAAAGTTTTATTAATGTAAAACAGAACACGAAATGAGCACCGTTCACATGAATTCATTTTTTTATAGTTCACTGGGTGTTGATGCCCATGGAAATAAAATACTGCGATCGAACGCTCATAATTTTTTCTAATTTTTTAGATTTTGCTTTTGAATGAAAGATATGACGAGAAAATTAGTAATGAACACTGATTCTTTGTTACCCATGAGTTTTATTTCAAAAATAATTAAATTAACACCTGTTTGTGCATTTGTCTCACATTTGTTTTTATTTTGCTCACCTGCACATTCAACATCACTGCATGACAAAAACGGACAAGCATATTAATTTATGCAAATGAATTCTAAGGACTCTTGCAAGGTGGCGGAAGATCTGAGAAAGGAAGAATATATAACCACCCGTTCGTGGCACGAAGCCATAAAGAAATCTATAAATAATACGTCTGAGAAAAGAAAGCTTCTTAGTTGCTGAAAAGTTTGTCTTCGTCTGAACATCCCCGGACCAGGACAAGTATTTTGGCTACTAAGCCTTTCTGCGAAGTTTGTATAGATTTTCTTGTGGCTTCGTGCCAAAGACGGGTGGTTGTACAAATGTACAATTTTCATGTGAGTGGTGTTTTATAGACTCTTCGTAATAGAAATAAAAGTTATACCGTTTTTTACCGCTTTATACAGATGGATTAACCGGTGTATGAATTACCCACGCTAGAATAAAATAATGAAAAGAATCGAAATGGTTAGTGGAAAAAAATACATTAGCGCTTCATCTTAACACCGTCTTTCTTCTTAGCATGTGGGAATGGCTGAGCCTGTGTGCCAAATTAAGCAGTGAGCAAGAGAGGTAGTGAGGGGGGAGAAAACATCAAGCATACTATTTGAGTTAGGCTAGTGTTTAGAGTAAGAAGCTCGTGCGCTTCTGTATATTTATACTTCATTAAGCTATTTCTCGCACCACGTATTGTCACTGCATACAAAACCATTGCATTTGTATGAAATCATCAACTCTTATTCAACTTTGATGTCATTCTTTCTCCACTTTCGTCGATGTCAGAAAGTTGCACATGGGTACTATAAATTCCAGGCTACTAGCAGGTTCAGTTGTTTTGTTTGTGATACTGTTTAGAATAAAACGCCCGAAGTTGCTTTATGTTGGGATTATGAAATGAATGCATGCACGTATATAAAAAATGTTCTTGAGATACACTGCAGTGACATAGACCACAACATGCAAATTTAAAATAACAGGCAGCAGTCACGTACTTTACGAGTATTTTAGAGTATAGAAAAATTATATTTTTTCTTCAACAAAAATAGTTCTCGTTAATAACTAACTACACGCGACACAATACAACCTAACCTATAGCGAAAGCTCGACCCATACTTCAACGTAGACCTTCGTTTAGAGTTGCACGAACATCTGAAAGTTGCAGGATGAACTAGAGCAACAGAACGTGATGAGTTTCACTTCTTATTTGGTTTCTGTCGCCACTTCTTTTTGCCCTGTTTTCTTCAGGAACCAGTCTTTCATTCCTATACTGATGGGAAAATGCTTTTGCCGAGCAGCTGTGTGCAAACACGCCATCGTGTGACGATCGATCCGGCGACTAGCTGTTTCCTGGCGCACGTATAGACAAACGGATGAGCCACTGCTCTCAAGATGGACACAAGTTTCACTGGGAATGAAGCCGCGAGGAAAAACTTGCAGAACAGAGCATTATAGTAAAGAATAAGATAAGAAAGTCACGTGCAAATGAAGCGAAGTGATGTTGAGGACGCGAAATTTGAGTGAAGTGTTGTTCAAGATCTGCGAACGACATCTACATACAAAACTATACTTTATAGGTAGCTGAACGAGAAATGCGTTTTTTTTTATGCAGTGCGAGTCAGCAGAAAGTGCACGTATTTTCCCCGTTTTCTTTTCTGTGCTACTTCGCAAGCAAAGTGCGCTTTCCAGTGAACTGTAGGAGCGTTTTGACTTGGCCTCCTAAGCCACTACGTATTCACCAAACCGACAGCCAGCGCACGCAAAAACACTTGAGAAATCCCGACAGTCCTACCAAAACAAGACAATATCGAGCAGCCTTTCGGCACAGCTGTTGTGATCCGAGTACCAAGACAACGGCATTATTATGAAAGGCGCTATAGTAAAGGGCCCCGTAAATTTTGGCTACCAGGTAGATAAATATGTTGCGCACTTAAAACACACGGACATGACAGGCACCTACCAAGTACGTACCAAATTCTAACCTACCAGTTCATACCTACAAAGTATAAACAAACTCGCCCAGAAGCAAGTTTTATTGAAGCATGTTTAGACTATCTGTGGTTCTCTACTTCCACAGAAATCGAAGCTCACTGACCTCCTGAATTCTCACCTCCATGAAGAATGCAGCCGCCGTGGCCGGGATTCACTTCCGTGACCAGCGGGTCAGCATACTCATCTACGACGGATATTTTCCAGCCCCCTCCATTTGTTTCAGCTAGACAGACACATGTACTAGCCTTCTCTGCTTCTTATGCGAAGACACGTTGCAGGAAAGGGACAAATAATTTGCTGAGCTAGACGAGCATTACGCTGCTGTCACGTGTTTGCCTAACCGATGAGGTTTCTTGAACATGCAGATAGTTTTATCTCGTAACTCACTTCGCTTTCGCTTTCCCAATACTCGTTGACCATAGACTTGCTTTGACGACACAGCCTCTGGACCACTTTCATTATTATTTACCGCTTGCAAACGAATTTTTCGAATGCTCGATTGTTTCACTTGGTGTGTACTGTTAGATGACTGTCACGTATGATCAATCTTGTTGGTTGCGCTGCGCTCGAAGAAACAAGGACCGGGAAACAAGTTGAAACTGTCAAATAGAAATCAAAGCAGTTTGCACTGAGCCATGCTGGTGGGCACCTCTCTGCTACTCTTGCTAACCATCTTTACGCAATGCATGGGTAGCCATTGATCATGCGCTATAGTTCTTGATTATAATGATATATTGTCTACAAGAGAAAACAAAATCCAATAACAACAGCTAGGCACCGATACACGCACAAGACTAGCGCTCATCTCTAACAAGCGATTTTGGTGAAAAAGAAACGCATATATATTTTGCATAAAAGTTACAAAAAGCAGGTTGAAAATGCCTTTGAACCATCTTAGAACTTGTCCTTTACTTTAATGCTGGCGAAGAAAGAACCAAAGTATTAGGAGGCTTATTAAAATAATGTTTGTGAATGATGCACGGATAACACAATGAATACCATCAGACAACGCATTTTAAAACTTTCAATACGTATGAGAGAACCGTGATAGCCTTTATTGAGTGAAGTGAAAGGATATTCATCTCTTAAAACATATCATCGTGGATCCCGCCGTAGGCTCTGCCTTTCAAATATAAGAGCTGTAAATAACTACAGGCATAAGTTTATATTGCGAGAAAAATGAACGAAAAAAAATGAAATATATTTCAAATAAGAGGTAAATAAAATTTTTTCTTTGCTGCTCCGAATCAGTACGAGCATGTTTGAATTTGCTCTCATCATAGGCCAAAGTTCTATCTCTGCCAGAAAACAACGTTCTCATCACTGACTATATTATTATCTTGTCACTTGTCTTGCTCAATCTTTCTGACCACTAGGAAATATATACATGATGTATTCGTTACAACAAGAGGGGCACATGTAAAAATAAAAGCAGAAGAAAATCATCCATTTAAGGCTACAAAAGATTATTAATCAGAAAGGGACTCGAACACGACAAGCCATTTATGTTAGAGTTACCCGGAAGATAGAGTTCACCGAAAAAGTATGTAAAAGGTCTCAGATGCATATGACTTAGTCTAACTTCACAGGAAATATTCTTTATGATGAATCTTTACCAATGACTAGCGCTGCCCCAAATAATAGGCCGAGTGTAAGGACAAGCTAAAGCTTACTCTCTATAACAATTCAAGAACAAACACTTTGAGTGCACACACACACTGGGCTTGCATAGTGCTATTCAAAACCCTGATGCATCTATCATGCTCGCGTCATCAACCTCAGCCTATTTTAGAGATCCTTCTTAGCAGTTCGCTCCATATTTGTGGCTGCTGATGGCGTGCTTGCATTGGCATCCCATCAATATCGTATTGTTGAAGTTTCAGGATTTACAAACACCCGTCTGAGATTTTTTGTGAGTATAGTGCGCCATATTCAGCAAGATGGATATTTCCGACATTGATGTTTCTTTTTCATTGTCGTGCATATCATACTAAAATAACACTGATTTTTCCTCCTCAGTAGACTTCCAAACGCCGAAATTCATTTTTTTTCGACATCTCAGACGTAGATATTGATTTCACGAGGTAGCTAAATTTGAACATCTGTGAGCCTAGTTGGAAAGTTCAGAAGAGAAGTAACTTTAGAATGAAGGCCTATCGTTGTCATTTTCCGCACACAGCCCATTTTTCAAACACAGTACTCTTATCTCTGCGTGTGACGGTGACAGGCTTCTCAGAAAGCATGTACATAAGTCCGAGGGACGGTTCTTAAAACAATTTACAGTACCTATACTGTCGCTCTGAAAAAATCATTTTCTAAGCAGTGTAAAGGTGTGCCGGACGTTTTATTTATTTATTGTTTTTTTTTTGCTGACGGAAGGTCACACTTGGAATACAAATATGTACTAGAAAATTGAAGTATTGAACAATGTCATAGTGCAACATTGTTAGATTAAAAATTTTAAAACCACTTCCTATATTTAGAAATATCTAGATTGTAATAAGTGCACAATAAAAAATTAGTCACCTTATTGTTCGGACAGGACGACCTTTTTCTTCTCTTTAGTCAGATAACTTTGCGTTATAGATCTTACAAAGTACTGCATTCAGTAAAGTACATCGCAAGGGTGTCTCTTGAATGTATGTATCTACACCCTCGGTGCAAAGTGCAGGAGGACGACGGGGTATCTTGTCTACAATACATAGAAAGAAAAGGGATGCTAATGATTACAAAGGCCATCAGCTTGCGACGAAATTGATGAAAGAATGCAAACAAGATGTAGAGCTATCGCTGTAGAAGTGCAACTTTAGTGTAGCCATATTTGTACCTAAAAGCAGTTCAATTAGACGGCTACATTTACATACCGGTTCCATCTTCATTGCGCAGAGGGTTTCGATTAGCGAAGTCAATGTGAGCATATATAAAGTGTGGCAGCAGTGGCTGCGGGATTTGGGATAATTTTGAAAATTTTAAAATCGTACGCGGACCTAACATTTGCTCGTGGCAGTACGAGAATCAAACTATTCTCGAGGCGCTAGCCTACAACGAGAGATTTATGCGACACTGATGACTCCCTGACGACTTCCAATGTCACCGCGAGTGCGGAGGGAATGAACATCGGGATTCGAAAAACGACCCACCAATGAGATACGAATTCAGCAAAAGGGCTTCCAAAGAGAAGGAGATGGCGTTAGTGAATAATGAGCATCTACGGCGGGCGTAGCACATTATTCCTCAGTGACGACACCGTGGCGCTCAAAGTCGATAACGCCGCCCCACAATACAGCCTCCGCCACATCCCTCCCCCTTCCTCCTCCAGCCTTTTCTTTTCAATTTTGGGTCGATTCAAAGCCGCCAGTCGAACGAGTTCGTCTATTTTCGCATTAGCCGGTCCACTGACCCAGACGCTGATTTCCCAACCCCGCGCTCTGCGAGAGGCGAGGTGCCTTCAATTTGAATAGCAAATTCGAGGCTTGGAACCTCCGCAGAAGGATCATTGTTAAATTCAACAGTGGCACGATTCCATTGTAACAGAATCCTTCACCCCGCAAATCACTTCGTGTTCCTTATAATGACTGCTTCCCTATTGTAGAATGACGTAACACATCTGGAGAATCAGATCCAAATGGCACTTCATTGATCTTGGGAGATTTAATTTTGCAAGCACTAAAAAAGGAAGGATTTCAGGTCTTTACAAACCGACTAGCTCGTTGATTATTTGTTGCACTATACAATGCAGTCGGCGATCTTGACAATCATTACGGAGAGAAGGCATAAAATTGCGTGGTTATACATGACGAAAACATATGTATATAAGGAGCACCATATAGGGAGTGGGAGAAATCAACATCAGATTGTTTTTAACTAGCTACAATTAAGCACCTAAATCAATCAAGTATGTGGGTGTATTGCATATTGCGTCCATCTAAATGAGGCCGCAGCTGCCGATAGTCGAACCGGTTCCGAAAAGCAACAAAAGCACTGCCGCGTTTTCTCAAGGACACCGGTCGGATTCGTCGTTTGAAATGTCAAACGTAGAACTTAATTGCTCAATAAGTGACTTGTCTCTCCTCCTCTGTAACTTTCATCCTCCCACTGCTCTTTCCCTGTGCAGGGTAATCTGGCAGGCTCAGGCCTGGTTAAGCTCCTCGCCTTTCTTCTTATTCTCTTTCTCTCACTATCCTTAAAATTTGCGGCGTGGCACCGTAATAATTGCTGGGGTCCAAAGCTCAAACACACGACATGCTTATGAGGGACGCCATACAATGAATAGTGCCGGAAATTCGGACCTCGTGCGTTACCTAAACGTGAGCTAAATCTATTGGTATACAAGTAGACAGGCCTCAAGAACTTTCGCCTCTATCGAAAATGTGGCCGCCGCGGCCAGGACTCGATACCGTGAACCTCGAGTGGGCGATCGTGCACCTTAACTGCTCGACCAGCGTGTCGTGTTAGGCATCTGATATCCGAGTGTGTAGCATGAGAGAAAGAGGCAAGCCCTTCTGGAAGTTAGTGGTTCAATGGTTTCATGTGCATTTCTTAGTACACGAAAAAACTTCCTTTGTCTCATTTTTGAAACTTCTGGCATGCCACTTATGTGGCTTCCTTTAGAGATGTAGGTCCCCTCTCTTTTGGGCCATTACGCACTTTTCCAAGAGTAATGCGACTCACAAGAGCGTTGGCATTCTTCATTAAAGAAATACATTAAGGTGCAAAGTCAGGACCACCCGATAGGTTTCACAAATATTCTGTATTCTTTTTGTTCTTCGAGCGTAAGCACAGAATCGCTCTGTTCGAAACTCTGATGACAGTGCTCAAACAGTTTGTCATGTACCAGAAATTCTTCGCTGTTAATGCAGTAGGAAACTAAGCCCCAGAATGCAAACCCTACTTTCATTTGACAGGATATAAAAGCAGAATCAAGTATGTTCCTCACTGCTGACGAATTTTGCGCTCCGTTCCCCGTTCCGCTCAAACGCTCAACGTTATCAGAGCGCAACGTGCGTTTTCAGTTTTAGCCAAGCGTCATTCGGTCAACGCATTTGTGACGCCACCGGTGCATGGAAGTTGAAGAAAAAAATAAATAAATGAAAATTTTTCCTATCATGCAACAAGATAGAAAATTCTATTTTAACACAGTGTGAATTTATTTACTGTTTGACGGATAAGCTTTTTTTTATTTTTTGTCACCTTCAAATGGAGCTGGACTGCAATCAAAGTCTTCAAGGCAGCCCAAACTCATTTCAAACGCCCTGCCCTGAGGCAGAGCGTTCACCGCGTTGCCTCGTAGCAAATCGAACTAAAGAGTGTTTCTAGATATTCCTGCTGTTAAAAGTGAAACTGTTACAATTATATACACGAAATCGCTTACCAGCGAAGGTTTGCGGAGTCTTTTAGAGGAAAGTACCAAAGCAGCAGCTCGAGACACTTCTTTATGGGCCGAAGTGTCAGCTGTCAATATATCGCTGCGTAGAACGGCACCCACATGTTCATATTGCCAATGAAATTGGCTGCGTCGACTTCTCGGAGAAGGTGCAGATCCTTGTGTGTCCCGAAGTGCCACCGGTGCTTCCATGTTTGCCGAACAACCACTGCGTTTTCCGAGCAGTGCGAGCTCGAGACACAAAAGGCTGCCATTTCGGTCGTTTCTCCTCGCGTCACGTGATCCTTCGCTCGCTACGACAGTCCGCTCACACGCACAGCGCCTGAAAATCTAGCGCATGCGCAGTGGCGCAAACAATGACTGGCTGAATGGAGCGGGAGGCAAAGTATTCGCAAGCTTCATCGCCTATAGAGGGCGCACAGGGTGGTTAAATATGGCGCCCACAGAGAGTATCGCTTAAGGTCGGAGTCGCTGAGCACATATGCGGCCTGCATTGTTTTTGTTTTTTAGGGGCAAAGCTCATTACAGCGGCACCCGTTCGTCCCTCGTAGCCGTTGTAGTAGAGTGTAACAAGTATAACATTTTGACCTCCAACGTGGTGGCGGTGAGAGAATTCTATGGTACGTTGTTGAACAATAACGAAGATAATGCTCAATGTACATGCCAATGGCGGCTAAGGGGGAGTGAGAGACAGGAGAATCCGGCTTTTACTTAACGCGCACGCTGCGAATTCTTTATTGTTCAACAACGCACAGAAGACAAGAGAGGGTTGCTACGTTATACTCGCTGGGTGTAACCTCCTAGGTTTTAGAAAGGTTTAGCGAGCGTTGGGCCGCAGTGCCATGACTACAGTGAACTAGTATATACCATGAACTCGAGGTGGTTAAAGGTGGGAAGTAGACACGAAGCGCAAGCCGTAAGAAAGTGTGCGTGTGCCTCCTCTCGTTCAGTCCTTGGAATGTCCACTGGATGGCGGTGCTTCTATATGAGGGATATATGATGAAAAGAGCGAGATGGTGGTGCTTAGGGTGTTGAATAGGTGGACGAACGGACACACAGACAAATGCATGGACGGACGCACGGATGGCTGCACGGGCGGATGGACGCATGGACGGACGCAGGAGCAGATGCATGGACGAACAGGGATGGACGCACAGATGAACGTGCGGACGCACGAACAGACGCACGCACGGACGGGCGGATGGATGCACGGGCGGCCACACAGACACACGCATGGATGGACGGAAGCAAGAACGAATGGACGGACGGATGCTTCGCCCCACTATCCGAGGACGCGTCGCTCAGGTGGTGGTGTTGGTCACCCCGCGCACTTTTTTACCCCGAACGGCGGACAAGCCACGACAGGTTTGCCTTTCATCGCTACCTGCTTCGCTGGTTAGACTGCGTTAGGCTTGGTGCTGCATCGCATTGCTCTGAGTCTTCGTCCGCTCCCACGTGTCCTATTTTATTGGTGCTGTATTTGTGAGTATGTGATTACACATCGATCAGTGCGACATGGGACGTTGTTGTGTTCCCGGGTGCCGCGGCAATTATGACAGTGGTCCCAAAGTGCGTGTTTTCGCATTCCCCAAGGATGAAGCTCGGAAGAAGTTTTGGATAAAAGCCATTCCGCGAAAGGATTTCACACCAAGCATACACTCCAAGGTGAGAAACTGCTGAAGTTTGTTGTCTTACCGGCTCTATCGCATTACTGGCGTTCTGGCTCTGTTACTGTTGAACGGAGCGAGTATCGTGAGTGGTGATGGTAGTTTTGTCGCGCTTCAGGTAGGGCAGTGCGGTAAAATAGAACAGAAATACTCAGGCTCGTGTCAAAGTTCCCATTAGCCCGTTTCGTATGATAGTAATGAAGTCACTGTTATGCTTGGCGCAGGTCTGTGAGCTCCACTTCCTCGAGGCTGACTTCATCACAAAGCTGTCACATTTCGACGCAGTGTCGGGACGGACATTGACAGTCGACAGCGAGAGGGTGCGCCTAGTGTCAGATGCTATACCATCGGTGTTTCCGAACTGTCCGTCCTACCTGAGCACGAATCGCAATCGTCGAGAATCTCCTGTCTCGAAACGAGCTCGAATGGAAGACGAGGCCTTGAGCAAAGCGATTAAAGACTGTATATGCGCAAAAAAAAGCGAAGAGGAGAGAAATGCTGTGTCCTCTTTCGAACACTTAAGAGGCAAGCTTTCTGCTGTATGCAGTAATGATTTCTGGACCATCAAGGTCAACGATCGCTACGTGATGTTTCTCCGCATCGAAGATAATCCTTCACCGCACGTGAGGTTTTCCGTCACTGTGCTTGCTGATCTCTCACTTGCAGTCTCAGCAGGTATGATCAAGCTGGTTTCATTACCTTGCGGAGGCACTGTTCCAGACGCAGTGCGCGACATCCGGACGTTGTCCTCACTGCTCCAGCAGCTGGAAAACCACATGACTGAGACGCCTGAAGTTGCAAGTCCGTCGAAAACAACGTCAGTGTTGCAGCATATCGGCTCCTTATTGAATGAACTGTCCCAAGACAGTGACACGACCGAAGAACACAGTGCTTTGTATCGTTTGCTAAATGAGCAAATAGCTCTCGCACTCGCTGCCCCCATTCGTCACTACAGTGCTGAAACATTAGTGTTTTCTAGCATCCTGCACTCCATATCTCCGCACGCCTATAACATTGCCAGATCAGCGTCGACGTTGACTTTACCCCATCCTTCAACCCTGCGCCGCGTTTGTTCCAAGTGTGGAGGGGATCCACTGAAGGAGCAAAACGAAACTAACTTCCTCTCCTACATTCGAGAAAGAGTGAAGTGCATGCAGCCGCACGAAAAGACGGTGACGCTAATGGTTGATGAAATTCATATCAAGCCATACTTCGATTATAAAGGGGGCATAGTTGAATCTGCAGCCAATTCTCAAGAGGCAGCCACAACCACTCATGTTTTCATGCTTCAGTCGCTCTTGTCATCAAACAAAGATGTGCTTCACATTCTTCCTGTTGCTAAAATGACTGCCGAAATTCTACACGAGTTCTGCAAGAAAGTAATTTTAGAAGTGGAATCTATGGGCCTCAGGGTCATTGCTGAATTACCGACAACAATTCCCTCAACCGGAAAATGATGTCGTTTTTCTCAGAGAAACAGGAAGTAAGCATTGTATATCCTCATCCAGCCGACAACAATGGGCCTCTGTTTTATGTCGTAGACCCTGCACACATACTGAAATGCATCGTGAACAACTGGATGAATACAAAAAAACGAAGGAATGTGCTTTTACTTTCCTGAAGTGAGCCTGTCAGGAATATTGCCCGACGGGCCGCCCAGAATGAAAGCAGCATCATTTGAAGCCGTACGGCAGCTGTATGCACTGGAGCAGACATCGCTTCTCAAGCTTGGCTACAAGCTAAATTCCAAGGCAATCAATCCAACACCTATGGAGAGACAAAATGTAAAGTTGGTGTTAAATGTGATTAATCCGTTTGTATTAAACGCACTTGAGACGCGTGGCGATGCCCTTGAAACCACATGTGCCAGTTGAACAGCTCTCTTCATAAACATCATATCGACGTGGTGGAAAATCGTCAACGTGAAGACCCCTTCGAAAGGTCGCCGACTGAACGACACCCTTCAAAATCCTGTGAATTCTACGGTGGATCAACAGCTGGTTTTTCTTAGTGGCATGGTAGACTGGCTGGATGCTTGGAGCAGCGTCAACATGAGCCGTGGCTGCTTGACAAGGGAAACACATTCTGCGTTGAGACTCACTTGCTACTCCCTTGTTGAGCTGTCGCGGTACTGTTTAGAAGAACTGAAGTTCAAGTATGTCTTACTAGGAAAATTTCAAACTGACACTCTTGAAGATCGCTTCAGTCGCTACCGTCAGCTTGCTGGTGCACAATATCATGTTTCCGTGAGGCAGCTTCTGGAGTATGAAAAGAAAATTCGTCTGCAAAAGCTGCTGATGCTTCCGCAGCCAGACATCAGCAGCGAAAGTGACACAGAAGTATCGCAACATAACTTCTCTGTTCACATCTCAAATGATGAAATTTCCAACCCAAAGCATGACATGGAGGTCGTTGCTTATATCGCTGGATATTGTGCTCATTCAGCTCTGAAGAAGCTGTCATGCGCATTTTGCAGCAGCGTGCTCGTCCTGGAGAGCAGGAACATAGATGTGGAAGGTAACACAATGATTGACAACTTGTCAAGAGGAAGCTTAAGGTTTCCGCAGCCATGTACTGTGCACATGGTGCTGGTGACAACGCTTGTTGTCGAAAAGCTCACCAAGGGAGAAAATGCAAAGGCGTTCCTCGCGTCGAACAACCAACGTGGCATTGTGAGCTCCATTACCACATCACTGCTAGGAGACGTTGAGCTAGAGACTTGTGAAAATGGCCATACCTTTGAGACTATTGTGCGGCATGTAGTGCGTGTTGCAACAAATGTCGCTCTGAACAACTTTTGTAGACTTCGAAATGACACCATCCAAAGCACCGCACAAAAAAAGGCAGCTGACAGAAAAATCAAAACCTTGAACAAGAAATGAGGTAGGATGGTTTTAGCCTTTCGTCCTAATAAAACCACTTCTACAAATGCATTTCTGACTATTACAGTTTGATCACTTAAGTGTAAATGCAGGCGTAAACAAATGCAGACCGCGCAGGAACAAAAAAAAAAACTCCCAAGCATTTCCCCGAGGGTGAACATGGTTAAGTGCGAATACACGGGGTGATGCTATGAGGGGTATTTATTAATTCGCACTATTATATTTATTAATCACACTATGGTGCCTTTATGGTGTAATGGTTCCTGGGAATCGCAATTTGATCACACGGGGGAGTTTACGTTAACTCACTGGCGAATGCCAACGGTTTTTAACTTTACTCTCCTTCACGAACCGCTCTCGACGGAAGACTGAGAGAGAAGGCGGGCGCGCGAGAGAGAGGGGTGCGCGCGCAGCTGCAGCGAGCGACGAGAGCCGAGGAGCGAGCGAAGGGGAGGGGGTATAAGGTGCGTTACTGACACCGATATCAGCGTCGCGTCCTTGGCTTATTTGGTAGAGCGTCGCGCTGCGGCCCGCCAAGTCCTCTTTCTTTTAAAGATAGAGAGAAGACTGCGGACGCCGCCGACGGCGGTGGATGGTTTGGGGTCGCTTATAAAGTGTATTCACACTTAAAAAGAACAAAAAAAGAAACACCGGCTTTCGATAAGTGCCCACAGCAGATATAGCGAGAACGAGTGGCGACGACGGTCGGGGTGCAGGTGGGCAACTAGCGTGACGTCACGCTCTCCCTGAAGGGGCCTTGTCAATAGTCTAGGTGGTGTTGAGTGGATCTGCACGCAACGCTACTCAAAGAGGACATTTACCGCACATTCGTTGAAGCTAATCTCATCGTAGTAAGCACACCTCATCTATCCAACGCAGAAATCTACAACCGGATCTCCAAACTACAGGTGGAAACTGAAACCTATGACGTTCGAGCCTACGTTACTTCCCCTGAGAACACAGCAAAGGGAGTGATCTACAATATTCCCCCCTACGACTCTCCTGAAGACATTTCAGCAAGTCTTGTTAATGACCGCAATCCCACGATACTACAAGCTCGCCGAATGGGAAAGACAAACACGGTACTAATTGTATTCGATGGCGACCAAGTCCCTTTCCATGTCTACTATTGAGGAGCCGAATACAAATGTTACCTACATAAGAAGCGCACCGAAGTCTGCGACAAATGCGGGGCAGTCGGCCACCGCTCGGATGTCTGCCCCAAACCAAATGCCGTAATCTGCACGCTGTGTGGCACAGCCAACCCTGCTAGTGCTCATCCATGCACTCTTAAGTGTCTTCTGTGCGGCCAAGCCCACCAGACAGGTGACAAAACCTGTCCTCAACGCTACCAGACACCTCACCTTCTCATTTATCGTCGCCAAGAAAAAGCTAAGCTCCAACAACAACAGTACCTCTCAACCATGATTTCCACGCAAGATGCTCATCCGGAACGCCAAGAGGTGAAGCCTAGCGACACCCGCTCCCGCAGTACCTGTCCAACCTCGAAGCGTCGTGGCTCACGCAGCCGATCAAAGCAGTGACGCAAGAATCAGCCCCAGGAGCTCCGATTGGGATCTGTGGCACCCGAGGCTTCGGATGGTCCCCCCCCTTCAGCAGCGGCAACCCAGTCTCACCCTCGCCACCCCTATGGTAAGCCTGGCTAGCATTGCCTCCCAACCTGCTCCTATACATAATAGAGCACCTACAAGTACACACACGACCACACCTAATAAGGAAACCTTGTTAAGTACTATCACACTGGAGCTGAGTTCACTCCGTACGTTAGTACAAGAACTTCGCGTTGAAAACGCTGCTCTTCGGAAACAACTTGCCCAGCAACCTCCGTCTTCTTCTTTGATTCACTATGCTGACCTCCACGCCAATACCACCACCCCCTACCCCCTAAACGAAAGGCTCCAGACACAGAAGAACCAGCCACACCATCGTCGCAACCACCTACCGCCTCAGCACCCATTTTGTCTGTAGAATCTGTACCGCAGCAGCAACTCCACGAGACGATTCAAACCGTACTTGAACGGCAGTTACCGATAATGCTTGAACAGACCATCGCGCCAACGCTAGAGCGATCCCTCGATTCAATCCTCACAGCAAAGTTAGAGCACCAACTCACATTAATGCTCGACGAAAAGCTGGAAGGCCGAGCGACAATTATCCAGAACAACCTTGAAGCCACACTTTCGAGTCTTCTTGCCAGCTACAATAGCAGAGTCACGGAGCTTGAGCGGTGTACACATCGCTCTCGCTCACACTCGCACCAGAAGCCTTACGGCCGCATTAACCAAGATGGCAGTGAGTAATCCACACACTCAGTACAGCATCTGGCAGTGGAACTGCCGTAGCTACCGCCGTAAGAGGAGCGTGCTACACCAATTTCTATCAACACTCAAAGAAACAGATACACCAGATATTATTGCTTTAAAGGAATCAGGCGTACAGGCTAATCTGGTCGGATACGCCTACTTTACGGCTACTCAAGGCCCTGACAGTCGCGAAGTTCTTACCACCCTCGTGACACGAAATATCTCTGTAATTCAACACCCCTCGCTCTCTGATAGAGTGCCACACATTTTATTGGAAATCCTCTCTTCATCTCGCCGGACATCCACCAGTATGTTCTAGGTCAATGTTTACAGCAGCCCACGACAACCACATCGCTTTCACAAGCTCCTATCTTATGTCAAGAAGTTGGCAAGAATTTCCCCCCTCCTTGTGATAGGGGATTTTAACGCTCCCTCACCCGCTGGGGCTACATTCACGACACCAGAAAAGGGCGAATGCTGTGGCAAGACACCCACAATCTTGGATACACCCTTATCACAGACCCGGCATACCCTACGTGTTTGGGCAACAGCGTTGCCAGAGACAGCACTCCTGATCTCACTTTCACTGCGAACATTACGCATGCAGAGTGGTCCAACCTTCATGAACATCTAGGCAGCGACCACTACATAATACAAACGATCGTCAAGGCTGGCCCACAGCGCAGGAAATCCAAACAGCTTGCCCTCGTTGACTGGGATGTCTTCCGCGAATTGCGGGCAATGACCTCTCCAGAATCTGCCACCTCGATCGACCAATGGACAGCTTCCTTACTACTAGACGTTAAGCGTGCTACCAAGACTCCCCCAGAATACGCCGTAGGCGACACGGTAGACACCAAGCTGCTGCACATGTGGGAGGCCCTCGCTGGTCTGCGCAAGCGCTATAACTCCAACAAATTGAACCGCTCATTACGCAAACGCATTGCTATATTAACGTGTCAAATTGAAGATTACGCTTTTCAACTCTCCCGCCAGAACTGGCATCAGCTTTGTAACGTTATGGAACGCTTACCTAACGTGCCCAAAACGTGGAATATTCTACGTAGTATGATAGAACCAACATCGACAAAAACTGCTCAGCGCCACTCCTTAATCACCGCTCTGCACAATTATCCAGGTACCAATGAAGACCTTATCTAAGACCTATCTAGTCGGTACATTGTCAGTGCTACTTCGGTTGATCTCACATGCTACAATGGGGTGGATAATCCAGCCCTCGATTCCCAGATTACAAAAGCGGAAGTGAGGTCCGCAGTTTCACAACTGAGACCCCAATCAGTGCCTGGCCCGGATAAAATTACAAATAAAATCTTACAAAACCTTGACGAAGAATCACTTGAAATGCTCACATCATATCTGCAAATGGTTTGGGAGTCGGGAGAAGTACCAACAACATGGAAAACCGCCACAGTCATTCTGATACCTAAACCAGGAAAACCACTCACTATCGAGAACCTTCGGCCAATATCTCTCACATCCTGTGTCGGCAAGGTACTCGAGCATGTTATTCACACTCGACTACAAAGGTACATGGAAGAACATGCCCTCTACCCGCATACAATGCTCGGATTCCGCCATAAACTTTCGACACAAGACGTGATGCTGCAACTGAAGAGTCACATTATCGACACTGAAGACGGCTCTCAGTATGGGACACGTGCTATTCTGGGGCTAGACCTTACCAAGGCATTTGACAATGTGCTACGTTCATCCATCCTTGCCACCCTCGCCACGCTCAACGTAGGCGCCCGTACCTACCGCTACATCCGCAACTTTTTAACGGTCAGGACAGCGACACTCTCGGTCAACGATTTGCCTGCACCTTCCCTCACTCTCGGTGGGAAAGGGACACCACACGGGTCGGTCCTCTCTCCATTCCTTTTCAACCTGGCCATGCTTCACCTTCCACCACTTCTAGAAGATATCCCCCACCTCCACCACAGCATATACGCGGACGATATCACCATGTGGATTGCCATAGGTAGTGACGGAGAGATACAAGATGCACTTCAATTGGCGATTGATAGAATCGCAACTTACGCTGAACAACGAGGATTGTCCTGCTCGCCCCAAAAGTCAGAGTTACTCGTCTATCGACCTAGATCTCCCTACAACAGAGACCTTCCCACGATAAATCTGCATGTCCAACATCACCCTATACGAACAGTCCCTACCATTCGCGTATTGGGCGTCCGCATTCAGCAGAACGGCGGCAATTCGGAAACAATGCAACTACTAGACCATCATGTCTATCAGACTACTAGGCTCATCTCCCGCATCGCCAATAAACAGCACGGCATGAAAGAGGCCAATCTCATACGACGGGTGACCGTTTTCTCCATAAGCACAATCCTTTACGTTGCTCCATTTATGAAACTTACGCTCACCGACAAGAAAAAACTAAACATAATGATCAGGCGCTGCTACAAGTGCGCGCTGCATCTCCCCATGTTTACGCCCAATGCGAAACGCAATGATCTAGGACTTCACAATACTATAGACGAATTCATTGAAGCCCAACGTATATATCGCACTACGAACGATTAGGCCAAACTCCTACAGGACGTCATCTCATGTGCTCACTCGGCATACCTTACGTCTCCCAGTTTGGCCAGAAACTCCCAATTTCTTCGGACATTCGCGACACTTTCGTGATTCCCCCCATACCACGCAATATGCACCCTGAATATAACGTGGAAAGACGAGTAGACCACGCCAAGCAACTAGGCAAGCGCTACGCGAAAGCCACGTACGTGGCGTATGTAGACGCAGCGGAATATCCTACGCATCGGGTCATGGCCCTCGCTGTCGCCACCGGGCCGCAGTACATAATTACCGCAACTGGCACCATTCGCGCAAACAAACCAGAAGAAGGCGAAGAAGCAGCCATCGCTCTCGCCTACGCTTCAACCCAAGCATCCTACATCATCAGCGACTTCAAGACCGCCATCCGCAACTTTACCAAAGGTTTGATCTCCCAACCGGCGCTCCGAATTCTCACAAGTACACCTCTGTTACGTCGTCGCCGCGTTGAGATCATCTGGACTCCGGGCCACTCGGGGCTTGCGGGGAACGAAAACGCTCATGACATCGCCCGAGCTCTCGTCCACCGGGCGCGTCATCCAACAGAGCACTACCCCTCGCGACCTGACGCGGCTGAGCGAGAGATGATGGTCTCCTCGTTTCGCGACAATGCGAGGGACAGAATGGTTACCTTTGGAGAAATCCTAATGTATCACCGCAAGGCCAGACTTAAATAACCACCACCAGACAAGTGCCTTAGTAAGCAGCAGTCCACTACCTGGCGTCTATTACAGACACGCACTTTCCCCTGTCCGTCACTGTACAGCCGTATTTACCCCGCTATTCACACACCACAATGCAAAACGTGCGGTGCACCTAACGCTGAGCTCGACCATATTATATGGGCCTGCCCCGAAGCTACTCACTCAGTTAAACACAGCACGAACCCTAAATTTACAATCACCACGGCCGAGCAGTGGGAGGCTTTGCTGCTCAGCACGTGCCCGGAGGACCAGCACTGGGCTGTCCGGCTGGCCGAAGATGCCGCCAGGATTCAAGGCCTGGCCGCCGTCTGAGGAAGGGGGTTACAGAGGGGCCCGTCTCCCGGCCCCCCGCCCCCTTTGACCCCAGCAGGGACACTTGAATAAATTTCTTCTCGCTCTCTCTCTCATCATATATTCCTCATACAGAAGCACCGCCATCCAGCGGACATTCCAAGGACTGAACAAGAGGAGGCACACGCACACTTTCTTACGGCTTGCGCTTCGTGTCTAATTCCCACCTTTAACCACCTCGAGTTCATGGTATATACTAGTTCACTGTATTCATTGCACTGTGGCCCAACGCTCGCTAAACATTTCTAAAACCTAGGACGTTATGCCCAGCGAGTATAGCGTAGCAACCCTTTCTTGTCTTCTGTGCGTTGTTGAACAATAAAAATGCGCCGCGTGCGCGTTAACTACAAGCCGAATTCTCCTGTCTCTCATTCCCCCCTAGCAGCCTTTTGCATGTACATTGAGCACAACCTTTTATTGTTCAACAACGCACAGAAGAAATCTCTCACCGGCACCACCTTGGAGATCAAAATGTTATACTTGTTACACACTACTGCAACGGCAACGAGGGACGAACGGGTGCCGCTATAAGGAGCTTCTCCCCTAAAGATAGTGCTCAGTTTACATGCCAATGGCTTCCAATAGGGAATGAGAGACAGGAGCATTCGGGTTTTAGGTAACGCGCACGCTGCGATCCCCAATAGCAGCCATTGGCATGTACATTGAGCACTATCTGACAAGAAAGGGTTGCTATGTTATACTCGCTGGGTGTAGCCTCCTTAGTTTTAGAAAGGATTTAGCGAGCATTTAGCAGCAGTGCCATGAATACAATGAACTAGTATATACCATGAACTCGAGGTGGTTAAAGGTGGGAAGTAGATACGAAGTGCAAGCCGTAAAAAAGTAAAAGCCGAATTCTGTCTCTCATTTCCCATTAGCAGCCATTGGCATGTACATTGAGCACTATCTGACAGGAAAAGGTTGCTATGTTATACTCGCTGGGCGTAACCTCCTTGGTTTTAGAAATGTTTAGCGAGCGTTGGGCCGCAGTGCCATGAATACAGTGAACTAGTATATACCATGAACTCGAGGTGGTTAAAGGTGGGAAGTAGGCCCGAAGCGCAAACCGTAAAAAAGTGTGCATGTGCCACCTCTCGTTTAGTCCTTGGAATGTCCGCTGGATGGCGGTGCTTCTATATGGGGAATATATGATGAAAAGATGCGAGATGGTGGTACTTGGAGTGTTGAATAGATGGAAGAACGGACACACAGACAGATGCATGGATGGACGCATGAACGGACGCACGGGCGGATGCATGGACGAACGCAGGGACGGGTGCACAGACGGTTTGGATGGTCGCATGGATGGTCACACAGACGGCCGCATGGACGGACGGAAGCAAGAACGAATGGACAGACGGATGCTTCGCCCCACTCTCCATCATCACTCCGTGGATATGCTGCTAATTTTTTTTTAAACGTCACAGCTTTGCTGCAAAGGCGAAGCAATGAACGCGATAGCAACAAATCGGAAGGTCAGTGCCGAATGGCAAGCAGATCAAAACGTGCCCCGCGTTTTTCACGCAAAATGAGGCGCGACACCTACTCACAGGTACAGATTAACGTGAATAGGCGTCTCAGTTGTTACTTCGCTGTGTCTTTTCGCAAACGAAGACTGTGCAACGACGGCTGTGACCTTTGTGCGTCCAGTCACTACAACAGAAATGCTATAGTGAAAGCCCAACGCCAGCCAATACGTACATGCACAAGCTGTGAACGCCGCTGCCCCACCGCTACTCCAATACTCTCTGAAAAAATTACGCTGGCGGCCGCGGAGCGGCGTGACTGTCTACAGAACTTGCGAATACGGTCAGCTAAAGGTGCCTAACTTTGGTTCTACAGAAATGCGGCAGCCGCGGCTGAGGGTTGATCTCGTGATGTTTTGGACAGCAGCCAAGCAGGATAACGACTAGTCCACCGTGGAAAGCGTTGGCTAGATCGAGAGTGGAAGGGCAGTTACTATCTAGGAGATCCTAAAAGAGAGGTGGTGCAATGGACTGCCCCATACTTAGTAGGGGAAGGGGGGGGGGGGCACCGCCCAAGGCAAACACCTGAAATATTTGCTAAATTCGTTGGAGAGAGCAGGCCGCGTTCGCCGTATCTAATCAAGCAAAGACATCTCTTCAAACCTAAAGAAAAATTACAAAGTACAAGTTCCACAAGAGAGCAAGCTGAAAAAAAAGGAGCACGACGTTCCGTATATCAGCACGTGAGACGGCTTTTAGCTCTCCCATAGTACAGTACCAAGTACTGTAAATCGTTAACCACTTCTTCTCAACACAACGTTCTTGTACCTTCGATCCAATTATTCGGAAACCAGACAATCAATTCATTAACAATTACTGTATATATGCTATGAAGTACGGTCGTTCCACAGGCGGAAAGTAATCCGTCTTCTGCGGTTGCGCACTTCCACGCGGGGAAAGCACTCAATGTCCCCTGTCACCCAACAAATCCAATCAAGCCTCCGCTTACTCGAAGCGAAGGGCTGCTTCTCTTTACACAGGGCTCAGGTGTCGTGTGACGTACGAGCGTCACCAGTCGCCTTCCTCAGGCTCGCCTCGTATTTCTTTTCAGCGTGTTCCACGGATCCAAACACGCGAGTGACAAAGAAGCAATATAAGCATTAACCAACGAAGACATACGCCTCGCTCCTTACGGGTGACGCAATATTTTTACTCTCTCGGTACGTCCGCCACCGTGATCTTGATAAGCAAGCCACAAGAAGAGGATCGATAGTAATGTGGGGCGGCGAGGTTGCGTCAACACGAGGCGTCCTATCGAAGGATCTGCCAGCGACGGCCAAAAAGACAGTTGCCAAATTTATCGCACTTGAAGATCGATGATGCTCCGAAAGTAATTGATGAGGTTCTCGCCTTGCAGTTTAAGGAGCTCTGGCCTTATCGGCTAGCTCGAATCGGCATTACACGTGTATGTCCTTTTTTATTGCGTAGATGGTAGTTTTTAGGGCCATGGAGGAAAATTAAGCGCGTGGTTCTCACAGTTTTGCGTCATAGAACAAGATAATTTCTCGTAATTTTACTTGAAAGAATGTAGAGGCATGAAAGAAGGTGCCTGAGAGTGAATATTTTGAGGGTAATTTACAGGTCAATTTGGAAGTTAGCGTATTACTATTGAGATAAATGAGAATTGCTGAGCCTCCGATGCTAGTTTATATTAGTAAAATTTCAGGTTTATATTAGCAATTTCAGGTCTTCATTTTAGAAGATAGATGCAACGTTTTCTGCAGTGAAAAATAAACACTTTAGGGCACATGTAAGCACATTCATTTTTTAACTGAATTCTAGTTCTCTTCCTAGCTTTGTGCGCTATTTGCAACATTTTGTTAACGTATACGAAGAATGCCTTGCATAATATGGGAATAAACTTTAAATTTTATAGGAGTAGTTGCAGCCTGTAGAAAACTAGAAAACAACGGTGATGAAGGTGACAAAGTGGCAGATGAGTAGTTTAAGCTTATCTTCACGAATGCTTACATGGCCAAAGAAATATAGCTGATGATTCTAAATGTGACCCCCCCCCCCCCCCCCACCAGTCTTTTCATGTGAAACACTAACAGCGTCCATCGCTTTAACAAAGGAGGAACAACCTGCACTTGCCAAAAATTAGAGACTTGAGTGTACCCTACTGCTAAGCAGTGTATATGGCTGTACATATTTTTTTGTAATAATTAACATTATTGACCTTCAGATTTTCAATGATTAGGTGCGTGAACATGCAGTTTTAGGGTAGTGTAACCACAACACAAACTATATCCAACTACAAACTTCCCATCGGCCAAACGGTACCAAGAGGCTACTTTGACTTTCTTTTTAATTTGTTGATATGTCATGAAATTATATTACAAAACATATTACCAAAAGAAGCATCACTTAAGCATCATGGATGAAATCGGCACGTTAGCAGACCTGCTTTGGTGTACCGTAAATGTAGTGGGATTATCATCAAGAAAAAGTATAATCTTCAGCTTGCTCACGCTCTAACACTGAATTCTAATATAAATGTCTTACAGTTTTCTTTTTCGCAGGACTTATATCGCACACGCGCGATTCGTTTACGAGCGGTAGAGAAAGAAGCGCTGACGCTGCAGACCAAAACACGTTTGTGCTCCACGATGAGAAAATTAAGTTCCTCCAGTTTCAGGGAACGGTCGCGCACTCCCTCTTTCAAACTTCGCCTCTTTACAATTCCTGGCCTGTTCACAGTAGCAACCAGCGCGTCTACACGGACTGATTTTCAACGCGATCAAAGCGGCACCTCTCTTTTACCTTCATTTTCTCCTTACAAAGGCCGCATTACTCCGGCACCTTTTGAGCAGATCGCCGCATCAATTTCCTGCCGAAGCACTTGCGCTTCCGGGTCATGCTACGGAATCCAGTGAAGAGTTCCGCAGCCGAAACTTTGAGTGCTAACTGAAAATTCAAAGCCTTACGCTGAGAGTTCACCAAGCTCATTTCACGAGAGAGTACCGTTATAGACAGCGCAAGCTGCGATGCTGGGTAACAATGGACCATCCCTTTTTCGCGCTGAGAGAGCTTTCTTACTTTTACGCCGCTTACAACAAAGTATTTCTTTATAATCTTTCCACGGAGCCTCTTGCGCAATACTCTTGGGACGCGCAAGTTTCTTTTCCCTTCCTGGGTCTGTCAAAGAACGAAGCTAGCGAAAATCAGATAAGGTAATTGGATGCACTACTTGCGACGTTGCCCGAACAGGCTCGGCAAGTTTCATTTCGCGTGTGCGCTTTGAAAACCAATGCGCTCCAGTAGAGGGCCTTAATCAAAAGCTTCTGTTGAACTCAACGCACGGCTGTTTTCTAAAAAGTTTCAACTTCGAGCACATGCTGTTTGCCGACGCGTCGTTTTTTAATATATAGTTGTTTCTTCCCAACTTCGCGGTATTAGGAAAGTTCTAAAATTGCAGTTGCAGCTATGCAGCTATGACTGCTCCCAGTGGAGTAATCTTTGTGTGACGTCCTGTTAATGTGGTGCTAAATGCATATATACAGAGGAATGCCTTGGGGAAAAACACAGTAGCACTTCCCCTACCGCAAATATGGGGGCAAGCGACACATGACGTGTGCATGCCCAAGCTGATACGTTTCTTGCTTCCCCTATTACGCTAGCATTTCGCAATGGTCCCTTCTAACAGTTTTTGCCGTCCATGCGAGGATAATACCTCGACTACGTGCCCGCGAGGCGGCTGAGGAGCTTGGCATCTCAGTCCCCACATGGGAGCTGCCCGCAACACAGTGATCTGTCTTTTCGAGGACCAAATAAAAGTTTATCCAATTCAATCCAATACGTGCCTAGTACCTCGACACTTCATTTTGTACCGACAAGTACGGTCATGCGTTCTAATCCAGGCCACAATAAAAATGGCAACGTGAATGACATGTGGCTTTTATAAAAGACTTGATTCCCCCATTAAAGAAAGCTGATGAACAACAAGTACAATATCAAGAGAGCACTATTTATCGCTAAGCCACACACACAAATGTGTATGTTGCCAGCGTACCTTCAGAGGCTGAATTTTCGTAGACTTGGCAGCGCCCAGTTTCAACGTCGTGGTTGTTTATGCCGGTGAAAGTACATTGCCCCTTGCGTGCTTTGCTTTATGCTCACCCATAGTGGAGTACTTAGTACTCTAAATCATTACCGACTTTTTGTAAGCCCACCTCCGAGCCAGTTACCATGGGATGGCTTTATTCTATCCCATAGAATAGTACCAAGTATTCTAATTTGTTAACAACTTTTTTCTAAACACACACAGGAGTTGCTTTCAAGTCGCTATTTTTAGGTATTCATCGTTGTGCAATCGTTCAAGGCGTAATTTTTTCTCGATACGGCCTCGTTCAGTGCCAGGTCAAAGGGACGACTTTCAGCTTCCCACAGTAGAGAACCGAGTACTCTAAATCATTAGTCACTTTTTTCTGCAGAAAAATGAGCGATTGTGGTAGTCGAGACGGCCCACTGCTCTCCTATATGGTTGCAAAGTACTCAAAATTGTTAAACACTTTTTCTGAACACAAAGCACACGTGGGTGCGCGCCTAAGGAACTGGATAAGCCCCACTACCGAGTACTGCAGCTGCGAGATATCGAGAAAATACAAAAATAAAGAGAAGCAATACAAGAGAAAAAACTGAAAACGAGAGAGACAAAAGTATAAAAAGCAAGATAAAATCAAAGAGAAATAAAGGGCAAACAGCAGATAGGAACACAAAAAAAACAGACAAGAAGAAGAGATAGAAGGAAGAGGAAGCAAACTGAAAAATAAGGAGAAAATGGAGGGAAACGAAGAAAGAAACAATCAGACATAACGAGAAATAAAGATAGTACGGGTGAAAAAGAGAAAAAAATAGAAAGAAAAAATGAAAAGCGAAATGTACAAGGAGTAGGTAAAACAGAGAAAAAGAAAGCAAGAGTAGGAAAAAACAAACAAACCAGGAAGCCTAAACAGCTACCATCCTCCTTCACGTTTGAAACCACGCGTGCGAAGCTTCCATAATTTTTGCGTACACCACCGCTGCCACAATTGAAAACTCGAACTCATAAGAAGCTTGCTTGAATAAATACGCCTTTACCATGCGCAAGAACACGATCATTAAGGCAACATCCGCCGCGGTGGTCTAGTGGCTAAGGCACTCGGCTGCTCACCCGCAGGCCACGGGATTGAGCCCGGGTGGCGGCAGCCAAATTTTCGATGGTGACGAAAATGCTTGAGGCCCGTGTGCTTAGACTTAGCATCACATTAAAGAACACCAGGCGATTGGAATTTCTAGAGCACTCCAATACGGCGTCTCTCATAATTATACGGTGGCTTTGGGACGTTCAACCCCGACTATTATTATTGCTAATTTAAGCAACCCCACGACGATGCATGCTGGTATTCGCTTGGGTAACCTTACAAACAGGGGAAAGCAACTGTCCAGTGTCTTTTTGTCGAAGGAAAACTTCATTCACACTGCCCGTGATCCACAATAAATTACAACACCAACGTTCCCTCGGCCAATGATGGTCATGGTAGCGCAGCGCGTCGGGAGAAACGTGCGAGCGGCAGACTCCGTTTCGAGCGTGTAATAACTGTGATCGGGAGCATGCACTTGGACACGTTCGCTATAGCTGTCCTCACAGACACATTCACATATTCACAGACACATTCTAGGCACTGTGCTAGTGCGTATTGATGACAGCCCGTAATCAGTAGCCTTCGAATGCCAAACTTGTTATTAAGCTGTCGTAGCAAGCGGTAACGAATGCGCTTTCGTAGTCTTTCTGAACAAGACTGCGAATTCGATTCGTTAAGGGGAGTGGTTGTGTGCGTGTGATCTATCTCTGTACTTTGGAAAAAAAAAATCCCTTTTAGCATGTGCACTGGCACGATCATTTAAGCAACCCCACGATGATGCATGCTGGTATGCGGCAACGTAACCGTACAACCTGAGAAAAGCATGCAACTGTCTTTCAAAGACGCATCATCATTTAAGGCTGCATTAACCGATTACCTCTTGAGCCTATAATAGCTTACCGTTGTTTAAATGTGTTTTTTTCATTATTTTTTGTAATCCTGCGTTGTATGTTTGGCATTTGTTATTGTTTTTGTATTACTGCCCCCACTGTAACGCCTTTATGCCCCCTCAAGGTAAAATAAGTAAATCTATCTATCTATCATCTATCTATCTATATCTATATGTCTATCTGTCTATATGTCTATCTGTCTATATGTCTATCTATATGTCTATCTGTCTATATGTCTATCTATATGTCTATCTATATGTCTATCTGTCTATATGTCTATCTATATGTCTATCTATATGTCTATCTGTCTATATGTCTATCTGTCTATATGTCTATCTGTCTATATGTCTATCTGTCTATATGTCTATCTATATGTCTATCTGTCTATATGTCTATCTGTCTATATGTCTATCTGTCTATATGTCTATCTGTCTATATGTCTATCTGTCTATATGTCTGTCTATCTGTCTGTCTATCTGTCTGTCTATCTGTCTGTCTATATGTCTGTCTATCTGTCTGTCTATCTGTCTGTCTATATGTCTGTCTATATGTCTGTCTATCTGTCTGTCTATCTGTCTGTCTATATGTCTGTCTATATGTCTGTCTATATGTCTGTCTATATGTCTGTCTATATGTCTATCTATATGTCTATCTGTCTATATGTCTACTATCTATCTATCTATCTATCTATCTATCTATTATCTATCTATCTATCTATCTATCTATCTATCTATCTATCTATCTATCTATCTATCTATCTATCTATCTATCTATCTATCTATCTATCTATCTATCTATCTATCTATCTATCTAATAGAATACTATACTTAGAGTTTTCGGAATGTCAAAGAAAACTTGCAAATTAAAGCAACCGCATAGCATAGTACAAGCAACACAACGCAAAAGTAGTGAGAGAAAAAATGTAAAAGTAGCCTATAGGACTGAATAAAAACAGAAGAGCAGCTTAAAAATTATGTCCTTTTGCGCATAAACATTAGGAGTCTCCAAATAAAAAAACTAACGGCAATTATTTCAAAGCGTGGTCTATTGTATTTTTCATAACTTATGACAATAAATTATTGTTTGTATATATCAACTCTAGCCACATAAGAGGTCGCAAGCAGAATCCGGGAGTGACGTTCATGTACTATTTTTGTACAATTTTCTAAAATAGTCTTTCTTACGTCCACGTTATTTATGTTTGTTATACAGCAAGGCAAACAATTTCATTAGAGTGGCCATGACTCCATATTTTCGATGATAATCTGTGTTCTGTTGGTTCGTCCTTGTGCATTCAGTAATATAAATGAGAAATTTCAGCGTCTTTGGTCACGTACTTAATTTACAATCGAATATTTTTATAAATACGTGAGTGGCCTGAGAGTCGAGCAACACTAGTGCACTCGCGAGCCGTGACGTAACAAGCAGCTAACTGGGCGAGTGTCTGCATTCCAGTGAACGTTATTGCTTTTTCGCCAGCTGCACGTGAAATCAAGATATTTTAACTGGGTACTGATATTGAACAATAACGACGGAAACTTCAGTAAGAGATGTCGGCTCCACACATGACGTCGCATGCGGCGTGGCAAAATGGCGGCCACTGGCAATGAGCGCGTTTCACAGCCGATGCACTTCTCGGGCTTGTTTTCCACTGAAATGTTAATTTATGGCTGGCTTTTCACATCTGTATAGGCATAATAGACCCTCTATTTCTAGTTTTTGCTGAAAATCCCCCATTGTTGGGCGGCTATGTTTTGACCCTTTAAATATTGTTACTCTTTGTCGCTACTTCTTTCGAAGATTTCTTGGTACACTACAATGACTTTCGTCGGCACTTCGTCACGGGTCGTACGAACAACTGGTATGGGAGATCAGAGAAATGCTGCACTAAGCGACCGAACAAGAACATAACGTTGTGTTCCAGTGGATACCAAGTCATTGCGGTATCTCAGGCAACGACCTCGCCGATGAAGCAGCCAGAAATGTACACGTACAAACAAACCCTGTGTCCGTACCTTTATCTAGGATAGACTCGGCTAGATACCAAAGTAAGCTGGCGCAGGAAATGGCACTCCAGAAGTGGCAGTCGTCACAGTTCGCACATCATCGACTATATTCTATCGATCCCTCTCTACGACTTCGGCTACCATCTGGTCTTTCTAGGGAGGAAGGTACAGTGTTGTGCCGTCTGCGTCTGGGCGTAGCCTTCACCCATGCCAGCTCATGTAAGATAAAGATGGCGGACAGCGCAGAGTGCAACGACTGCGCCGTCGATGAGACTATTGAACACATCTAATGTTACTACCCTACTAATGTTACTACTAACGAGAGGCTTCACCTGCGCAGTGTTTTAAATCAACTGGACAGAAGTGATTTCACTGTCAGGAAAGTATTGGGACCATGGCACTGCCCATCCAATTTCCGAAAGGCAACGAAATCACTGTTGCATATTCTCAAAGACACCGGCTTGTTTCATCGTTTGTGATGGTGAAACTGTTACGCGTCAGCCCAGTCAGCGACCTTATCTCTCCTCCTCTATAACTTTCCTTCCCCCTCTCGCCTTCCCCAGTGCAGGGTAGCCTACCAGGGCACAGCCCTCGTTAACCCCCCTGCCTTTTTCCCTTGTGTTCTCTCTCTCTCTTGGCACACTCAGAGCAGCGTACAAGACGCTACTTTCATTCTTTTATGCCATCGTGCTTAGCCTTTTGCTAGTGTTTGTTTCTTTTTCGCTACTTTCATTCTTTTATGCCATCGTGCTTACCCTTTTGCTAGTGTTTGTTTCTTTTTCTTTTCTATCTCTTTACCAATATTATGCTCTGATGTACAGGCAACCTTTCTTCGCGTACCCCTCCGCTCTGTGAATTCGTGGGGAGCAACGTAGCGCCGAGGCAAAATATCGGGCGTGCTTACGTGGTGCTGCAGAAGACATCTCAATCGATGCGAAGCCCAGTGAAAGTTGAGCTGCTTTTCCGTGCCTGAGTAGCTTCCCAGGATGTTTGCTCGCAGCCGTGTGTCGCCACACAACAAGCAAGTGGGAATCTACACGTGCAAACACTATACTACGCTATGCAGATGTTGCTTCGCATCGATGCTGGCAGGTCAGCGGAGATTCGGGAATGCTTTAATGCACGCGACTGTGAGAAGGACGTTTGCATTTTTGTGTACTTTCTGGCGTGTATACGCATGAGAAATAGTCCTAGCTTTCTCTTGATATCAATGTGTTTTGTTTTGGGGACTGCTTGCTTTAGTTTTTGTCATTTTACAAACTGCATCTAAGAAAGTTTTTTATATTTCTTTCGTCCACATAGCTTATTATTCACGTAAGCTTGCCGAACAGATCGTCCATGATTTAGTTTATTTGAAAGCCACTGCGTTGATTTGTCGGCGAATGTTTGCCCTATCTCGTACATTGGGTAGCGTACTAAATCCCAGGGCTAAGAAAACGTGCAAGTGCGAATGTTCTATGATAAAGTAACAGTGAACAATACGTTCAGCTTCATAGTGTACGTTGTGGTGAGAATATGCGAATACTAGCCCTTCACGTTGCAGATATGAGTTCAAATAAAAAAAGTAAAGAGTCTGTAGGTGAAGACCGCTCTACGAAAATGAAGGGGTCGAACCTTGAAAACCCAGGCTTTGAGCTATGAAAAGGACACTGCAGAGACTTACTAAAACACATTTTGTATTTGCATTTGAAGACGGATTCTTATTTCAGCACTCTATTTCCCTTTTTATATTCAGTTCCAGTGTTTTCTGGCTTACAGCTTTACATTCGTCTATATCAATGTGCGCGCATGCATTTATTGTCGTTTCTTTGGAGGAAGTTGCGATCGTCCACTTTCCAATAATTTAATGTCTCCAATTGTTATCAATCGATAACTTTCAAGTAAGGACAATATTCGCATTTCGCACGAGAAAGACATGACCGCAAGCATTCCATGTCCTCAAAAGAAACGCATGTGTTCGTACTGCCCTGCCCCGGTATCTCTGTCTTTATTTAGGTCAGCCGCTCCGACCCCTATATATCCTTCAATAACGCAAGCCACATGACAGGATGAACCAAAAGTACACCTGGAAACATCAAAAATAACGAACGATAGAAGCATCCCTGGGACCTCAGTTGCTTTGCCACATAAACAGAACGTAGCTGAAAGTTACCGAGGCTAGTCTGCTTGGGTGGACAAGTAGCTAGGGCGCTCGAGTGCTGTCCCGAACGTCTCTGGTTCGATGCCGGCCGTGGCGGCCGCATTTTAATGCAAGCGGTATGATATAAGTCCGTAGGCTGTGCGGTATCAGTGCACTATAAAGAACCCCAGATGGTCGACATTTACGGATCTCTTCATTACGGTGTCCTTCATCGTCATATCGTGGTTCAGGGACGTAAAACTCCCCCTATTTTTAAGGTTACCAAGGTTAAAGATTAAATGAACAGGTAGAACGTGCATCAGCGTGATGAAATGAAAGGAGCTGCACATGAAATACGGATAGTGTATAACAAAATATGTGGTTTCTTGCAATCAGGCTAGTGAAAATTCAAAATACCACTTACAGCATTCACTCAACTTTTGGTGTTACAGATGGCCATCAATGCAACATAAAAAGAAGCCAGCTAACGATGCTTAGGCGCTACGCGTGTACTATCATCGCCGTTGTGCAGGGAAAGGCATGCAACAGTTTTTACTGTAAGAACTCATTTGGTTTTTTGTTTCTAGGACTCTTTTTTGTTTTGCTGCTGACTAGAGCAATCGTGCTATGCTGATTACCACTCCCTCATCACTAGCAGACCCTCACAAATTGTTTTAAATTCACAAGTGAAAAAAAAACACGGCATCGACTCGGGGTTAACGAAAGCAATTAGTGGAAGCACACACCTCGCGCGCACGACCGCTCAAGTCTCGACCATTATACGAAGTCGTTTGTCATGTGCGCAATGGAAATGCGCTCACTTGGGAATGCTTCGTACAAGCGAAATGCATTTGCGGCAACCCACAGTCCTGCGTTACCGCAGATGCTGCTTTCTGATTGCCCGCTTCGAGCGCACTTTTGATTGTAAGAAGGAAGCGCAAAAAAAAAAAACGAACTTCAACGCGAAATTAATCTATCGAAGCGCTTTATTTCGTGGTCGCGTAGGAGGCTGTACTGATACAGAAAAAGCCTATGACATTGTCGGAAAAACTTTGAGAGTATGCATGAACATGTTTTATCTTTTTTTATCCATGGCTTTTGTAGACATCCTCTGTGTTCACTCCCTGCGGCGTGTTCTTATGTTCTTACCTGGGATCGAACATTATACATGTTATTCAGCTTTTCGTTTTATTTGTGGGACAGTAGATAGACGCTTGAGTGTGTATTTTCTTGATCAGTCTGTTGATCCCGCTTCACCGAAAACGTAGTCATTGGCGTTGTTATGTCGTCGTCAAGCTGTTCCCACCAATGCAGCGTCGTAACAACAATACGTTGAAAGATAACTTTGAAGTCAACTGATACCATTCGGATTTATGCTTGAGACACCTTTATAATCTGCACATGAGATCCAGACAGTTCAATGACGCAGCCAGAGGCACCTTAACAACATAGCCGCTTTACAACTGCACTGTCAAACAGCAGCAGGACATTAAAAACATCTAAGAGGTGGAAATGGCTCCAACTATGTTTGTAGAGTGGCTGGCTTTGGGGAGGGATTCGGTCCCTTCATCAGCGGGTGACTGTGTTGCATGTCATGGAAGCGATTACCCGTCTTGTTTCAACTCACCTCCGGTTTGTCCTTTCCCTCACGTTTTGGAGACCGTGAATACGTACTGAGGGACATTTTTTCTACGGATGTAGGGCACATTTCCCAGATTACATTTTGTTTCTAGACCAGAAGTGCCGCCGAAGTCTATCTTCCGGTCGTGCTTATCACAGTGCTCTGCAAGAACATTGCGTTGCACTTCCGTCTTCCTGACGTAGTTGTTAAGTTGGCACATTCTTTCTGGGAAACGCTTGCTCTCGCCTATGTAGCTGGCTACACTTTGAGAAGCATGACCAAAAGATTGACTTTGATGGCACTTCTGTTCAAGGAACAGAAAGAAATACACGATGAAGTATCTTGTTCGGGTCTTCGTGCACTCAGAACACACTTTTAAATGTTAACTGGTCTCTAAAAACAATGGCCTCAATATACGTTCACGGCCTCCGAAACGGGAGGAAAAGGGAATGCCATCGCAGTAGTGGAACAAGACGGGGTGCTTCCATGATCAACACAGCCACCTTCTTAGAAAGGGACCTAAGGGGTCCCGAAACGTCGACAAATTTCACCGGAGCCGCTTCAATTTCATAAATCTTCTAGCCAACCAGACAAATTTCTGTTAAAATGTTTCCATCATAGGCGTTGCAGCACGTTGTATTAGACGCAGAATTTAAAGATACTGATATCTAGTAACTACTTTAGAAGTCATATCAAGCAGTATTGTAGCGAACATGGACGACAATAGCACAAAATGTATAGGTATTCTAAAAAATACGGCGGCTCCTAGCAAGGAAATGATTGCCATAATCAGGAAAACGGTGTCAAATGCATAAAATAAAATTCCTTGTATGTTTCGACAAAGCTATGTACACGCTCGGGCACAACGCATTCGAAGGAATATTGATGGCAATATTTGTGAATATTCTGGCCTTCAGTAGGCAATATGTCTGGGTATGGCTGCAATTTTCCTTGAAAAATGGTAGCCAATTTGCTTAAAGGTGTGGACATGACATTGGGACATTCTACGCATCATACCAAAGGGTGGATTATTTGCTTGTAACATTCAGCGACATAGAATGAGGTCAATACCTTTATTTAGAAAATTAACAGAGGAAATGTGCACCCGAGTATATTTCCAAAATATTTGGTCAATGCTACCGCTACAATACCCTAGACTGTCCGCGATACAAGCCCTTTGAAATAGCGACGACCGAACCGCGTGATATCACCAAGTAACTTCGCCATTTTTCCCGTTTTAAGAGACAAGCTGTACGTAAGCTATGCAAGCAGATCGATCGTGCTTTTTTTACTTAATTTTGGAGCCATCGCGTGCTCACGCACAGAGAATGCTACCTGCCATTATCCATGAAATTGTACTAACATTGCTGAACAAACGCTTCGTGTAAACATGGAAACATATCTAAGAACTACAACTCCCAGCCACAGACGACAGACCAGCTACCATTAGCAACGACTTGCTTCCGTTTCCTTCCATCCGTCTGCTATCAAAGAGCAGGTCATGAAGACGTCAGTACGCCACAAAAGAAGGTTGTACAACAGGCGACCATTTATATGGGAACGTAGGAAATCATTCAAGCAGGAAATGTCCTAAAGCTATCCGGTCATAACAAACTCAAAGTTGCTTTTAGTGTTTGCTAAATGGTGGCCCGTTGGTACAGCGCCGTTCGCTTTTTTGCAGCGGCGCAGTAAAATGGAAAAGCTTCTTTTATATAAAGATGTTTCGGCAACGCTCAAGCAGGCCTACGTGATACTGCACCGAGAATGGCCTATCTTTTTTCATGATACGCCTTACGGACGCATGCATTTTTTTTCAGTGACAACCGTCCTATGAAATGATTGTAGATGACTGACCAGGGAGTGTTTTCTGGTGCGTGAACAAATCTTATTATATTGTATAACTGCCATTGCATTCACGCCCCCCATGGTCATTAGCCCAACATGTCGGTAGGGAAAATAAATACTTTATAACACCAGTCATGCATACACATCGAATGTGTGGTAGTGTAAGGCACAGAATATGCACTGTATTTACCGAATTCCAATAGCCCCTGATTCCAACGTGCACCCAATATGCGTGACAAAACAAATACTGGAAGCCCTAATTCAAACGCCAACCCTATCTTTTTGGCCGTAAATAAAAAGTCACAGTGTCAACAGTAGCGTGAAGCATTGAATGCAACAGCCACAAATCCAACGGACATGTGATTTGGAGGCCTGTTCTTCCCTAACAAAAAAAAAGGTACGTCTTGGAATTACTCAGTTTGAGATCTGAAAATGCTGGCATTATATAAAAGTGAGCTTTGGATAGCTTCAGTATAGTATAGTAATCTATATAAACATAACAGGCTTATATGAATGTTGCCATCGAGGTAGGCTTTACTTACAGTAGCGTCGGTGCTAATTGCCTAAGACGTTCAGGCGACACGCTGAGCTTGCACGTTTCAATGTGTCAAGCACTTTAAACGATCGGCTTGTCATTCATCATGTGTCTGATGGTGCCTAGTCACGCACAAAATCAAGTGGCCAATACATGCTTAAGGTAGAGCTACCAATGCTCAAAACTGGCTTGAGACAAAAAAATAGGTTGTAAGAGGCTAATTTGCCTAAATGACAAAAAGAAAGCGCCATGATTAGCTGCAAGTTGCTAAAAGCGGCTTGCAACCGCATCACGGAACACTGAGCATCACTGCCTCTCTAAGCACGCTATATTGTTCCTCCCATGAAGGAAGAAAAAGAAATGAGGAAGCATTACATCACACGAGTGAAGCCAAGTGAAGCCCACCGTGTCGGCCGAACGTTTTAGTACTCTCGGTGGTGTTTCGTTCTTGAACCTCCTGCGTGAGTTGGCTGGTCTGCGCCTAGCAAGCACGTTTCTATTAAAAGCTACCGGGCGCCATGCCCCGAAGTCTCGGCAAGTCTCGTTGCTTGCGTGATCCCACCGCAAAAAGGTCACGTATTAAGCCGATATGGCTGGCTTCAAAACGGGTTAGCTTGAGAATGCTTACTGCATGACGTAATGCTCCCTCCTTCCTTTTCCTTCCTCTATGGTTCGTCCAACCGGCACCCTCATCACTACATCAAAAGAGGCAAACAACCTCATGGAACTCGCTGCAGATTACACGTATCTCAACTGCCGCAACAAGCAGAAATTCACGAAGGTGCAGCAAAAAGTGACGTGCACGTCGCACACCGAGTTTTCGAATCTCTCAAACAAGATTCTGCTGGGGCTTCGGAAACCCTACATTCTCAGCTAAAACGTTGACGTCATCAACGGCTTGTTAAACGGCTCAGCAGCAACTCCACGAAAGGGAATCGCTGGGTGCTCGTACTACGCACTTCCTGAAGTTTCGCAGTACTGGAACTGCATTAGGAGCAGGATCTAAAAGTACACCAATTGTTGTGCATTAACTATATGAAATAAAGGGACATGTTAGGAGAATGTTGTTTTTAGAAGCCTCTTTTCTTCGGTGCGAGCTGTTTGGTCAATTTAGCAAAGTGGGCCAGTAGTCAATTCAGTCATTAGACACGCTATATTCTACGCCACGTAAATAGGTAACGTCACCCTATCATCATCATCATCATCATCAGCCTGACTACATCCACTGCAGGACAAATGCCTCTGCCATGTTCCGCCAGTTAACCCGGTCCTGTGCTTGCTGCTGCCAATTTATACCCGCAAACTTCTTAATCTCATCTGCCCACCTAATCTTCTGTCTCCCCCTAACCCGCTTGCCTTCTCTGGGAATCTAGTTAGTTACCGTTAACGACCAGCGGTTATCCTGTCTACGTGCTACATGGCCGGTCCATGTCCATTTCTTCTTGATTTCAGCTATGATATCCTTAACCCCCGTTTGTTCCCTAATCCACTCTGCTCTCTTCTTGTCTCTTAAGGTTACACCTACCATTTTTCTTTCCATTGCTCGCTGCGTCGTCCTCAATTTAAGCTGAACCCTTTTTGTAAGTCTCCAGGTTTCTGCTCCGTGGCTAAGTACCGGCAAAATACAGCTATTATGTACCTTCCTTTTGAGGGATAGGGGCTATCTACCTGTCATAATTTGAGAGTGCTTGCCAAATGTGCTCCACTCCATTCTTATTCTTCTAGTTACTTCAATCTCGTGGTTCGGCTCCGCGGTTATTACCTGCTTTAAGTAGACATAGTCTTTTACAACTTGAAGTGCAATATTACCTATCTCGAAGCGCTGCTCTTTTCCGAGGTTGTTGTACATTACTTTCGTTTTCTGCAGATTCATTTTAAGACCCACCTTTCTGCTCTCCTTGTCTAACTCCGTAATCATGAGTTGCAGTTCGTCACCTGAGTTACTCAGCAATGCGATGTCATCGGCGAAGCGCAGGTTACTAAGGTACTCTCCATTAACTCTTATCCCTAACTGTTCCCATTCCAGGCTTCTGAAAACCTCCTGTAAGCACGCGGTAAATAGCATTGGGGAGATTGTGTCCCCCTGCCCTACACCCTTCTTGATTGGTATTCTGTTGCTTTCTTTATGAAGCACTATGGTAGCAGTTGATCCCCTGTAGATTTCTTCCAGGATATTTATATATACTTCATCGACGCCCTGATTCCGCAGTGTCTGCATGACGGCTGATATTTCTACTGAATCAAACGCCTTCTCGTAATCTATGAAGGCAATGTATAGTGGTTAGTTATATTCTGAGCATTTCTCTATTGCCTGATTGTCAGTATGAATGTGGTCGATTGTTGATTAGCCTGTTCGAATTCCAGCTTGTTCCTTTGGTTGATTGAATACTAACGTTTTCTTTACTCTGTTAGCAATTACCTTTGTAAATAACTTGTATACTACAGAGAGCAAGCTAATCGGCCTGTAATTCTTCAAGTCCTTGTCATCTCCTTTCTTATGTATTAAGATGATGTTAGCGTTCTTCCAAGACTCTGATACTCTTCCCGTCAGGAGACACCTCGTAAACAGGGTGGCTAGTTTTTCTAACACAATCTGTCCTCCATCTTTCAGCAGATCTGATGTTACCTTATCTTCACCAGCAGCTTTGCCTCTTTGCATGCTGTTCAAAGTTTTTCTGACTTCTTCTATCATTACTGGTGGGGTGTCATCTGGGTTACTGCTAGTTCTTATAGTATTAAGGTCGTGGTTGTCCAGGCTACTGTACAGATCTCTGTAAAACTCCTCCGCTATTTTAACTATCCTATCCATATTGGTAGTTATTTTGCCTTCTTTGTCCCTTAGTGCATACATCCGATTTTTGCCTATCCCAAGTTTCCTCTTCACTGCTTTGAGGCTTCCTCCGCTTTTCAGAGCGTGTTCAATTCTCTCCATGTTATACCTTCTTACATCGCATACCTTACGCCTATTAATCAACTTTGAAAGCTCTGCCAGTTCTATTTTGTCTGTTGTACTTGACACTTTCATGCTTTGACGCTTCTTAATTAGGTTCTTCGTTTCTTGGGAAAGCTTGCCAGTGTCCTGCCTAACTACTGTTACGACGCGCGCCTCCGACGACGTTACGAAGGGCGCACCGAATCTCACCGCTGCAACCACTGTTTTGAAAGACGGCGACGCCAACACGGTCCCGAAGGCGCCACTGCTTCGAACTCCGCAGGGAAGGTCACCAGCCGTTTGGTAGCGTAGGTTTCTCAGCTCGCGACTGCTTCTGCGCTGAGCTGATAGACGAGCGGACGAGACGACGGTGAGTAAAACAAGGTTTATGTACAGCATATATACAGAGGCATTACAAATTCGGCACTGGGGCCGACAGAGACGCGAAGAGCCGAGCTCTTCTCTCTAACACATAGCTCTACTCTCAAACGGGTCTGCTGTCAAAGGGGTCTGCTCTGACGCGCCGCAGGGCTTCTTTTATATGCCCCGGGTCCAACCCAAATGTCCAACCAGAAGCGCCGCTGGTCGCGAGGTCAGAATCCTCCAATGAGGTCGCCGCTGGGCCGCGTCCTTCTTTCTCATCGAATCTGGAGAGGCTGCGCTGCAGGTGGCTGCACCCAAGGACGAGTGACGTCGCAAGCATTGCGTCAGACCCGCCAGACAGGAAGACGCCGGTTGTTTACTCGACGGCTCGCTTGCTGAGGTGACTCACTGCACGTGGGCGACAGAAAGGCGCCGTCGCGTGATGACGCCGTTGAGTTGTTGATCGCGTCAGGCGGGCTCGCGTGCTGGCCTTGACACAGATTCCTTTTTCTCCGAGGCACGGACGTTCGCTGCGGACTCGCAGGCATAACAGCACCCCCGCCGCCAGACAATGCGCCGGAAAGACGAGCTGCTTCCACGGGGCTCGGATGTCAGGCGCGCTCGTTCGCCAGGTCCCTCCAGGTTCGCCTCCAGGGCCATGGGGAGAATGCAGCTCCAGACTCACTTCCGGGAACACATCCCATTCTTGAGGACGGATCCCAGCTCCACTGGCTTGTCGCCACAACTTGCCGACCAGCTTCGCTCGTCTCACGATCTTTGGTTTCAGCACTTGTCGATGGTTCTGCAACTTGTCAAGAACGGTTCGACAACAGACAACACACGACACAAGCAGGTGCCCTCGGTCACCCGACAGAACACCAGACAAAGTATAGTACAACATATACCTAGCTACGTGTCTATCGGAATTTCGTTCCCTCTACATCAAGAGGCACATGTGGGACACAAGACTCTTAAAATGAGAACTCGAATTTTCACACGTACAACGACGCAACGAATTAGAATACCACATAAAGTTGGCCCCTTGAGATCACTCTGGACGAGAGCGCTCAGCTCACGTCGTGATGAGGTCAAAATTTTGCCCCGAATCGCCTGCGAGAAACCGAAAGGTTGAGAAGGTACTAGCTAGAACGCACTGCTCAATGCACCTGCATTAGCGTTTAGCTTTCTTTTTTTCTTTAGCGAACGTCAAAGTTGCGCTGTCGGAGTATCAAGCTCCATCTCAGTAACCGGTCACTTTAGGCGACGATACCTATGCGGTACCAACAGCTGCTCATACTTGCGACGTTTCACAGGAGAACAACGATACGGCTTGCTAGGGATTGGCTCCTCACAAGTTAGCTCGGTATCGTGTTCGATCACCGTCGTGTTTCCGTGACAGTCCGAAAACACGTCTTCAAACACCAAAACAATCTTTCTCAGGTCCTCCTTGTGGACTTCACTTAACCTAGGTTCTAGGTTCAACTGCTCCAAGGTTACCTCCGATCCCCTTTCGATTACATCACTAGAACTCAACTTCCGCTCCCTCTTCCTCTGAAGCACTTAAAAGTAAATTTACGACCGCTTGACGTTGAACGTATGGTTTCGTCAATTTACTGTGGTAATTTTTGTTCGGCTGCCTTCCTAATTTCACTTCATAATTCGTATCGTAAAGCTTCGATATTACTTTGGCGGGCCCTTCCCAATGAATCTCAAGCTTGTTCTTTTTGAACGGCCGCAGCAGCTTTACCTGACCTACTTCAAAAGCGCGCTTCTTTGCCGATTTGTCGTAGTACTCCTTCGACAACATTTGTGAAGCTTTCATGTGGCTTTCCTCTAGCGCTTTAATCGAGAGGTCCTCACGCTGCTCTTGAATGAGCGTCTCTCGATCAACCCTCGACAGCTCGCTCCAACTTTCCGCTACAGGCGAGAGCGTTGCAGCCCTCTCGCTCTGACTCAATGGCGCCATGTCGTCTCCCCCTACGCATACCGCGCCGGTCGCTTCGGCGACGGGCCGCTCGAGTGACTGCTCAAACGACGCACACGGAGAATTTCGTGTTTGAGGTTCCGTCGACTCGCCACTAAGATCACACAGATATGCTGCTTTTGAACTTGTTTTACCACACAGAACAAGATCAAGCTCCCGCGAAAGCTTCCGCGCTTGCGATCGCGTGAGGGCCATGTACGCTAAGTTGGAGAAGAACGATTTACCCTGCTCTTTGAGAAGCTGCTCCGAGTTGTTAGAGAAAAGATAAGGAAAACTATCGGGAAGCGCGGCAGACACAGCCGCTTCGGTGCGAAGCTTACCGAACGGGCCTTCAATGACAACCGTGGCGATTGGTAAGCAAGCACTCTGCTCCTCGGCGACTTGCCTGATCCACGCGCATTCTCCTGTAAAGTCATCCGGAGACACCAATGAAGGATGGACAACATCCATGGTTGCCGCTGAGTCGCGAAGTACTCGACAATTTTTCCCATTCAGACTAATTTCTTGGATATACGGCTCCAACAACCGCATGTTCTTTTCCGATTCTCGGATTGTTGCAAAAGCAAACTTTTGGTTACAGTTTATCGCGATGTGCCCTTCCTTTTTGCAGTTGTAGCAGATTAGCGGCTTCCGTGATTCAAACGCCCGTGTGGTATCAGTGCGTTGTTTAGGAACCTCACTCGATTTCTCCGCTTCCGTTTGCCCTTCCCCTACAGTGTCCTTCGTAAGAGACGGGTCCTTCTTGAAATTACGGTGCGGAGCGGGTTTCCGTTGATCAGGTTTCTTCGAAAAGCCCTCTTTCCTTTCATCCTTTTCAACGCGCACTGCCCTGCTATGCAACTTTCGGCGAGTATAATACTCCTCAGCTAACTCTGCTGCCTTGTTTAGCTGTACTTCACCAAGTTTGTCATGCAGCCAAAGTTTGACTTCCTCCTCGATGCAGCGGTAGAATTGCTCCAATGCAACGCATTCCACCACTTTATCGCGGTCGTCATAAACACCTTCGCCCTTGAGCCATTCAATTAAATCAGCTTTAAGACGAAACGCGAAGTCAACGTGTGACTCATTCCCCTTTTTAGCATACCGGAACCTTTGTCTGAAAGCCTCGGGTGACAACTTATAACGTCTCAAGAGCACTTCCTTAACCTCGTCATAGCTCTCAAACGCTTCCCTCGACAAGCAAGTTATCGCGTCGGACACTTCGCCGGGAAGAAGAGCTAACAGGTTCCGCGCCCAAAGAGACCGCTCCACAGCATTTCGCTCACAGACGTGTTCAAACTTGACGAGATACTTCGCCATATCCTCACCTACTACGAACGGTGGCAATTGGTCCCGAATTCTATAACCGCTGACCTGAATCGTCGGAGAAGTTACGCTAGGCGCCTGCGAACACTGTAGGATTGCCAATTCTATTCGTTTCAACTCGAGGCGCTCCTGTCTCTCGGCCTCCTCGCGCTCGCGACGTCCGCGCCTTTCAGCTTCTTCACGAACTTCTCGCCTTTCAGCTTCTTTACGTTCGCGAGCTTCTCGCCTTTCAGCCTCCTCGCGGCGTGCTTTGATATCCTCCCAGGCCTCATCGACTTCCTCAGCCGACACTCCCTCATCCTTCATGATCTCAAGCATCGCTTGCTTTCGTTTCGCACGGCCCAAAGTAATGCCGAGTTCCTCACAAACTTCGATGAGTTCCTTCACTTTAAGGTTCTCCATCGTTCACACTAGCCTCTTGCTGTTTGCCCCTGTTAAGAATCTACTTGCCTTACCCACTATAAGCCTACCAGCAAGACGCGCAAGCAATTTTAAACACTCCCGTGTTTACACCCTCCGCATTAACTTTGGTTTCAAAGCGCTTCGACTTGGCTTGAAACGATCAAAGCTCACTCTAATGCTTCACACAGCCCTTCTCTAAACTACTATAACCTGAGCTAGAGTAGTCTGGTGAACTGAGGGGAAAACATCAGGCACTCACCGCATCGATGTCGCTGACGCCGGCCGATCCCGCAGCTGCCGACCACTGTTACGGCGCGCGCCTCCGACGACGTTACGAAGGGCGCTACGAATCTCAACGCTGCAACCACTGTTTCGAAAGACGGCGACGCCAACACGGTCCCGAAGGCGCCACTGCTTCGAACTCCGCAGGGAAGGTCACCAGCCGTTTGGTAGCGTAGGTTCCTCAGCTCGCGACTGCTTCTGCGCTGAGCTGATAGACGAGCGGACGAGACGACGGTGAGTAAAACAAGGTTTATGTACAGCATATATACAGAGGCATTACAAATTCGGCACTGGGGCCGACAGAGACGCGAAGAGCCGAGCTCTTCTCTCTAACACATAGCTCTACTCTCAAACGGGTCTGCTGTCAAAGGGGTCTGCTCTGACGCGCCGCAGGGCTTCTTTTACATGCCCCGGGTCCAACCCAAATGTCCAACCAGAAGCGCCGCTGGTCGCGAGGTCAGAATCCTCCAATGAGGTCGCCGCTGGGCCGCGTCCTTCTTTCTCATCGAATCTGGAGAGGCTGCGCTTCAGGTGGCTGCACCCAAGGACGAGTGACGTCGCAAGCATTGCGTCAGACCCGCCAGACAGGAAGACGCCGGTTGTTTACTCGACGGCTCGCTTGCTGAGGTGACTCACTGCACGTGGGCGACAGAAAGGCGCCGTCGCGTGATGACGCCGTTGAGTTGTTGATCGCGTCAGGCGGGCTCGCGTGCTGGCCTTGACACAGATTCCTTTTTCTCCGAGGCACGGACGTTCGCTGCGGACTCGCAGGCATAACACTACCCTGCCTCCAACTTCCACTGCACACTCCGTAATGATACTCGTTAGGTTATCATTAATTGTATCTACGCTAAGGTTGGCTTCCTCACTAAGAGCCGAGTACCTGTTCTGCAGTGACACTCTGAATTCCTGTACTTTCCCTCTCAGTGATAGCTCATTGATTGGCTTCTTGCGTATCAGTTTCTGTCGTTCCTTCTTCAAGTCTAGGCGAATTCGAGACCGTACCATTCTATGGTCACTGCATCGCACCTTGCCAACCACTTCCACATCCTGCACGATTCCTGGGTGTGCAGTCATTATAAAGTCTATTTCGTTCTTATTTTCGCCATTAGGGCTCCTCCATGTCCACTTGCGGTTTTCTCGTTTTCGGTAGAAAGTATTCAAAATCCGCAAATTATTGCGTTCTGCGAATTCTACTAGTAGCTCTCCTCTGGCGTTTCTAGTGCCAATGCCATAATCTCCTACTGCCTGGTCTCCAGCCTGCTTCTTCCCTACCTTTGCATTAAAGTCGCCCATCACTATAGTATACTGTGTTTTTACCTTACTCATTGCCGATTCCACGTCTTCATAGAAGCTTTCAACTGAAGCGTCATCATGGCTGGATGTAGGCGCGTAAGCCTGTACTACCTTCATCTTGTATCTTTTATTCAGTTTAATTACGATACCTACCACCCTTTCATTAATGCTATAGTATTCCTCTATGTTGCCAGCTATGTTTCTGTGAATTAGGAACCCCACTCCCAGTTCTCTTCTGTCTGCCAAGCCCCGATAGCAAAGGACGTGCCCATTCTGTAGCACAGTATAGGCCTCATCTGTCCTCCTAACCTCACTGAGCCCTTTTATATCCCATTTAACACCCTCTAGCTCCTCGAATAGTACAGCTAGACTTCCCTCACTAGATAAGGTTCTAGCGTTGAACGTTGCCAAGTTCAGGTTCCAAAGGCGGCCTGTAGTCCAGAGATTCTTAGCACCCTCTGCTGCGTTGCAGATCTGACCGCCACCATGGTCAGTGGCTTCGCAGCTGCTGGGAACTGAGGGCCGTGAGTTATTTGACGTATGCATGTGGGAGGTAGTGGCCAGATACTGCACCAGGGTGGCCAATCCTTCTCTGGTGAGGGAGTGCGTTCCCGGCGGTGGTTACCGGTGAGGCCGCACCTCAGGCTTCTTAATGCAGTTCTTAATGCAGTTATATATATATATATAGATAGATAGATAGATAGATAGATGGATAGATAGATATAGATAGATATAGATATATATAGATATATATAGATAGATAGATATAGATATATAGATAGATAGATATAGATAGATAGATAGATAAGTAATAATATTAGGAAGAATAAGGATAGGAAAATAAAGCGAACCACTAATGTCTTGACCTCTCTGAACGCATGCTTCGAAATAAACATTTTTTCACAATTCTTGCCGCGTTGTTTGAATGGTAAGTTCTGTTAGTATAATGTAGACTGAAATACGAAAAATTGGTCCGGTTTCGGTATACAAGCACATTTGTGTGTGTGTGGAATTGAAAACGCCAAAACTCACGAACTCTAAAAACATAAAACTTATTGGAAAAAGGAAACAGTTTTCACTCAAGAACAACAAAACGCGGGCATGCAGTGACAAGCAAAATTCGTTTGCCGGCATCTCCTTCTCTATCTGCGAGACGGCTGTCAATGCGGATCCACTTGGTCAACGCTATCGAACTTTTGAAAAGACGCCCACTGACAGGTCCATTCGTCTATTTATTTATCACCACCTTCATACAGGCAGGATTTCAGTTTCAGTGAAAAAAAGGCGCTTCTTCAGTCCCACTTTTTTATTTTGTTTTTCTATACATTTCGCTCGGCTTTCGAAGTTCGTACGGCAATATTAGAAAACGCCAGCAGGCGCTCATGTTACACGCTAGCGCTTACAGCAGGCGTCGCACACTAAGACACTAAGTGCTATAAACCGATCATTCGAGAGCGCATTACCAACGTCACGCACCTTACAATTGAAAACAAGTCTCTCTCGAAACGTTCACTCCCTGTACGCTCTTCGTATATCCTGTGATCACTCTCACTGAGATCACTTCAGAGCAGCCACGAGTCAGCAAAAATAAAGACGCAAGGCAAAAAATAATAAATGTTGGGGTTTCACAACTCAAAATTGTGATGTGATTAAGAAATACGCCCTTGGGTGAAGCTCCGGATATTTTGACGCTCTGGGACGCATTAAAGAACAACTTCATATAATTATGAGAGGTTGCAGTTGACCTTCATTGAATTGAGACCACTTCTGCTTGGATGAGGTCTCCCGAGCCGCAGAAAGGCACGTTGCTGAGACATCGGGAAAATCACCGATAACAGGAGTTAAGTAAGGAAGAGCCCCTGATAGTGCTGAGGCATGCTAAAAAAGAAACTCGTTTACTTTATGTTGCCTTGCTCACACAAATGGAATTACACACTGTATGGCTACCATCCTTCAATCGAATAACTGGTACTTTCAGAAACACAATGCCGCTTTTTAGGGAGTACCCGGTACGAATGTGAATCTTCATGAACAGTCTGAAGCATTGCGCTTTACACAGAGAGAGAGAAAGAGAGAGAGATAAAGATGCAAGGAAAGGCAGGGAGGTTAACCAGACGCGCATCCGGTTTGCTACCCTGCACTGGGGAAGGGATAAAGGGGAGAAAAGAGGTTGCAGAGAGATGAGAAGGTACACACAACCACGAGCACACTCGGGGAGCACACACAGTCTACAGGCGGTCGCTCAGGTTTGTTGACTTTAGGTAAAGTAGCAGTGCTTTAGTTGCTTTCTGCGCAACTGAGGCAGATGCCCAAGGTCCTAGTATCTTCTGCAAACAAAATGGTCCGGGGTCAAGTTGATTCAAAACCATCCGGAGCTGGCATCGCTGTGTGTCGTAGCAAGCGCAGCTGCACAGGACGTGTTCGATGGTCTCTTCAGCTCCGCAGAAGTCGCATGTAGAGGTGTCTGCCATACCAATGCGAAAGGAGTACACCTTTGTAAATGCAACACCCAACCAAAGGCGGCATAATAGTGTCAGACGTGCTCAAACTTGTAAGGTTCCCGAAGAGACACGATTCAATGACAAAAAAATCGCCATTTCTGAGCTGGAAATGTATCATTTTTAACAAATACTAGGCCTTTACCTGTTTAGGTCAGCAGATGCTGAAGCACATCGAAACACGTTCTACGGAAACCAAACACTGCTGTGAACTGTTAAGTCGAAGCTTGTAGTCGCGCAGGGCACTTGAGATTCAAAGGCGGAGTGCGAAGTCGCCACTTTGCCAAGCGCCTTCCCTGCTTGCAGAGACATCGCCATCATCGCCTTCAATTTCTTCGGAGGTACCGACGTCTGTTCTGTGACGTTAGAGAACTGAATGTTGCTACTGACTACGGCTGACTAGAATCTGGAGGGGGGTTCGAATCAGTTTTGCTGCTTGTCATGAAGTGTTGCCACGTGCTGGCGCTGCTCTCTATACATCTCTAAGGTTCATAGCAGCAACGCTATCAAGCATAGGATTCACAATGGCAGAGAGTGATTGCGTTTGTGAAACGTGCTGGCGTAATTTGACTGTCATCCATACCACTATACCTTCTATGTCGCTCGTCGGGACAAAAGACGAAGAAAAGTTCTAAAGGCATGCCACAGGTTCTGGTAACTCAGGTTGTTTTTGATGGACAACAAAACTTTTTGCGGAAGTTGAGTGTGGCAACTCTGATGTTGAGGCCTTTCGATTAGTACTTCGCAAAGTTCCCGAGGACCCCTGTAAAGAATATACTTTAAATGCAAGTTCTTGCATGAAGACCATTCAAAACTGAGCTGAGAGGGCATTGACAAAGTGAATTGAAAACAGTAGTCAAACAATCATTTGAAAAGCAGACAAACAAACAAACAAAAACTGCAGCGATATTGTGCTCTCAAAGCTTTTTTTTTTTTTGAGGATGCTCCAACCGAGTTTCATCAGTTCTTTCCCGAGTACGCGCAGAACACTAAAGTTTGCGTGAAGAAATAATGCAGAAGATCATCGATTCGGCCACCGTAAAGGTGGCTGAATCAATGATCCCTTAATGATCCCTGAACCCTTAATGCAGCCTATTGAGCTTAGCGTGGAGGGCATTCAAGCCTTTCTCAATAATCTTGATGAAACAAAAGCGAATGGTCCTGACGGCATTCCTCTGCGTGTTAACAAACATTGTGCTTCTCCTGTTTCCATGTATCTTTATTTAATTTACTCGAAGTCATTATCTACTGGTGTCTTACCAGATGACTGGAAGATGGCCCACGTTGTGCCGATCCACAAAGGTGGACCCAAAAAGGAAGCTGTCAACTATAGACCAAATTCATTAACATCAATTGCCTGCAAAGTACTTGAGCACATCTTGTACAAGGAAATAATTTGACATATAACGCACCACAAATTGTTAATAGAAAACCAGCATGGATTCCGTAAAGGACTATCTTGTACCACGCAGCTGGTTGAATTTTATCATGATTTATCCTCTAGTATTGACGAAAATGGGCAAATTGACTGTATTTTTCTTGATTTCCAAAAAAACTTTTGATTCGGTTTCGCATGCGCTCCTTTTGCAAAAACTTAAGTTATTTAATTTAGACCTAAATGTGATAATCTGGATAGAAAATTATTTAAAACATCGTCGCCAATGTGTTGTTTTGAATGGAAAAGCATCCAGTTATGTTGACGTGACATCAGGTGTGCCACAGGGCTCCGTTTTAGGTCCTTTGTTGTTTTTAATTTATATCAATCATATTTCGGTTGGTATCTCATCGTCTATCCGGCTTTTTGCCGATGGCTGTATAGTCTACCGGAAAATTAAGAGTGAGCAGGATTCCTCCCAACTTCAAAATGACTTGGTGCGTATTCATGACTGGTGTACAACGTGGAAAATGTCTTTAAATTTTAATAAGTGCATTAACCTTTGTTTTTCAAAGAAGACAAAGAAGATCGAATTTAGATATTGTATAAATGGTGTGCCAGTTACCACGAAGACAACTTACAAATACCTGGGTGTGTTCTTTTCTTCTGACTGTTCCTGGAATGTACATGTTGATTATGTTGTCGCGAAAGCTGCGAGGGTGTTAAATTTTATTTAGCGTAACTTACGATGTTCGCATCAGCGACTTAAAGAATGTGCGTATTTGACGTGTGTACGACCAGTCTTAGAGTACGCCTGCGCTGTGTGGGATCCGGCGCAGGTATATCTTAGTGATAAGATAGAAAAAATACAGAACAGGGCGGCAAGGTTCGTCCTGGGACGGTATCAATGGCGGGAAAGCTCTACCGCTATGAAACAAGAATTGAATTTGGAGCTGCTTTCATCGCGTAGAAGAAAATTGCGATTAAAACTTTTATATCTAATATTTAATAATAAAACTGGCATCAATAAGGATATGTATTTACAGACGCCGTATTATTTGTCAAATCGAATTGATCATCCTTTTAAACTGAGGGAATACCGTCCCAGGACTGGAATTTTTGCCAATTCTTTTTTTGTCAGAACAATACATGAGTGGAATGGGCTCACAAGTGTACAAGTGTCTGCTGTAAATGAAAATTTGTTTTTTTCGAATCTGTAACCCCCCTGCTATAACGCCTTCGGGCGCTGCAGGTATACTTCGAATAAAGAATAAAGAATGATCTTCTTAAGGTATACCTTCCAGTGTTGAAATTATTGTCCTTTATTGCCTTTACGTATTCCTGCTGTTTTGGTTTTCTTTCTGACTCATTTGAGTAATCACCCATCAATACCATTTTGGGCTCGTTGGAAACTAACTATACCTGTATGTTTTATGACATGACATTATTGTAAGTCATGAAAGAGTGCTGCCAAACTCTATTGCACTTGTGAAACATAAAAAAAGCAGAAGACGTAGCGAAAGTAGACTGGAAAAGCCCCATGTGCATTCATCATATTGCCTCGTATTCCGTTATTGACTCATTTATTTTCACTCTATACCCGCTGGACAAATACTAACTTGCCAGGCCTCAGTTATAGGGAATCATGCTTGAACCATTTCAGACACTTAACAATTAAAAATAAAAAGGCGATTATATTCATAATCAATATTTTTCTTCGCAAACAACCCAAGATGCAAGTATTTGCTAAAAAACGCGAATGACCGAACATCATAGAATGAAACAAGCTTCATTGCTGCGCCTAAAATGCTCCCAGTGAACAGCGAGTGGAAGCACCTTGGCAAACGTCTGCGCAAGACGAAGAACGGAAGTACTTTATTCCGCGCCTGCTGAAGAAACCCCAGAGTGAATGCGATGGCAGCGTGTTGTTTTTTTTTTTCGCGAGACACATGAAAATCTGCCAACGGGCAACACCGTACAGCTTCCTCCGGTGCCGCAGTTTGTCATGCGGACCACGTATCACGCACCCTCTGTCCCATTGTGCCTCCCTGCTACCCGAGCAAAGCTAAACGCCCTACTGTATATAGTAGAGATAGCGATGAACAATTTCTGCTTGTAAACGGAATTCGTAAAGTGTACCTAAATAAGAAGAAAATGCTATGTTACGACGTACTCGTACCAAGAGGACAGAGGCAGTTAGATACGGTGAAAGCATACAAATGCAAAAATTAATGAATAAATAGAGTGAGAAAGTCTGTTCAAAGAGCCCTGTGGAATGCACAAGTAGTGAGAACAAAATAAAGTGGCTTAGATTTACACTCGGTAAGACGTGCTCTCACTTTGGCTGTAGCAAGTCAGACGCAAGTTTCTAATAATGAAAAAAAAAAGAAGTTTGTATTTCGGTCATGAATGCAGCCACATACGCAAACTTATGTACTGAGATATCGATTCTTTTGACTTGCCAATGGCAGTGAACTTGCAAATGAGTGGTACCATCAACTGTTGTTGTTCTCCTCTGGTAGGAAGTGAGAAACAAAATAACATACGACGTGCAACATAGCCTACAGTATTGATTGCGTGCCTGTTGGTGTTGTTATCTAAACGACAGCAATCAAGCATTCTTTAATTTTACGGGGACCAATGAATAAATATGAAGGAAATGTACGATGATTGGTGAAGCTGTATTGTGGCATAAATGTAGCTACAAGATGCATCAACAGAGAACTAACAAAAATACGGACGTGAAATGTATAACGTGTAATTGTGTGCGTGCATGCGCATGTGAAAGTGTGCGTGTTAAGGACAGAGGCTAAAACTGCGCTGATAAAAAAAAAATGTCAAACAGACGAGCCCAATAAATAAGGCAGCAATAAGATTGACCATGGCCTCAGGACACAAAGGAGGATGATGCTGCCTGCATTTAAGAAATCGTTGGGAAAAAAAAAACGCATGCAATCACAAGCTGAACCCAGAAAGAAGATGAGTTTTCTTGTGCATAAGGAAAAGAAGCATAAACAAAGTCTGTTGAGCTCAGTGACACGATCTCAACTAAATAGAGATGCCGCGTGAAAAATGAAAGCTCAATTCCACAGTGACAATGTAGTATCATAGGCCCACAACAAAATTCAACTCTTATTTGGGTTTTCGTGTGTTACTACTGAACAGTAATGTGGTGCGCCCTAGAAGACAAGAGATATAACGCGAAGCAGTCACATGTCTGTTCGTAATTTTGAAACAGTAAAACGCTCTAAAAGAAAATAAGAAAATGATGAACAGTGTTGCCAAACCTACAAAACACTTTTTAAAGAACGTTTCATTCGTCGGCTTTGCCTCCTGTGCTCAGTGAAGGTAAATAAAAAAGCACAAAATCTTGGAAGGACTACCACGAAAGCACAGCTTTGCTTAGCGAAAATGACATTAATAGGCAGAAATGTCTAAAAACAAGGAAGCAAACAAAAGATGCAAGCTCAGCAACGTCCGATAAAATAATATTACACATAAACCTGCTGATAAGGTAGGTAAAAGAGGACAGTGGACGTGTAATCCGCTGTCTATGGCGCAATGACGTAGAATACGTAAACACACAAACTCATATAAGTAGCTTGAGTGCCCTGTTCTAAGAAACACTACGCAATACTCTAACTGAAAAGAAAAAATCAAAAATGTAAGAAAGATCAATAGCAGCCTACCAGAAAAGCAGGACTTTCGGGCTTATACAGCAGACACCCGTGCACGCCTATCAGAATGTGTGGCCAGTTACAAGAAAAGATGTCCCCTCCTCTCGACCAGAAAAGTCCTGGAGTGTTCGGACAGCCGGAAAGGGCGAGATAATGTGCTCCGGTAGACAGTGCAGACGCTGAACCGAGTTTTCCGACGTGCAAGATGCACTTGTTTGTTCAATTCACCTTGAGCGGCTCGTGGTTAACTGATGTGTCATGCACGAAAATAGCGCGAAGTGGTGGTAGAAGTGAAAAGAAAATGAGCGTGAACTAAGGATAGGCAAAGAGAAACACTTTACAAGACGCTGTACGAGAAGAATGTTCGAAGAAGACAAAACACTCGCACACAAACTGAAATGAACCATGGCACCGCCAGTCAATAAGGATATTCGTTTTGCGCATCTTCACAATTCACAATAGGTGACATCTTCACAATAGGTGACACTAGAGCTTTTTTTTTAATAAACAAGTCACGTTAGCCTCGAAATTCAAGTTTGGTTCAAGAAATACAGCTTATTTACGGTTTTCAGCCAGTCCGACTACCGGAGGCTAGAAACAAGCCAATGGCTCCAGTATAACAGCCTGTTTCAACATCTCCACCACCGAACCACCACCACCTGCTCGCCCCCCCCCCCCCCATCCCACCCCCCAAAACAAAAGGTGGAGTGACATGAAATAACTTTATATCTGTATTTATTTCTTCATTTCTACGTAAATATAATTTTAGTACTATGATATTTGGGACTATGTTATGGTTGAAGCTATACTATGAAGCAAAAAGGAGGTTGCAATGATGTGCCAGGGCCTTGAGACCACACTGTAAACAGAAATAAGCCGAGATGGGAGTAAATGACCTTGTCCTCTAGCGCACGCCCAGATGGGAGTTTTAAAAAACCGTCCGGAGGGAGTAAAAAATTTACTCCCCATCAGTAGGGGGTTTTTGCATGGTGCCAGGGGAGTTTTTATTTACATCCATTGGGGAACTTTTTCAGGTCAGTATGGGAGTAAATTTTTTGCATCGACAAAGAAAAAAAATTACGCCAGCAGCCGTACCATGCGCAAGCGTAACTTTAATTACATAACATTTAATGCGCACAACAATGATTACAGTACACAAACATTATCACAACGTTCACGTTATATCACAACACTCGCACTCACCACAGCTTGCCACACGCAGTACACACCTACTATATAGTCACCGGGTATATATATGCACCACATTTTTACCTCCCATGTCGCCCTGGGGAAAGCCTTTTTTCGCTATTAATTAGGCAATAAATACGCACGGCGTAAGTATGAACTTGCGGTGGTCTGATGTAAGCACTTCAACACACATGCCTTTTATCCTAAGCCTGCCTAATATTCATTATTTTTTTACTATAGCGAAAAAGTTTCATCAGTTGACGCTCTGTCGTACGGGCTGAATTTGCATTAGCAGTACTGTTTGTGGACCCGTAAAATGCACGGAATCATACACAAAGTGCGCGCGGCCTTGAACGAACACATTAACGAGGCACATTTAGCAGCTCCAGCGATGAACCGAGGTAGACCGCCGCTACCGCATTCGGCGACTAGGCCTCACACACGAGTACGGCCCGGTGATTCGATGAATGAGAGCTGGCGAACACAAAATGCTTGCTGATGTGCAGTTTACGTCTCGTTTTTCCCATGCACAGAAATAGGTGTCCGCTATCCACGCAGTTTAAGCTACGGAGCGATAGACTTAAACGAATGAGACGGTTCGCAGTCGCTGTTCCCGTTGCTCGCATGCATTGCATGTATAGCTCGCAGAGCTCGCCACGGCGGCCGGTGCGCAGTGCGAGCTCGATACGATGCCGGCTCGATACCGACGACATAGCGAGGCCTTCCTACCGCTTAGATGTTGCAGCTGGTGAAATACCGGTGACACTCCGAGAGGCTACTATCGGCGGAGACGGGGCGAGCGCGTCATCGGCGCAACTCTCAGACTGGTTGCCGGCCAGCCTGCCGTAGTCGAGCGAAGCCTACTTCGAACTGCTTCGAAGTTTCACGGTGCAATCGCTGACGATCGTACTCCGCCTCGTTCGGCGCTCGCCTTGTAGTTAGTCATTGACAGCTGCGGTCGCAAGGCGCAGAAGACAGTTATACATCCCAGCAGCCTTCATTTTTTGTGAAACACATTCTTTGCTTCGCCGGTGGTCGGTGCTAGCTCGTAGCGCTTGCCGCGGTGGCCGGCGCGCAGTGCGAGTTCGATACGATGCCGGCTTGATACCGACGGCATAGCGAAGCCTTCTTACCACTTAGATGTTACAGCCGCGATGAAATACCGGTGACACTCTGAGAGGCTACTATCGGCGGAGACGGGGCGAGCGCGTCATCGGCGCAACTCTCAGACTGGTTGCCGGCCAGCCTGCCGTAGTCGAGCGAAGCCTACTTCGAACTGCTTCGAAGTTTCACGGTGCAATCGCTGACGATCGTACTCCGCCTCGTTCGGCGCTCGCCTTGTAGTTAGTCATTGACAGCTGCGGTCGCAAGGCGCAGAAGACTGTTATACATCCCAGCAGCCTTCATTTTTTGTGAAACACATTCTTTGCTTCGCCGGTGGTCGGTGCTAGCTCGTAGCGCTTGCCGCGGTGGCCGGCGCGCAGTGCGAGTTCGATACGATGCCGGCTTGATACCGACGGCATAGCGAAGCCTTCTTACTACTTAGATGTTACAGCCGCGATGAAATACCGGTGACACTCTGAGAAGCCACTATCGGCGGAGACGGGGCGAGCGCGTCGCCGGCGCAACTCTCAGACCGGTTGCCGGCCAGCCTGCCGTAGTCGAGCGAAGCCTACTTCAGATCACTTTGAAGTTTCTGATGGTGAAACTCCAGGAGCAGACGCTGACGATCGTAACAGCTTACTTTTGCTACCATTAATTTATTCTTCGAAGTTTTTTGTTACTCGGCCCTTTGAAGCGCGGCATTCACGACGTTTCGTTGAGGAATCAGACCGATGTGCAGTGTGGATTATCGGTGCGAAATATATTGAAATGTTCCCAGTAAATACCAACCAGTCGTTGCTATTCTTCGGTGCACTTATAATATCGTTGTCTGTTGACAGATGCTTACACGGTTAGCCACAGCAAGCACATGTCTTTCACACCGACGTGCAAACATATGCCCGTACACACACATACACACACACAAACACACGCACACGCACACACACACACACACGTCACGCCCAAAGAGGGTTTTTAAAGCTCCTATAGGGAGTTTGTAACCACGTGACCTGAAACTCCCTGGGGAGTTTAACAAGGTCATGTCGTTCATAAACTCTGTGATTAAGGAGGGGGCGTTTTACGATGACATGTGCCGAGTTCACTCCCTACCAGGGAGTAAATAATTGAGGCAGGGGAGTTTTGTGGGCTTATGTGCTGGAGAAACTCCCATCTCGGCTAACTTTTGCTTACAGTGCATATTTACATGATTCCCTCACAAACTGTATGAAAGAACAGAAGCAATGGGCTGTATAAGTAACTCGCGTCAGCGTACCTTACGATTGCCATAACTTGTATCTTTGAGTTTAATGATAATGACGCAGGTCAGCCAATAAATAACATATGGTGTTTTTAAGCGAACTAAACCTATTGAAAGACATTAGGAATGAGGAAAAAGCAGCTTTAAAAATTGCCAGAGAAAAGTGAAAGATGCCTGTCTTTCTTCAAAAAGCAGATAAAAGAAAACGAAGAAACTATGAGTGTGAATACATTGAATAAAATGCATTGAACAACAAATATAAAAAGGCGTGGTAGTTAGGCGTCGTAGCGTTAAGTCATTTTTCTCTATATTATTCGTTAATTTTTCATCTCATGCTTTGACCTCAGTTTTCCGAGCAGACCAATGCTCAAATACTATGTACTGTCCGTAGTCATTGGGCTATCTCTACGTACTGCTCTGCAGTGGTTGAAGCTGTGGATAGCCTTGTCAAGATTACATCTTAAAATGACACAAATATAAACATTTCAGCATATTTTTTCACAAGCTGTCACACTTTCTTATAAGTACATTGTATTTTAAACAACCACTTCATTGACAGTGTTGAAAGTGGTATTTTCGAAGCAACCAAGTCAGCGAAAATTTCTATACAGCGTTCATTGTTAAGTACGAAATCACTACAGAAAATAAGAATAAAAAAGAACAAATAGATGGCAGAAAGCTTAGGAAGGCTTCTGAAAACATGAAGAGGACACACTGCACAACAAAAAGTAACTGCTGTGCCACCAGTAAAAAGAAAGAAAACCACTATATGTCACTGGTATTCTTGGTATTGTCATGCCAATGAAAGGGCAGTGGGCGGGAAAGTAGCCGATTCAATGAAAAATCGGCATGTAACGCCACAATGATCAGCGGTGTTAACTGCCCAGGGACAAAAGAGGATAGAACGATCGAAGTGCTCGGTGATAGGTAGATAGAATGTCACCGGAAATTGCACGGCAGAGTCAAACACGAAGGAAAGCAAGGATAGAGAACGACAATAACCGTAGAAGCTTAGTCGCCGAGATGGAACAGCCAGTTGATACCGGAGAAAATCTAATAAAGCGGAGCTGCTTTGCAGGACGCAGACAACGAAAAGGATATTTTTCTTCAGCGATGTTTGTTGTTCTAAAGCCCTCAATACAGTGAGAGAGAGAAATCACACTTACATGCAGCCATTGAGAATGACGGGGGGAAGGCTCTGGCCTTTGCCCCCATCACCCCTAATCGTCGGCTGGAATCCGTTGGCATTTGGTGGGGGTCATGGCGAGACCGATCACTTTGCGTTGTTCTTCGGCGCCGTGGCTGAGCAGTAAAGCCTCTTAAAATTTTACATTTTTACTAGGATTGTTGTAGGAAAGGTCGGTCCAGACCACATCAAGAAGAACAGCAATGCTAGTTGAACAGATCGGGGTGACATTCACTGTACAGTTTATGATAACATCACGACGTGCATTTTAACTTATTGAATGATAGGCATATCATTGTGGCAGCTCAAAACAAGGGGATTGGTTTCTGCACAAGGCACTATGGTGGTTTGTGATTTCCAGGATTCTCGAATTTCGCTCACGGACAGTGCTCTATTATCTCTCACAAGCCATGACGCCAGCATCAACACTGATGCTGACATCTCTCATTGTTGAGGAGAGTTAATAGTGCTCTAAACCGTTGACCATTTATGCTAACACTAGGTGTAATACCTTGTAAGCGGGTAATGGTTCAGCAGGGGTAGAGTGCGTCGCATTGTAAATCATCTATAGTTTTATTGCGATAGCCACTATATGAACACCTTCATCGGGTTTTAGCCGAATGCGTTGCCGTGCATTTTCTTTATTACTGTATAGGCATGCATATAGCATAGGCACGCATGTAGTATATATAAAACATACAAATATAAGTATTTTGAATAATTTTTTTTCTGAAGTTCGTTAACAGAGTTGCGAACCTGTGGCCCCTAGCACTGCAACCTGTTAAGCAACTCCGCCAGACAGCGTACTCTCTACCGTACTAACAGTGGGCTATTTATATGTATCATCAACTGCTAGTGGTAGGTAGAGGTTCTAGTTTCTTTAGCATGACAAAGGCTTGTTCACTGTCATCTGCAATATGACGCGAAGGGTGCGCTCTAAAGGTCTTATCTCGCCCATATTTCGGTGAAGTTGGGATGCTGATCTCCACGATCTACTTTGACCTACAGGGCGAGGTCACCAGCGCTCACGAGCTTCAGTCTTAAAGTTTTTGATTGACGGGAGGTTCGTGCGGGTGTTCCTCTCACCAGACAGCACTAGCGCTGACAACTGGGGTCATTTTTGCGGTAAAAATGTTGTCACGGGGTTGTGACGGTGACGAAGGGAGCAGACAGTAGGTCGAAGATGAAACTGATTATTTGGCCGAAGTTGTGGCTGGTCAACGAAAAGTCAGCTTACAACGATACACACTGGGGCCGACAGGGGTTTACCGAGCGTCGGCCATCGATCAAGTGACAATCAGCGAAGCGCATCGGCATTTACACACGTGCCGTCGAATATTCAAGCTTTAGCACTTGTCGTCGCTCAAGCTCTGGAATATTCTCAAGTGTTCGCGTCTTGCGCGCAATCTAAAGAGAATGATCAACAATAATCGCGATTGGCCTAGCGGTTCCCTCTGTTATGATTCGATGTTTCGCGACGGAGCTATGCCGAATTTTTGACTTAAATGAAAATCAGTTCTTGCATTTCAGGACCAGGTTTCTGAGCTGTTCTTGTTTATGCGTCGGAAGACTCGAATTAACCTCGAAACTTGGTTGAAGGGTTGTAGTCGTCAGAGCTGACTGGGCGAGGGCGAAAGCTATGCTAGCTTCTAGTATTTCTTCGATGTAGGCAACCATCATGCTTTTCCTCACGTGCTTGGACTTGTTGCTGAAGTTCGTGAGCACCACTCTTCCATTCTCTCCTCGCAGCTCAGCTTTTTTCCTCTGGCGACGCAAATTTCGCGGTCGATCAACAGGTGATGGTTGCCTTCAACGACGCCTTGCATGTTTATTGATTCATGAGTGCCGACGAAATTGCTCATGTTGTAGCGAGAAGGAACAGTGACTTGGTGTTCCAGCACGTTTGAGGCATGCCTTTGTGGTGGTGTGTGCGGCCGCAGGGCTTTTTCTGTGGATAACGTTATCGACTCAGACCTCAGGTCAATGACAGTGCCGTGTTGACTTAAGAGGTTGATCCCAAGTATCACATTCCATGAGCGATATTGTAGAATTGCAAAGCTCACAGGATTTGTTCGGTTATCGGTGGTGACTGTTGCTGTGCAATCTCAACCAGCGTCGTTAGGTGGCCTCCAGCTGTGTGGATTTCGCGTTCATTTCAAGCAGCCTTCAATTTCTTCAGCTTGGCGACGAACGGCCCCCTGATGACGGAATATTCGGCCCCTGTGTCGTGGAGAGCGTTGACGTTGTGGCTGTCAATGAGAACGTCAAGGTCGCTTGTTCGTCATCTTTCGTTGCGGTCGAGCCACGACGTTACATAACAGCTACCTCGGCTACCCTCTCCAATCATTTCAGAACGTCGACCTACCCTCCAATCAACGATCTACAATGATCGCGACCATTGTAAAACAATGAGGCTCAGTTTCCGCAGAGCATTCCTTACAGGATTTGTTAGTGAAAATCTAATGAAAGAAAATGGAAAATAAGAAACACGCGTGGCATTATACACGCATTCTGGAGAGCAGTAGAGGGGTGTCCGTGGCGCTCTTTGGCCAAGCATGGCCCTTGAGTCATTGAAACTAATATACCATCATTATGGAGAGGGTTACAAACAGCAGAAGAAGAAGCAGGTTTTCTTAGTGCATGGTCAGATGCCATTATTTGTCAAAACGGCACTTAATGCTGAAATGTGGGCCTAGTTAAAATATTTGTTAATGTGACAGATGGGAAGTTGATACATGAATGACCCGCCACAGTGATGGTAAAGGCATCACATATATCGTGGCTGGGGTTATCTTCGTACCAGAGCACGATGCGCGCCTAATTGAAGTTCGGCGTGCATCCACATTCGGTACAATTTATAGCCAAACTGCTGCCTGTTTTAAATCTGATGTTGGAAGGTTCCCGAAAGCGATCGTTTATGCAAAGAGGCTAGTCTGTCCAACGTAGATTCTGCCGCAAGATGTGTAAACCTTGCAAATGACACTAACCTTGCACAGGACAATTAAAAACGTCTTTATATTCCTCTATTGTTTTTCTTCTTTCCGAAATGCGTAGGCATTTCTACAAGAAAATTAAATGAAGTTGTTGATAGTCCACGCTAATTCGATTTGGTCAGTCAAGTTGTTGTTTGGCGCAGTTTTTTTTTTACAATCAATATGTACCAATAAGCTCTAATTTGCACGCTTCTCGCCAAAAAGTATTGTTGATGCCATAGACCATGCCCAGCCATAGACCACACAAAAGTCACTTGTAACGCTACAACGGCTGTCTTTGCAAAAGGAGTGAGTGACTAGCCTTTCTTCATAGGACATACTATTGCAATTAGTTGCTATCGCAATATTTGCTTCAATCTTGTGGTTGAACTGTGACCTGCAAGTACGTAGCACTGTAGGCGCGCAGCATGTCGTCCATACACTCTTTCCATTTTACGCAATGCTTAAAACAGGCCTCAAATAAGGCTAAAAATGCTTGAAACCACTGTAATGTACACTAACACAGTCCAAAATAATAAAAATTACATAAATACCCAATAAATATTTGTCACAGTTTACGCAAAATTGTGTAAACGATTTCTAAGCATCCGGCTGAGATCCGCGGCAAAATAATGAAGGAAAGTAGGAGGAAAAGAACGGCAGGAAGGTTAACCAGCCTAAGCAAAATAATGAGGTAGTGATGAAATTGCCGAGGTGGTGACAGGCGCGCAATTTCCAAAGAAATGACTGGATCGTCTGATATTGATTGATTTATATGTGATGTTTAATGTCCCAAAACCACCATATGATTATGAGAGACGCCGTAGTGAAGGGCTCAGGAAATTCCGACCACCTTGGGTTCTTGGGCGTGCACCGAAATCTGAGCACACGGGCCTACACCATTTCCGCCTCCATAGAAATTGGAGCCGCCACAGCCGGTGTTTTATCCCGCAACCTGCGGGTCGGCAGCCGAGTACCTCAGCCACTAGACCATCACGGTGGGGCGGCTGGATTGCCTAGGCTCCGCACTTCACCCGGTTTTACAGTGGCGAAGCCTTATTAAACGCACGATCTAAAACTATACCAGTAGCTGCACAAGATGAACAATAACCCGAGATTTGGCACGGGATTTAGAACTACAACCAAGGCATACCACAAGAACTGCACTAGCGATGCATTCAACCCAAAATTAACACTGAATCAGAGTAGAATCAGCCGTACATTAGGACCCCAATTTAATTCTTTGAACAGGGAATAAATCACAGTAGTAATTCAATTTGAGCAGTGGCCACTTACTCTAAACACACAATAAGCCTTGATCTACTTTCATGTTTTCAATTCCTGCCCCACCATTGTGGCCCAGTGGCTGAGGCACTCGGCTATACTGACCCTCAGGTCACGGGATCAAATCCTGTTGTTGGCAGCGGCATTTTTGATGGAGGCTAAAATACTGTAGGCCCATGTGCCGATTTTTCGGATGCACGTTAAAGAACCGCAAGTGGTCAAAATTTCCAGAGCCCTTCTCTACGGCGTCTCTCATAATTATACGATGGTTTTGGGACGTTCAACTTCACATATCAATCAATACAAAATGGCAGCATATCCACGGAGTGAATGATGGAGAGTGGGGCGAACCATTCGTCCGTCCATGCGTCCGTCTGTGTGACCGTTCATGCGTCTGTTTGTGCGCCCGTCCCTGCGTTCTTTCATGCATCCGCCCCTGCGTCCGTTCATGTGTCCATCTATGCATCTGTTTGTGTGTCCGTTTGTTCATCTATTCAACACTCCAAGTCCCACCATCTCGCATCTTTTTATCATATATTCCCCATATAGAAGCACCGCCATCCAGCGGACATTCCAAGGACTAAACGAGAGGTGGCACACGCACACTTTCTTACGGCCTGCGCTTTGGGTCCACTTCCCACCTTTAACCACCTCGAGTTCATGGTATATTCTAGTTCACTATATTCATGGCACTGCGACCAAATGCTCGCTAATCCTTTCGAAAACCAAGGAGGTTACGCCCAGCGAGTATAACGTAGCAACCTTTCCCTGTCAGATAAGGCTCAATTTACATGCCAATGGCTGCTAATGAGAAATGAGAGACAGGAGAATTCGGCTTTTACTTTCTTACGGCTTGCGCTTCGTATCTACTTCTCATTTTTAACCACATTGAGTTCATTCATGGTATATACAAGTTCATTGTATTCATGGCACTGCGGCTCAACGCTCGCTAAACCTTTCTAAAGCTAAGGAGGTTACACCCAGCGAGTATAATGTAGCATTCACTTCTTGTCCGATAGTGCTCAATGTACATGCCAATGGCTGCTAATGGGGATCGCAGCGTGCGCGTTGACTAAAAGCCGAATGCTCATGTCTCTCATTCCCCATTAGCAGCCATTGGCATGTACATTGAGCACTATTTTTATTGTTAAACAACGCACAGAAGAAATCTCTCACTGGCACCACCTTGGAGGTCAAGTGTTATACCTATTTCGGGTATGTGCCACTGGTGGTAACGTGCTACGAGGGACGCACAAGCCACGCCATAAGGAGCTTCGCCCCTAATAATCAAGTTTTCTGTTCATGTTGCAATATTGTAAAGAGAGCTACATATAGATATATATTACTAGTGTAACTGTATTGTGGGAACCGAGACTAGCCCACCGACTTTGCGCGGGCGTTGGCGCCTTTTTCTGCGTTCTCATGTCCCGACATGACTCCCCTCCTCCTTAGTCTGTCGCGCTGAGGGAGCGGGAAGTGACGTTTAACCCCTCTCACCCAGTAGCGGACGTCGACTGTGGCGCCGTGCGCGGAGTCTCTCGAGACGTTTTCGTGCCCTCACTCGAGCGACCACGTCTTTTTGTCCCGGTGTCTCCGTGTAACACCTTTGCCCACGGAGACGTGCTTGCGGCACCCTGTGCAGTACGACTCGGCCGTGGCGTGGATAAGCCCATTTGCTTTCCCACCGCCCCTGTTGCCACGGGCTCTGTGCTGCGTCTCTGGTGTCACCGCAGTCAATAAAGTGTTGCGACCTTGAGCAGTATCTTGAGCAATAAAGTGTTGCGACGTACTTGAGCAGTACGCGTGCCCTGCGGCTCGCTATGACTGAAGCCACGCTAGTGACCGTAATCCTTCGGGATACGTGTACACTACAATGGTGCCAAACGTGTACACTACAGTATATAGCTACCTAAATTGTGCACCTTTGTTCAAAAACCTGTTTTCCATCGCACACATTCTCTTTATGATCGCAGGTTTATACCCCTTTTTTCTGCCTTAACTTTCCTGTAAGGTAGGGTATAAAACTGGCAGTTTTTCTTCCGGTTAACCTCCCGGCCTTTTATTCAATTACGTGGGCGAAGAAAATGGCTATTGCAAAGGAAAATCGCAGGCAGGGGCAGAATACATTGAACTTAAAGAGGTCGTGAAAACGTCGCCATTAGAACGACTATGCGGCACCATCGACAGCCAAACGCGCTAACTAGATGACATCAGCCCAAGTATATAGACCTGCACGGCCGCTTTGCCTATAGAGAAACGTGGAGCTCCACGGCATCCGCGAGCGCACGCAAGGACGTCAATCGATGTTATTGCATGGCCGCCCGTGGTTTTCGCCATACGCGACCAGCGTCAAACAAGAACACTGCCTTATATGACGTGAGCTGCAGAGCTCAAGTTAGCGCAGAGATTGTACGGAAAAGACGCCAGTGGGTGTTCTGATTGCACGCACTTGCAAGTACCATAGATTTCCGCATTATTCGATAGGCAAAACGTCCATGAAGCTCTGCTCTACTCATTTTGAGTTACCTAGTTGATGCTGTTGGATGCCGGTGTTTCCGAATTGTTGCTTAGGAGCGATCTTTTCCCGACCCCATAAAATCGCTGTGTATATTGGATAGCTTAGGTAAAAAAGTTAGAAAGATTGCAGGCGCAACCACTGAAGTACGCACACACGCACGTACGCACACCCTCCTCACATGCAGACTCTCACACAGATATATAAAAACACGCACTCACTCTTTCTCTCCCTCCCTCCACAAACTAGTTCATCAAAAGCACCAATCAGACAAAGCAGTATGAGAGAAAATCCCAGCCACCGAGAGAATGAACGGAAGCTCTGAAAACCTTTGAAGCTGCCCGAAGAAGCGAAAAATCTAATTTCGAGAGTGACTTCACGGAGCAGATGAGGGTCGGAAGCACTCTGGATGAATTTCCGGCTAACTGGTTCGTAACAATATCCGCCGCCTCCACAGGAGAGCATCACACAGATTTCAGGAAGCAAAACTGTGAGAAAGCAAGCGAGATGGCAGGTAAGCTACATTTATCCGTTAGTAATTTCCGGACGGCCACGTTCTTCACAGTCATGGGATGACGGTGATGATAATGACCACGACGATCAACATTTGAGATGCTTAATCACGCAAGGACCACTTAATTATATCTGACATAGTTATGTGCACGTTTTGGTAGCAGCTAAGCACTCTTTCCGGATTCCTCTAAATCACTGAACGGTACTTATTGGGAATAGGGGAAAGGATGTGATTGTGTGCTCACAAGACTTAAATGCTTAATCTTAGTTGATAGATGTGCAGCCGATGAACAAAGCTTACCTACAGTACGCGCATACAAGTTTTAACCTTCTTTACGGCTTCATTCGACATTGTGAATGGTTATGAGGAATGAACTTTATTTTGCAGAGACCAGCAAGATTAGCTAGCCGGGTCTCGGCCTCCCATGAGGGCTTGGACGCTGGTTCGTGGGCATGTTGGGTCGCCCAAGTTTGTGCATGGAGCACGGAGCTCCGCAAAGCCTCACGCAGCTTTGATGAGAGGGTCGTGGTCTTAGTGTGTGGGTAATGTGCATGGCACTCCCACAACATATGCGGAAGAGTAGCCGGGTGAGTGCCATAGCTGTGACAGCTGCGAGTAGTGTTCACGTCCGGAATTATGGGATGGAGGCAGGCAAGTGAGGTATAGGTGTTTATTCCAGCAGACGCAGTGTGTCTGCTAGAAACTTTACCACAGACACAGAATCCGCAGTTTACCACATACGCAGATTCGCCGTCCGTGGTAAAAGGTCTTAACGAGATGATCGTAAGTTGTCAGATTGTCACAGGTGTCCAACTCGTCTGCAGTGGCTCCGGCGTGATTGACAAGACCTCGCACAATAGAGTCGGGTGACCTGATTGATGTTAGGGAGGTTTGGGTGGACAGAGCTTGCATGGGCGGGAATCCATTTTCAGGAAGATCATGCTTTCTTTAGAGTGTGTCGGCTGGCAGAGGATGCGAAGCGCTTGAAGGAAGGTGCGGCCTTTGCTGAAGTTAGTGACGGCTGAGCGAAAGTTGCACACGATGGTGTGACAGGTGGGATCTCGGAGTGCGATGACCACTTCTTCAACCACCTCGACAGAGGGAGTAGTGACACTGGCTACGCGGTGTAAGACTCCGTCCCGTGCTGGTGGCAGCCACGAATCTTGTGCCATGAAAATATTCAACGGTGCCAACAAATGGGACGCCAGGCACGTGAGCTGCAGCGCGAGCTTTGCGCCTGGCCCTGTTATATTGAGGATGCATGCATCTAGGGGTAGGATCCGTGTAGATCAAGCTGTGGATGTCATTAAGAATTGATTTTTTAGGGCCCTGTTGCTGATTATAATTGAAGCCGAGCATGGAGAGAACGGAACATCCCGTTTCAGTGAGGGTGAGTCGTTGAATCTGAGAGCGTTGTTGGGCTTCAATGAGTTTGGCAAGGGTGTTGTGAACTCAAAGTTGGTTGAAGAGTGGAGGTTCTGGTGTAATGCGCAAGGCCAACAGCTTCTTTCTACACGCGTCATATGATGGCGTTGAGTTTGCATTGCTCAGCACGGTACCTGTTCAAGTACGCAACAACATTGGAGATGTGAGCTTTTTTTTTAGTTCTATTCGTTTGTTTAAATAGCCGAATGCCTCGGCGCCATCAGTAGAGCAGTATCCTGAACTAAACATATCGTATCAACTTCTGTTACTTGTCAAATTGTTGGACCTGCGGAAGAGCGACTGTGTCTTCTGCTCGGAAAGTGTTACAGGCGTTTTGCTAATTCATTATAATTTTGTCCTGAGATGTGTCCGCAATAGCTCTTGCATTTTGGCATTTAAACAGCCTCTTAAATCACATTAAATGCATTTGTTATATATATATATATAAGAAAGAGAGAGAGCTTGTCAAAAAATGTAGTCAGCCAGTGACGCAGCGAACGCAAGCTGAACTTGCTTTTGCTTTCTATCCGATACAACGAAGGAAGTGCAACAATACAGTAAAAAAAATGGCTAACTCACAAAAATGAACAAAGGATATGGTGCCTCAAGCAAAAAAGCCAGAAAAACTGCCGAGGCTTTGTTGAGAGTGCGAACAAAAGAGATTTCACATCCAAGGGGAGTACGTGGGAGTGAAAGCCAAGAGCACCTTCTCTTGGCTCGATAAGGCAGTGAGCTCTAAACGGGAGAAACCGAAGAAGAAAAAACGGGGGTGGCTGCAAGAAACTTGCGTCGTTCTGGCAGGCAAAAGCGTATTTACGCCAACAACCTAGTGCACGTAAGCAGAAAGAAAAAAGTAACGCTAGGCAGTTTGCAAGAGCGTGAAACTACTAAACTTTGTATGCTCCCATCGTGTTAGCCCAGGGAGCGGGAGGTGAAGAGGCACAGCGTACTGTGTACCTTAAAACTTTACCTCAAGTCGATACGTGTAGTAGAGTACCTGTACTAGCACTCAACTTCGCCCTGCAATCTCGTAAACATCCAGTCTAGAAGAATAGTTTTATGCGAATCTGAAAGCTTTGTTCAACCTCCATAAGGCTTACATGCGCACTACGATTTTTTTTTTGTCCCTTCGAAATTGAAGTACAAAAAAATCGCAGCATATCCATGAGGTGAATGATGACGAGTGGGACGAAGCGGACGGACGCACAGATGAATGCACGGACAAACGCATGAACGGACGCATGGACAGACGCACAGACGGATGCACAGACGGATGGACGACGGACGGATTCGACGAACGCACGAACAGACGCACTTGTGAATGGTCCGACGGGCGCACGGTTGGACGCACCGATGGACGGTCGGACGGACGCACTGATGGATGGTTGGATGGACGGCCGGACTGACGGAAGCTTCAACCCACTCATCATCATTAGCCCCGTGGATATGCTGCAACGCCGTTTTTATTGACATGCGATGCAATGGAACTGGCTATCACGACTAAGACGACACGGGACATACGACTCGTGGTATAAGGAGCTTCACCCCTAAAAGAATTTACTCCAATATATAGCGTAGCGGGTTTGGGACGGGACCTGTGCTTAGACGTACCTCATAACTCAGCAACATTACCAATAGTGACGACTGGGATATGTATAATGGCATGAATTAGTTTACACATCACACATTTTGAGATAGACAAAAGCAGATTTATTACTAACTATTGATTATCAAACGCTAACATAAAATGGTTCATGGCCACGGAAAAGATGGTGTGAAGATGGCTTTCCCAACAGTTGTTACAGCAGTCCAAATAAGAGTGCCATGAAAGTGCAATAGCCAATGCCTGTGGGCTCCATAACCATCCGCTGAATTAAACCAATTGTTCATCGTACATCGCAGCGATAACGCAAAGGTGCCAAGTAGTATAGAGAACCCTTGTTCTATTATGCTGTGTACAATATCCGCAATATGAAATTCCTGAACTTAGCCCAGTGGAAATACGCGCATGTTTTGGGACTGTGATGATGCACTGGTGCTATTCAAAAATGTAATAATTCTTATTACCTAATTTTTTATGCAGCAGAGGAAATTCAAATATGTTTATATGTTCCACCTCAAAATGCGACACAGCAGCTTAGAAGGATATGCACAAATGGGAAACATAGGGTACATAAGGAGGCCCCACTGAAGCACTTTTTAGGCTTTTTGTAACGTGAGGTTGTCATACGCTAACTGCAAGCATGAGTTGTATATATGTGACTTCCTGTTCGAATCTGAATAAAACATGAATCCCAAATATCTAAGCATACATACCAGCTGAAACAGTGCCGATATTAGTGAAAAGTAAAGCTATAAAAAAGAGCTGCATCTTCCTAGAGTGAAAGAAAAACACATGTATTTTGTTTTGTCTGTATTCTGTTTAGGTGGTATCATTTAAACCATGAATGAACTCTCTGTAGCTCCTCGTTGATATCAAAAACTTACAAGAGCTTGACTACAAGCAAAGAATATTTGCGAATACTGACATGAAGAATTGAACGAATCGCAATAAATTGATCAGCTATGGGCTATATTCTAGATGACTTCATTAAAAATTCTATTGTAATGTAGTCGAGGGTGCACTAATAATAAATAACTATTATTTCCTCACCAGGTATGTGAATTACATTCGCGATGCTTTTGCACCCCCTAAAAGATAACAAAACCTGAGACGTTTTACAGGCACGTTAAAAAGCACAGACAGATAGCATGCATGGTGATGCTTACGCGAACTTCTCGGACATCTTAGATCCACGTATATCAATATCAGGCGCAATAATAAAAAAATTCGCAGGTCCCACGCACTTTCGGAATCAATGTTACGCGAAGCATGGGGGAAGGGGGGAGTGATAGTGTTGTAATTTTATATTTAGCGAAACCTTACGAAACGGTACCATTGATGTGTACAAATATTGTACGCAGAGATATGTATTAAACAGTCGCATGTTTACTTTTCCTTAACGATGCCAACAGAAACACGAGTAATAGTAGCACCAGAAGCAGTAAGCTCATATGTATCGCTTGTGCCTGCGAGTATGGCGGCTCTGGACAATGTGAGGTGAATGGGCTTGAGTGGATGGCGCCTCACAACAATTGCCGTTAACCCGACGTGACGGCTGCATGACTGGAGTACGTGTAATGTTTAGAGGTTTGAATAGCCAGCATTGAAACCGCACTTGAAGTTTCATGAACATTACCGTCTAGTTGAAAAGTAGCTCCGAGACCTGGCGAAGTTCTGTGGTATATAGAATACCACAAAACCTCGCTACACAGAATGTTGGGGTTCGATGGCTGCTGAGACCATGATATTTATTCTGTGCGTTTCTTGGTCAGCGCTATACCGATGCCAAACTTTAGGGGCAAAGCTCCTTAACGGCCAACGTAGTTGGAGCCCATCCTGCCCCACAAAATGTCAACTGAAATTGAACACCTGCACAACAAAAAGCAAAAGCATATGTGTAAACAATTGACTTAATGTAAATCAAAGATACGTTTGTGTAAACTTTCAATAATTTACACTTCTCCTGAGCTAATGACGGCGTCTACGGATTACCTTATATCTACCGCGTCCAGAAGAACTGTTAAGCCAGCCAGGATTCAACACTGCTATCTAGGCTTGCGCAGTCGCGAATGTCGAAAACTCATCATGAGTCATCGTGTACGACAGCTATGCGAAACAAGGCAGACCGGGCATGTGACTGCATGGTAAAGCAGGATAGGTTACAATTCAGAACAAATACATATCGAATATCGACCAATCAAGAGCTTATTCCATCTTGACGTCACGGAAAGAAACAACTGGCGTCGTGAATTGTGCCGCAAAGACTGAATATGCCGGCTGGGAATAATGCTCTCGTTCTTTGTATTTTCGGGGTTGTTTATGGTAACGTTAAGAATGTCATTCATACAGCATTTTACTCAGTTTGCTCTAACTTCAACGTAGAACTCTCATGAGTACATGTATTCACCATTGGGTATTTGCGATAGTGAAATTGAAGGAACATGTGTTTAATGTAGAGTTTGACTGAGCAAATTTAACCAAAGTACACTGTAAAAAAAGAGTAAAAGAAGAATTCTGACACGCTAATTCTCTTCGGGTACTCACTTGACAATTTTTGGAAGGTAGACGCAGAAAAATAGGTGCCGTTTACAAAGGAGTCATGGGCTCTCGCGAGGAGCGTTTAGATTGCCTTACATATCCCGCGTTTGCTGTTCAACGTCGTTGTAGCAGGTTCCCCTTTCACCCAGGCGACTTCTTGTCACGTGTAGCCACCAGTGCGGGGCATCACCAGTGCCTTCAAGGAGCCTTAATGTGCGCGGGCACAGGCGCGCACATGAAGGCTCCCAAGTGCTTCCGCTGCCACTGCCTTCTCCCTATCTGTCTCCTCCGTCTATTGAATGCGCTGTGTTAGTTGCGCTGGTCGTATATCTTCGTAGCTTCGAGTTAGAGCGAACATGCCCATCTTCGGTGGCGGTCAATCATGACTCCGCGCTCGAATTGACGCTCGGATGAAAAGAATATTGATGGAGCTGCGGACACAAACTACGTGCGCCTGTTAACGATGTGTGTATTGTTTTCATAGGTATTAATTACACAGCGCTAGCTGGACGGATGCAGCAGCTCTGTAGAAGTAAGCTGCCAGCTATTTTCAACAGTACCATGCATTCGCGGGATTGTTAGAGATGTCCACATCAACCTGTCGCTTATCGAGTTAACACCACTAGGAACGTCACCGGCAAGAGTCGCCCGACTCCCTAAGAAGTGGTAGTGTGATTCCTCGCAAAAGAGTGATTTCACTATTCCTGAGAAAGTCAAGGGACTCCTAGAGCTAGGCGACTCTGACCCCCCAAAAGAGTCACTCTGGCTCTCTAAAGAGAGTCGTATACGTGGCAAGTCAGAACCATCTATACTCTCCTTTTTTTTTTTTAGTGTAAGATTACGGTGAATTATAAATGCAGTGCTCGTGGCTACCCACTTTTCTTTACCGGTGCACACTATTTACGCTACACCTGGGAAACAAGGCCTCTCGTCCAAAATTAGTGTTGTTAATCTGTTTTTAACATTTCTCAAAAGCACCTAAACACCGTGTGCGCAAAAAATTTCGCCCTGCAACAATGACAGCTCAGTCGTTAGTCTGCGCATTCGTCCGAGTCTTTTTGTCCCCACTTCTTACACAGCTTCCGTCGTGTGTAACATAAATGTAGATTCAGAACAAAATATATGCAAGTGTCTTTGTCGGCACTAATTGTCGAGTAATTTAGAAAGGAGAAAATAATTGGATGGTAAGAAGAAAACGAGAAAGCGTAAATGACGTAGTAAATCCTCGCGAAGTGCGAGGGCCTCGTTTAATTATGAATGCGACCCTACAGAGAGGAACTGTGGCAACGCAAAACGCTTCGCATAGAAAGCTGCTGCGAACTTCTAGGAATGCATAGGACGTACGCCTGTGCCCGAACTCATTTCCCCACGTTGGTGGCACGGTGTGGCTGTTTAACCTAACGGAGTACGACTTGCGCAAGCACAACGCATACACCAGCCCAAATGAGATTCGCGCGCTGGGACGCGTCCACGCGTGGAGCGTGCAGAATCACTTCTGCCGGGCGTTTCCTCGCATTGTCGTGCTGCGCTGTCGCATCTCTATTTCGTAAGGTCTGAGGGAGAACTATCCCGCCACCGTAAGCAACTGAGACTGGAATGAAAGGTCAAGTATCTACGGAAAATACAGGTGCTTAGACGGGGTATGCCGGCACATCAAAGATAACGAAGACACGTAACGGTTATACGAATAGAAGAAACACACCCACGCATGCACGTTCAAGCTACACTAAGTGGCACAAACTATACTGAGCTATATATGATGGGTTTAGTGATGCAAAGTATAGTTACGTTCAATACCGTCAGGAGCAATGAATTCATCTTCGCTGCGAAATTTCTGCGTGCGGGAATATTTTTCATTAATATAGGCTTCCGAAAGAATATTGCAAGGCTCTTCGAGCACTATAACGCCATGCTACGCACCCCTGTGGTTGATATTTGAGTCACAAAGGGAAGGGCCTAGAACAAGGTGATACTGCTTCATCTCTGCCCTGATTTCTCTTTCACTCGGAGCCTTATTGACAGAACTTGCAACAACATCTAAACAGCAGGCTACGCAAATGCTAATTCAATGACGATTCTGGGGCTTAATGTTCCAAAACCATGAAATGATTATGAGTAGAGGAGAGATTTATAGGCACTAAAAATTGGGCTATAGGTGCTCGAAACAGGCACGCAAAACGGAGTTTTAGGCCTCCAAAATAGGGAATATAGGCACAATAACTTTCAATAAAAACTCAAAATTTTGAAACAAATACGTGCGGGAGCGGTGTCTACGACAGGAAAGCAAGAAGAAATCATTTAGTTCATGATAGTACAAGTGCACCAATAGTTTAGCATAGTGATGCTTTTTTTTTCGCGGGCTTTGCAGAACACGGTCTCGCCTTTTGTTGTCCAGCATAGTGACTTAGGTGTCTACCATCGAAAAAACACACTCCTGGGTCTCTCTCATTTTGGCATGGCTGAGGAAGGCCGCATAGGAACTAATATTCAGACTGCTAATATGTCATAAGGGTGTTCCAGCCTCGTATCAACTGGGTCTAATCACACAGGGTCAATTTATCTTTTGTCTGTGAACTCCTCAAGGGGCCCCTCACTAGTTTTGAGAATTTCAAGCGGGCAATAGAAATGCGTGCACTGGGCGCTCACAATCTCGTCAGCCAAGATTTGCAACGCTAAGCGACCCGGAAGTAGGCGAAATTGCAGACTGAACCGCGCTTGCCCTTCATTTCACGAGCGAGCACCCCTACAGAGAGGAGGTGACGTACAACAGGGAATCGTCCTGCGTAAGTCAAAGTAGTACGTGACACTGCGAGAAATATTCGCGGCGACGTATTGAATTTGTGCAATCTGTTGCTTCGATAGAGGATTGAAAGTTGCTGAAAAAAAATTGGGGGACCCTTAAGCTTCGCCTTTAAGAGTTGAACGCGATAGCGAAATCCGGCCTCTAGTGCACCCTTCAACCGCTAAGTGCGTACTTATTCATATGTTTTGTTACATACACGCGCACGCGCACAGTAGATTGGACTAGCACACGCTATTATCACCGAATGGTCTAGTTTTTGTAGTGGCACCTGCCAAACAAAATGCGTTAAAGGGGCTCTGAAACACTTTTTCAAGTAACCATGAAATGAATTCACTAGGAGAGCTTACTCCCTCACGAATTCAACGCCGTAAACATTGTAAGAATCCGTCCAGTTCGAGTGGAGTTACAATGGTTTGTCACATGCTGCAATTGCATTCTGTCTTCTCTCATCCCGACGAAAGCGCTGGAAGCTAAGCAGGAAGGGTGGCAGGGCAAATAACTACCGCGCCTCGTGACCTTGAGCACTCTTCTTCGAATGCGCGGCTTTTCAGTGTGATCGTGCGCGCACGCGTGGACAAGTAGCAGCCTCCCACGGCTATCTCGGTAACTTGATTTTTCGGTCATGGACACACAGACTATTTTTCGCTCACAACCAATAGGGCCGATGCCGACAACGGGTTTTCTGCGACAAGAGCTCTTTAACACTATCGCGTTAATATTTAAACATACAAATGTCATCTGCGCGCGTTATTCATAACTTCATATTGAGCGAGATGAGAGACAAAGCTGCCTCCATTTAGTTTGCGTTGGTGTTCTTACTGTTTTTGAATTGTTGCGGTGCCATCCCTGACAATTCTGAGCGTATTTTTGGTGCATCGTCCTTTCCAGCAGTGGCAGTGGTGCGACTCTCTGTATCCTAGTAAAACATACATGATCCATGCCAGTCTCTCCAAACGTGCGCGCATAGACGGATCCATCCACAGAAACAGGGAGTACATACAATACAGAGAACGCCGAAACGACTTGGACATGTCAGAGTATGTAACGTTGCGAGCACATGATGTGTTGATGCGCCTGTATACCGAAGAGGGCGGGGATAGAACTCGGCTTGCGAAGCCTGCACCGGGTTAGTGGCAAATGTTTCAAGCTCACCTCCTCGCATCATGTTTTCGTGGCTTGTAATGAACCAATCACTGATTTATTATGGTACAATGTGGTGGCATGCAACAACTTCTAGTGTGTAATTAAAATTTCTCACGGGAGGTGGGGAAAAGTCCTTGAAGAAGTAAATGACGAATCAAAAATTAAAAGCACGTGGAGATCAGATTTATTTTTTTAGCTGGACCCTATTTTACCCTGAGGACAGTCCACGGTGTCGCATTCTTTTTCCACCGCCCTACGGCTGCACAGAAGTATCTCCTGTTCCTTACGCGTGCGAACAGATGCCGGGAAGATTAGGAGCAGACGACGCGACGTGGATGTATCAATGAGTAGAGATTAATGGGCTTTCCTAATGACTAAGAGGCCTCGTAGCCTTGACAGTGTCTAAATGAACTCAAGAGGTAGAGTATGGGTTGCATCTCATAGAGCTTCGATAACTTAACTTTGACCGGTAAAATGCATACCAGTCCACAACAGTACTATATAGAAAATCTTGAGGTTGAAAAGTGTTCATACAGGCACCGATTTTGGAAATAGGAGTTTATAGGCACTTATAGGAATTAAGACACAAAAGTCGAAAATAGGCATATATAGGCAGCATACAAAACACTATAAAAGCCATTCTTAATCTATTATTCATGCTCATATATCAAAATGGCAGCATAGAAACCCGAGAAACAAAACAGGCAGTTGCCTATAATCTGGTCTCCGATTGTGAGGCATGCTGTACTGAAGACCTCGAAAATTTTGACGATCTCGCGAGGAAATTCAAGTACACTGGCTTCTACTGATTAGCCTTCATCAAGATGCGACTACCACTGCCAGGAATGAACCCGCGTCCTTCGGCTAAGCAGCCGAGACGCGTAACTTTTCTACAATCACGTAGTTTACTGCGCTAGTATTGAATAACTGGAGAATTAAAGCTTGTGTAATATAGGCAAGCAATATTAAGGGATCAAAATGTAACAAACGCTGCTCTGCTTCGCCTTGGGTGAGTATTAAAGAATATCTGCGTTATCGAATCTACAGTGGATTCTACAGAGGCATGATCACAATCACAACGTCGTTTGGCGCTCATAAACCGAGAATCGATTCGACTTTCCCTTCCCGACTTGTCAAAGGCGGTTCGAATCGATCAAGAAGCTTTCTCTTGATGGCGTCTCCTTACGAGACATCCGTACAAAGAAAGCCACAGGGGCCCGTCAATAAGCGTTCGATACGTCTGCCTTGTCACTTTCCTCGTCTCGAGCGCAGAGTGCCCCGGCGGTGCCATCTCGGTGCTTCAAGTACGGTCATTGCCGCCGGCTCGAAACCCATTGTCCAGTCATCGGCGGCAGCAAGAGCACTACCATTCCACACGAGAAGAGAGGATTTCGAAAGAGCAGGGTGTGAAAAGCTGCCCGCTCACCCGGAGGCCATTTTTGTTGCGACGACATGAAATGATGTCGAACAAGAGCTCTATCTCTATCGAACTAACTGCAAATAAAATAACGCTTTTCTTGCTTTATATATATATATATATAATATATATATATATATATATACCCTGATGAAGGGAGGACCCCTCCCAAAACTGTTGGGAAATAAATATATTTATCCTTGTTGACAACGCTCCCGTTGTGCCCTATCCCATATATATATATATATATATATATGAATAAAGAGAATGAATAAAGAGGTTAAACATGTTGGGAAAGGGAACGGCAGGAAAAGTTAATGAAGAAAAACATGCACATGTGAACCCGAACAAGAGCCGAGGGAGTGTTCAGGTTAAACGGGGTAAACTAAGTAAGTAGCTTGCGGAACTCGATGCAATAAGATTAAAGAGTTTGCAATATTTCGACATAGATGGTACCACTTTAGGGTAAAGCTGGACAACGTTGAAACAACCAGTATTGTTTTACAACAAAAGTTGTTGTCTTACAAAAAATACAACGCTTTCTTGCAGGTGAATAAATGCAACGCAATCTCCTAATCTTCTGATCAATTTACGAAACATAAAGTTATAGTAGTACAAAAATATGAGCCCCAGTGTGTCGCCTCATTCGCGTTTTAAAAGCGATGCTTTCAAAGCACGAGTTGATAAGTCGGGTGTCCGCAAAAATCCCTCTGCAACATTGCTTATCAGTAAATCCGCACCTGCGTACCACCTGATTTTGACCTCCCTTAACTATGCACGCGTCGCGAAGTAGCCTCGGCCAAGCCACGCTCACAGACGGAGGCAGTCCGCGCCACCACCGCACCGAGTTTGTTCGGCGTGACACGAGCCGACTATATACGAGCGACGAAACGTTCGGGCTTCTATCAGTCGTGGCACAGTCAGGCTTGCACGTTAGTTTCTGGCGGTAGAATATGGGCAATCTCGAATGATCTTCGACACGCTGTGTTTCGAGACTACTCTGACTGCGCCAAGGAAAGGCCTGGTGTCAGCCAACAAGTCTACATTAAGCGCCTAAGGTGAACCAGCTTCACTGTTTCTTGATCTTCATGTGGATAGTGTAAACTGCTCCCTTCTTTTTTATACCTGTTGTAGAAAAATTGAAAGTGTCTTTGGAAGAGAAGTTTTTTTTTTTACAGGAGATATTCTTAAGCAAGATTACTGAAGTCCAATATGTAAGTTATTCAAACGCCATAACTGAATAACTCCTAATAAGGAAACCTCCCATATGTTTACGTTACCCGTGCCTGCAATTCGGAGTCATGCTTTTCGAATGAAGAGCGTTTTACCGTGAAAAATGTCAAGGCATAGCTTCTAGTTCAAGTCATAGTAAATATGAATTAATAAACTGCACTAGTATTCCTGTTATGATCTACACTTGCCATATACGAAGTATAAAATGAAATGAGGATGTTCATATAAAAGACGCCCGTACACGAAATGTTATTCGCTATATTGTATACATGCGGAAAAGCGTTAATGGACAGTTATAAAATACCGGGCTTACCGGGATACCGGCGTACCGTGATAGCGGGATCGAAGTGCGCGTGAGCAAATACGTAAGTTACGCGTACCACTTACCGTACGCGCGCTATTTTTCGGATTTAACGTTGCCGTGGTAGCGTAGGTGTTCGTAGTGTACGTACAACATGGCGGCGCTCTCGGACGTCCACTTCGAAGTGATTTTGGCGTAGTTGTTGAAAGATTCACTTTGTTCGCAGAAGCGACTGTTTAAAGTGGCTTGGCTTGCCTTAGCTTCGATGACCGAGTATTAAGGATAAGTTGGCGTAGTTTTCGAAATAGCTTCCCATTTCAAACGCGTCTAGGCCTAACTACAAGATTGATGTAAACAAATCGGCAACATAAATCTTTTCGCGTTTGGTGCGTGGTTCATATTTATTTACTTTTTTTTACTTAAATAAACTTGTAACAATGCTTCGCACCGCGGCATAGGGAAACATTTTCGTTTTCTTTTCATTTTAGCTATTCTTTAATTTATTAGCCATCTGATAGGTGGCGCCAACATCCCAGCTGGAGCACCTAAACCACGTATACGCTATCCCGCTAAACTATAAGACGCTGTCTATAACGAACGTTTGCTGCACGGTAACGCCATTCCTTTAACCTTCGCTAACTAGCTAATGGTAAACTATAACTGTCTAATCCTCTGACGTGGTATCATAGCAAATGGTTATAGCCGGCCACTTGTTTTAGTGACTGCACGCATGCCGCTTTTGCGTATGATGTCTCCATATTTCCATAATGAAGTGTAAGTGTTCAGATTCAAACAAGAGTGAAATACTAATGAGAGCAGTAATCATCATCTTGTCCAAAGTCGTGGCTTTGTGTGATATCTTCTGCTTGACTTGTTTTGTTTCATCATAAACAACGCTTCCAATAGTATATTCACGATGAAAAAATCTTTGCGCTATGGGCATTGATAGCGAATCACCTCCCCACAGGTAAATGATGACGTTAAGGCAATACTTCTCTTTTCTTTGTCTTATTCAGACTTTTTATATATGAATTTTCTCATTTTCGCTGCTTCTGAAATTATCAAAGTATATAATGATCCAGCCAAACTATGTATAGCAAGCTTTATTTGCAAACAGTGGGTGGTGTCGATATTTCACCTACTTTTCTCTGTAGACAATGAGTCCGCTTTTTTGTCGGTGGCTTGCAGTCGCCGAACGGCTGCACTAGGTGGCCCGATCACCTAGCCACCAATTTCGCTCCACTTCGCGTCCTAAGCCATTGAATGGCCCACCTGCGCAGAGAGCTCACCATCACGCGAAGTTGAACGAGCCAGCCCTGAGCGAATGGCTTCCCCGTGTCGCGGCTTCGGCGGTGTCGGTGATGTCATCACGATGCACCACGCTACGTATTCAACGGCCATCTCAAGAAGCTCTCGGCACGCAAATATTTGCCTATGTAAATGACCAAACTTTCCTCCTTGCACGTACTATAGCTTAGCGCAGCACGTATATCTTGTTAAGCCGACAGGAAGAGGCAGTATCCTATGCCTCATGAAAGCCTTACTTCGCACGACACGCAGTACACGCACTACAGTGTCCTGGCACGCAAGCAGACTTTCCGTATAAGACTCCTTGCATCGTTCACTACAGCTGTTGCTCATAAAGTGCACGGCCCTCTTGATAATGGTGGACGGTTTATTTGGGAAGGCAAGCAGAGTCTGTTACGTCAGCTGTGTAGTATGTTGACTGGTTCTGCGATGACTAAGGAAGCAATGTGCATCAGTCTACATGTCCATATGTTCACAGAACATGCCACCGTGAACCACACTGTGCAAACTCATACCTAGGCTTTTAATAGAGAAATCTGCCCCAAACAAATCTTTGCGTCATTTCTTTCAATCTTTCTATACCCGATTCATGTTTTTACAAAGATAGAAGTACGTGTACGACCCAAACATTCTGTACTCTTCTTGCTGACTAAGTTCAAACTCCGGTCAAAACATAGAATAAACTATTCCTTTCATTTGCTTTTACCCAGGTTATTCTAGTATATCTTTCTCTCTATCTCTCATATGCACAAACACGAACAATCAAACGCATAAAAACAAATATCGTAGAAAAGAAGACTGCACATCATGCCAATGTTCAACCGATTGATTATTCTACGCGAGTTGTAAAGTGACTGGTGTAAAAACAAAATAAAGAGGAAGACTTGGAGGACCTTTCAGCTTCGCCTTCAAAAGCAGAACACGTAAGTGTAATCGGGTGCCATGCCCATTTCCATCAACCATGCCGAGAAGAAAGGAATGTTTCGGTGCGTTACATGGGATGTTTCAAACCCTCATGAAATGTCTACACAGTTCCTAAGTTGCACTGTCGCTAAGTGCCCACTACGCCATAATTCTTCATTTTGCTAATTGGCTAACTGTCCGCTACGCCTCCATAAGGTGTCGCATGCACTAGCGCAGCCGCAGAGTTTTTAATGAGTCGGCAGCTTAAACCCACACGCTCGTTGCGTAGTTTTGACACCTGGTGCATTTCTAAGATTCTAAAATGCAACAAAACATGCTTCAGGAGACTTTCGCAAGAACATGACATTCATATACCATTTATTTATTTTTTCAAAACGGTATCAAGTCATGGTGAATTCTTTAGTGTTGTGCGCTCTACATTGTGTTGCGATAGGAGAAGAATTAGCCAAGTAGTTCTCTCTGAGCATTGAATACTGTCATGTCTATTTGAATAAATACCATGAAAAAAAGGCGTGGTTCTGTGGTAAAACAGCTGCTTGCTGTGCAGGCGGCATGGGTTGTATTCTCTTTTGAACTAAAAATTTTTCTTGTCGGTCACGGACAGGATGAGAAATATTTGTTTGCTCACAACCGACGACGACAATACCAATGCCAGATTTTCCATGAAGCGAGCTGTTTAACGCTGTCGTGTTATTATTGACTACACTGAAAAATGCTGCTTCTTCCGAAGGTGGGTGCCGGAAGTACCGTTGGTCACAACCGACTGCGGGTATACCGAACTGTGCACATTCATTTTCCTAAGCCTTGCAACAATGTGTCGTTGCTCAGTATGTTCGCTTTAACACATAGGACTGATAATCAGCAAGAAAATTGAAAATGTCGCTTCCCTAAGCTCCTTATCTCTTGTCATACTTAGAACCAAAACCTTCAATGAAAATACGATTCTCAAGCAGCTTTTTAAAACATAACTTCATGAAAAGCAAATATTTCTACCACTAGCTCTACTTACAAACAAAAGATTTACAACGTTTCATTTGGAGCAAAGAAAAATAATGAAATGATGCTCAACTGATTTCTTTGATTATGCAGGATTATTCCGTACTAATCTGGTTGAGAACATGGCAAGATTCTTTATAAGGAATTCGTTCGTCAGCGTCTAATGTTTCCGGCTAATATTAGAGCGTAGCTTCCTTTCGGCTGCGCTGTCCATAATAAGGGTATATTTTTCTCTAATAGGGCTCACAGTGCACTTTATTTCAATTTTTTAAACTATAACCTTTTCAATATGTTTTTCGCTCATGCCTGCGTATATTACAAGACAATTTTTAAAGTAGAAAGCTTGAAACAGCCTTCCTTTGTATACAAACTACTATAATTGTGAAAAATTACGATAATAAAGTATTAGCGTGCGAAAGTAATACTGGCTAAGCTACGGATATGACAATACTGACTCTTGTTAATGATAAATGAAGCATTAGCATACGTGTATCAGCATGGGAGAATATTTAGACTCCAACCAAAAGTTATGAAGAAACCCGACGTTTCGAAACCAACTTGGTTCCTTCCTTAGGGGTGACTGCGGGGACTACGTAGCAGCGACGTCTTCAAAGCACTTGCGGGGCGGATAATGACCCCCCCCTCTCTCTCTCTCGTTTCGCCACGGAGCGTAGACCATGTGTATACACTAGGGGTAGGGTTCCGAGAGAGCGGTTGATGTTATGGGCTGTCCTCTGTATGTGCCACGACTCGAGTAATAACCTTCTCCTCCCGTCTGTTCAGCTGTTCAATAGATAGTGTTTTATTGTCCATCTTTGGAATGGTGTCACAATGCCTAAGATATGCCTAAAATTTAGCCAGTGAGCAATAGAAGAGGTACCAGAAAATATGTGTAGGTTTACCAAATTTAAGAATTTCACAAAACAGTTCCTCGCCAAATTTTGTTGCAAGAGTGTTTCTCCTTAATAACAAGCTTATTGAGGCAAAGCACGCTTTACGTTCACGTACTATTTGCGTTGGATGAAACCCGAACAGCGGCATGGTATAGTGCACGCCCCATTGACAGGCACACATATATGCGCAGAGCTGTCGAACAGGATGCGCGAGTCTGTCAATGGTGATTACTGGAGGGCGCGCACTAAAGTATCGCGAAGGCTTGCCGCTGTTCGGCTTTAATTTGACGCTGCGAGCGTATTAGGTTATGAAGAAAATTCACCTTTAATATTATCGGTCGCAGTGCATTACGTAACAAGTAGTAAAGAAAGAACAGAGTCAGAAGACATGAGAGATAACTATCGCATTTGCCAACAGAGCGTAATACAGTTTACTGATTAGGTAGGATGTAGACGTGCTCACAAGGTACGTGTTTGAGCAAGCGGCAAGTCGCCATCTTGAACAACAGCTTGATCTTGATCTGAATGATCGGAGGCATTTTACTGCAAACGACCAATTTCAGCGTAAAAAGCTACACTTGTACATTATTCAGTTCAATTCAATTCCTTATTTTCAGGCGTTAAAATAGAGAAATACAAAACTGGTTAGACCTATAACGAAAAGCTAGGTGCGGGTTCAATGAAAAATGAAAAAAAAAGACTTCCATTCACGAGAAGAAGATACAGAAATATGTACGCGTATAGTCATTATACATAATAAATTTCACGAACGTACAAAAACAAACCAAAAATATCAGCGAGTGCAGTAAACAAGACGATTTCATGCGTTAATATCAAAGGTTCAAATGTACATTTTAACCTTGAGGAAACAAATTGTAAGAAGGTTTAAGTAAACTGCTGACAAGAAAAAAATGACATGATGAAACACCACTGTTCAGACTAAGTAAGCGTTTTTTTAAGCAGAGGTGAAAAATTATGTTTGATTTAATTCTGCTGGTAGTTCATTACAGACTTTTGGTCCTGAAAATTGCAGCAAGCATTTCCCGTAAGTATTTCTGGTTCGAGGAGGGTTGAAGTTTTTGTATGCTTGATTCCTGCTCACACGAAAGGATGTGTAAAAATGAAATATTAGGTTGTTTTAAATGATTTCGAAAACGCATGTGGTGATTTGTAATTCATAAATCCTGTTATAGGGCAAGATATAGCTTCTACAAATAATGGTAAACTAGGTTGATCATACGTGATTGGTTGATTATTCCGAAGGTTTGTTTCTGAAGTTTGCGTACAGGTTCAAGATCAGTTTTAGGGGCGAAGCTCCTTGAAGCGGCACCCGTTCATCCCTCGGAGTAGTCGTAGTGCGTAACCAGTCTTACGTTGTGACCTGCAAGGTGGTGCCGGTGGGAGATTTCTCCTGTGTGTTATTGAACAATAAAGACTCGCAGCGTGCGCGTTAACTAAAAGCCGAATTCTCTTGTTTTCATCACCATTCAGCAGCCATTCGCATGTACATTGAGCTCTATCTGACAAAAAAGGGTTGCTACGTTATAGTCGCTGGGCGTAACCTCCTTGGTTTTAGAAAGGTTTTGCGAGCGTTGGGCCGCAGTGCCATGAATACAGTGAATGAGTACATACCATGAACTCGAAGTGGTTAAAGTAGGGAAGTACACATGAAGCGCAAGCCGTAAGAAAGTGTGCGTGTGCCACCTCTCGTTTAGTCCTTGGAATGTCCGATGTATGGCGGTGCTTCTATATGCGGAATATATGATGAAAAAATGCGAGATGGTAGTGCTTGGAGTGTTGACTAATGGACGAACGGACGCACAGACAGATGAATTGACGGAAGCACGGATAACTGCACGGACGGATGGACGCATGGACGGACGCAGGGGTGGATGCATCGACGAACGCAGGGGTGAATGCATCGACGAACGCAGGGATGGACGCACGGACGTGCGGACGCACTAACTGACGCACGCACCGTCACACAGACGGATGCATGGACGGACGGAAGCAACTACGAATGGACGGAGGGATGCTTCGCCCCACTCTGCATCATTCACCCCGTGGATATGCTGCCATTTTTTTTAATGTCGCATCCCATTAAAGTTCGTTTCTGAAGTTTGCGTACATGTTGAAGATAAGTTTTTAATGTCGCATCCCATGAATAATTGCAATATGTGGTATGGCTGTGGACGAGCGTGAAATATAATATACGCAAAATGTTAGATTCGAGTTGATGACGCGTTTGTGAAAGCGCGTTGAATTCCGAGGCGAGCTTTGCGCAAACTGCCTTTATTTGCTCTTTGCAGTGCAAATTGTAATCAAATATCACAACCGAGATATTCAGAAAAGCTGGCTTCCTCTAGTGCAAATTCATCTATTCGTAAAGATAGTGATTTAGCACATACCATATTTTGACGCGTTCGAAACATCATGTATTTAGTTGTGTGTGTGTGTGTGTGTGTGTGTGTGTGCGTGTGTGTGCGTGTGTGTGCGTGTGTGTGCGTGTGTGTGCGTGTGTGTGCGTGTGTGTGTGTGTGCGTGTGTGTGCGTGTGTGTGCGCGTGTGTGTGCGCGTGTGTGTGCGCGTGTGTGTGCGCGTGTGTGTGCGCGTGTGTGTGCGCGTCTGTGTGCGCGTCTGTGTGCGCGTCTGTGTGCGCGTGTGTGTGCGCGTGTGTGTGCGCGTGTGTGTGCGCGTGTGTGTGCGCGTGTGTGTGCGCGTGTGTGTGCGCGTGTGTGTGCGCGTGTGTGTGCGCGTGTGTGTGCGCGTGTGTGTGCGCGTGCGCGTGTGTGTGCGCGTGCGTGCGTGTGTGCGCGTGTGTGTGCGCGTGTGTGCGCGTGCGTGCGTGTGTGCGCGTGCGTGCGTGTGTGCGCGTGCGTGTGTGCGCGTGCGTGTGTGCGCGTGCGTGTGTGCGCGTGCGTGCGTGTGTGCGCGTGCGTGCGTGCGCGTGTGTGCGTGCGTGTGTGCGTGTGATGTGTGTGTTAATAGTAAGCTTGTTCGCTAGAAATGACTTACTTTTTTGAGCTCGCTCTTTTCTTTACTTTCCAGACCACAAATATTATAATGAGACTGTCACGATCATGCTTTGACAAGACAAGGCGTATATTATTTCACTATTGTGTTTGTTCCTATTATCACCGATTATTGCGATCTCACGCACCTACGAAAATGTGTACTCGTCCTCAGGTTATAAGCGGTAACGGCTAGTCTCTACGATAGGGATGCGCCCGGCCTAGAGGGGAGGGGGGGGAGGTGCAAAGACTGCCTTATACATTGACATAATAGGGTGTATGTTGCTGCGACAAACCTTCGACCCCCCCCCCCCCCTACCCCCGCCCTTGCCCCTTCCGAAAGAGAACATTGCGCACGCCTAATTTAACGTCATATGCTCTTGCAAGGCTCGTGAACTATCCCGATCCTCCCAACCAGGTATCAACGCGATACTGTATATAAGAATATAATTTATATTGTCTTTACATGGTCTCGTGACTTTCTGCTTTATTTGTATTGAATCGAGTAAGTGAACATACTATAATATTCAAGAAACACTTAATCCGTCTTCAAGCTATTTTTCGAAAAGCTCTACTAATCAACGTCTCTTAAAAAAAACTATGGGATTACTGTGACTGTCTTTAAGAGGCTCGCCGCAGTTCCTTCATCTTGTTGATCTTTTTAAAAGAAGTGCATGCAGAATTTTTCAAAAGTATGAGCCAAGTGACCGTTTTGAGAAGCGTTACTGTGAGAATTTATTTTCTAGCTGGTTTCTCCAGTGAATAAGAACAAATCAGCTATTACAACTCAGATAATTTAACTGAGCTAGTGCAGCATTACTTTTAACTTAACCACAACCAAACCTAATGAGCACTTTTCATTAGAGCTATGTTCAGAGACTTCATATAAATTTGAAGTAAAAGAGAGAAATGCGAGAGATAAAATACGCATAAACGAAGGATTTCTCTTCCTGCTCTTTACGCATTTTTGAGCTGACTCAGAGGCGAACGTGAACCGATTCCACCAATTGTGCTTCGAGGCTTTGGCAGAGTGCGCCACAGTAGAGAGGAGACGAACTGGGTCTTTCACAATTCCAAAAATAGCGAGAAATGGCGACGTGAAAATCTTTCCGCCTACCGCATTTTCGCCACATTTCGAAAGATGGTCATGTCCGGGCCGAATCGTTTCTCTCGCGAATATTGCAGTAGAATAAGCAACAAAATAAAGAAAAAAAGCTACATGTCAAACTACAAAAGAAGGAGCTAGATACGTGGGCTAGGCACGAGGGAAACGGAAGGTGCCACACGTCAGTCGTACATGGCAGTCGGACAAGCGAAGATGCGTGACCAGCTTCAATTACGCCAGCGCAGTCGTCTGCAGCACTCACCATTGCTATGTCTGCAGAGTTAGGTGGTGTTCGGCGCGTGCACTCCGTGTCAGCAGTTACGTGCAGTGCAAGTGAAATTTTACACTGCCACTGAAACTCTACTGCGGCGCAAGCACTTTCGTTCCTTCCCTCATGCCGTTGCGAAAACAGTATGAATTTCGAATAATGAGTATGGTTTAACGGTACATACATAGTTCTTCTCCCACAAACAAACTAAATGGGTTAACAAGCATGGCTAGTGAGGTGAAAGCCTTAGAAAGCTCGTCAATGAGTAAAAAGAACAGTCGACACCGACGGTGTCAACATAAGTGGTGGGAGAAATGGTTACGTTTTGACGTTACCATATGACGTCAAAGATCACCAATCATTCTGACGTAACATGACGACGTCTTCACATGCACTCTTCACTTGGTCAAAAAGGTGGACCCTTGGCTCGAGGCATTGCAAGACCAGGCGATGTGCTGAAAGCTAGCAATGCCTCCAATCCTGGATGCAATGCAATGCCACGATAGGAGCCCAAAGCTGCTAGGAGAGGGGGGTAATAATAATCGCTTTTGCCTTCGAGTCACGTTGACTGAATGCGTAACAGACTAAGTTTTTTTCTTTGTAGTCCAGCCCACAATGGTATTAACAAGGGTGGAGTACTAGTGTCCAAATAAACATGACAGTACAACTTCCACTCAGCTTTAAATCGCACTCAAGTATGTGCAGTTACACATTAACACTATTATTCACGTTTCCAACCACGAGACACGCAATTTACCGCATCACAAATAATCATTGAGACGCTCAAATAAGTGGCGTACCCAGGGTGTGGGACACCGCACCTACCCCCCAATTTTTTTTTCGCAATGACATACAAAGTTAAAAATGACCATTTAAAGGAGGTGCCCTCACCGAAACCAAGAAGCTGACCTCGCTTTCCTAAAATAATTTCTGCCTAATCCCCTTGCCAAACTGCCACATTACAATTTATGTATTTTCGGCTTCCATTCTATAAACTCCCACTTTACTCCAGTATGGCCAAGGAACACCCCTCTTTATCAGCCCCTGAGATTGAACTAGCTAGATTGCATACATACACATTAAACTCGGTATTACGTTTAACAAAAGGAAATGTTGACAAGGTGAGCCTATCAGTAGTTCACTTTTCAAAAATGTATTATTATTTTGTTACGTATTTCACAGAGCCGCTTCAAAGGGGAAGGGGGATTAGAACTAGTCGCGTTTCGTAGAAGCCGCCGGTGCACTGAACTACGACCGAGGACGCAAAGCAAGAAACGAAACAACTGCGGAAACGAAACGTGATTCGAGAAAAGCTTCGCGCAAACCACAAGCACGTAGCACCACCCAGGCCAGACACCACGTCGACCATAATGGTTGGCTATTGGCGCCGTTCCTGGAAGACTGTATGATAGCTTCACCTAAGTCATACTCATCTATCTGGAAACTCGCACTCTCTTTTGCTCTCATAGACATTACAACTAAGTGCACATATTCACAATATATATATATATATATATATATATATATATATATATATATATATATATATATATATATATATATATATATATATATATATATATATATATATATGACGTATGAAGCGATGATTGGTAGAAGCCGAGAAGGAAGAAGTGGACAGTATGGAATAAACAAAACATGGCGTATGAGTCAGGCCACGTCGCCAATACATAATAGCGTCACACAAGTCGACAGGATGAAGACCTCGCAACCACTTCATCGCCCGGCCATCATCATCGAAGACCTCAGTGAGACGCAGTGACCGAACGCGGACCATCATGACAGCAGCATCAGAAGACCTTCCCATTCCTAAGTACACCGGAGCAGCGGACGATGGACCCGTGCAGGACTGGTTCTACTTGTACGAGCTCCACGCTACCGCTGCATCTTGGTCGGAACGGTAAATGGTTACGAACTTCAGCGACTACGTCACCGGTGAGGCATTTAAATTTTACCTTATTCACATATTCGAGAACGACGAGTCATGGCAAAAAATCAAAGAGGAGATGATTACCCGTTTTAATGACTATGACCAAGACTTCCTCATTGCCAACCATCTAGAGACAACTGCACACTATCGTCAATTTCCTAAGCAGTCCTCAAGCATTCGAAAGTCCAGTGCGAATCGACAAGTGCCTCAAGACGAAGTGGCACATGAGTTTACTTTCAGAAGACCATGCGTGTTTTGGGAAAAACCTAACCATCAAGCACGCCTCCATTCTGCACGAAAGCCGGCATTTCGAAAGTCCTCACTCCAGCCTACGACGCGAGACATTGCCCACCGACCTGATGCTCGTAATTCTTCGTCTCGCATACGTGGTCCACCACGCGGTTTTCCATCACACGGCTCTTCAAGCGCTCCTGACGCTCACCGTTTGCCTCATAAGGACATCATGTTCACGATAGACGAGTTTACACACCGAGAAAATACACAGTTGAGCCATGCTCCTTCCGCACGGGTTCATGCATCACCGCCCGGTGCATACACACTAGACAGTCGAAGCAACACCGAAGAGTTAGGCACATCGAACGTCAGACGCTGCCATGCGCAAGAGCCTCTCGTAGTGAACAGGGCAGAAAAAGCTTCTGAAGAACTTTCTGTCAACTCTGAAGCATCATATTCATTGCCTGCATTGCATGACAACTGCTCAAAGACTACCAGCTGCCGACTGGAGACCCCATCAGGTTGTCATGAAAACCAGCGCGGTGTTCAAGAAAGGCTTCCACCGCGATATGGTCCACAGCAACGTCAGCAACGCCAGCAAAAGCAAGTCCGTGAATCGCAGACACTCCAACGGACACACCAACAATCACGACGACGCAAAGCAAACCTCTTAAAACAAATTCAAGAATCGAGGCAACTTCGCATAAAGGATTGGCGCCAGAAACGCATTTGGAGAAAAATATCAAGACTGCGCCTAAGATTACAGCTCCGAAACCTAAGGAAACACCGAACAAGACAAGAAGTTACCAGTTCTACCATGCAAAGATTCAGACACCACCCCATTAATTTACGACAACGGAGCCAACGCCGCAGAAAACTACGAAAGAGACTGAACGTTATAATTTGTACAACGCATGAACATAGACATAATTCCTTGAACTTCAGTTCTTGTACACGCAGGCTGCAAGCACTAATTCTGTCTCAGCCGCGACACAAAATACAGTGCGTACGACAGAGGATTCGGCGCCCACGACATTCTACCTTCAAATGCTCCAAGGACTTAGAACCTTGTTCGTTCCTCCCAGCTGCTCAAGTCATGTCATGGTCAGTGCAGTTTTGCAAGACGCGGTTACCATCTCCAGAACGCCACAGCCAACCTCGCCCACCAGAACTCCGCCATTCACCGGACGGCCGCACTCATTTCTGAAGTTTTGCAGTTTACGGAACACCACTGGGACATGAAACCAATTGTGCATTTTGACGTTTGTGACTTCTCAACGTTGCCTTGTTTACTTTTTCTTGTTAATAATCCATGCCTTCTTTCGGGGGGAGGGGGAATCGTGTGACGTATGAAGCGATGATTGGTAGAAGCCGAGAAGGAAGAAGTGGACAGTATGGAATAAACATGGCGTATGAGTCAGGCCACGTCGCCAATACATCATAGCGTCACATATATATACATATAAGGGAAAGAAGTGTATACCTAAGGGCTCGTTTTCCGTGTTTTGACACAATATTGATAAGATCTAACAGACAGTAATGCCAAGGAATCTACAGGAAAAGTTATTAGAACCAATGAAATGTACATAAAAAAAAGAAAAGTGGGTGAAAAAATAACCAGCCGTGAGCAGGAATCGAACCTACGACCTACGAATAACGCGTTAGAGCATCGAACGCGTTAATATATATATATATATATATATATATATAGTGTGAGAGCTGGCTATGTACTTCATCTTCATCTGTATGACCAAACCATTGTAGTGATCATCATCGTATGTCACGCGGGCTGGCTCTCGGGCTCGTGCGGCTGGATTAAAAAAGGATAACCTGGTTGCTGCCGTACCGGACGTGGTCTCATAAGTGGTGGAGCGTGCTTTGGTTCCCACGTCCTCCTGCTCTACCCGTCACCCCTGGAGCTCCGGTCTGGTCGACGGTTGTGCCCTCAAGCAACAGCAATGGCAGAACCCAACCCGCCCACTGCTGCAACCGCTCCTTCTCAGCCACTTAGGCTTCACTACACCGTGAGTACCTCTCATCGAGACCCTCCGGTATTTTCCGGCCTTCGCAACGAAGACGTCGAAGAATGGCTCGACAGTTATGATCGAACCAGCGTTTGTAATTATTGGGACGAGGCGCACAAACTGCGCTACGTTCCTTTTTACCTCGATGGCGTCGCTAAAACCTGGTATTACAACCACGAGAGCGACTTCTCCAATTGGTCGGCCTTCACGGGGCATCTCCGTCAGGTATTTGGCACGTCTGCAGGATGTTCTGTAGTAGCGAAACAGAAGCTCGCAACCCGCATTCAAGGGGACGACGAATCGTATACGTCCTACATTGAAGATATTCTGGCTCTCTGCCGCCGAGCACAAAATGACATGACGGAGGCTGATCGCGTCCGACATCTACTGAAAGGCATCAACTCTGTGGCCTTCAATTCTCTCGTGATTCAGAATCCGACTACCGTCCGGGACGTCATCACTACATGCCAACGCCTGGACGCGCTTCATTCCATGCGCCTTCCACACGCCTCCTGCGACGCTCGCTTTACCAAAGAGCATGAATTGCGGGCCCTTATCCGCACAATTGTCAGAGAAGAATTCCAGGCAACCCTACCGTTGCGTCTGTCCACACACCTCCTCCCAACCTGCGAGAGATAATCAAGGACGAACTGGCATCAATGACAAGCGCTGCACATGCCCCGTCTCCTGCGCGCTTCCCAGTGCCTTCGTACGCAGAAGTTGCATCGCGGGCCCCTGCACCAGTTTCAACCGTGCCTAAGGACGTCGGATGCGACCACGTGGCTGCGATGACAACGCAAGCGCCAAGGCCACGCCACTATTCTACATGGCGCCCATCTGCTTCTACTGTGGCATAAGGGGTCATATATCCCGTTTCTGCCGCCGCCGTCAGCAGGATGAACGACGTGGTTACTCAGCTTACGAGAGAGACTTTTCCCCGAGACCCGATGAATACGATCCCGCACCGTATCCATCCACCTTCCGTCAGTCACCCTCACCTCCACGGTCTCATGTTGGGCCTCATCCTTCTCGTTCATCTCGCCGCCGTTCTCCGTCACCGTTTCGGCGTACGTCATCACCCTTGCGTCCCGCTCCGATCTCTCGGGACTCGGAAAACTAGAAGGTGCAGTTTTTGGAGGGGAAACTGCTTGTCGTCGGAACGCTACAACTCCTTCGTCTCGTCCAGCTAATTTACTGCCTGTTTCTGTGGAAGGTGTTTTTGTTGACGCCCTTATAGACACTGGAGCCGCAATTTCGGTAATTGATCGTGAATTGTGTTTTCGCCTGCGTAAAGTGCAAATTCCTTATGCCGGTCCCATGTTATGCGGTGCTAATGACAGTCCAATTCGCCCGACCGGGTTGTGCACTGCTCGTATTCTCATCGATGGAATCCATCATCACATACAATTGGCTGTGCTGTCTTCGTGCGCTCATCAGATAATCTTAGGCTGGGACTTTTTGTCAGCGGCGTCTGCTGTAATTTCGTGTGGTCGGCCCCTCATTCGTATTACGGACACTGAGCTTTCTTCTGCTGCCTACCTTTCATCGCCCAACCTTGTGACAGCTGCGGATTTCCTCCTGCCTCCCGGACGAGAACGTGTCCTTACGATCAAATCACGTGACATTCTAGATGGTGACGCTGTGGTTGCTCCTTGCCAGCGCTGCATTTTTCGAGGGATCACCATCGCATCTTGTTTAGTGCGGTTCTCCCATGGTTATGCAAGCATCACGGCCTGCAACACGACGCCAGAACCACTTCTTTTGCCTGAGGGAACCACTGTTGCCAGCATTACCGAAGAAGCACCGCTTTGTGTCGTCACTGGTTCATCTGCTTCGTCATTATCAAAGTGTATGTCAGCGGAAGATGCATTTCCTGCTCTCAAGGCCACTTTGTGTGAACATCTCAACCCAACGCAAACGGACGCCTTGCTAGCGTTATTAATGAAGCACAAAACTTGCTTTGACGTTTGTTCCGAAGGTCTGGGTCAAACAACAGTGACCGCCCATCGTATTGACACCGACGGATCCCGTGTGATTCGCCGCCGCCCTTACCGTGTGTCGGCTTCTGAGCGCAAGCTTATAGAAGAACAAGTCAACGACATGCTCGCGCGCAACGTCATCAGGCCTTCGACTAGCGCATGGTCTTCTCCTGTCGTACTAGTGAAAAAAAAGGATGGCTCGGTATGGTTTCGCATTGATTACAGATCACTCAACAAAATCACTCGTAAGGACGTCTACCCAATGCCTCGCATTGACGACGCTCTTGATACTTTACAAGGTGCCGAGTACTTTTCAAGTCTCGACTTGCGCTCCGGTTATTGACAGATTCCAATGCACGAGTCTGATAAAGAGAAGACTGCGTTTGCTACGCCAGATGGGCTCTTTGAATTCAATGTAATGCCTTTCGGCCTATGCAATGCCCCAGCCACATTCGAACGGATGATGGATACGGTACTGCGGGGATTAAAATGGAAGACCTGCCTTTGCTACCTGGACGACATTGTCATTTTTTCGTCGAGCTTCTCACAGCACCTGAAACGGCTAGACGAAGTCCTCACGTGTTTAGCTAAGGCCGGTCTCCAGCTCAACACTAAGAAGTGTCGGTTTGCCAGTCACAGCATCAAGGTATTAGGTCACGTCGTCAGTAAACATGGTGTTGAGCCCGATCCCGACAAGGTTGCCGCGGTGCTGCACTTTCCTACACCAACCACACAGAAAGACCTCCGCAGCTTCCTTGGCTTAGCGTCGTATTTCCGCCACTTTGTACGTGATTTCGCTACTATTGCGGCTCCTCTGCACAAACTTCTGACCCCGAGTGCACCCTTTGTCTGGTCGGATGACTGCGAAGCCGCTTTTCACACCCTCAAACGATGCCTCACATCACGGCCAATGCTTCGCCATTTTGACCCTGCAGCACCTACTGTGCTACACACTGACGCAAGTGGACTTGGCATCGGTGCTGTCCTTCTTCAGCGGAACCACGCTTCCGAAGAACAAGTCGTTGCCTACGCGAGCCGTACTCTGTCACATGCTGAGCGAAACTACAGCATCACTGAGCAAGAATGTCTCGCCATCGTGTGGTCCATACAAAAGTTTCGTCCTTACTTATACGGCCGGAATTTCCCAATAGTGACTGACCATCATGCTCTGTGTTGGTTATCGTCTCTCAAACATTTGTCGGGACGCCTTGGCCGTTGGGTACTACGATTGCAAGAGTATGACTACAGCGTCACATATAGGTCGGGCCGAGAGCACCAAGATGCCGACGCTTTGTCCCGTTGCCCGCTCTCGCAAAGCGCCGAAGTGTCACCTTCCATCTGTTCGTCACCGCCCTCCAAAGTGACCAAACAGACGGCTGCTCCTTCGAAACAGTTAGTTGCCTCGGCGGACCTCCTTTCGTCCACAGATCTCGCCTCGCTCCAACATGCCGATACCTACTGCCGCACAATCATCGATCGGCTCACTGGCTTATCGCGTGCTCCAAACAGTCGCCTAAGACGACAACTTGCCCGTTTCAAGCTTCAAGAGGGAAAATTATGTCGGCAAATTTACCATCCTCTCGGTAACCAATGGGTTCCCGTCATTCCTCGCTCACTTCGTCTGAAAGTTCTACAAGCGTTTCATGACGATGCGACAGCTGGCCACTTAGGGTTCCACAAGACCTACGACCGCCTCAGGACTCGCTGCTTTTGGCCTGGCCTCTCCACTTCTGTCGCCAAGTACGTCGCTTCCTGCGCGTCATGCCAGCACCGAAAACGTACCACGTCTCTTCCCGCGGGGCCACTGCAACCACTGCCGTGCCCGTTCACTCCCTTTAAATTTGTGGGCATAGATTTATACGGACCTCTTCCGCTTACGCCAGCCGGTCACCGCTGGATTGTTACTGCCGTAGACCACCTTACTCGCTACGCGGAGACGGCAGCTCTTTCATCCGGTGCTACCTCTGAAGTAGCCGATTTTTTCCTTCGCGCCATTATTTTACGGCATGGCGCACCGCGTGTGCTCCTTAGTGACCATGGCAAGACATTTCTTTCACATGTCCTTGCTGAAGTCTTAAAGGCCTCTAACACCATCCACAAGACTACATCAGCGTATCACCCAGAAACTAATGGTCTGACTGAGCGTTTTCACCGAACTTTGTCCGACATGATCTCTATGTACGTGCAACCAGATCACAAAAACTGGGACACAATACTTCCTTTTGTCACGTTTGCATATAACACTGCCATACAGCGTACAACGAATTTCAGCCCTTTTTTTCTCGTGTATGGCCGTGTACCGACTTTTGTTCTGGACACCACCTTTTTGTCCACATCTTCCAATCCATCTTCATCTCTCCCGGAAGAGTTCAATGCTGGCGTCGCCCGCTGCCGTAAAATCGCCCGCGCCAACACTGCTACCATTCAGGACAAGAGAAAAAACGACCTTGATGCGAAGCGTCGAGTTGTTGTGTTCCGCCCAGGCGGCGAAGTCCTTTTGTGGACACCTGTTCGTGTACCTGGGCTCTGCGAAAAATTCCTTCACCGGTATCTCGGTTCATACACCGTTCTGGAACGAACATCTGAAGTCAACTATCGCGTTGCTCCTGTCAACGCGGCTTCTAATCGTCGTCGCCGCCACACCGAGATCGCCCACGTCTCTCGACTGAAACGATATATTCGGCGTCCCAACCCTTTCTAACTTGCTGCCCTCTTTCGCGAAGGGGGGAAAATAGTGTGAGCGCTGGCTATGTACTTCATCTTCATCTGTATGACCAAACCATTGTAGCGGTCATCATCGTATGTCACGCGGGCTGGCTCTCGGGCTCGTGCGGCTGGATTAAAAAAGGATAACCTGGTTGCTGCCGTACCGGACGTGGTCTCATAATATATATATATATATATATATATATATATATATATATATATATATACGTGTGTGTGAAAGAGAGATATTCAGGTTTCGACGAAGTAGAGGCGTGGCTCTAATAGAAACGTGAAAGCAAATCTTTGTTTTGTTTTTTTTTGCCTCTTATTAACTTTAAATCACCGAATAAAAAATAGAACTGTGGGTGTTATGGGTGCGTGTGCAACTATTGAGCACAACTATGGAACAGCACAGTGCAAGGAGCTTAGCAATCACAAGCACACATGCAGGATGAAGTGCAATTCTAAATGTAAATGTAAAGAATTCTTCCCCAGTCACGCCATCTTGTTCCCGAGGTACGGTTGAGGGAGCAACTACATATAGCGCTTCGGAAAGATGCCGGGTGCTTGGCACCGACCACTTTTCCATCAACTCTGATTGATTTGATTGATTGATTTGTGGGGTTTAACGTCCCAAAACCACCATACGTATATGAAAGACGCCGTAGTGGAGGGCTCCGGAAATTTCTACCACATTTGTTTTTTTAACGTGCACCCATATCTGAGCACACGCGCCTACAACATTTCCGCCTCCATCAGAAAAGCAGCCGCCGCAGCCAGGATTCAATCCCGCGGCCTGCGGGTCAGCAGCCGAGTACCTTAGCCACTAGACCACCACGGCGCGGCACTTTTTCATCAACGCCAAAAAACAGAAATTGTGAAGGAAAGGCAGGGAGATTAACCAGAAAGACATTCGGTTGGCTACCCTAGATTGGTAGAGTAAGCATGGTGAACGCATCCAGGAAAGAAGCCAGCTTGCTAGCCTACACGCGAGAACAAAGGGGAGATAGAAAGGGAGAGAGGAAAGAGTGGGAAGAGAGAAAGGTAGCACATAACAAGGCACACACAAACATGCAGTCTGTTACATGCAAATCATGCTCGCGTGGTACCAGATATCGCTGTCTTAGCACGTAGCTTGAAGTTTCTAACAAAACCGAAGTTAGTATAAACACCAGACTCGAAGTGCCTGGCAAGCGAAAGATGGGCACACTACTCCTACTGCAAAATCATGTCGATCTACGTCCTAAAGATTGGGTCGCTTTCAAAAAAAAAAATGCAGCGCAAATACCTACTCACCAACTGCTACACAAGAAAACAATTTCCGTAATGTGTGGCGTCTGCTGAATCACAGGAAAGTAAACTACCTGGTCATGGGGATACAACGTTAGTGTGGCAGTTGAGGTTATGAAGATTGCCGCTACAAAGTGGCAGCAGCTGTCACAGGACCAAGTTTACTGGCGGAACATGGGAGAAAAATTCATCCTGGATTGAGTGTAGGTAGGCTGATGATGATAAAGATACCTTATATAGATTACTGAACCAGTATGACTTGTGCATCCATAGACTTACGCTTTGCAATACAAGCTTACACAGGAGCCGAAAAAAATGAATCAACAATAATAATCGCGTCAGCGAAAACAGCCGTACGCGCACAAATATTTTCACCAAACCTAGCACTTGCAGCCATATTTAAATCGGCAGAGCATCCGTATATATAGAGTCTGTTAGTTGAGGTTAAAGGAGACGAAATCAGCATACGGTATTACGTTGCAAATCAAGAAGTATAGTAAATACTTGATTTCCATTATCGAGTCGGTCTTCTTCCCTGAACATTAACCAATCAATAACAATTTCTCGTAGGGACCCACGTGCCCTTTACTGATAGCAGTCACACCGAATAAGCATGTACGACTGTAATTATAGACAGCTGTGATGGTTGGTAAGTGTTCATTCTAAAAGACTGGGTGTGCCTACGCGGACACTAAAAATAAGTCAATAAACAAAAAGCACGGCTACGGCTATAGTTGTAAATTAAAACATCCGATGATTTCACCACATTCTCGAGAACATCATAAGTGGTAAACGCCTTACCCTATAAGGCCGTGGGGCAATTTAAACATTATAAACACAGTGGCACGCCCACTAGCAGGCACGTCTTGATTGATAACCCGAGGAATGTAGATGCGTTGCAGAAAGGGGGCGCTCCCTTTGCGAGGGAGCCAGGCCAGTCACACATGTCAACAGAGAGTCATTATTGTTCTGGCAACATGCTTTTCCGATCGCCCACTGCGGAAAAAAAAAGCGCAGAGTGCCCCGCTAACTGCCACCCCCGGAAGCATTAGCAACCGTCGGCTCAGGAAGCACGGGATCATTCATTCGAGAAGAATCGCCTCGGAATGAAAGGGCCTAAGACCGTGGAACACATTGTTGCCGTGCGTACAACAATCGGCGCTAATTAAATGGAGCTTCCAACGGAGATATTTGAGGCAGGAAGGCTGCGCACTGTGTTGCGTGTTTTAGTAGATAAGCGATGTATTATGTAGCTGCCAGAGAAAAAGTAATCTACACGCTCTGAAGGAGATGGACCCTACCAGGTGAAACTTATGCCACAAGCTCCTAGATCTTTAGCATGAAAAGTTTATCTAAACCAATTGGTTCCTCCTTGAGAGCTTACTTATATCTTTATTTCAATAACTGTTACGAACAAATAAATTCTGGATAAAATTTTGCGGGTCATTTGTAAGCCGTTCAGGCATTGCCTTAAGGAATGCTCTGATTAGGCGGGACTCACTTGCAAAGGCAGGAAATCTTGTGTTATTTGAGAATATAGACATGGCACTGCTAGAGGTAATGTGTTTCATTACCTCCCTTTAATTGGTATTTGTGGGGTGCATAAGCAGAGTTGTTCTCTTGACGTGCACGCATGAAACGGGCTGAATATTTTGGAAATTATGCATTTATTCTACTCTCTCATGGAGACTTTATTGGGGTTTTCTTGTTCAAACTCTAGCTACACTTTATAAAAACACAAATGGGGTTAAACGCGCAGCTTGAGGGCTCTAAGACACGAAAACTTCGGAATACCTTGGCCAACTTATGCCTCTATGCTCGATTAAACTACGGCACATAGGTATTTATGTAGTGAAAGTATCCACGGCCAACATTCCATGTTCAGACACAGAATGTTGTAGCTGCTTTAGTACTGCGGAGTGTAAAATCAATATACATATATATTAAACAGCAATAAACATTTATAAAATATGGAGTAGTACGTAAGCGCCCAGCCACTCGTGCGCCCCGATAGAATGATTACGCTTACAACCATGCATATAGTGATTTTTTTCAGCTTGCCTATTCACATCTTTCGTAATACACGAGGTAGGTTGGCAAAGGAGATTAGCCTTGTTACCCACCCATCTCTGACTCTTCGTGCTTCTTACTTTTTCGCCTCTTCATGTAAAATTCAGCAACAAGGTATTTTGGATGAGGTAGGTGGGAGAAAGAGGAGGGGGCATAATAATATTATTGAGCAGTCCTAACCGGCCTATAAATATATTTAGGACATAATAAAAGCAAGTACTACACTATACTGTAAACCTTAGGCATGGAAGACAGTGCTGCTTGCGTTTATTGCGGCAGCAGTGAAACGATATAGCAGTTTCTCTGTCACTGCCCTCATTGCAGCGTGAAAAGACGGCAGATAGCCGCTGCGTTAGCTCTTCTTGAGGACAGACCCCTGTCAGAACAGTCAGTGCTTGAAAGGTGACATGATCTGTCTTCACATAGAAAATCAGTGAAGGCCTTATCGAACTTTTTGCGTGGTAGTGGCCTATTGAATAGGCTATAGCACCCCAGCTCAATTTTTTTCTTTTCTTTTTCGCGCGTCTATATCGCTGTTAACTTTCTTTCCCATCTTTGTTTCCTATTCTTCCTTCTCTTAGTGCAGGGTAGCAAACCAGATGCTCCACTTTCTGGTTAACCTCCTTGCGTTTCCCTCATTTTATTTTCTCTCTCTTAAGCTGTATGATTTTAGGAAGCTGCACTGGTGAAAAAGTGGCAACATATAAACATCACTGATGTAATCATGACTGTTTTTAGTTTTGTTTACCTTTTCGTACTTCATACTGGCCTTCTAGTTTTCCTTTTTTGAATCTGATTGATTTGTGGGGTTTAACGTCGCAAAACCACCATATGATTATGAGAGACGCCGTAGCGGAGGGCTCCGGAAATTTCGACTACCTGGGGTTTTTTAACGTGCACCCAAGTCTCAGTACATGGGCCTACAACATTTCCGCCTCCATCGGAAATGCAGCCGCCACAGCCGGGATTTGATCCCGCAACGTACGGATCAGCAGCCGGGTAGCTTAGCCGTGGCGGGGCCTTTTTTGAGTCACTTTAGTACCGATACCGCATACTTGTTTATCATTCACTCTTTGAAACTACTTCAAAAAACACAGTCAAAAAGTCTTTCTTTTCCCGGGTACTAGCGAGAAAACGAGCACACGGCAGCAGAACTGAAATGAAAATCAGAGAAACAAAAAAGGAAATATTCTTTCGCACCACTGACAAAGCGCAAGCTAAAAATAGATTGCCCCTAATCTCGTTTACTCGGCAGGCACGCCACTCAAATCAGCCCAACGATCGCTTATGATGCGAGAGAAATTCTCGACGTGTAGCGCAGCGAGAGTAAACGCTGACGAAAAATCGCCCTCGAGGCTCATAGCGACCTGATGTAGCGCGCCCTGTCAACACAGTAGCAAAATTATGCTGATGAGACCGCCAGATGGCTTCCGCGAGTCAACTAACATCACTAGTGCACTCGACGTTTATTGAGGCGTGAAATTAGAGTGATTGCTGCTCTCCCGCTCCTGATACGGTGCGACAAACTTGTCGCTCTCCAAGAGCGTATTTCTTCGCCGGAGTGCTAAATTCTCTTTGCGTCTACTTCGAGACCAGCAACCTGGAGTGCGTTTTGGCTGTTGAGTCTACGAGGCAATCACAATTTGCCTCTTCACAACCAACGACTTTTTTTTATATTACTATGCAGTTCTTTGCAGGAACTGCTACTCTTCCTTCTACCGTCGCCAGGAGCGTGGTATTGGCGAAGACATCTTCTGCTGATCGCAAGCATAGTCAACACACTCAAAAAACAACTCGTAGCGAAGGGAACCAGTAGTATTTCTAGTAGAAAGTAGTAGTATAGTATAGTAGTGGTGGTGACGGTAGTAGTAGCAGTAATAGTAGCAGTGGTCGTGACGACGGTGGTGGTGGTAGTACTATTATTAGTAGTAGTACTTTATATAGCGGGAAGAGTAGTAAGACGGTATGTATGCAGAAGAATAAAAAAGGTTGAAGAGAAGCACGTATTGTAGTGTAGCTCCCAAGCTCAAGCAGCCGACACCTAAACAGCGGTCATCAGCGAAAGAGAATGTACTGCACACAGATTACTCTTTTTATTTCACTTTTGGAAAATTATCGACATTGCACATGCATACGAGAAAGATTTCATTTTATACGCTGGTTTTTGCCGTGTCTCACTAAAGATGCCATTTTAGTAAGCCCGAGCTTGATAGTAAGAACTGCCCTTAATACCTTATGTACTGCTATTGGGCTATGACGAACGCATTTATGATAGAGTTTTCTGATTAAGGCTCGTGAACTTAGATTTAAATGCCCGTTAAGGAATTACAGGTGGTAGAAATTTTCTTAGCCCTCCACTATGGCGTCCCATAAGTATATGGTGGTTTTGAAGCATTAAACGCTAAGACAATAAAAAATAGATGGAAAGCATTTCCAAAAAAGAAATGCAATCCGAATTTCATGTAGCGATATGGGTTTCCTTAAAGCATGTATTGCGTTGCAGATTATTAGAGTTACACGAGGCAGTTGATGATTGATTTGTAGGGATTAATGTTACAAAACCACCAGTATGATATGAGAGACGTCCTAGTGGAGGGCTCCACAAATTTCGACCACCTGGGGTTCTTTAACGTGCATCCAAATCGAGCACACGGGCCTACAACATTTCCGCCTCCATCGGAAATGCAGCCGCCACAGCCGGGATTTGATCCCGTGACCTGCGGGTCAGCAGCTACACGAGGCGTCGGCACACGTGAAATGTGCGAAGAATGAATGGTGCCAAGCTTTCTACTGATTACTAAGTGCGCGACGCAGGCGAGTGTGGTACTTTACAAAGGCGTAGAGGGTACTTCACTAATTGGGAAAAGGAAGAATTATGCTGCAGGGAGCATGTCGCAACTGTATTTGTAGTAGGCATTGTAGGATAGCGTGAAACGGTCATTGTTACGGCCACAAATGTTAAATTTCTTGTGGGACGGTCGAAGGCGAGGTGAACTGATCCGATTACGCTGTCGCGTTCCACCATTTAGGCGAAGCTCAAGGGTCAAGATTTCCCTAAGAAGCTGTTGTAGCTCGCCTAGTTTGTGTGGTGTCACCAAGAAACTCTGCAACTGGGTGGGCATCGCAGCCATTAGCCAAGACCTACTACCGTCTAAAGGAGGTCCCAGTGTGAAACGTGAACGAACACCCGAAAAAAGTGGAAGAAAAAAGCAACAGAAGAAAGAGAAAGCAAAATATATAGAGAAATGAATAGAATGAAAATATAAATGAAGAGACAGGCGAAAAAACAAAAGAAAAGGGGGTAAAAAATGAATAGAATAAAAATGAAGACAAAAAATACTTGAAAAGACAGCAGCTGAGAGAGAGAGAGAAATAGATAATGAAATGAAAGAAATAATATCTAGGTTTTACGTCCCACAAGCATCATACCATTATGATATTGATTAAAAAATTATTCCGGGGTAGCTGTAAATCGGTGTATACTTTCCAATTGTGTATTGATTCAGCAGTATAGAGAAAATTGAAGCACCAACTTCTGTGGTTCAATGATGTCACAACTGTGAACACCACTCGCGTACAAAACATAATTTACAAGACCACTTCAGCCGTTGTTCGAGAGTGCGATTATGATCCAAACGTGTGGATTGATATCCCCTGCCTTTCTTTTCCACAACTGCTACCATGTAGCTCTGGTGTGTGAACTTTCTGTGCAATAAGTTGTGTAATTTTTTCTCTTAGAGAGATAACACTAGCGCTTAAAAGGCTATGTTAGCGCTCGCAAGCAGCCTATACGAGACATTCTCTGAAGAGGTGGGAAACGTTTTAACGGTGTTCGGTCAACACTTTTTGGCGGACCGAAAGAACGAGTGTTTACACATGTATATTGTCTGATGGTGAGTGGCCCACTTTCTTAAAACACGACACTTTAGGTGCGGCCGTGTTTTCTATAATACACAGTGGACATGTATTTTTGATACCAAAGTTTTAGTTATGAGGGGTCCATTTAAGTGTCTTATGTTTCTTTCGCCAACACCTATCTATCGTGAAGTAGTGTAAAGTACAGAATAAAAACCTCAAATCCGTAATGCATTTCACATTTGTAAAGGATCGAGGGGCAACAGCCACATTGAGACAAGCTGGTACGTATACGAGAGTGCATGTAATGGTATGATGTTCGTAGAGAAATACAAAGCCTTTTTTTTTTGGATTTTGCGGCTTCAACCATAAAACGCGCCTTCGAGTATGACCATTATTTACCGCGGCTTTCAGGAACGCATTACGTCTTGTGTGTCTCGGTAACACCCATTTGGGATCAGTTTGCTCGTTTGCTCTGCTGCATATAAGAATAGCGACAAAAAATGATATTCGTACAAGCGGTGTTTGAATCATGGTACTATAAGAAACAGCTCTGCAAAATTTCAAACTGTATAGTAATGTAGATAGAACTGTTCGATTCCCCGTAAACAGGTAGAATAAAGAAGCTTGTAAACAAAAAAGGACATTTTGCATTCAAACACGCATTATTCCGCGCCAACAAATGTGCCTTTGTGAATAAAAAAGAACATAACGGAAGAAAACGACATTGAGCACGAGAAATATGCGTATTGGAATGAAGCAAATTTTTTCATAGCAGCGAAAACTAAGACATTTCTTCGCAATGGGCTGGCTAAGCTGCTTCACACCTTTCAGAAAGACATCTCAACCTTCTGAACTTCTCATTGACAAAGTTTAGCATTAAGACAGGAATTATGCTCACTTTATTGTATCTTATAGTGGTGCGCCAATCGCAAATCCATTTAAAATCTGTCATGCTAGTACACACCCATGCGAAGAGTAAAAACTAAAAAAGAAAGCGCCGCAGATCTCAGGAAAAGAAAAAGGCTCTTCACGTTGAAAAGTCGACAGGCTGAATTACAGTGTTTTGCTGGCTTTCTGAAGCGTCTTCGTCAATGAAAGACGAGAGCCGATGAATAATTCATCGCTCACGAGAGGGCACTATAGCTGAGTGTGTACATCACTTCAGAGCTAGGACATCTCACCTTCCTTGGCAAACGTCACTGAACACTGGCTTCGCAACTACTTTGCGTGAAAATTGAAAGCACTGAGTGCTACACAAACAATATAACATCATTGAAAAAGAATCAAGATCAAGTGGCGCTTTATGTAAATATGCACAGTAGCCACGGTGTTTGACGAATTTTATAGTGTGGGATTTCATGGTTGAACCTCCGTGCTGCTACGTATAAGTATAAACACGTTCTCAATAGATCACAATGAAACGACCACTAAATCAGCTTGTAGCATTAATGCCAATGCTTGAAGATGAATGCCGAAACATGCTTCATGATGTGTGAATATCCAACCATATTTATTACCCCACTCTTTCCCATTATGCGTATGAGATAAAAAAACGTGCACTATGCATTACATCTTCCGACGTTGCCACATGCACATGCTCTAGATTTACAAAGGTAATATTCGCCCCTGATGAGTGAAGTGCTACATCAAAAAGTTGAAATTGTTGTGAAACATACGAAGCCGTATTTTATCGTGAACTTCAAATCATAAGATAACGTTATGAAGTTCAAGTGCAGAAACCCAATTTCATGCATATGCATTTTTTAAAAGATGCAGACACAAATGAATCGTAAGCGCACTCTTCACTGGCCCTAAAGTATTCTTTATTTTGTTCCTTGCGTATATCACCTTCCTTACCGATAAAGTACCAAATAAGAGTTTATGTTCTTGCTCATTTTTGCACGCCGTTTTAAAGATTTGTTGCGTATCATACTAAATGTAAACCAATTGAAGTTTCATTCGCCCACCATTGGTGTAATATACCTCTGGTGCCTTTCAGGTGTGTGTATGCGGTTTTCCCTGAGTTTCGTGTTCAAAGTGTATACTCCTACGAAAGCATTGCGATCGTTACAAAAGTGAACTAACCAGGGTGCTGTCAACGCCCTATTTCAACGTCCGCGGAAAAGAAACAAGCAAAACCGAACAATGACAAATCTGGGCGAACAAAGTAAAGTGTACGCACGCTATACAAGTATAACTTAAGTGACTCATATGTGACACAACAGCGTGGAAGGATTCCTGCGAATGAAATTAAGGCACGCGTCGACGTCATCTTGGGATGTTTACGCAGAGGTGTCATCATTAATTAGACTCGGTGGGGGAGAGAGAAAAAATAAGGAGAAAGGCGGGGAGGTTAACGAGAGCTGAGCCCAAAACAAAAACCCTGAAGGGCTTGCTCGCAGGCAGAAGAATGGAAAACAAAATCAGGAACCATAAATTGTGCTCTTACTTAAGGTGCCTTTCTGCACCTTGAAATATTTGCTTGTCTTGCGCAGCACAAAAATGAGAGAGGAAAAGACGGTGACGTTGAAGAAATATCTGGCAACCACGCGCCGGCTCGGAACTCTTACTAAGCTGTCTGCGTTTACATTTAGGTGCAGCAGCCTCCAAAACTGACAGAGCGTAAAACGTCTTTGACGTACACTGTTTGGCGTTCTTTGAAAACACTTACACCTCGCAGTTGTAAAGATCGTGGTATTATATCCCGTGTTCGCACGGACGACCAAGAAGGTGCAAAAGAGGAAAGTTTTTTTTAAGAGGTGTTTCTCGTTGTGCGCCTCGAAAAAGCTTTGGTATACAAGCGTTTGTTTAGTATCTGAGGAAGCGCGTAAAAGCAGACGTCTTAGACAAACATTTACCTTGCTCTTTTGTAAACTGCAGAAACGAAACTTTAACAATAAGCTGAATGAACGGTGAAAAGACAAGTGCGGATAAAATACCATCGGGAAGAGTTTAGGCTCATCCCCGATTGCTCTCAAAGTTTCATTTCTGTAATACTTTGTACAAAGAGTAAAGATGACCATAGCATGTGAATGTAAGAATTGGGACTGTCACACTCTGAGATCAATAATAGAACACCCAACTAACGAAGACCGCACCTCAAGGAACAGCACATGAAAGCACGACCGAGGTACACACCACAGGTAATCACTACAGGTAAGGACAACGCGTGCCGAAAAATGTTTAGTGCCCAAAGTTAAACAGAGTGCAGGAAGAAAGCAAAAAAAAGTAGCTCATCAGAGCACGTAATAAAGTTCGGCTGGCTTGCTCACAGTTAGAAATAAATGAGCCACATGTCTTTATGGCGTTTCGGGCTTCCACTGAAATGCGAGGGTTTCTGCTCCCTAACTCTGTTGGGCACCTTGTGCGCTTTGTAAAGCTTGCATTTTCTTTACGAAGACCCGAGAACCACTTCACGTTTGTCTCATCCTTTTATCCGCAGTTGTACCAACAAACTGAAGTTGTTCCAGGTAGTGCAGTACCCGGAACAATTCTGTTAGTTACCTTCAACCCCCGTCTCCTCCCTCCACTTTTTTTTCTTGGAATTCCAATACCGGAACGGCCAAAGAGAACGAATTGGTTTTGTAAAGTTTCTTACTTCGCAGAACGCACCCAATGCTGTATAGTCTCTGAAACGGCGGAAGATAAATCTCATGTTTCGTTTTTAATAACAGGCTTTCGAAATTAATTTTTATTTTGTTTTCTCTGCATATGCTCTTTGCTTTCCCCCGTCTGTGGAATATAGACATTAAAATTTGCAAGCTGGGAAAAATATGGACCTTCACTATTTGGCATGATGACTAATACCGCGGATAATAATTAAACTTTAACTTGGGCGAGTTGTTTTGTATTTGGTGGAAAGAGCAGCGATTTCACTAGCTCTTGGTGTCTTGGCTTTCTCTCAGTCGCGCTGGCCATTTAAGCAAGACTGACCACTTATCAAAGCTTTATCGTCATCGTTTTTTTTTCTTTCCTTGCTGGCTAACCTGCACACGATGAATTACATAAATGACCCCCTACAGCAATAAGCTGCTTGCTGAGATATTTTTATTTATTTAGAAAAGCAGCATCGCCAGAGCAACCTTAAAAGACACGCAGGCGTACGACCCGCCAATCCATGTAGCCTGCGGACGTTTGTCTGCGTGCAGATGTTCGAAGTCGTCTGCCGGACCACTTATCAACAATAAATCACGAGTATCACTGATTCATTGGCTTTTTATTAGCAACACTTCTTAAAAATTTATAATTTCGCATCAGCTGTACCTCTGAACGATGCTGCTAGTCTGCTAAATCTATTGTTCTTCGCGCTCTCTCGCCATCCTTTTTTTCCAGCTGTTACCGTTTCGTGAGAACCTATTGCACGTCTTGAGTAACATGAAACGGTTAGGTTGGCGAGAAGGCGAAGTTTAGCGTAAATAATCAACGAGCTTTTCTACCTAATGCACTGGCTCAATGAACAGCAAACAAGGGCTGCAATAGAATGATTTGCTGCTACTTGTAAAACTGTGGCTCTTGCCGACACTGCCATTTTCGCTCCCTCGCCCTCTGCGCTTGGCAAATTAAATGGCATGACCGATGGGCCAAGCAAATCAATGAACATTGCTTAGTGTATGGCCTTACGAAGCTGCGCCAAGGAAGCTCGATATATGGATGTATCAGCGAAATAGCCCCACTCGTTAAGAGAAGTCGTATTGAACGGTTAAAACCAAACTGAGTGAGTTAAATAGCGCTCGCTGCACACTACCAGTTAAGCTTAAGTTGATAGCTCTTTCAAATGAAGTGCTACATCAAAAAGTTGAAATTGTTGTGAAATATACGAAGCCGTATTTTATCGTGAACTTCAAATCATAAGATAACGTTATGAAGTTCAAGTGCAGAAACCCAATTTCATGCATATGCATTTTTTAAAAGATGCAGACACAAATGAATCGTAAGCGCACTCTTCACTGGCCCTAAAGTATTCTTTATTTTGTTCCTTGCGTATATCACCTTCCTTACCGATAAAGTACCAATAAAAGTTTGTGTTCTTGCTCATTTTTGCACGCCGTTTTAAAGATTTGTTGCGTATCATACTAAATGTAAACCAATTGAAGTTTCATTCGCCCACCATTGGTGTAATATACCTCTGGTGCCTTTCAGGTGTGTGTCTGCGGTTTTCCCTGAGTTTCATCTTCAAAGTGTATACTCCTACGACAGAATTGCGATCGTTACAAACGTGAACTAACCAGGGTGCTGTCGACGCCCTATTTCAACGTCCGCGGAAAAGAAGCAAAAAAACCGAACAATTACAAATCTGGGCGAACAAAAGAAAGTGTACGCACGCTATAGAAGTATAACTTAAGAGACTCATATGTGACACAGCAGCGTGGAAAGATTCCTGCGAATGAAATTAAGGCACGCGTCGACGTCATCTTGGGATGTTTACGCAGAAGTGTCATCATTAATTAGACTCGGTGGGGGAGAGAGAAAAATAAGGAAAAAGGCGGGGAGGTTAACGAGAGCTGAGCCCAAAACAAAAACCCTGAAGGGCTTGCTCGCAGGGAGAAGAAAGGAAAACAAAATCAGGAACCATAAATTGTGCTCTTACTTAAGGTGCCTTTCTGCGCCTTGAAATATTTGCTTGTCTTGCGCAGCCCAAAAATGAGAGAGGCAAAAGACGGTGACGTTGAATAAATATCTGGCAACCACGCGCCGGCTCGGAACTCTTTTACCAGCTTCCTGCGTTTACATTTAGGTGCCAGCAGCCTCCAAAACTTACAAGCGTAAACGTCTTTGACGTACACTTGTTTGCGTTCATTGAAAACACTTACACCTCGCAGTTGTAAAGAGCGTGGTATTATATCCCGTGTTCGCACGGACGACCAAGAAGGTGCAAAAGAGGAAAGTTTTTTATAACAGCCGGTGTTATAAGCGTTGGCCTGAGGAAGCGCGTAAAAGCAGACGTCTTAGACAAACATTTACCTTGCTCTTTTGTAAACTGCAGAAACGAAAACTGAATGAACGGTGAAAAGACAAGTGCGGATAAAATACCATCGGGAAGAGTTTAGGCTCATCCCCGATTGCTCTCAAAGTTTCATTTCTGTAATACTTCGTACAAAGAGTAAAGATGACCATAGCATGTGAATGTAAGAATTGGGACTGTCACACTCTGAGATCAATAATAGAACACCCAACTAACGAAGACCGCACCTCAAGGAACAGCACATGAAAGCACGACCGAGGTACACACCACAGGTAATCACTAAAGGTAAGGACAACGCGTGCCGAAAAATGTTTAGTGCCCAAAGTTAAACAGAGTGCAGGAAGAAACCAAAAAATGTAGCTCATCAGAGCACGTAATAAAATTCGGCTGGCTTGCTCACAGTTAGAAATAAAATGAGCCACATGTCTTTATGGCGTTTCGGGCTTCCACTGAAATGCGAGGGTTTCTGCTCCCTAACTCTGTTGGGCACCTTGTGCGCTTTGTAAAGCTTGCATTTTCTTTACGAAGACCCGAGAACCACTTCACGTTTGTCTCATCCTTTTATCCGCAGTTGTACCAACAAACTGAAGTTGTTCCAGGTAGTGCAGTACCCAAAACAATTCTGATAGTTACCTTTCAACCCTCCCCTCCTCCCTCCACTTTTTTTTTTCTTGGAATTCCAATACCGGAACGGCCAAAGAGAACGAATCGGTTTTGTAAAGTTTCTTACTTCGCAGAACGCACCCAATGGTGTATAGTCTCTGAAACGGCGGAAGATAAATCTCATGTTTCGTTTTTAATAACAGGCTTTAGAAATGAATTTTTTATTTTGTTTTCTCTGCATATGCCTTTGCTTTCCCCTGTCTGTGGAATATAGACATTAAAATTTTGCAAGCTGGGAAAAATATGGACCTTCACTATTTGGCATGATGACTAATACCGCGGATAATAATTAAACTTTAACTTGGGCGAGTTGTTTTGTATTTGGTTGAAAGAGCAGCGATTTCACTAGCTCTTGGTGTCTTGGCTTTCTCTCAGTCGCGCTGGCCATTTAAGCAAGACTGACCACTTATTAAAGCTTTATAGTCATAGTTTCTTCCTCTCCTTGCTGGCTAAGCTGCACACGATGAATTACATAAATGACCCGCTACAGCAATAAGCTGCTTGCTGAGATATTTTTATTTATTTAGAAAAGCAGCATCGCCAGAGCAACCTTAAAAGACACGCAGGCGTACGACCCGCCAATCCATGTAGCCGGCGGACGTTTGTCTGCGTACAGATGTTCGAAGTCGTCTGCCGGACCACTTATCAACAATAAATCACGAGTATCACTGATTCATTGGCTTTTTATTAGCAACACTTCTTAAAAATTCATAATTTCGCATCAGCTGTACTTCTGAACGATGCTGCTAGTCTGCTAAATCTATTGTTCTCCGTGCTCTCTCGCCATCCTTTTTTTCCAACCTGTTACCGTTTCGTGAGAACCTATTGCACGTCTTGAGTAACATGAAACGGTTAGGTTGGCGAGAAGGCGAAGTTTAGCGTAAATAATCAACGAGCTTTTCTCCCTAATGCACTGGCTTAATGAACAGTAAACAAGGGTTGCAATAGAATGATTTGCTGCTACTTGTAAAACTGTGGCTCTTGCCGACACTGCCATTTTCGCTCCCTCGCCCTCTGCGCTTGGCCAATTAAATTACATGACAGATGGGCTAAAAATATTAGTGAACATTGCTTAGTATGTGGCCTTACGAACCTGCGCCAAGGAAGCTCGATATACGGATGTATCAGCGAAATAGCCCCACTCGTTAAAAGAAGTCGTATTGAACGGTTAAAACCAAACTGACTGAGTTAAATAGCGCTCACTGCAGACTACCAGTTAAGCTTAAGTTGATAGCTATTTCAAATGAAGTGCGCCATTGGCAAAGTTACTCTGAATTGAGCGAAATTTTGGGAAGTTGTGCATAAGCTTCTGTATTGATCACTTCTGCAAAAAGAGACGACAGCTCATTGTGGTTACTGTGTTTACTCCGAGTTTAATTACTCCTACACAAGCATGGCTCTACAGCAAAACATCTCAATATTACTTCTGCTAAAGTTTTTCGAGATTTTCATCGATATATTGATATGCGCATGACGAAAGGCGACTCTCGTTTCTCAATTCCTGCATCATCGACATAGAAACGGCCAAGAAGCCAGCTGTTTCGTATAAACTCATTGGTGGAACGTAAAAGATGCTGCCGAATATATATTTAATAGGTTAAATATTTACAAAAAATATGTTACAAGCTTAATATGACAAAATGTTAGGTTATGAACTACTCAAACATATAGACTGTTGTTTGGGTATATAATTATGAAACCACTTTTCGGCAACATCACTGTGTGACCCCCTGTCAAACCTGCGCTGTGTGCGTAGTGTGTGTGTTATGCCCAAAGCGTATCTTCTCGTTTTCTTTCTGTTTTTCTCCATCATTCCCCTCTCTTCAAGCATAGCGTAGCAAACTGAACATAGTCTAGTTAACCTCCCTACCTTTTTTATAATCATCCTCTCTCTCTACCTTCAATGCATAGAACCATTTTATGGTGCTACATTGAAATGAATGTCATTGAAAGCAAAATGTCTTCAAGAATCTTGCATAATAATTACAAGATAGTCCTGGTGATTCACAACAACTATTGATACGAGAAACCCAAACGTATGACTTTTCTTTGAGATATTTTCTAACACATACTGATAACTTTCTAAGGTACCTCTATTTACCCTATTTTGGTCAGCACTACAATATTTTTTATTTATTTTTGGAGAGCTCTAATGTACTTTTAGCTTAGAACAATCGAAATATTTAATTGTAAGGAAAGCCGAACCATCCCATAGGAGCTGTTAACTTTAAAATAGCGTCACCTCAAAATACTGATTACACTCCGCAAGAACATATCTCAGTTTTCATTGGTTATTCTTGGGAAGAGCGTCACCTCAATATACTGATTACACTCCGCAAGAGCATATATCAGTTTTCATTGGTTATTCTTGGGAAGCCGAATACCATGACAAAGATAAAAAGGTGTGAAAAGGGTGAAATATTTAGCATAAGCTAAAGTGAAGGCTGATATTATCGATCATCACAGCGGCGGTCACCCTTCCGAGCACAAAGGCGTAGGCGAGAAAGGTACATAATAAAATCGCAGCAGCCAGAGGGTCGCAGATTGCGCTTAAATGTGAAAGCGCGTGAAGACAGAAGCTTGGCGTCACTGCCGCTGGAGTGATCTCAAAAGCTCGTTTCATCCATCTTGCTCGCGCCATCAGATCTATGCCTCCGTCGAGGTTTTCATTCCAACGCGTGCGAAACCTCATCGTTCTAAGTTATTCGCCGCTCGCGATGGGCGCGTCGGGTTAATCTATTGTTCTTTCTTCGCGAACTTTATTGTAGCTTTTACTGAAACACTTTTCCGGGGAATCTCATCTATTGGTCTTCCTCTGCTGTGAGGTAACACTGCTTCATTTACACTTGTGACTTTCTTACTTTCAAAGAAAAGTAAAGCTGTTTTCATAGTTTTCTCTAGTACTAAATGCAAGATAAAGATTTTTTTATTATTTTTTTCGGGACATTTTGGGTGCTTCAACCAGGCAAATTGTTCTCGGTAGAAAGACTGTGCTGTATAATAAGCACACGCGCCAATCGCCCTCGGCATGAAACTCATTTATCAAAGCTTCCCTGACCTCTTTTCGTTAAGTCGCTTATTTCTGTTCGTCTTGGAGCCCTGCAGACTTCCCACAAAATTTCACTTTTAAATATAGAAATGAAAGTCAAGACACCACCATCACAGTGACCTGAAAAGAACGACGTTGGTTCCCATAATTTTGATGAAGTACTGACACACATTTCATGCATTTTTTTTACTTGCGTTATTTACCTACGTAATCCTGTGATGCTTCAATATTAGGAAACATTGTAGAAGACATAAATTTGAATATTTAAGTATCAGTGTGAGTTTGTGTGCGACTGTGCGACTTCTTCGATTAATTGCGTTTATAGCCTAAAAAGTGTGCAAACAAAGAAGGGTGGAGAGATTAATAAAGAAATACTCCATTACGAGCCTCACAATGACAATCATAACCTATACCCAATAGCATATACTAGAACCTTCTGCGAGAAGGTTCTGGCCTCAAGGCACCTCACCTACATTTTACTGCATATTGCGGGTGCGAGTCGGGACGGTGCAAGAGCACAACATACTAGTCTTCATAGTGTCCTAGTTGTACATCGCACAAAAAGCAATGAGTGTAAAGTAGGCAATTAAGTGTACCACGAATGCGGTGTTGAATGAGGAATGAGCGCCATAAATGGTGTCCCACGAAGTGTTTTTAAATGTCCCCCAAAATAACCAATCTGTCAAATGACAATGTTCTGTCAACGCGAATGGGGCTCATTCGCTTCAAGATATTTAAGGCTACGTACCTAGTCTCTCGCATCAGCCGATCCCTTTACGTGGACCGACAGAAACAGTGAATATCATGGTTACAAGCACAGTGTCGAAGCCATCTGCTCAAGAAAATCACTACGGGCGCATACCCTGTGCTCTGAGGTCAAAGTTGTCAAATAGAGCGCTCTACAATGCCAGCCTGCTAATCAGCAATGATATCTCTGTTCGGCCGCGTACTCAGTGCCCCCGGCTCAAGAAAAGACAGAATCAAGAACATACTCAATGGCCAAAGCTGGTGGACAACACTGCGATAATGGGAAGAGCTTAGTTGGAAACGAAAATACCTTAAAGAGAGTGCTTATTTTAAAGAAGCATACTTAAATTATTTAGCTAAATATATATAACTGTATACACGTATTCTCCACTCCGCGGTGATTTCTAAAGTACTTTCAAATTTGATGATTTCCATGCAGCCCTTCCGAGTGCGGAGTCTCCGACGGCATACAGTTTGCTTTGACTCAGTGGGGCACATACGCAGCTTTTTTTTTATATTTGTGTCGTCAGAACTGAAAAAAAAACGTTTTATTAGGAAGCAAAGATTTATTAGGAAGCATTAGGAAGCATACATAATCTTCCTCTCTATCAGGACAGCAGAAATATAAACATGTTCTCTGCACAAAAAAAGCTGCTACGCGCATTCTTTAAAAAACATAAGAAGGAAAAAAGGCTACAAGTTACTTCTGGACTATAAAACAACTAGTGATAACAGAACAGACGTTTGAGTCTTCTAAAAACAATGTTGCGCTTAGGCTCGAATCCTCTTTGTACGTTGCAACATCACGAAAGGATAATGCCGGCAGGCAAACATTTCTTTTGCGCGACTGGAATGCAAACAACCAGAAGTACTTTTCTTTAGAGTCACCAAGAAGGAGGACTGTGCATCCCCTCAATATGGTAATCCAGGCTCTTTAACACTCGCAATGCATACAAAGCATACTCAGTTCTGAGTGTCTGACAAGCGTGGCCTTTACTAAGAAGCGATCTGCTTTCACTGCGATAAGCAGCTCTATGATGTGAAGCAAGCTTCGTGTGGAAAGTACGTAGGTTCAGAAAGCTTACCTTAATTTTTGCTGGCGGCCATGAAGAACGAAAACTTTCAGCAGATCCTTCGCATTGTGAAGTCGTTTTCACGCGAAGCGGTTAGCGAGGCTACGCTGTATCTGCCTTCCCCTGCCCCCTCTCCTTCTTTCCTTCTTTTCTAAACACGCATCATTCTATAACGCCGTTCAATCCTGGCTTGGCTAATTAAGCGTCAAAAATAAGCCAGTTGATTTATCAGAAAATTTTCAGCGGAATATTGAACAGCGAATTGGTTATTTAAAGCAGTTAATTTTTATTATGGCATTTTATCATCAAAAATGGTAGGGTGCCTAATGCAGGGCTCCTTCAGCCCTTGCTATCATATCTGCTACTTGGACCAGTCAAAGCTGATCCTCCTATAGGATGAGCTGGACAGCAGTGCCTCCTATTTTTCCTATGTGTTGTTCATGTTGGGGTGTTCTTCACTGAGTGGCGTACGCTTCCACGTGATGTAAAACAGAGTTGGCGTGCTCCCGCACCACGGAGATATATTTTTTATGCTGTGGGTAGAATAAAGGTAGTCCTGTGTGAGTTGGTGTGTGTATTTGTCCGGAGTCTGCGTAGCGCCGTAGATTCTATTGATGCGAGATCATTATGCGGTGCTGGATACATTTCGACATTAACCCTGCAATACTGAACAATTTTTGCTGCGTATTCAGAGTCCGCTGTAGCCTTCATGGAGGCTCAATGGTTTGAGATGCCTCGAGCCGTGTGGTCTACGAACTGATGCCCATATGACCTGGCACCCAGACTATGTTCTGGGTGTATTTGGTTGAGATGTCCTTAAAAGAATATTTAGAATTTTGTATGCCTTTGTACGTACTTCTTTCGTATTTCCTACCTGAAACTTTCGAATTCGTTGACAGTGGGGCAATTTCTCTCTCGGCCTTCCTTTCTTACCTATTCGATTGTTACCTCTCCCACTTCTGTTGGGGAGACTTACGCTATTGAAGCACGGCTTGCAAGTTTTGCTTTTCAGTACGCGACCATTTCCACCGTTTTCGTAGCGTTTGACTGATATGGTGAGTGTCTGTAATTCTCTATAGGTTGTTTGTCCGAGACGAAGCTCCCGATGGCCTAGCCTTGTCGGCGTCTGTCACGCTACACAAAACCGAAACCGAAACTTAACACTTGCACAACGAGAGGCGAGAACACCTTTGTAAAATCCAACCTTATTCGTACATAAATCAAGTATATGACAGCCCAATAGATGATCATCTGCGTTGTCCATCCGTCATTCTGTCCATCCATCCGTCCGTGCATGCGCACGTAGTCCATCCTACCATCTTTCCGTCTTTTATACAACTCAGCAAATTCGACGTAAACTTACGGACCTTAGGACCTAGCTTCAGTTATTAGTCATCATTCACTACGGAGAGATATGAAATTTTGTCTTCTAAGTAAACTGTAGTTGCTTTTCTTCTCCCCAGTATCCAGAGTTCGATTCCTGTTCTTCGGTAGTGATATATATTGCAGAGTCTTTGAGAAGGAAGGACCAATTCTTGGTTCTTCGGGCCTGTACTTGTACGCCGAGGCTAATCCTGTGGAGCTGTGGAGTTGCTTCAGGGTAGTGCTTGCAGTCGGAGGTTAATTAGGGTTGGCAGTTGTGCTTCAGTCAGCTCCTAATTGTGTTGTAGGAGGCCAGACGCTAATAGCTTCTCAGCCGAAGGTCTTTGTAGCAGTCGTAGAGCTGCTTTATACGCCATACTTATTTGGTCCGCCTCTTCCTTAATCTTTATATTCATGTGGTGCTAGGGTAGGATACTATAATCTGCTGACGGCTAAGCTTTTTACCAAATGGCATGCGTCTTGCTCTTTAGTCCTGCTCGACTGTTGGCTACTCGGACGGTCGTACGCTAAAGTTTGTCAAGCTGTTGCTTATTCACTTATATTCAATGGGTTGAGACACTGATTGCACAATAGTCCACATCCCTAAGAATTGAACGGTTGTTCTCTCTGGAATGATATTGCGCACTCATTTTACTTCAAGTAAATGCTCGAGTCTGTTCTCTGTCCTATTACTTTTGGAGGATAAAATGAGCTCCAAGTGGTCAACTAAGCACTGAAGTCCTCTTTCCAATCTCTAATTTTTTATTATTTTAGCTAGGTTACTAGTTGGAGCCGCTCTTACCCTTCTGCCAAAATGCCCGTCTTTGTAAATACTGTTATATCATCTGCATTGAAGGAGCATCAGCTGTCTAGAGTTCCTTCGAGTTTTTGGCAGGACTAATCATGGCTATGTTGAAAATGGTGGGAAATATGAAAGCTTTTTGTAACGTGCCTTTCCGAAGGAGCACTGAAAACAATGGTGAACAATTATTTCTTCCTGAATTATTGAATCTAACTGGGCTAGACATAATCTGTCTTTTACAACATGTAGTGGTTCGCAACCTAAGGCTTACTAATGTTTAAGCCTGCTGGCAAAATTATTTCCTTCTTACTCTCTGCGTTGCCGTGGTTTTGCTAAAAAAAGCATTCTTTTTAATATGTGATGCGGATAGGTAGGTCGCTGTCAAAGAGATAGCGCAGGTACAATAAGCGAACATCGAAGCAATCAAGCAAAAATAAAATAAATATATGCATAAAAGAGAAATACTTTGACATAAGAAATATCGCCAGCTCAGTCATCTAACGATATCACCTTGAAAATGAGATATAACTCCTCAACGACCATCACGCTGATTATGTTGCTTGCACGGACATTCGAATGGCACCAAAGCGCAACGCAGATGCTCGTGCATGAAGTAGCATCGAGGAAAAAACAATAAGCGCCAACAAATACACGGTGAACTTGTGGAAAACTTGTGCCAGTGACGTAAATGTGCACGCAGCGCAGCATCGTCGTCCCAACGTTATTGCTGAGACAATGATGAAAAATAGATAGATACTCGGCTTTTTGGTCTGTGTGAAGAGAGAAGAAAACATTTTTTCTTTTTTCGTACCATGCCGACTTTGAGTCGGAACTTACGAGATTCTGATGACTTTCTGATGACTGCAAATGCCGCATAGTGGAATGAATACATGCCAGAATATATTGGTGTTGAAAAGTACAATACAAAACAAAAGCGCCTCTGCGCAGCATAAAAATATATAAATAAAAATGAAATGCGTCTGCTAAAGAAGGCTTCGTCTGCGGGGGGTGGTGCGTACATTCTTCAAAGGTGATACCATCGCCGGCAAAATCAATAGCTCCCGCCACTATGCTCACCCACCATTCCGCCCTTAACACCCCCCCCCCTCTCTCTCCTTTCTTTTTAATCCCCTTCTACCCTCCGTTTTTTTTTCAAATTTGGCTCAGTACGAACCACCCAGACGACCATAGCCGCCTTTTTTCCACATTAGTCGCTCGGCTGACCCAGAGTGGGGCTGTTCCGGACGCGTCTCCTGACGAGGACGGTGCCATCGCTTTGAATTGCAGATAGATGTATAGAACGACCATGCAAAAGATACTGTTGAATCGAAGAGGATTGTGCCGCCATTAAAATGAAAGGCTTCGCGCTCAATGCGAAGTGCTATTGTTGAGTCGTGAAAGGTCTCCGGGAAAAAAGGCTACTACATAGAGACAAATATGCATAATCATTTTTGACAAATAATCATTTTTATGGAAACTCATCCGCAACGAAAACGTGCGTTTGATTCAAGACTATATTGGGATAGTCAAAAGTGATTATAACAGTAGGCGCCAAATAAAATGAGAAATAAGGCATTCAATAGTTTTCCAGCCGATGGCCTGACCATTATTTCTAAATTATGCAAAAAAAAAACATTATGTACGTTTTGTGATAAACTTAGATAGCGTGCGATAACTGCAACGATCAGTCGCAAAACCTTTCCTTAAATAAAGTATAACTAACAGAGAGCCTACTTGCGTTATACAAGCTGCCCAACTGTATTTTCTTGATGGTGGTGAAATCTCTGGACGTGAGCTGCAAAGTTAGTAACACCGTAGTAACCATTGTATTAGGCGCGTGTTCTGTGATTGTCTCGTGTTTGCGGTCTTTAAAATCTAGCAATCTTGCATTGTTAGCATTAATTAAACATCAGCTCCCAACATTGTGTTATTTCGCTTACGAGAACGTACTAAACTTTGTTTCTTATCTTATAACCTTCTGTTCACTTATCATCCTTTTTTCGTTTTTTTTTCTGGCAAGAAATCGCACGGATATGTATATAACACATCCATAAGATGTATCTTATTTTATATGATGATTTAAGACATATTATGGTAAATATCGCACAAGTTAGCTCTAAATACAAGTAAATGGTGTTCTTGCGACTTGCATATACCTCATCTAACGCAACTCCTTCACGAAGAGCATTTTCAAGCGATGACACACAAGACAGTTGTACTAGTGCATAAAAGATGACTTTCTGCTACCACACTTTGGTGCGTTACCTCGCGTTGCTGTCATAAAGCTGAATACGCAGGTTCTCGTGCGGTAACTACCCTATACGAGACATCAGCTCACGCGAGGTCTTTAGCGGGCACGCAACGCCTCACTCTGCGGCTTTATGCAGTAACGTTAAGAAAATACACTACTGCGATAATCCCTTGATGATGCACTTCCTGCGCCATGTGAGAAAGAAAGACGGTGCTGTGGGACTACTGTAGCGTAGGAGAAAGTGACACCCGACTCTCCGAGACGCCCCAACACGCTGATCCCCTAAACGCGCGTTCTTTACAAAGGACCATCGCCAACGGCGCCGGTGACCGGACTCACCTCCTCTGCAAGGGAAAAGCAGGGTGGTCACTGCTTCCTGGAGCGAACGTATCAGGGTTGTAACATCCTTACATAATTACGTCTTCTTGCATACTGAACATCTAGCGATAAAGTGAACTCATAAAAGCAACGCATTTTCACTTGTTTATGCATTGTTCATGATATTTTGCACTTAAGACTCACTCGGAATCAGTTTCTCACCAAAGTTTTCCTCAAGCGGTCTCGCTCACCTGGACTCTAACTCACTACAATTTTTCTCCACTGTAACTCCTCTGTATTCATACCCAACAAAATCTTACACACTCGCACTTACACAGACTCTCGACACGATCAGAGTCTCAGTCAGTCTGAGTGAATGGACTAATGAGTAAGTTTGCCTCTAAATGCTTGTATATTTTATCCGTGATTTGAGTTCTACGTGCATGCGGCTGCCTCGCACTTTTGTGTACTGATATTAGGGGGTCAGTAACACTTCTGTCAGTGCAATAGATGAAACGCTTCGGCAAGCTTAAATTCGCATTCTGGTTTTATGTTTGATTTCATGTTTTAATTAAAACGCTTATTGTTTTCATACCTACTTGTCTCAATAAAAGGCGGCGACAGAAAATGACATCTGGCCAATCTACGCGTATTTTTTTTTTCCATTGTATTTTTAACACCCGCTATAAAATAGGAACAAAAGTTTATCGTGTTTATGTTACCTTTCAATAAGCTGCTTCTTAGTGGCTGGTCTGCCATGCTAATTATCTGTTCGACATCAGAATTCACGATGACTTTTCTTTAAGACATCTATATCTAAGATCTGCCTTTCGATACAGGTTTAGGTGAGTGCTATATGAGCTTAAGAAACTCCACGCGTGTCATGAGAATGACTAAACACTACAACAGTACCTACCTCAATGCGCCGTAGCGTATTCACGTAAATAGTGACATATGAAATCTTTGTAAAACGCTAATGTTAGAGCACGCGCGTTGGGTTGTTGGATGATGTAACCATAAATGTGTTAGTGAAGCCTCAGATATTGTTTTTCCTCGAAAAGTCTATGGTATATTTTAAGCCCTGTCAAAAACCATATACCAGGTCTTCAAAGATAAGCTTTATGGTTTACTTGAAAATCAGCACTGAGAATAACATAAAAACAACCTTTTCAGATAGCTCATGTTTCCAGGGGAACACAAAGAGACAATAACTATTACTCTGTGTTACCCAATTAACTAAGATTCAATAATTAATTTTTTAGTGACTGCAGCAAGCCAGCATACTTGTGAAGGAAATTTGGAGGCAGTCGCGTTTCAACACAGCTACACTTGAAACAATTCCTCAAGCATGTCTATGCTCCGAGATATCCAGCAGCAAAGTTTAATTGTGGTTTCCAAGATTACGCATGCAAGACGGTCAGCACTGGCGCGAAGCTTCTTCCCAATGGGCCATGCAAGTTGCGTGCGTCGTTCAATATGACAATGGGTCGAAGGCATTGGCAAAAAAAATGATAATTTGCCCTCTTACTATCGACTGGCGATAGCTAGCTATGACTGTTCGTCCCATCGGGGAGGTGTTTTGCGCCTATCTTCATCACCTTGCCTGCGTAATCTTGAAAACCACAATGAAACTGCCGTGAGATAGCACAGACATGCTAGAAGAATTCTCCCAAGTGTAACTATGTAGATACGCGACTGAATCTAACTTTTCAAAAGAAATGTGCCTGTTGCTCCAATCACCAAAAAGTTAAGAAATTGGGCTACTCAGAGCCATAACTATAGTCTCACTGTGTTCCCCAGGATACACATATGTACAAAGGTGTTTTGCAAGTTTTTCCTAGTGCCGTATTTGAAGAAAACCATAAAGCTTTACTTTGAACAACCGGTATTTTATTGTCCTTTATTTTCGAAAAAGAGGCTTTGGAACACCCAATGTTGTTTAATTTCGGCTATTTGTGCAATCAGTAAACAGTTTGGAACTAGCAATAACTTTGTTCTTTTAAACTGTCGCGCCCGTGAACATGCGTGCATACGAGCGTGACGAATCGCACTATGATTATTTTACCAAGCTAACTACAAGCTAGGCCAAAAGCAAGTTCTGCTAGGCCCAAAAGTGCTGGTAGAAAGTGTCTGCACCGGTCACCTGAGCACTCACAGTCAGTGATTCATCTTTAGCGAGCGTCCTTCGTCACAAAACGACCCATCGGCACGCTCTCGCTACTCACAACTCCTTCTGGCACAGCCGGGGTGCACTCCGAACACATCGCTGATTTTCTCTCTTTCTGCTTGTTTGGCGCCCATACATTTTTTCTCCGCAGAGATGAGAAACTATGCTGCAAGCAAGTATTTGCGCAGGAAACGATGACCTTTACATGACAAGTGCGGACGTCCTAGTTCCCAACTCATTTCTCTAAACCGATGTGGAAGCCATTGGTGCAAATTATACTGGGATGTTGTTAGAAGTAATTGTAATGTAAGTGTTATGAAGAGAAACTAGACGAAAAGAAATTGCCGTAGGCAGGGGCCGAACTTGTGACCTTCGAATAACGCGTCCGATGCTCTACCAACTAAGCTACCATGGCGACTATTCCCCCATAACCATTATGTATTTATTACGTTTATTTTTTCACTTTTATTATTTTACTGGTGCGAAGGAAGTAGTTGAATTGATGCTTTCTTATATATATTTACGAGCGAGATCCTCTGGCACAGAACAAGGCATCAACTTTATGCAAGACACGCAGACAACGGACATATACAAACATATCCATATAGATATAATTGATTACCGTAAATAAATAACCCGAAAAAATTTTGGATGAGAAGTTTTTCGTGCACACATCAAATTACTTTCTTTTTCTCTTTCCTGATATTTTATGCAAGCTATGGTGTCACAATCTCTTTTTTTTTCGTGAACAAAAAAGATTCTGCAAGAACTGAAGTCTTCGCCAAGTCTCGTCCGCTAGATGAATGGAGAAACTGCACGCGACAGCGCGTGCGTGTATGGATTTGCTTACCGTATACCATCGCAGTTCACGCGTGAACAAAAAAAGCAAGCTAACTATAACCCGATATACCTACAAAGATAATGCACAAAAATAGTTTTGTACTACAACTAAACAAGATTATGAATTTAGGAGCACCCCGCGCTATGAATTCTGCCTTTGAACTGAGCCAAAAGATGTTCGGATGGCTGCCCTCGAAAGGAACCCGCCGGTAATCTTGTCCTATCTTTCCTCAAAAACGCCGCGTACCTTTTTTGCTAGAATGCTCATCCAGAAAGCTCGACAACATTCAAAAACAATGTTAAAAAACGTACTTATTTTGAATGCATCATTTCTTGCTTGCGCGCAGAACTGCGTATACACATAAGTGAAAGAGCACTCTGAAAGTCAGAGCCTGCGTCCGCAAGAACCCACGCACTGTCACCGCACAAAGTGCTACGACGTTGACATGAATAGAAAGAGCCTCGAAAACATGAGATATATGCGGGTAGGAATGGTGGGTATGTGGGTATGGTTTGTATGTGTGCGTGGTTAGAGTGGAGGCGAGGCAAGCCTACGAAATTCGTGTTGTTTATCTTATATATAGCAAGCTATAAGAAGTATAACAAACATTCAGTTTGGCAGTTTCGAAAGAACAATAGTAAGAAACGCTAGTCGGCCTTTTTTTTTTTTGAACTTGGGTGGCCCCAACGCTTTCCGAGTAGGCTCATCGCTATTCCGAGCTTAGAACCAGTATGACTACGGCCCGGCAAGAATACGATGGCACTGTGACTACGAAACTGAGATATGGCATCATTCCGCCTTGGCAATGATTTTTCAGTTTTGGTAAAGCTGCGCTGATATATATTCTTAGCGGACATAGTGAGTTATGGTTCACTAGAAATAAATTTGGCAAGGTTGTGAGTTAAAATAATTATCTGCAAGTCCCAAAGGCGGAACTTTGTTTTTCTACAATTATAAAACCGCTAAATGTGGTTCAAGTAGACATTTACCACTCGTTGAAGACAGAATTCCTAGAGATTTATTGTTGTGAAACGAGGAATGTTGCCGAAGAGTGTGCAATGCTGAAGAAAGCCTAATTGTAAACGCACAAACAACAGTGAACCAGTATGTCCTGCGGCTGCAGGAATTTGATGTCACCATCGTCCATAAGTCCGGCCGTAAGCATGAAGACACTGACACACTGTCACGCGCACCCCTTCATGTCGTCAGTCAGAAAGCAGAGGAAGACGAAGGCTTTCTGGGCGCCGTTAGTGCATCAGACTTGAGCAAACGACAGCGAGATGATGCAGAGATTCGTCCAATCATTGATCATTTAGAGGGCCAGGGCGCAATCATACCACGTCATTTATCCCGCTCGTTGACGTCGTTCTGCCTACGAGACGGTGTGCTGTACAAGAAGAACGCTCGTTCGAACAATCGTGCTTACCTCCTGGTGGTTCCTCGAGACATGCGAGACGACGTCCTCTTCGCTTGCCATGACGAACCCACATCCGGTCATCTGGGCTACTCAAGGACACTTGCCAGAGTGAGCGAGAGGTACTATTGGCCAGGGCTTTCAGCAAGCGTAAAGAAGTACGTAAAGAGCTGTCGGCAATGTCAGCGCCGAAAGCAACCATCTGTTAAGCCAGCTGGTTTGCTTCAGCCCATTGAAGCACCCTGCACGCCGTTCGACCAAGTCGGCATGGACATTCTCGGGCCATTTCCTATGTCTGCGGACAGCAACAAATGGGTGATCATCGCGACCGACTATTTGACACACTACGCTGAAACCCAGGCGATCCCACGAGCCACGGCTTCTGAAGTAGCACAATTTTTCATGCGCCACATCGTGTTACGACACGGTGCTCCTTCCAGTGTAATAACGGACAGAGGGACGGCATTCACGGCGCAGTTTACGGACGAAGTTTTCAAACTGAGCAACACCAGACACCGAAGGACAACTGCGTACCACCCGCAAACCAACGGACTTACTGAACGACTGAATAAGACCCTCGCAGACATGATCTCAATGTACATCGACGTACAGCACAAAACATGGGACCGGATCTTGCCTTACGTGACCTTCGCGTATAATACCACCGTGCAAGAGACCACGCGATTCACGCCATTTCGGCTTCTCTACGGCCGCGAAGTGCAGACCATGCTAGACTCAATGCTACCGTGTCAGGACGAAGACGAGTTGGCAACAGACGCCGAAGAATTCGCAGAGCGTGCCGAGGAAGCACGGCAGCTCGCGCGACTGCACATCGGCCAGCAACAGCAGGCAGACGCACGACGCTATAATACCCGCCACAGAGAAGTGTTTTACAGCCCCGGAGATCAAGTTTGGGTGTGGACGCCCGTCCGCCGCCGTGGCCTTAGTGAAAAGTTGCTGAGCCGGTACTTTGGCCCATATAAAGTGTTACGCCGCGTCAGTGACGTGAACTACGAAGTGGTTCCGGACTCAACACCCCATGCACTGAGCAGGACACGGCTGAGGCCGGACGTCGTTCATGTGTTGCGCATGAAGCCATTTATTGCGCGTTGTTCGTAACTTTTCCTTTACCGTACAGCGTTCTTTGTGTTTTTTGTTTATTTTGTGAACTTACTTTCTCGTTCATTGATGTTTCCTATGTAGGCACGCTCTTCAATTTTTACTTTCACTTCATCCGAATTTCCTTTTTTTTTCACGTGCCTATGTAGTAGCATCGCGGTGCTGCTATGTACTTTCCTTTCCTCTTTTTGGTACTTGTTTTTTTTCTTTTCGGAAGGGGGGATAATGCCGCCAGCACGTAGTGGGTTGACAGCAAGAGCGGCTCTAAATCTGGAGGAAAAAAAGAAGATCGCGTTCTTCTTCTTTGCTCGAGAGCCAGCCACGACTGACGCATCGTCCAAGTGCTAGCTACCTGCTGGTTTAATAAATCCCCCAGTACTTGCGACTCATCTTGACAATAGCAAGCTATAAGAAGTATAACATACATCCAGTTTTGCAGTTTCGAAAGAACAATAGTAAGAAACGCTAGTCAGCTTTTTTTTTAACTTAGGTGGCTTGAACGCTGTCCGAGTACGCTCATCGCTATTCCGAGCTTAGAACCAGTATGACAACGGCCCGGCAAGAATACCATGGCACTGTGATTACGAAACTGAGATATGGCATCATTCCGCCTTGGCAATGGTTTTTCAGTTTTGGTAAAGCTGCGCTGATATATATTCATAGCGGACATAGTATGGTTCACTAGAAATAAATTTGGCAAGGTTGTGAGTTAACATAATTATCTGCCAAGTCACACAGGCGGAACTTTGTTTTTCTACAATTATAAAACCGCTAAATGTGGTTCAAGTAGAGATTTACCTAGTCGTTGAAGACAGAATTTATAGAGATTTATTGTTGTTAAACGAGGAATGTTGCCGAAGAGTGTGCAATGCTGAAGAAAGCTAAATTGTAAATGCACAAACAACATGGAACGGCCAGTCAATTGGCTACAACTTTTTTGTTACAACCCCCCCCCCCCCCGACCCTCACCCTCAACAAGCTCGGCAATTCGTAGAGTAAACAGCGGCGATCACGTTTTCTGAATATTACAACGTTGCGTGCTGCGCAGAGCCTTCGTTTCGAAAAGCAAATACGGTGCTCATTTCCTACGCCTGACGAATCCTCCTTCTATGTATACGCTATTGACGCAAAGTCGGTGATCGGTGACATGACGCAGCACGCAGCTCGTCAATTGGTTTAAACCTGGTCTCAACAAACAGTAGTGAAGTCAACGTCAGTTTCTGTTTACACCCACAGCTGCGAAACTGCCCCTAGTTTCTTGGCACTGCGGTGATACATTTTAGGCCTCGCTGTTGTCGCGCGTGCATTCCTCGCTCAAGAGAGCGAGAGAGCGATAAGTTTATTTACAGAAAGGCAGAAAGGTCGGCCTGAGCGATAGCTTGCTCTAGCCTGCTGCTCTACACTGGTGGAAGGGAAAGGGGAAAAGAAAGATTAATAGATGACGATGGTGAGATAGAGAGGTGATTGTGTAGTGTTCTTCTAGCTGAGACACATTTTATAGCCGCGCATATAGTCCAGTTGTTTCCAAAAAGGTTATAACTGCTCTTGTGACCACAGTTGCACTGTTGGTGTCTGGCCAAGGGCCCAACATGGCCTCATCAGTTCATGACCTACTGCGATATAGTTCAGTAGAAGAAATCAGTGTTTGTCGTTCACGCGCGTATGCTGGGCAGACACAAAGTATGTGCTCAAGTGTTTCTGGCACATCACAGTGTTCACAATTAGACCGGTGTCACTGCGACCGATGATATGTGCGTAACATCTGGTGTACGCCACTAAAAGACGAATGCGGTGGATCATACTTGTGAGTTGCCGTTTCAATTTATGGGGCATGCGGAACCTCATTTCCAGGGTCCCATTTGTGAAGTCGCTGGAGTCGCCGTTCCGGTTTGGTCCAGTGCTGAAGTGTGTAGCTGCGCATCACGCAGCGAAGCAGGGTGTTCGTGTCAGCTCGTGAAAACGCAATGCGTACTTCAGGGGCACTGCTTAAGGCATTTTTAGCTTCAGCGTCTGCCTCTTTGACCCCTTCGGACCTCGCTCAACTACAGCTCAGCATAGCACCTGCACGAATGTGCTTGGCCCTCAACATGAGCAACACGGGGAAAAAGCGGTGCTTCGTTGTCGGCTGCAAATCGAGCGACTGGGCGGTGGAGAATCATCGGCACCGTGTGAACAGTGAACAACCAGGCATCGCAGCAAGCGAAAGTGCGTTGCGACTGATCGAGTTTGCCGATGACGTCAATTGCGGACGTCGTGTCCAGTTGCTGAAGTGGGTGGAGTCACAACGACGGGCTATGTCTTCCTCTCTATGTGAGGGAGAAGTGTGCTGTGGCCACGCAAAAACTTGAAAACAGCTGGAACCGATGTTCTAATACCTGTAACTTTCTTAATATAGCCCGTATTCGCGAAAATCTTGCGGCAGCATGTTCACGTATAGTAAAGGTGCACCTATTTCATTTTATACCAATTTTTGGACCTTGGGGTCACTTAGTAGCTTTTAAAATTTGTGTTATCAGTTTACTTAAGGTAATATAATTGTCAGGAACAGCGATAATATTACTTCATTTCCTAAACTGATGGCGTGTCTTCAGTAAAAATACAACTTCACTAAAGTTGCTATTCAGGCCTGATGGTGTGCAAATGGGGAGTTTTTCAATAGCGTACGTAAACGATATTCCTTGCGGTCACTGCCACTGCGCATGTGTCATAACGCTAACCGCCGTTATCGTTTGCCGTCCACTCGTTAAACTCCGAAATGGCGGGTGGTCAGCACGCAAGGCCCGCAAATCCCCTTTGTAGCGACTCGAGCAGGCGTTAGCGTTTGTGGGGGACAAATGCTATTCAAAAACTCATACGGCACCCATTCGCAAACGCTACGCCCGCAACGCCCGCTAACTTAGCCGCTAAAACTGCCTAATAGCGGGCATCACATTGCGCATGAAGGACCCGTACACAAAAAGAGAATGTCAGAGCCTGCGTCCGCAAGAATACACGTACGGCCCCCATAGTGCTACGTCATCGTCATGGAGGAAGGGAGAGAGCCTCGAAAGAATGAAATATATAACGGTGCACCCTATGTGTTACGCCATCTCTTCTTGTGTCCATGTACTTTATGTGCAACATTGTACACACTAATGGTAGCAAGCGCTCACTGACACATTTTTGAACAAGAACACGCCCAGTCATATACATATCACAGTGAACGTGCCACACAACATTGATAAATTGAGCCCTTTTAGGGGCGAAGCTCCTTATGGCGTGGGTCGGTCGTCCCCGATGTATGTAGTACGTAGCCACCTCTTGTCAGAATTCACCTCTAGATGATAGTTGTTGGTGGAATAACGCAGATGTTATAAACAGATGCGAAATGGCGATTCTCGGAGTGTTCACTAGATGGATGGACAAACAGACAAGTAGAAAGACGGATGGACGAGCAGACAAGTAGAAAGACGGATGGACCAACACACAAGTAGACAGACGGATGGACCAACAGACAAGTAGAAAGACGGATCGACAAACAGACAAGTAGACAGACGGATGGACCAACAGACAAGTAGACAGACGGATGGACAAACAGACAAGTAGACAGACGGATGGACAAACAGACAAGTAGACAGACGGATGGACCAACAGACAAGTAGAAAGACGGATGGACAAACAGACAAGTAGAAAGACGGATGAACCAACAGACAAGTAGAAAGACGGATGGACCAACAGACAAGTAGACAGACGGATGGACCAACAGACAAGTAGAAAGACGGATCGACAAACAGACAAGTAGACAGACGGATGGACCAACAGACAAGTAGACAGACGGATGGACAAACAGACAAGTAGACAGACGGATGGACAAACAGACAAATAGACAGACGGATGGACCAACAGACAAGTAGAAAGACGGATGGACAAACAGACAAGTAGACAGACGGATGGACAAACAGACAAGTAGACAGACGGATGGACAAACAGACAAGTAGACAGACGGATGGACCAACAGACAAGTAGAAAGACGGATGGACAAACAGACAAGTAGACAGACGGATGGACCAACAGACAAGTAGAAAGACGGATGGACAAACAGACAAGTAGACAGACGGATGGACGAACGCGCGGACGGACAGACAAACAGACAAGTAGACGGACGGATGGACGAACGTGCGGACGGACAGACAAACAGACAAGTAGACGGACGGATGGATGGACGCGCGGACGGACGGATGAATGTATGGACAGACAGACAGACAGACAGACCGACAGACAGACAGACAGACAGACAGACAGACAGACAGACAGACAGACAGACAGACAGACAGACAGACAAAAAGCAGACGAACGGATGGACGCACAGACGGATCGATGCATGGACGGACGGAAGCAATAACAAATGCACTGACGGACGCTTCGCCCCACTCATCACCATTCAGTCCGTAGATATGCTGGGAGTTTTTAATAAAAATCGCCTACGCTTTCTTTACGTTCAGTATAAGTCAGCTATATGATTTACTAACATAATCAGATAAAATAAAGTAAGCAACTTCTATGTTATATATACCATCTCTCGTGATAGTGACATCGTTATTGATATGTTCATCAGTGTAGAAAAGCGTCGCAGGCAGCCTTTTCACAAAAATCGCAAGCCACATCACGTCTTTCGACCGCCAACTGGATCAATGTGGTCGTTTTGGATCTCAGGCTAATAAAAATTGACATATAAAAGAAACAGCAACAACAAAAAACAGCTTCAGAGGCACTCTTAGGTGCCTCTATAGCAGCAGCAGCAGCAGCAGCCATTTCGAGTAATCATCTTTGGAAAAAGAAAGGCAAAAGTAAAGGCCCGATAATGCCGCTGGCGAACCAACCAAGCATCCACTCCAGGCGTCTGTTGAGCCGTGATATTGGAGTGGTATTTACCACTCACGCCACCATATATTCGCTATGCACTTGGCGCGCTGCATTTGATAAAATTTAGGTGACAGTCTCTCACTACGATAGTCGACCCTTCGGCGTTCGTTGCAGACATAAGGCAGACAGAAGTTGATTGATTCACTAATTAATTAATTTATTTATTTATACATACTGTCAATCCCAGAGGGATTATAACAGGTGGACAATCTAAGGCAGTGATTAAGTACAGTCAATAGAAAGGGAAAAAAATAAGAAAAAAATTAACAAAACAACAACAAAAAGAGAAAACGTATACTTAATTAACTAATCCAATGATTGATTGACTAATGATTGATGCAAGTGGGTTGGTAACAGACAAAGGTGACGAAAGCAGCTAACCAATCAAGTGGAAGAACAGAATGAGTGTGTCTGCCTGATTCCTGCATCTGTATAGCCTTTGGGTAATTTCATATGTCATGGGCATTCTACCCACTGCAGCGAGATTGCTACCATATAGCTACGCCAGATCTTTCCGGAACATGGCGCTGGCTAATCAATAAAATGAGATAAAGTAAATGAATCTCAAAGCACGCATTCATAAAAAATTGTTTGTCAACACAGTAATCAATATTTTCGGTTATTACTCAACGTTGTCTATAGGCTTAACTCATGTCTAGCAACAGTATTCAAAACATAACCTATACTAATTAGACCACTTGCAATCTCTGCCTATGACAACCACCTTTTAATCAGGCGCACTGTTATGGCTCCATGACTAGGGCCCAGAGACATCGTTCGTGCTCACTGTACAGCGCGTCAGCAACTTTTAATTAAGCGCTTGTGTTAATTTGGGCCACTCACCAGGGGACGCGATAGACGGGCTGCAATTTCATGCGAGCCCACCGCATCATCGGGGCTGATATGAGGCGGGCTTGCGTTCGGAAGCCATACATTCGAGAAATGACAATGTGGGGGATATATGATATATTTTTTTTTTTTGGCGCAAGGGCCATTTGTTGGCCAAAGAGCGCCATTTCATCTTACTAAAAATATGGACAATGATTGTGATAAGCGGCTGTATAAGGGCCATAAAATTTCTCGCGATAAGGCGGGTAAGAACATACAAGTAATAAAATGATGACCATGCCGTGAAAGATGTGTATGGTGTGAATGATGACAAAAGTTGTTGATAATAAGACGATGGTGGATATGTATGGCATTAGCACAAGTGCCTCACTCGTTCATACCCTTGCGTCCAAGGGCCGTGAGGCAAGTGCTTTCTTGTGTAACCTCCGCAGCAAAAACCTCTCTAGAGAGGTCGTGCTACGGAATGCCCGGGTATATGATATGAAAATTATGAATTTCTTTTAAAAACGCTAACAATGATTTATGACTAAAAAGCGGTTCCCTACCGACGAACATTGCAGGGTGTAAAGGTATATGCTGTCGGTAGGGTAATGGAAAATGTCGTTTTCTTAGAGTTTCTAAGTGTTTGCACTGGATTAACATGTGAAGGACTGTCAATGCTTCACCACATCTGTCACACAATGGTGGATCGCCACCAGACAAAGATATGTGTGTGTCGTGTATGTGTGTCCTATCCTGAGTCTCGTTAGTATTACCTCTGTATGACGCGATTTCGATACGGGCAGCCAATGACCAAGGTGTGGCTTAATAACGTGTAGTTTGTTTTGTGTGTGTGTATCCCACTTGCTCTGCCAGTATACCCTGAGGTTTCGTTTGAGAGACGGCTTAAGATCAAGGGCCGGGATTGATATGGGTGTAGGGGCAGTGCTTTTGTGGACGGATGCAGCGAGCTGATCCGCCCTCACGTTGCCTTGAATCTCTCGGTGCCCTGGCACCCAGCACACTACAACATGTTGGTTGAGTGTGTAGAGTGTGCATAAAATGGAGTAAAGTGAAACGAGGACAGGGTTTTTTTTTGTTTTTTAAGACTGTGCAGAGCCGTTACAACACTGAGGGAGTCTGTATAAATTACTGCTTTTTGTATTTGTGATTGTTTGATGTGTTTAGCGGCCACAAGTATCGCGTAAGCTTCCGCTGTGAAGATACTTGTGCCTGGATGTAGAGGGCCAGCATCCGAAAAGGAAGGGCCAACAGCAGCGTAGGACACAGAGGAGTTAGACTTAGAGGCATCTGTAAAAAACTCAGGACGTGTGTATTTGTGTTGAAGTTCCAAGAAGTATGTTCGAATATGGGCAATAGGCGCATGTTTAGTAACTTCTAGGAAAGACACATCACAATCTATAGTCTGCCACTGCCACGGTGGCGGGTATGCTACAGGAGCCATTAAACTGTGTTCGAGTGACACTCCAGTGTCCTCAGCTAGACCCTTCAGGCGAACTGAAAAGGGCTGCCTCATTGAAGGCCTGTTTTGAAAAGGAATGGAGCTCGACAAGTCATTAATAGTAGGGTATGAGGGGTGCCTCTTGTCTTCTTTCACCTTAAGGAAATATACAAAGGACATGTAGGTTCTTTGCAGATGAAGCGACCACTCATTTGACTCAACGTAAAGGCTTTCTACGGGGCTGGTGCGAAAAGCACCCGTAGAAAGGCGGATGCCCGAATGGTGCACGAGATCCAACATCTTCAAAGCACTTTGAGTCGCAGACTGATAAACAATGGCCCCATAATCTAAGCGGGTGCGAATAAGGCTTCTATACAGGTTCATGAGGCATTTCCTGTCACTACCCCACGTAGTACGTGACAACACTTTTATAACATTCAAGGCTTTTAAACATTTTGTTTTAAATACTTTATGTGGGGTACGAAGGTCAACTTGTTGTCAAAGATTAGGCCTAAGAATTTATGCTCGGCTTTGACGGACAGACGTTGCCCGTTCAGTCGAATGTCAGGTTCCGAGTGCATGCCTCTCTTTCGAGAGAACAAGACACACGTGCTTTTTTGTGGGTTAAGTCGAAATCCGTTTTCATCTGCCCATTTGGAGGCCCTATTTAAACCCAGCTGTACCTGCCGCTCACACATGGCCAAGTTGCATGACTTGAAGCCAAGCTGAACGTCGTCAACATATGTACAATAGAACATATTGTGGGGAATGGACAAGTGCAAAGAATTCATTTTAATAATAAAAAGTGTGCAACTAAGCACACCACCTTGTGGCACGCCTGTTTCCTGGACAAATGTTTGGGAGAGCACACTGCCCAGACGGACACGGAATGTCCGGTTTGACAGGTAACTTTCGATTATATGAAACATTCTTCCGCGCACACCAAGGTGGGACAGGTCTCTTAGAATTCCGAAACGCCATGTTGTATCATAAGCCTTTTCCATATCGAGGAACACAGAGAGAAAATATTGTTTATGGACGAAGGCGCCTCTGATCTGTGCCTCGATACGAACAAGGTGGTCTGTGGTGGATCTACTTTCTCGAAACCCGCACTAAAATGGGTCGAGCAAATTATTTGTTTCAAGAAAATGTACAAGTCGACAGTTTATCATTTTCTCGAAGACTTTGCACAAGCAGCTTGTAAGTGCTATAGGCCTATAACTCGAGGGTAAAGAAGGGTCCTTGCCCTCTTTCAAAATGGGAATAACAATAGCCTCTTTCCAGGAGGTAGGAATAGTGCCAGAAGACCAAATAGCATTGTACAAACAAAGTAAGGTTTTTCGGGTTTCGTTTGGTAGGTTTTTTAACATTTCATACATCACACGGTCAGAACCTGGGGCAGAAGTACTGCAGTAGTTTAGAGATGTTCGGAGCTCAGCTAGACTGAAAGTTTGGTTATATGCCTCGTATCTGGTGGATTTGTGTTCTAGTTTCTGCTTTTCTATTCTTGTTCTGTATTTTTGGAAAGTGTCAGTATAGTGGGACGAGCTGGATACCCGTTCAAAGTGTGCACCGAGGAAGTTCGCCTGATCTTCCAAGGTATCACCCTGAGTGTTACGAGTGGGAGTGAGTGTACTTTTCTTCCTGCTACCCTACGAACCATGTTCCAGACTTTGGCCTCTTGTGTATACGAATTTATTCCTGATAAAAACTTGTGCCAACTTTCTCTTCTGGCCTGCCGACGCATTCTCCTGCCTCGAGATTTTATTTTCTTAAAGCTCTCAAGGTTTTCCGCTGTTGGCGAGTTCCGCAGCAATCTCCATGCCCTGTTCTGTTCCTTTCGCGCATTACGACACTCCGTGTTCCACCATGGGACGTGTCGTTTGCCGGGCATTCCAGATGTTTGCGGTATGCACCTGGCTGCTGCGTCAGTTAGAAAAGCTGTGAAATACTGCACAGCTTCATCTATGTTTAACCTACATATGTCTGTCCAACTCAAACGTGTAGTGTTATGGAACTGTTCCCAGTCTGCTTTGTTTATCAGCCATTTGGGAACGTGTAGAGGACCTTCATATGTTGTTTGTGAACTCAGCACTACAGGAAAATGGTCGCTACCATATAGATTATTTATGGTTTTCCATTTGAGTAGGGGTAGGAGTGAAGGTGATACGATGCTGAGGTCGATAGACGAGTAAGTTTTGTTGGCAACGTTATAGTATGTTGGCTCTTTCCTATTCAACAAACAGGCACCGGAAGAGAAGAGGAATTGTTCAATGAGACGACCTCGTGCATCACAGCGAGAATCGCCCCACAGTCCACTATGTGCATTTAGGTCCCCAAGAAGCAAATAGGGTTCAGGCAGTTCATCTATTAAAGACTGAAATTCACGTCTTTCAAGACGGTGGTAGGGAGGTACATACAAAGAGCAGATGGTGACGAGTTTGTTTAAAAGTACCGCTCGAACAGCCACCGCCTCAAGGGATGTCTGGAGTGGTAAATGTGTACACGCTACTCCTTGGTTAATAATAATGGCTACGCCACCGGATGACGCCACAGCATCATCTCGGTCCTTTCGGTATATGACGTAAGCACGTAAAAAATTTGTATTGGAGGATTTCAGATGTGTTTCCTGTACACACAGCACTGGAGGTGAGTGTTTGTATAAAAGCTCTTGGACGTCGTCGAGGTTTTTAAGCAGGCCTCTGACGTTCCAATGTATAATTTGTGTTTCCATATTGGAAGTAAAGTAGTGCTGTGTGTACGTTAAGGGAGTGACTTGTTTAAGCTGAAAGGTCGAGCTCAGGTAGCAGGGCTATTATCAGGCCCTGTTATGAGCTTTTTAGTTTTCTTGGCGCGCTCCAGAGAGCCGCGCCGCTCTTTTGGCACCAGGGGTGCCACCGTATCCATTGCCTCCTCGGAGGCACTGGATGCCCGCTCATGCGAGCTGGTTTTTCGAAGCTTGGGCCTCGCCTGGCGAGGTGAGGCCTTGAGACCCGAGGACCCTGGAGTCCCGATAGTAGGCGGAGTAGACTCAACTACTGCCGCCTTGGGGGCAGGCGCCACAGCCAATGGCTCGCTCTGCGCAGGCCGAAGGAGTGGCGAGGGCTGGTGCGACACTGCCCCCTGGCGCGCCGCATCAGCATATGTGGGGCCATAAAATGGCGAGACTCTTTTTCTTGCTTCTTTAAATGTAATGTTTTCTTTTATCTTTAAAGTGATGATCTCTTTTTCTTTTTTCCAGAAAGAACAGGAACGCGAGTACGCGGCATGATCACCACCACAGTTCACGCAGTGTGCAGGTGCTTTGCAGTTGTCGGAGGCATGGCCCACGACTCCACATAGAGGACAAGTTTTCCGGCCACGACAGCTTTGCGAGCCGTGGCCATATCTCCGACATTGGAAGCAACGGCGGGGGTTGGGAATATATGGCCTCACGGATGTCTTTGTATACCCAGTCTGAATGGTTTCCGGCAAATCGCTCGAAGCAAAGGTCAGTACTAAGTGTTTGGTTGGTATTTCTTTTTGATCTCTTCTTATCTTAATACGCTGTACGTTTGTCACGTTCTGGCTCTTCCATCCTTCCAGAAGTTCAGCTTCGGTCAGGTCAAGCGAATCTGCGTCCGATACGACCCCGCGAGATGAGTTCATGGACCTGTGTGGCGTAATACTGATGGGTGTGTCTCCAAACGTTGTGAGGGTGTTCAGTTTATCGAATTGGTCTTTGTCACGTATCTCAAGAAGTAGATCTCCGCTGGCCATTTTAGTAACCTTGTACCCAGCACCGAGAGTTTCGGTTAAGCATCTAGCCACTATGAAGGGGGATACAGTTCTGGCTTGCTTGTTAGTTTTTTCACAGTGTATAACGTGGAAACGAGGAAACAATTGTCTTGGCCGGTTGAAAAAATTGATGTCTTCGGTGCGTACCCGCTTTGAGGAGGCACGATCACTAAGTGAAGGAAATGCTTTCTGCATGCTAATTGTATGTTGTTCAGCAGCGTTGGCGGCCACCCACCACGGAGCCCAACGAGGGGACGCTGCAAGTTTGCGGATGCTAAAAGCTTGCAGACGTCAGCCGTACAACCCTGCTATAACCCAATGCGCATAGGCCAAGGTAGGCTATTTGCACAGGGTTAACCCTTGCCGCCGAGAAAATTGGAAGTAAGCAGAAGAGAGAAGTAGACAGGAAAGCTAAAAAAGTAAGAAAGACGAAGATGTAGGGAGAGAGAGATAGGAAAAGACGACTGCCGATTTCCCCTGGGTGGGTCAGCCCAGGGGTGCCGTCTACGTGAAGCCGGGGCCAAAGGGGTGTGTTGCCTCTGCCGGAGGGCCTTAAAGGTCCAATCACCCAGCGTCGGCTCAACCCCCAGGATCCCCTTTTCCCCGGACACGGCAAAGCCACGCACGGCTAGGCGTGGGAGGGAGTCAAAACTCCCCCGTTAGCTCGGGTCCGTGGTGTCGCTACACACCAAACGCCTGCTTTCACAGGCGCCCCTGCGGGGACAATGTGGGGGAGTGCGGGGCAGTGCATATATATGAAGGATGGCACGGTGATATGGGCCGCACCTTAAACGACGTTGCACCACGCAGAAGAGAGCTAAATAAGAGATATCGTGGACGCACGTGAGTACATATAAGCGCGAAAGCAACGAAATCGATAACCAATTTGACGCAAATCCCTCTTGTATTCCCAGCAGGGGTGGGGATAAGTAATTATAAGGCAGGGCGCTCGAAAGGCGTTCTGACAAGACATGATAAATAGAGGCGCTTTCAATTAATGCGTGACCAAGGGACGAAAACAACATCACTTACCTCAGGCATGTAGTAGCCACTTCATCCAAGCTCTACGTATCTGCAAAGGGTTACAAAAATACATGATAGTCTTAATACACCAAAAGGGGAAGGGGGGATGCGTGAAGGGCGCGCTACATTTGCTGGACACAAGCTAATGAAACAGTATGAGATGAGGCCAGGGAAGCTGTAGAGAGGACGGAATTTGCAGTCCTTTGACTGTTGTGTGGCACGTATGATACAAACGTGAAGAAATCGAAGTGGACGAAACGAGAACTTGTCGACGGCATAAAAACCGAGCTACAACCTTCGGATAGCGCGCCGGACCAATTGAGCTACGGTATCATCATCCTTCCATCGCCTTTATACCTGGCAGTGTTAGCCAATGTCGCGTTTAACACATAGGCGTTTAAAAGATGCGTTTCAGGAATAGTGACAGCTTTTAAATGCGAAGCATTTCTTAGCGAACTTCGGCTACATTGAGCGCATCCATCCATCCATCCATAGTCGAAATTTTAGGAGCCCTCCACTACGGAGTCTCTCATAATCATATCGTTATTTTGGGACGAAAAGCCGCAGGTGCAATAATAATAATAATAATAATAATAATAATAATAATAATAATAATAATAATAATAATAATGGCTATGAAATTGAACATTCCTAAGTGTAAAGTTATGAGAGTAATGCATCACAATAAAGTCAATGACCATTTTTTCTATACCCTTAAGAACTCCTCTTTAAACCCTGTTACTAGTTACCGTTACCTTGGCGTGCATATAACCCACAACCTCTCTTGGAATATGCATGTTGAACATGTAATTAATAACGCTAATCGCATGCTTGGATTTCTCCGCCGTCATTTTTCAGCCGTTCCTTCAGATTTAAAACTTAAATTGTACACAACTCTCGTTAGATCGAAATTGGAATACGCTTGTTCTATTTGGGATCCATTTAGCTCCGTATTAACTACAGCCCGTGAATCTGTTCGAAACCGTGCAGCTCGTTTTGTGCTCTCTAACTACAACCGCTACGCCAGTGTTTCTTCAATGAAAGCCACCCTAGGTTTACCAACACTTAAGTCATACCGTGAGTACTTCCATCTCAACCTATTTCACAAAATCTTTTACACGAATCCAACACTTAAAAATGATGTTTTCCTTCCCCCAGATTATGTATCACCACGGTTCGACCATCATCTTAAAGTTAAAGTTCCCATATGCCGCACTAACACTTGCCATGCTTCTTTTTCGCCTCAAGCAAGCAGTGACTAGAACCACCTTCCTGCCCCCATTGCTGCAATCGAAGAATCTGCTGCCTTCAAAATTGCAGTTATTGATGTATTGTTGTCAGACCACTCCTCTCTGTAATGCCCTCGGGCCCTGAGAGTATGAAAATAAATAAATAAATAAATAAAGTAAAATCTTGGTTTGACGTTCCAAAAACCAGGATATGATTATAAGGGACGCCGTAGTGCAGGGCTCTAGAAAGTTTTACAATCTGGTGTTCTTAGCGTACGCCTATGTCACATAGTACAAGGGTCTCTAGCGTTCGACTTGAATAGAAATGTGACCGCCATGGCAGGGACCGCGCCCGTGACCTTCGAGTCCGTAGCCGAACACCGTAAGCGTAGCGGGCTTCCTTCAAGTGTCTCGCTAAATCAAAGTCTGATGTTTCTCATACCAGCACTGCGGTGCATTAGAATTGGTGGTTAGAGAAGTCATTCTTCCGAGTCAATATTTCAAAAGCCAAAAAAAGTGAATCTAGGGGACGTATTGGGTTGCACAGACAATCACCACGCCTTTCAAACACAGTAAGTGTGTGACCGAAAGATTTAAAAGACGGCTAAATACACAGGTGAACACGGACGCATGGACTCACCACCTCGAGAATCACCAAGTGTTCTTACCAAGGACAACATCTCTGTAATAGTGGTCACGTATGGGAAGTAGTATGCAAGTAGCACGAATAATTGTTCCGGAAATGTGCCCAGAAAATGATGCGACGACCCGAATACAATTTCGGTATTCGTGTTGGTTCAGCATAGACTACGATCTCGTGCCTAACTTTACACACAACATATGCTGTGCAATGGGACTCTGTAGTGATTGGCGGAAACCTACAAATGATCGCGCTGCACGACACTCGTTCACGCTTCGGATGTAGCGTGTCTCGCAACCTATTCGCACATAGGCCTAAATTGGGAACAAATACCAGGACCACATGTCTTGGCGATATGCGTACCATTCATTATCTGTTGTTTTAGTCGGTTTTTATACAGCAATCTCACCGAGTCACGCGGTGCTATGGTGAAAATAGAGCTGTAGTATAAGCGTAAGCATTGGGGCGGTAGAGTATAGACCGCCTCATTGTCTAAGCAGGAGGTGGGAAAGGGGAGCAAGAGAAAGGAAAAGGTAGAAAACGAAAGGCGGAAAAGTGAACCAGTCGAGGATAATCAGTTTGCTATCCTACACGTGCGAATGGGAAGAGGAGGATTGAAAGAGGGGGAGAAAAGAGTGGGAAGAGGGAGAAAGATAGCACATAACACAGCGCACACAAACATGCAGTCAATCACATGTTCATGACGCTGGCGCTCGACATTACTGTCACAGCCGTTTGTTCAAATTCGTTCTTTTTTGGAAACGTCAGAAATTCATTGTCCTCATACCAGCAGTACAGTGCGATATAAAGTGACGTTAATAAAACTCATTATTCCGAGCCAATCTTTCACATGCCAGAAAAATTGAAGTTAGTGGACGGATTGGTTTGCACCTACACCTATATCAAGCAGGACCTTTCCTGTGATTAATTAATTTGCAAATATATCAACACCATGTTTATTATCATTAGCTTCAACATCCTTCTTAGCCTGTTTTAGTCCACCACCGGACGAAGGACTCTTCAAATTGTCTCTAGTTTACCCTGCCATGGGTGTGCTGAATCTTCTTTATTCCTGTGAACTTAATTTATTCTCTGTATATAACTCTCTGCATTCCTGGACTGTGTTTACCATTTCTTGGTAAGTATGTTGTTGCTCTTGTGGTCCACAGCGGTCTGTTTTACGCATTACATGGCCAAGCCCAGGTCCACCTTTTCGCTTGATGTCAGATGGGATGTGCGAGTGCTCTCCTCTGTTGCCGCACCCATGTTGCCATCCACCAATTGAACTTTACTCTTGGCATTTTATATTTTATTACCCGCTGCGTGGTGCTTAGCTTTTTTTTTCATTCAATTTGGAATCTTCCATGCCAGGTTCCAATTTGGAACCTGACATGGATGGTACTTTTCGAGAATAGCGGTAGCCGAGGAACGCTTATGTTGCTTACTAGGAACTGTTTTCTTCCTATATTCACCCCTATAAAACCGGAGAGCAAAGGTAGGTCACTGTGAGAAACACGTTATTGGTCTATTTTCGTTTCTGCGTCCATTGAGCAGCTTGTTTCCTTTCATACTTGACCCAAGGTTAAAGAGACCCCGAAGATACTTAATAAATTAGTTTAAGTTGATAAATCATACTTTGAGAACTCTTTTTTTATTGATACAACAATAGGTGTACGAATAGACGATAAGTTAAACAAGAAAGCTTTCTTTTAATTTTGTGCCGAGATCTCTATGCTTCAAATCACAGTTCCCACAGTGTATTCGCTGTGTTTCGGTGCCACCGGATGAACGAAATTTTTTCAGACTTAATATGTTACCTTTATGCCCCCTCCTGTACGAATTCTATTTTACCTATTGGAAACTAGGTTCTATATGCGCAGTCAAAATACGTGGCATCACGGCGAATAGTATGGAAACTTCAAGGGGGTGGTGCCACCCACATATTCTTTTCGCGGGTTCTTTCTCTTACCAAGCATCTTCTCGCCGCAAGCGTCGTGTATTGGTAATATAATAATGTTATATACTAATGCGAGAAAAATGCTGTGTCCCTTTTGCGTCTCTTCGAGGCATAGGTATATAACATTCCGAGTGCCTTACTGCTTGCTTATTCATTTTGCAATGTAAGCCTTGCTCGACGTCCATGTGGTCAGGCACATCTTCAAGAATGTATCGGTAAAAGATGGCTCACATTTGCGAACATAAATCACTTTTTGCAAGCCTAAAAGAATTAGAACAACATAAAGTAAACACCAAAACTAAAAAAGTAACCACAAGCAGCTGCAAGAACCTTGTTTGCCTTTTACGCGTTCTCTCGACCATTAAGCCGAATATTAGCCGCGAGTAGGCTTGATGAAATGCTTACCGCCCATCTGATGTTTCCGCGCTGGGTTCAACATAATAGCACATGCACGTGATTACTTCCGCGACAAAGGTCATTTGTCGAACGACTTGAGTAAAACAACACTCCCCGAAAAGCAACGTGTTCTTTATACTGTTTCTGATTTTGTTGTCATATCTTGAGGACGCTCTTTATCATTTAGTAGGGGCATGAGCGCCGCCTGTGTAATGGCTGCTTCAGGTGTTGCTATTGCGACGTTGCGACATGTCCCGTTATTAATGATGTACACCATGCTAGACGGATCGTTTGAGGGTTAACTCTGCTTTGCATGTCCACGTTTGCTTCCCTCTAAAGTTCCGGCAACGGGAACTTCGTTTTTTTTTATTCTTACCCGTATACTTTGGTTTAGATAAAGCAAGAACGAAAGAGATATTTAAAAACAATTGCTGTTAGTGTCTTGTATATAACACGTATTCCATGGAAACATGATCGCACACAGCGAGCATTTGCCTTCAAAGGTGTCCTTTGTAAGTGTAGCCTATGGCGACACACACACACATGTGTTTGCGTGCGTGGTGCGTCTGTGCAGAAAGATAGAGAGGAATATAATGCGAAAGGCAATGTCGCAATTTTGGCATCCAGTTCGCTATACGCCACACCGTGGGAAGAGTAAGTCGCAAAATGTGAAAAATTAGAAGCACTGAAACTCAGAGGCGGAAAAAAATGTCTACTGTATAAGTAGGCCATTCATTGACCACCGTTATTTATTATAACAAGATTATTAAGCAATTGTTAAGTGTATCTTTTAGACAGCAGCAAGCTACCACAATATGCTTGTAGTATGAGATAGTCGCCGAAGTGCCGGCCGCGCGTAAAGCGCACGCATGGGAGCTCTCGTCTTTTATTCAAAAGATCGTGTCTCATACCACGGGAAGGGATAAGGCACATAGCCACTGCTGAACCGCGCAGTACCCCGAGATATTGCGGCCTCCGATGGCCTCCGGAGGCCAACAAAAGTCGCCTAATTAAACCGCGTGCTCCCTATTAACGACGCGTTTCTAGTAATGAAACTACGCCGCCCTTAGGCGTTCGCAGCATGGAGCGCGGTAGACGATGGCTGCTCGTAGAACGTGCACGGGCGTGCACGCCTGTAAGCGAGTCGAGTTTGCAGCCCTAAACGAGCGCATTCCCGGCAAATGTGCTCTTCGAGGCTAACTCGAAGAAGGCAACGCGAAACTCGTCCGTGCTTCTACTTTCGCCTCTGGGGTTCACGTTGTAACGGTACTAATTTAAGCGGTGCTAATATATTTATTGTACAGTGAAAGTCAGATCCCATTGTACATCCAGTTCAGTGGAGAGTCTACTTCGGGACTGAAATTTCCTTTCATAGAACTCGAGTGGTTCCTAGAGAATAGGCCCTGTCGTAAATTATGCGAAATGTATCCTCGCTCCGTTGTCCTTGGTACTGCCATCCATACGAGCGCACCACATGCAGGACTTTGCTTTACTGCATGGCGCTAACTTTATATGCCACATCGTAACCGACGATTTTTCACAGTTGCTTATAGATACACGGCTGTTGATTGCAGATTCACTAATATCCTCACCGTGGTGGCCTGTTTCTTTCCACGGATGCATTCCACGCGATGTTTATACTATACAAGGTGCTGTCAGCTATCTCTACCTAGCGTTAAAATATACCAATGCACTCTGACACCACGACCATGCATGTATATTGCTGATTATTGCATGGTGTAAGTCATATTTTGGTTTACTGCCCAATTCCTTAGTTCAGCACGATTGCATAAGTTTTGTAGCCACGTTGCTGAACGAAACATTTTCATGAGAAAGCTGTAGATCAGTGTGTAAATCACCAAATTAGGCAGTTTCTAAATTCCTATCTATTCAGAAACAGGTTTTTTTTTCCTTGTTACTAAATGTTCCCGGGAAATATACAAAGGGATACCACGTGACATGCCCACATCACGCACATGCTGTCAGTCTTCCTTAATATTGCGCGTGCACGAAACCCTTCCCTCGCGGTAGTTCATGACAGCGATAAGTAAACGCAACGGTTACCGTGTTCGTGGCCTCAAACAACACGTGCGCCATTGCAGAACCACCGTAATCTGTGTTCTGTGGGTAATCCTTGCACAGTACGGTCCACTGTTATATGGAACACGCGAGTGCGGGGCCACCGGTCCGCAGAGCGCTAACTGCAAGCGAGATTCTGAAATGCGGCAAATGTCATAGGTTCTTCAATGCGGTGTGTGCCCCGCGTCGTCTGCTACTTAAATCTATGCACTCGGCGGTCGCTAGCGAGCTCTGACTCTTGGCGCTTTTCGTTTTAGGAGCTTGCTCCTTTTGGTGGGGGGTTGTCTCTCGTCATTGCACCGGTGTGTACGCTAGTGCTCATTTCTCCCGCTAGAGGCGCAGCTGCACTCTTCGTTTCAAGAGCGCTCAGTAGATGGCGCGCCACCGCTCCATTTTCGGTGCGTGCTCTAGTTTGGAAGGAGACCGGTAGGTGGCCGCGCCTATATATATAGCACTTGCTCTCGGTGCGCTTCCTTTCTATTTCGCCGGACATCACTCAATGTGCAAACAATACCGCTACCCACTATCAGATGGCACTCGCTCCCTTCTCGGCGCGTGCTCTAGTTTGGTAGGAGACGGTTAGGTGGCCGCGCCTATATATAGCGCTCGCTCTCGGTGTGCTTCCTTTTTCTTTCGCTGGACATCACTCACTGCGCGTCGATACAGCTACCCACTATGAACAAGGCAGGATCCATTGTGGTGGAGCGAAGGGCTCGCAATGAGGCTGCAGCGCGAGCTTGCCGTCAGGACCCTTCTCGAACTTTACAATACATCCTATAATTCACACACAAAGCCATTACGTCAAAGGAAAACGTTCTTTCGAGCTTATGTGATCCGTAAATAATCCTTTGAAGAAAATATGTCTACTGCATCAGTACTTAAATAACTGTATATAGTACATTTATATGTAAATCATAAGCATTGTGTATATAACCGGTATATACAAACACACCACAACAACTCTCGTGTCACGTCTTCATATTACAATGATTGAGCATATGCACAAAGGATTCATGGTTAACCAGATTCAACCTTCGGAGCAAGCTCCTTCATCATCATTCACTTCATGGATATGCGGTACTTATTTTTGCACTGTAAATCAATAGATCCCAACTGGGATTTACGCTGCTCTGAGCCGATATTTTATGATCGCAAATCCTAGCCTAGAATTCGCGCTGTATCAGACTTCAATGGCCTTACTTGTTATCAAAAGCGACCAGTTCAATTGACCATCACGTAATAAATATGAGGGGCTTCATATGACAAGCTTGCGAAAACACTGCAGCAATAAATAAAATCATCCATTTTTTTAGGGGTGAAGCTTCTTAGGTTGTGGGTCGTTCCCTCATCAAATGTAGCCACCTTTAGGGTATGTCTTGCTCAATAGATGGCGTTGTGTGTATATGTCCTTTTAAGCAGTAAATTGCAAAGGAAAAGATCTACGATAGTTCTCAGGGTAGTTCTATGCAGAATGGGAGTACTGCAGACCCAGACGTACTGAGCAAAATACGAAGTCGCAGACACGGTATGTAGTGTGTGTGGAGAGGAGGAGGAGACGGTTGAACAATCGACAATGTTCTGTAAAGGGCTCCACCCTATAGTCGAAGATAATGGCTCCGAATTTTTTAAAGCGTCGCAGTTTAGGGACAGTGAAGGCAAAATAGACATTAAACGGGTAGAAATAATCAGGAGGAAGCTAACTGATCGATGGCTGCAATCGAGGCGCGAGTGAAATTCAATCCTTAAACACACAGTGATAGTACTTAACTTTATGGTGAGGTGGCGTGAGCCACCACCCGATCTAAAGGGCACAGCCGGATACATTCATCCTTGGGAATAATATAACTAGATGGCGGTAGTGATTTTCACAGCCTATCCACGGAGTGAGTGAGGCGAAGCGTCCGTGTGTCCAACCGTCCATGCGTCCAGCCGTCAATCCGTCCGTGCTTTCATCCATCCGTGTTTTTGTCCATGAGTCAATTCGTGCCTCCCTCTGTCCGTCCGTCCGTGCATCCATGTATCCATGCTTAGTACGTCCTTGCGTCCATCCGTCTGTCTTGACGGATGGACAAATTGACGGACGCTTCGACCCACTGATTATCGTTCCCTCCGTGAATATGCTACAATTTTTTGTGGTTGCTGAAAATCCGACAAGCCACAGGTTGATTGACGGCTAGATACGGAGCGCTTTTCAACGATATCATGCGCACCGGCGAAAAGTAGCACACGAGACTAGGCGCGCGCCGCCATTACGATTCTTCGCGCATGCACTGCATTTACAATTCTCGCCACCAGTTAGCGCCACACGGCCCACCGGCTATGAGCTCACGTATTCCTAATAACAGTGTGCCGTACTCTACACTACAGACCATTGTTAGCGGGAACACGCGAGCTCGTGAGCCACGCGGCGCTTACTGGCGGCGATATTTATAGATGCGGCACAGGTCCATAAAATCGTATTAGGGCAGTGCGCACCGCATTTCGTCTGCTACATCTCCTCCTGTGGGCATGAAATTGTTCTAAACTCTTCCGTAATTTTGCGTTGCAATTTATTCAGCTGTAACTCTGCTTGCAGCTCGTTGAATTGCCAGCAAGATAAAAAATTGTGTGATTTTATTTGTCATTGCCACAGTTTTTTTTTTTTGGCAAGCTCACACTGTTGAGCCCGTCATATTTTTCATATTCTGCTCACTGAAACTGGCCGCTTTCGATTACAGATGAGGCCATTGAAGTCAGATGCAGGGAGCACTCTAAGCTAAAACTGTGTTTCGCGTGCCTATTTTTGGTACATAAAACGTGATTTTTAGTGCCTAAAAATCCGGAAGAACATATTATGGAAGCTGAAAGGCGAGTTGGTATCAGTTGATTTACAGGGCGAAAACGGAAAGCGCGAAAGGTCATAGCTCCATACGGCACCGCGAATGCATGAGCAGAGAAGTGTCCGACGATGCGGCGACGAGTCCTCAGACGACGGCTTTCAACCTGTCCTGCACAGCAAGGCCAAGCGACGGATCATCAATCCATCGCCGGTGTCAAGTCAGGCACCGTGAAAACGGCGCCCCAGCGATGGCCCGATTCCATCCTATTTGTGCCAAAGAACGCTACCGAAAGTCTGCGGTGTTCTCAGTAGGCAAGCGCTTTCGCTCTATTTTGAGAACACTGTGCTGAACGAGATTAAAGACCTACGGCTTAATACAAGAAGAAACATCCTGGCTGTCGATGTGCGGCACCCGAGTGCACTGAGCACGCTGCAACAAGTAAGACAACTGGGAAACATTGCAGTTAGGTCCATCATACCAGCCGTTGGTGCGACCACAACAGGAGTCATTTACGACATTAACACGGAAATACCAACGCAGGCACCTTCCAATACTTATTAAAACCAGCGAGTCAAGACAACGTCATTGTCAGCGTTGGAAGGCTTGGAAAACACACGCTGTGTGAGAGTAAACGTTCAAAGGTGACTGTCTTCCCGCATTACGTCAAGTTGGCCACTTTCGTCAACAAGTTTGACCGTTCATTCCAAACCCGTGCAATGCTTCAATTGTCAGAAGATCGGCCATGTAAAGGGTCGTTTGCAGGAGCTCCGCAGCATGCCCCCGGTGCGCCGAACCACACGCGGAAGACAACTGTACCGCTACCACACTGAAGTGTCCTAACTGTCAGGGTGCTCACAAGGCTTCTTCGAAAGAATGTCCGCACATAAAGAAAGAATTTTCTATTTGAGGCAATGGTACGAGACAGCTCAACCCACAAAGAAGCTGCCGAGAAAATCCGGCGAAGACGACGTCGCCGTCGAAGGTCTTCACGTCGGAGGAGCGCCAACTTCAGGCGATAAGTCGACGCATCAGGAAAGATCGCCAGCTGCAGTTTACAGCACGGCAAACACAGACGTTGTAAAAGAGCAAAGGGGCAGACCAGTCTCTACAGAAGAGTGGCCTCCACTTACGCGTACACAACGCTCAGAAGAGCCGCAGCAGAAGCCGTCTTCTTCAGAGCAAGCTGCTGTAATGGAGGACTTGCGGAACACAGATCAGCAAGTGATAGCTCTTTTGCGACCATTAATTAACGCCATCCGCTTGTTGTTAAGCAACTTGCACACACCGTCAGCAAGAAGTGCATTGCAATTACTGGACGCTTTGAGTCCAGTACTCGCAGTGCGTGAGTAAATAATGGCTCACCAGCCACTGTCTTTCATAGAAGAGGTCCGAAAAGCAGCGATTATTCAATGGAATGCCCGGGGACTGAGGTCACGCATCGCCGATTTCCGTCGGTTCGTGTACACCAATAAGCTCCCCATCATTGTCATCTGCGAGCCAAATTTGCAGAAAGAAATCAGACTTTCTGGTTACGAGTCATTCATGTCGTCTACAACTGTGGACAATAGCAAAGTTCTGATGTTTATTCGCCGCGACCTCACCTACATTCATCATCCGGTGTCATGCCACAACGATAATCAATATATAAGTATAACAGTGAAAAGGAGACTTACCATCACGGTTGTGGGTGCCTACCTCTCTCCGTCAAGTTGTTTCGACCATACAAGACTACAAGGTATCCTGTCAGCGACTTCTCACCCATGCATTATAATTGGCGACTTCAACGCCCATCATACAATCTGGGGAAGTTCGAAGACCAATGTGAAAGGGAGAAAGTTGGTGTCCTTCGCCTCCGACAACCAACTTTTCTTGCTAAATGATGGCAGTCCAACGTTTCTACGTGGTTCAAGGTATAGCAGCTGCCTTGACCTGGCCTTTGTCTCACGAGGCCTCGTCAGTCATGCTGAGTGGTTTCCAGACATATAAACGCATGGAAGTGACCACATTCCCACTTACGTTAAAATCGAAGGATTGTCCCATGCTAAGATACGTGACAGTGTTCAGAGAATGGACTGGTTGAAATTCCAGTCTCGCATAGAAGAGCAATGTGAAGCAAACATATCCCTCGACATAGAGGAGATAATTAAAAGCACAATAGACGATACTACGTGTACCCTCACCTGCTCTCCCAAAGTAACGGAATTTGACATCGAGCTAGAACGACTTCGAGCAATCCGACGGCGTGCTGAACGAAGATACCGGCGCACGGAGGCAATAGAAGACTACGGATTGCTCGACGTATACAAAAGAAGATTCAGCGCCGGATAAATAAACTCGAGTGACAACGTTGGACTGCTTTTTGTGAGTCACTTGACCCACCGAAAACCTTTATGCCAATTGTGGAAGACGGTACGAGGTCTCCGCACAAAACCCACTCAGTGGTCACCAATTCAGGGCTCTCGCACTTTTTGAACAGAGACGCAGCATTGACGTGGCAGAAGACTTCTGTGCCAGAGTATCTAGGCCACTCGCAGTGCCCAATAGCCTATTGCCCTCGACTAACTGTCCACAAACAGTGGATTCCCGCATGGATATGCCTTTTTCCATCGTGGAGCTCAGAGCAGCACTAGCTTTGTGTGGACGCACGTCGGCACCAGGGCCCGATAGAATTTTTTATAGGGCCTTGTGTCATCTGGAAACGCGCGAGAATCCTCCTTTTGGAGTTGTACAACAAATCCTGGCAAGATGGAACGCTCCCGACAAGCTGGAAGACAAGTCGCCTAGTTCCACTTCTGGAGCCAGGCAAGTCACCATTGGACCTCTCATCCTATCGTCCAATCGCATTGGCCAGTTGTGTAGGCAAAGTTATGGAGAGGATGATCCTTGGACGCCTGGAGTGGTTCTTGGAGTGTAACAACATCTACCCAGATGCCATGGCAGGATTTCGGCGTGGTCGAGCATCGATTGACAACGTAGTCGACCTGGTCACTTATGTCCAACACGAGAAAGGCCGTAAGCGTCTCTGCGCATCTTTGTTCTTAGACGTCAAAGGGGCGTATGACAACGTTACGCATGAAGCTGTTCTCACCGCTCTCGAAGATATAGGAGTAGTTGGTCGGATGTATCGCTGGATACGTAGTTATTTGTCAATGCGATCCTTCTTTGTGAGCACTGAAGACGGTCCAACCTCTCCACATTACAGCCACAGTGGCGTCCCCCAGGGTGGCGTACTCAGCCCTGTGCTGTTCAATCTTACGTTAATTGCGCTCACTGAGCATCTGCAAAGCACGGTCAGGCTATCAATGTACGCAGATGACATCTGCATTTGGGCATCGGCTGTAACACGCCTGCAGTTACGAGGAAGAATTCAAAAATCTGCCACTGAAACATTACACTACCTCCGAAATCGAGGCTTGGAAATTTCTTCCGAGAAATGCGCCCTCGTAGCTTTTACACGAAAGCCTATGGATAAGTACACTATAAGCATCAATGGTCAAACTGTACCATACGTTCGATCGCACAAGCTTTTTGGCGTCATAATTGACAGTAATCTATCATGGAGCGATCACGTTTCGTACATGAAGAAACGGTTAATGGACATTTGTATTATACTGAAGTTCTTTGCAGGGAAGACTTGGGGAATGTCTCCCAGTACAATGCTACAGCTGTACAGAGTACTTTTTCTCGGTTACCTGCGGTATAGTTTACCGGCATTGACCAATGCAAGCAAAACAAGCCTTCGAACGCTACAGAGTGTTCAGTCCCAGGCACTCCGGATTTGCCTCGGCTTGCCTCGTAGTGCGTCAACAATGGCTACTATAGCTATCGCCTGTGACCACCTCATCACGACACATATCGACGTTGGGGCACTCCGGACACATATAAGGCATATTGCTCGGACACCCTGCCACCACCTAGCCTCTTTACCAGCAGACAGACCACGTTCGTCATTTTGCCAAATGGTCACCACATACCGCGATTCTTTGCCAACATGCTTCACACCCGCCGCCAGGCCTTTGACTCCTCCCTGGTGCCTGACTCAGGCTAACATCAGGCTAGCTATACCTGGCATAGAGAAAAAAGCAGATATGTCGTCACCTGCTCTTAGACAGCTTGCTCTGCACTTGTTATACGAGACGTATCAAGGCTGTATACACGTATACACCGACGGCCCTGTTTTACAGAAGAGTTCAACGGCATCATTTGTTATACCGATGAATGACACGACAAGAAAATTCAAGACCTCCCACCTTACGACATCAACGGGAGCAGAGCTCACAGCTCTTCATGCCGCATTGCAATTTATCAGCGATCAACAGCCACAAAAATGGACAATTTTCAGTGACTCAAAGGCGGCACTGCAATCCCTTCTATCCCCTTTACGCCACGGCCCGTACGAACAGCTGGTATTTGAGATTGCAGAAAGGACTGACCATTTCATTGAGGAAGGACATGAAATAGCCTTTCAATGGCTGCCAAGTCATTGTGGAATAATTCGCAATGAACGGGCCGATCAAGCTGCCCGTTCTGCCCATACTGAAAGCGATGAAATATCAATTCCGCTTTCCAGAACTGACGCTGCACGGAAACTCCGAAGCTTGCTCGCAAGCGCACCACGTCCCAATGGAACGAGTCACATTTCTTCCATGCACGGTTAGGTACTTTAGACCCAACTCTCAGCCTTCGAATTCCTCCGGAATTACGCCGACGAGACGCTACTATGCTGTGCAGATTATGGTTGGGCGTCGCATTTACCAATGCGTACGCGTTCCGCATAGGAATGGCTGATACTGCTGCATGCGACCATTGTGGCAGTGATGAAACAACTTGGCACATTCTGTGTGAATACCCACAATACTGCTCGCAGAGACAGTCACTCTGCAATGCACTAGATGAACTTGACAACCAGCCTCTTTCGGAAAAAAGACTCCTGCGCTGCCGACAGGACTTTATGTCGCAGAAGAAGGCTGTGAAGGCGCTCATGCGCTTCTTGCGTTCAACCGGCCTGTCCAAACGACTGTGATTGAAACTCCCTGAATGTGTGCGCATGTGTTTTTTTTCTAATTTATTTTATATCTCTCTATAGCTATCCTCTTTCCGACCCTTTTTCCCACCACCGTACAGGGTAGCAAACCAGTTCGTCTAGGTTAACCTCCCTGTCTCTTCCTTTTAATTATTTCTCTCCTCTCTGTCTTGCGTGTCAATTCATTCAACTGTAACTGTCCTTGCAGCTCGTTGAATTGCCAGCAAGATGAAAAGTTGTGTGATTTTATTAGATATTGCCACAGTTTTTTTTCGGCAAGCTCACACTGTTGAGCCCGTCATATTTTTCATATTCTGCTCACTGAAACTGGCCGCTTTCGATTACAGATGAGGCCATTGAAGTCAGATGCAGGGAGCATTCTAAGCTAAAGCTGTGTTTTGCCTGCCTATTTTTGGCACCTAAAACGCCATTTTTAGTGCCTAAAAATCCGGCCTCTACATATTATGGAAGCTGAAAGCCGAGTTGGTATCAGTTGATTTACAGGGTGAAAACGAAAAGCGCGAAAGGTCATAGCTCCATACGGCACCGCGAATGCATGAGCAGAGAAGTTTCCGATGATGCGGGGCACGCACCCCCTTCATGAACCAATGCGCATGCACCGCATTTCGAAATATCGCACGTAGTTAGCGCTATCTATGGGCGTGAGCGTGCGTGCGTGCGCGCGCGTGAGTGTGCGTTTGATACATTCAAAACAATATGTATCATATTGCAGCATATTAATCTTCAAGCTTTTACGAGGAAATAACCGCCGGTAACCGTAATCTTGTGGTTGGTGCATTGTTGTTATGTTGGCCACCGCGGAGGCATTGTTGTTCAGCCTTTCCACTTACTAAATGAGATTAGATGTGTGACTGTACAGAGAACGCTCACCAATGCAAACTTCCTGTGTATGACTCATAATTAGGCAAGCCTACCTCATAATGAAGAATAACGCGGTCTTTATCAAGCTGAGTACGCTGTTTTTGTATAAAACCAGATCAGACTGCCGTAAGTATATATATAGTGTCGGATGTTCGCTGGCAATGCGCACTCCTTATTTCCCCCTACTATATGTAGTTCCTGCAAGGTTAGTTGCTCGCTGTAACATTTATAAATATTTCACCAACAATCGCGGCACTCACCGATTTATCAATGTTGCAGCGCATACGAACCGCTTCCCTTTTATTGTTCTTTTTATGCACTTGTAGCGTAAACGTGTGTGCTGCACCCTCAGGGAAGCTCTGTCTGCTGATACTAGTGTCATTTATTCCCGGAGCAATAATATGAATATAGGACGACAATGATAGTTTGCACATGTCCTTTGTATAAGTGGGACAACAGATGTCGGCTGTTCCCAGCCATATTTACTTCAAGAGGTGCAACGTCGCAGTAGTCGCGCGATAGTGTGTGTGCATCCGTATATACGAAGGCATTCGCTCGCCTGCATCATTCATCTATCCAGCGAGTAAACGTGCAGCACCTACGCCCGCTTCATGCAGTATTTACGGATGCGCGGCTCTCCGTCGACTCTCGTTGAGACGCTAAAACATCGCGACTATGACGCTGACTGCGTAAAGACTCGAAGTTGCTCAGACTTCTCTCCTGGCAAATGTTCTCAAGGAAGAAGCTTACGAAAACGCGCAAGGTAGCAGAATAGAAGGCGACTATATGCAGGTGTTGTGCCATGTGTTTGGAGGAAGGTTGATTCGTAGGTGCCTGTACATGTTTCTCATTGAAGTCTTTGTCGAGAATTACGTTTCTAACAAAACAACGAGATAGAGTCACCAAATGCGCAAGTGATTTTGTATACATTAAGTGCTAACTTCATCATTCCATGAGGAACAACTTATATCGTGACATTTCATCGTTTACACTTGTTTGTTTGATGCTGGTCATGTCACCTTTCACGCGTGCGTGCATGTGTGTATTAATATATGTCTATTAATCTATATAAGACTGACCAAGCTGCTTTTCTGTAACAAGAAAGAGACTCAGCTCATTCATTTCTTTTTTTTAAATTCAGCGAATGACTCCCTAGTGGCCTAGCCAGGTGATTTTTAGTTTGCTGGCGTCATTTGGGGCCTGAATAACGGCGCTTCACTCACTCACTCACTCTGCCAATGACTCTTGCCATTTCTTCTTTGGAAATTCGCCTTAAGAATTCAACGTCACACGCAAGTCTGCCGATAAAAAAAAACAGTAGTACGGCAGTGCTCAGCAAATAAAACGGGACAATCAGCCCGCATGGCAGGAGGCGTTCATTTGTGCCATCCTACGAATGTAGTTCAAGTGCTACGATAATGCGGTGCCGTGGCTCCGGCCTTCACTTTGCCAGCTCGGTTTGTCAGTTTGGTGTGGAAAGCAATCTCCGGTGGTAAAAAAAAAAAAAACGCACCAGGCATCATGCGAGTTAACTATGTACTGTGCGCATCAAGGGTACCCAAGCTACGCCACCATGAACACGTATATGAATAGCTGGGTTGCAAAACCTTATACGTAGGAGCTGTAGCTCCTCCGTATGCACTGACAGCTCCTCGAAAGCCCTCAAGCTACCGATCTCTGACAGAATTCAATCACAGCGCCAAACCCACAGAGACGAGCGCGATGTTGCTTGCGCGACGCTCGTGTATCTCTGTAGTGATGAGGATATAGTGACCCGTTTTCATGCTGCGGTGTCGTGCTTCTTCCCAGCAGTTCATATGATAGACGCGAGAGATGCGTGTGCGTAAACAGGGAAAGAAAGCGTCAGTGGGAGAAACCACACGCCAACGTCGTGGAAATCCGATATTTTCACGTCGGTCGTGTGACATACGCACCCACAATCTTGTCAGCGAATGGCAACAGGAGGAGCTAAGGGCGATGTGTACCGAAGGGGCTACGTCAACACGGGCGTTATTCAATGTGATTCACCGGGCGGCCATACAAGGACGGTTTGTCAGCCGTGTTTATTGCACTCGTGGATTGAGACGTTGCTACAGTAAATTAGATTTTTTCTAATAAAAAAATCATGCCTTTCACTCTTACTCAAGAACTTTGCAATACAGAGACATGACTTGTGACCTGAAGTATATATAAGTCTTGGTAGCGCATGCATACAAAAATTAAAAACAAAAGATAGCCACGGCGTATCTGTCATAACTTTTTTTACCTTAAGACCTTGAGCTATTTTGTGCTCTTTCATTTACAATATTTGCGCTCTTTTTATTATAGGTCGAGCAGGTTCATTTTAAAGTGAATTGGTAACTCAGCTTTGTTATGTGAAGTGATTAATTTGTTGAACCCTGCGTTCACATTAGTCCTTGAGTTGTCTACTTACGATGACGTTTTTAATTTGGCATCATACGTATACACACGCACTAAACTTACATAGAGACTTTTCTTATTCCACATATCATGTCTGAACAAAGTTGTGCTAATCTAATCAGCATACTCGACGTGGAACAAAAATAGGTCATGTGAGTATTTAGCTTAAAAAGAAGTGGTGGGTAGTTTTATGACGAAAGTTTTACGATTTTATTAGGAGAGGTGCCTCCTTGCGGGATTTTGGACGCTTGACAACATGGCTTGTCTTTCAACACACGAAGTTCATCGCTTCCGCCGTTGACACAGATGACAAGATGCAACGTACTTGGCCACAAAGGTAGAGATGCCAGGCCAGAGCAAACGTTTCCTGATGCGGTTTTGTATTTTGTGAAATCCCAAGTGGCCTGCACATGGGTCGTCGTGAAAGGCTTAGAGGACTTGGTGACGTATAGAACGCGGAAGTACTGGAACCCAGCGGTGTCCATCAGTAGTGTAAACGTAACGATGGAACAAATTGTTATCGAGCTTAAATTGCCGTAGTTGTCGGCGCAATCTAGCATTAGGAGTAGGTGATATACCATTTAGGCATCGAATAATGCTATTGCAATATGGATCATCACACTGGCGTGTGGCGAACTCGGTGTAGCGATTTGAATCCGGCGTGTCGATAACCACAAGTTGTGATAATGTGAGGGTTAACGCAGTGTTTTGCTCACCAGACGAGCAATCACCTGTCGTACTCGATGATGACAGTGGAAGGGGGCAGCGAGAGAGAGCATCTGCATCTTGGTGTGTTTTGCCAGACTTATAGATGACGTCAAAATCGTACTCTTGTAGGTGGAGCACCCAACGACCGAGGCGACCAGACAAGTTTTTCAGTGACGATAGCCAGCACAAGGCGTGATGGTCTGTAATAACTGTGAAGTGGCGTCCATAAAAATACGGTCGAAATTTTTGTATGGCCCAAACGACAGCAAGGCACTCCTGCTCAGTTATGGAGTAGTTCTGTTCAGCAGCCGTAAGAGCACGACTAGCATACGCTATAACTCTTTCCCGTGAAGTGGCATCCCGCTGTAGAAGAACTGCACCAATGCCATGGCCGCTCGCGTCGGTGTGCAGCCATAGGTGCGTTCTCGTCGAAATGGCACAGAACAGTGTCGAACGTTAAAGCATTCTTGAGGGCTTGAAAGGCACGCTCGCAGTCGTCGTTCCAAGCGAAAGTTGATCCGGATGTCAGCAGCTTATGCAGTGGCGATGCGATGGCAGCAAAATGGCTAATGAAGCGGCGGAAGTAGGATGCCAGGCCCAGGAAACTTCGTAGGTGTTTGATTTTCTGGCCGAGGGAAGCGTATCACGGCAGCAAGCTTGTCAGGATCCGGGCGAACGCCATCTTTGCTGACAAGGTGGCCCAACACCTTGATGTTCTTGTTGGCGAAAGGGCATTTCTTTGTGTTTAGCTGAAGTCCAGCATTAGAAATACACATAAAAACTTCGTCCAAACGATCAAGATGCTGACGAAAAGAAGAGGAGAAAATGACGATGTCATCTAGATAACAGAGACATGTTTTCCATTTTAGGCCGCGTAGAGCTGTGTCAATCATGCGTTCAAACGTGGCAGGAGCATTACATAAACCGAATGGCATCACGTTGAATTCATACAGCCCGCCTGGTGTTGCAAAGGCAGTTTTTTCTTTGTCCGCTTCGTGCACAGGTATTTGCCAATAACCAGACCGTAAATCGAGGCTGGATAAAAATTCAGCGCCTTCAGAGAGTCAAGTGCGTCGTCGACTCGTGGGATCGGGTACACGTCTTTGCGCGTGATCTTATTAAGCGCTCGATAATCGACGCAGAATCGCACCAAACCATCCTTCTTTCGGACTAGCACTACAAGTGATGACAATGAGCCGGACGAAGACCGGATAACATCGTTTTGGCTGCAAGACACTTTTACTTGCCGAGCCTCTGCCCCACAACACATGTCAGACTGATGATGATGAGTATGTACATATGATAAAATGGCGTGCATGAATAATGCTCACAATATATTTAAATTCACGAGCACTGAGATTTCGGCTTCATTGGAATGCCAACTTTTCTCCTCAAATTCAACAGGGCAACCTCATATTCACTAAGTTACCGGAGCACACACGTAAGTCGCCCTGTGTGGCGCGATTCAATTGGCAATATAGCAATCACAATTCTCAACAGGCTAACTAGCAGCGATGTGACCTCACCGTAATCAAAACAAGATATCACATCGACGCTGTGGAAAGCATACAACTCTGTCTCATTGTATGAATGGGCAAACATAAGCTGGAAGTACTGTGTTCGTGGAGATTCAAGCACCAAATTCTAATACATTAACTTGTTTGTTCTTATCATGAACTTTGGACGGCTCGGAGGGCTTGTTATAAACGTGGTGGAACCGTTTCTTCGGCAGGACCCGTGCCCCATCCAACACTCCACCAGCTATCTGAGAAGTCCTATTAACAGGCCTGCACGAAAGCAGCAATTTGCTGACGCCATATTCTTGTTGACACTGGTGATACAGCGAAATGGTTAGTTGTGGCCTTATTTCTTTGCACATTATTTTTTTTTTCAGGAGGGTTAGCTTTTTTTACTACCACCACTATCTTTTCGTAAGCTAGTCAGCATTTTTGCGCACGCACGCTACTGCCAACGCAGCAAAAGTTTTTCGACTTCTAGCTCAGGTCATTATCCCCATCAACTCTGACCTTCCAAGGCGAACGCCTGCAGACCTTAGAAAAAACTCTTAGATGAGTTCTGTTCCCATATCGCATTCTGATCATATATCGATACGTCAACGAAATTCTTATTAGAGATACCCACTCCTGAACGAACCATGCAATTAGGACTTCGTCTGATTCTTATCATATTTCAATTGAACATAAGAGCCATATCTTGTTTACTAATGTCGAGTTCTTTATTGCCTGTGATTTTATTTGGAAACTTTTAAAAGTTTTGAGAAAATGTTTATAGAGTAAGCAATAATTGTCTGAATTATGTTTAAAACAAGATGTGAACGCCGTGAATAAAGTTGCTGCCGGAAAGAGCCCTCCTACTACAAGCCGGTATCCGCTACAGTGCCACTAACATACACGATCCCTGGGTGCTTCACAGCGTTAAGAAAGTCATCAGAATCGCTTGCGCAACTCAAAATTAGGATGCACTCAACAAATTCTCCCCCGTGTCTGTTAGATTTGATCAGTAAAAGCCAGATTATGATAGTATCGATAAAGTTGTTGAACAGTCTCTGGGTATGGTTAACAATTAACGCATCCACAGCGGCTGGGTCATCGGCATATACACAATATGAAAGACAAGATCATTGATGAATGAATTTGCGGCTGTTTGTTGGTCTTTTTCAATCATTCATTTATTAATACTTTCAACTCTGTTTAGGGCTATTACATTAGGGGGATATTCCACTGACTATTGCTTCATAACCTAAATTCACACGCACATACTCATGTTATGACGTCGTCTTACCACAGCGTCTTTAAATAGAATTGCTGGTGGAATGACACCCCTTGATAGTTTAAGCGAAATTGCTTCTGCATAATAATTGCACATAATGAGTACATCCAAGCAGATAGAACTTCTTTCGCCCTTTGTTACGGAAATGACATTGTTTTGAGCCTCCAAACTTGGCGTTTGAGAAGACTTGATGCAAGGGCAATAGTGTATGCCTTCAGTAAATCTTCCTTTTTCCTACGTAATGAATTCGAAACATATATGAAAAAGAAGACGAAACTCTTCAATCCCTCAGTTTAGTTATTCATCGATGCTCTTTGCATTTTGATATGAGAAGTCACAGTTGCTTTTTTTGTCTCCCAAAGTTAATTTGTGAACGCTAAGGAAGGAGCTGACATCGCGAAAGGAACCAATCTCAAATAGAACACAATAAACCTGTGAAACTACAATTTTGGGAACATTGGTCTGCCTATTTCCACGAAAGTTCTTTCCCATATCCCAAGAAAATTGTAACGCGCTCATTCATTCAGTCCAAACAGATTTGATCCACTGAACCAAATTAGCCGTTTCTGCCAATGCAAACAATCGTTGTTTATACGTGTCTTTTTTTTCTTTTTTCAGTAGGACACTGAACAGACTGTTCCATCTCCACTTCCCTCAGCCAATTTTCTCAGAAAAAACTTCTCTCGAGCTCAGCACACTCAATACAACGGGGTTAGCATAACAGCATCGGGAGGAAAAAAAGGAATCTTTTGAGTTGGGCTTCCGAACTCAATTATTTACATAAATGGTCTAACGGCAGATTTCTTGGTATGACCCTTTCGCGACAATGTGAAACCCCTCCGTGGCCCTTTGCTGTAGTGTCGCTAACTGTTGGACAATAAAAAAAATCAGAAATTTATGGTTTGTGTACTTCAATTCGCTCACATCCCCTAGGGGTGCAGAAACAAAAGTATCGAGTCGTTCTGGTCTTTTCCGCGAATTACGCCACTCGAGATCAGATAAGATGGTAGGACGCACTAAAAACCTAGAACTTGCAATCTTACAATTATTTGTGGAGTTACGAAATCTTTTAATTTGATGATCTTTCATGTTATTCAGCCCCAACTAAAGCGGGTCTGAAAAGAAGTGGCCACTTATTTTTAAAATATACTTTCCGAAACATTTTAAAAGCCATAGGAGAAAAATAAGGTAACAAATGAATTGTTGCTTCTATATCACGCTTTAAGATGCGTATAGAAAACTGGCACACACCTATCGTAAAGGGAACCCTGAGTAGAATGCGAAACAGCTATGGGTCGACTTAAAGTTCTGCAAATAGGTGCTCTTTATTCTCTACCGTAAACATTCATGGTTGCACACACAGCTGCTTTGTGAACCCTCGCCTCCACCGCACTGATGCTCATGTGTTCATTCATACTACTACGCTGTGTGTGAGAGATATTGATTGATTGATTGATTTGTGGGGTTTAACGTCCAAAAACCACCATATGATTATGAGAGACGCCGTAGTGGAGGGCTCCGGAAATTTCGACCACCTGGGGTTCTTTAACGTGCACCCAAATCTGAGTACACGGGCCTACACCATTTCCGCCTCCATCGGAAATGCAGCCGCCACAGCCGGGATTTGATCCCGCGACCGTGTGTGAGAGATAGGAGTAAGCGCTTTAATGTATAGAGCAGCGCAGTGCCGCTAGCGGTCCCTATTCACACCTGAGCACGCGCCGGTGTGGAGTGAGCGCTTTACGGCAGAGCCTTCTAATGGGCGCGCCGAGTACTAGCCTGGCTACGTCGACGGACAATAGACAAACTCCGACCACAAGCCACTTCGCATCTAACAGGGTTGCTATCTATACCCTGAATATATAGCATTACAAACAGTGTGCACTGCTGTTGGTGGAGTGAAAGTAACACTTGTCAGTAATTTACTTTCAGAAAAGTATAGAAATCCAGATACACCGCCTTCAAGCACCAGTCACCGAATGTCATTGTGTCCCTGGTTACTTTCGACATGTGGTAGCAAAGCTCAGGTGGTTACAATAATGACACAATAGATTATTACAAACTGCGTTTATTACTCGTGGTTGTGAGTCTCCCTTGTGCGGAGAATGGTTCCTTCAGCTTGTAATAATAATTCGAAAGAGGAGCAACATGGCTAATATTTAGAGAGGAAGGGTTAAGGCTATAGATGGCTTACAATTTAATATTGTCTGTAAGCGTAACTGTAGCTGGAATGACCCCTCGGTTGCATTAAACAAGCGTTGACCCAGTCTCCTAATTTTCTTACGTTTCTGAGCTGTTTCGATAATGTAGTGCCTGAAGGGACAATGATACGCACAGCACACTCAGTACAACCTGCGGGAATACTTTTGCATCTTGCTAAATAGAAGAGAATGCTGCCGGAAAGTGCCCATTTCCAATACTGTGCAAGCGAATAACCATCTGCGACAGCTGTGGCAAAGTTAGACGATAGCACTGCACATGCCATCAGCTTTAGTTATTGATATGCCTAACTTGGATGCACTAACATTTCTGGATTGGAAGAGAGTATGTAGCCATGAACACGCGGGTATAAAAAAAACACAACTTACTACAGGAGTGTTGGGACCGAAGGTAAAAGCAAATCGGAGCGTTCTTGGCCGGGAAGCGATGTCGCTACTATAGTCAGCTATCAGACGCAAAATGAAGACGTTGACACAAAAGATAAGCGGCCATAAAACGCAGGTGGCGCCTGCTGTGTGTGTTCCAGTCGGAGCTTTCCAGTAAGCGAGAACAGCCAATGTTTGGCTGTCTAGCGCCTGCCTCAGTGTCATTACCGTTGCAGCTGCGAACAACACCTCGGGGCAAGAACGGCCCCGCAGAGTGCACGATCGATGCCGTTGTGCGTGCTCGCAAAACTTTGCCCATAACTATACCAAGACACCGGTACGTCAATTCTCGGTCGTGTCAGCGCAGTGCAAGAGCTATTAATCATCTCGGAAACTGTGCCCACGTGAAGGAACGAATGACTTTAAGGATAAGGGCTACCGAATGAATGCACGCATGCGACTAAGGCAAAAGAATGCATAAAAATAACTGCAAGCTCAGGCTCACTAAAATGTCATACGCCAATAAAGTTGAAACTTGAGCCACATCTGCGAACTTGTGCTAAGGGGGGAAGAAACAAGAAGAGGAAAGGCAGGCATGTTAACTAGATAAGCGTCCATTTTGCTACCCTGCATGGGAATAGGGGGATGGGGATTAAAAAGAGAAAGAAATGAGACAAGGAGATCACTTCTCGCACAACAATGTACAGTCGGTCAGTCACTGAGGCCGGAAACTTTTCTGACCAACATGACTGCAGCATTCAGACATGCGACAGGGAAATTGCGGCCTTGAAGAGGGTTGGTGGCGATCCGTGGGGACTAGTGAAGCGCTGAAAACACTGGATTGAGAACCTCCAGCAGTGTCAGGGCTGTTTGGGCTAACGGAGTATTTAGCTTTTCAAGAGCATAAATACGGTGTCCGCTAGAGATTTTAGCCTCGCAGGGATGTCCTGGTCTTTTTCAAGCATGGCGTGGTTAAACAGCGCTGTCGTCGACTCGGTCAATGTTGGCTTCGGTCTGCTGCGACCGAACTTGGGATAATATATTCCTTTGAAGAATGCTATACGAGAAAGAACGTACAGCGAGAAGTAACGCGCTGCATAGAAAGTACGAATACCAAAAACTCGCGAAAAACACAGCGCTGTGCTTCGTCCACGACAAATACGGTCTTAGTAAGAGCTGGCAAAACCTGCTTGGTTCATTGAGCAATACTCTAGGGGAGTTTTATAATAGCGTACGCAAAGCTTTGCGTTAGTGTTTGAGCCACTGCATGCGAATACGTCATATACGCCATCCGCTTACGGCCATATATAGAAATAACGGGTGACAGCAACGGACCATTTATTTGCGTAGGCTATTTGCCTACTGGCTGTACATCGAAATCTCGAAGAACTGAGAGTTGGTAATTCTTTACGCTGAAAAGTGAGTAATAAAAATCAACGGATTCGTTGATTTTGGAAAGGGCAACGTATATATCATTTTCTTGTCTTGTGGAAAGCTCTATATCCGTCAAACAAGAAACTGTCCGGAAAATCGTTGAATGAATTACATGGCAACGCTGAAGACTCAGTTGTCGTCCAATCTCTGTCTGCACTGCAAGAATTGAGAATGCAGCCCGTTGATGCATCAAACAAAGTTGTGCCTAAAGAGGAAAAACTGCAGAGTGTTGGAAGCATTGGAGATGTTTTTTTATTTGCATGTATATATGGTAACATGTGCGCTGCTATGGCCAACTGTTGTCTTGCAGAAACTTGAGGTCGACATTCATAAACTTTCATTTGATAGTCTCCGCATGTGCGTTTGTCTTCCTTGTCCCCAGTTTTTTTTTTTTTGGGGGGGGGGGGATTTGTATTCACTGAATTCTCGCTGAAGATGAATGTGTTTCCAACTGCGGTAATCCTACTGCAAGCAATGATATGGTAAAGCAGAAATAGACGCAGGCAACGCTATATCAGGAAGTTTAAATCATCCAGTTCATTTCTGTATCTGTGCGGTTATGCCTAATAAATTGTTGGCGTTTAACGTCCCAAAACCGCCACATTATTGTGAGAGACGCCGTGGAGGGGTGGGTTCCGGGAATTTCGACCACCTCGTGTTCTTTACCGTATACCGAAGTTTACCATGAATGAGTGTGCGCGTGTGTGCTGCCTAATGTGCTTTGTTTATCTCTCTTCCCTCTCTCATCTCTACCTTCCATCTCCCCCATCCGCCTCCCATGCGCAGGGTAGCGAACCGGCTGCTTATAGGCTGGTTAACCTCCCTGCCGTTCTTTTTCTCCCATTTTCCTTCCTTCCTAAAGCTAAGAGTACACGGGACTCTATTTTTGCCTCCATCAAAAATGGGGTCACCGCGGTCGGGACTCAAGCCTGCGACCTGTAGGTCAGCAGTCTAGAAGCGCATCCACTAGACAAACGTGGCGGGTAATAAGATAGAGCTTCTTCCTAAAGAAGCGCATTTAGCTGAAGCGAGAGACAGTAAGCGTTCCCTGTACAAGAGGCCAGTGAATTCAATCATGCCGGCGTTGTGACAGTGAGTGTTTTCTGCGCGGCTTTGTTTAACTTAACATGAGCTTCCACGCTGCACTGGATATAGCTGTTTACTGCGGCGCATATTATGCTTTCAACATTTTATGCAGCATCAAATGAAGCAAAGACTTGCCTTTACCACCTAATTCTGAATGTGGCACTTAACCTGGTATGAATCAGCTAGCTGAGATCGAGCATAATATAAATGATTTCTTAGAAAAAAACATCTGCACACATTCAGTGGTATTGATATTTGAAAAAATATACAGTTACAGTGTTTCCCGCAATGTGTAGCTCCGGCATGCCCTTAAAACTTATTTTTCTAAGTTTTCAAGTTCAAACATTTCTTCCAGTGCAAGTGATTGCAAAGTAAAAGCGTAACTAGCCGTTTTAGCACTGCTTACGGTATCTCCGTTCGCGCACTCGGAGTCGCACAAACTGCGCTTTCGATGTAGCGTCTTTTAGCGGGTGGCGTCCTCAAACCTCAGACAGACAATTCACGGTTTTTCGATAAAACCCTTCCAAAGCTTCGCCCCCACTCATTATCATTCACTCAGTGGATATGACGTACTTTTTTTCGTTAAATGTGTTAATTGTGTTTCCTTCAATAAAATGAGAGGTCGGTGCGCAGATATGACTCCACCTCCTGCTATTGTTTTGTTTAGAGAAATTTATTCTCACAGACAGTGAACATCAATTACAATCCAACAGAACATTGCGACAGAACACAACATCCACAGACACACCAAAAGTTGTTACAAAAAGATATGTGTACATATGTAAACGGAACACAACATACACAACTTACCCTAACTAAACAGGAATTGTTACAAAAACAATGTCTACATATGCACAATACATGGTAAACGAAGAACACACAAATGAAATGTAGAGATCAATATGTCAGATATTTACATAGTATTTACAAGGTATTTGTATGAGTACTAAACAAAGATTAACCTACCAATACCAGGCAGGCCTGAAAACAAGCCTTACACGTCTCTCACAGATGAACACAAAACGGCAGGACCAGTGTCGAAGGAATTCCTCCTCACCCAGAAAGAAGAGTTCCTCCGACAACACAGATATTATTTCTTTGTACAGTCGCTCCAAAATCGGGAAGAGAGCACGGCGGCGACGACCTGCTGCAACAGCTTCACAACGGTTACGCCAAAGACAGTAGGCACCAGCAACAATAAGAAGGCAGGCAAAGCGGCCTCGAGAACAACGTCCAGAAGAAACAAAGCGGTTTACTCCGAGGCCACGAAATCCTGCATGCACAGCCCTCCAGAAAACACGAGCAACGACACATTGCCTTAACACATGCTGATTTGTTTCCCGTAGGGAGCAGTTCGGACATGTTGATGACTGGACCATTCTCCACCTTTCTAGGCGGTCAAGGGTAGGAAGAACGCCCCACCCAAGCCGCCACATGAAGTCCCGGAGGTGGCCAGGTAGAAATGATGCCGTCAGCGTGCTCCAAGACACACGACTAGAGCGGGTGCGGCGTGCTGGAGGAACTAACGGGAGCAACAACGCGGCTGTTGTGTCAACGATAGAATTGTCTAACACATCTAAATCAGGGCAAGTCGACTGGATATGACGAAAAAACGCGACAGCTGTTGCATAAAACGAAGGAAGTACTAATGATTGTGGGCCCTGATTAAGGCGCACATTAGGCAATAAATACCGAAGGTGAGTGCCTAGAAAATAATATGCCAGAGTTCGCGCGGGGGATTCCTCTCCTTGTACGAGGCGCAACAGGAAGCGCAGGGCCAATAGCCGGCAGCGTATTGATACCGAAGGGAAAGCAAAACCTCCCTGGGAACGCTGCTGTCCTAACGCCGCACGAGAAACCAACTCAGTGCCGCCAGACCAAAAGAAGGAACACAAGGCAGACTGCAATGACCTCACGATGCGTAAAGGCGGCTGTTCCACGTGAGAAAGGTACCAAATGCGACCGCAGAACACAGTCTGCGCAAGGTACCTCCGCTCAAGAAGCGGGAAGTCGAATTCCCGGGCGTTCTCAATTTCTTGTTTTACTTCATCGAGGGCGTTTGACCAAACGGAGTTACAAATGCCGTAGTGGTTGTATAGAATTCCTAAAATGCGAAGAGACGCAGCCGGCTGAAGAAGAGATGTGGACCTAAGTGTGGAGTTGGGATAGCCGATGAACAAATACCGGGATTTAGAGAGGTTTAGTGCGGTACCTGAAATGTCCCCATACTGGGAGAATAAACGCAGGCTATGAGAAAGACTATCTTCATCTGAAAGGTACAGGGTTATGTCGTCAGCAAAAGCTGTGACTTTTACGGTACTGCTGCCGGGAAGCGCAAGACCCCGGACATGCGAATCTGCTTCTAGAGCGCACAAAAATGGCTCAAGGCTGAGGACAAATAGAACAGGAGACAAGGGGCATCCTTGACGGACCCCACGTGTAATAGAAAAGGCAGCACTCTCCCAACCATCTAGAACTAGTGTGCTTTTTATACCAGAGTAGGTATGTCTAATTAATTCAACAAAAGTACCGGGAAAACCAAGGGCTGTGAGCACTTTAAAGATATACGTGTGCTCTAGTCGGTCAAATGCTTTCTCTTGGTCTAAAGACACAAGGAGACCACGCGCAGATCGCGACAGAGTATAGGCTATGATATCCCGGGTGGTAAAGGACAAACTGTGTATTTCCCGTCCAGGCATAGATGAAGCCTGGTGATGACCCACCAGGGTGTTCAACAGAGCCTTCAAACGTTGAACGATCACCGTCGCGAATATCTTATAGTCAACGTTAAGAAGCGTGATAGGTCTCCAATCTTCAGGATTAACAGAAGAAGCATCACCTTTTGGAATAAGCACAATGCGTCCATCTCGAAAACTTGATGGAAAGACACCATCCTCGAAACATCGCCGGATAACCGCGGTTAATGCAGTACCAAGCTCATTCCAAAATGATAAGTAAAATTCAACTGGAAAACCGTCTGGCCCAGGGGCTGTCCCCCGTTTCATAGATTGTAGTGCTGCCTTTACCTCTTCAACTGATGGAGGGACGTGCAGAGAATCAGCAGCTTGTCGAGGAACGCGAGGCAAACCTCTAAGCATAGGCGGTATTATGTAACAGTTTGTCCGCATGGCCGAACATGACATCTCTTCTAAATGCGCCAGAAAGAGAGATCGATCACGCTTAGGAAGCGGCTGTGTAGGTGGTGTCTGCATGGTCGTAAAAACCGGTGATTGTGACTGCCCAAAACACGATTGCCTCGCATAGCGTAACACCTCGGGGTGGGCACAAGGGTTGTGCCTACAACGCCATGCAGCCGCCGCCAGAGACGAGGTGGCAATCAAACGCTAGAAGCGTTCACGTAATTCATGTTGCCAGGCTCGCATCAAGGGAGACGGCGTTTCAGCGCGCAATGTGATGCGTAACTTCGCTGCAGTATCGGCCAGCTCCTCAGAAACGCGACAACGAAGGGAACGCCCTTCAACTGAGCAGTGCAGGCGCCACTGCGTTTTAAGCGCATCCCAATCAAATAAATCAGACGCAGCGAGTGACACGCGTATTGCACGGGACAAATTTGAGCGAGAGCAGCGCGTCCTGGAGGACGCGAACATCAAGACGCCATGGTTTCTCCGAAAAAGAAAATGGAATTTTTAGTTCTAATAGAATCGGACGATGGTCAGAGATGTACACAGGCGAAGGTGGGATGGGCGGAACACGTAAGTCGGAGACAAACGTCTCTAAAGCATGTGGAATATAAGCCCGGTCGAGTCTGCTGGAGGAGTGCCCGCGGCGCCATGTCCAAACAAAAGTATTCCCGTGTATGACATTATGCGCATCCAGCAATGAAAAATGCTGGACAAGGCGTCGCAGCTCACGTGAATTCCAAGCAGACCGACCCCAGCCAGGACCTTGTACATCGCATCGCGTATTTAGCACACAGTTAAAGTCTCCAATTAGAATTACATGACGACCGTCTAGAAAAAAACATCCAAATTTCGAAAAAAATCATGAGACTGTCCGGTTTGTGCAGGTGCATACACACATAGTATCCTCATTCGAAAAGAAAAGTAGGTACAATCTAGAGCAATAATTCTACCGACGCCGTCATAAACAACGTGGTGACCTCTCAATAAAGCCCGATTAAATATAATGATGCCTACTCCCGTAAAACGAGTTGTAGCGAAAGAAAAATAGCAATCTAAGTTAAACTTTTGTTTAAAAGCCCTAACGTCGGATAGTGAACAGAAATTAGTTTTCTGCAGGCATAAAATATCACAATTTGCAGCACGGGCTACACTAATCACCTCGGCCTGCTTTACCGGACTGCAAAAACCTTTTACGTTGAAGGAAATAATATTCAATGCGGTAGCCATCGTAAACAATAAAGACAAATTTGGATACTAGACTCACAGTTCTGACAGACGCGGGAGCGGGTGCCCCGCAAGCAGCTCAATCACTTCTTACGACCAGGCGACCCACCGGAAGCGCGGGGCTTCCGGGGCCGCATCGAAGTCCGCAGGGGACTTCTGTCTCTGCTGGGGGCCTCCGAGTCGCTGCTGGATATTCGGTGGCGCTTGGTGCCGAGGCTCTTGAGTGAAGATGGCACAAATTCGTCAAAACTGCCCCGACTGATCTCGCTTGGAGTGCTGTCGGTGTCTATCTGCAGGGCCGTGTCGCTCCTAGTACTGCTCGTGTCCTCGTTGATGGAAACCTCGTCGCCTTGGGACAAAGTCTCTTCAATGATAGGAGGACTAACAGACGACTGGGCAGCCATGGGGTGAGCAACAGATATCACGTCAGCATCTGCGACGCGCTCGCCGAGTGGCGCCTCCTCTGGTGAGGGCTCGACCTGTGGTTCTGTGGGAACCACCACTGGTCGCGGGCCGCTAGATGGATCATCCGCACCTTGAGGGGCTGCCTGGTCGGGGCTGGCTGAGACGCTGTGGGCGTTTGGTGTGGCGTCTGGTGTGGCATTGTGATGCACCCAACTTCGTCCTGGCAAACATCCGGGCCTAGCGTCAATGATACGACGTCCTTATTCTTGCCTGATTGAACTGGCGGGTAATTCTTGGAGGCCGCCTCGGAATACGACGGCCTGATGGTGCAGGCGACGGTGGCATGCGGGTCACCACAACGGCGACACGGCAGCGAGCAGCCCTTCCCGTAGTGGCCGTAAGCGCCGCACCTTCCACAAAACGGAGCTGTGCAATTCATACGGAAGTGCCCGCTGTCTCCACATCGACGGCATACTCGCTGGATCCCTTTATAGTCACAGGTCACTCGATGGCCAGCGACCTTGAGGTAGTTGGGCACCGGCGACGATGTCTTCATTTCCATTCGGACGAATCACGTCCCAGTGGTCACGGTTGGGCGCGATTCCATGAGTCCTCTGCTGATGTGCAGCACCTTCCCATAGGGAGACAATGCTTGCGCGAGGACCTCGCTGGGGACGCGGCACGGCAGGAACATAACGGTGAGTTGAGTGACTTGGGGTCCCAAGGATACGACAGCAACGCGCTCTCCTTTGATGATGAGGTGGGACGCGTCGACGATTTGAGCCAGAGCGGCCTCACTGTTAACGGTGACTTGGTAATTCCGACCTCCAAAGTGCTGTACACAGTAGACCTCTTCGATTCCTACTATTGAAGACGTCGCGTCAACGACGTCTTCGGGACTAGTCCCCTCGGGGACGACTACGTCGAAGGCTAGCGCCTTCTTCGGGGGCTGGCTTGCCATTACGGGCGTCCGCCAGCCCAGGGACGCCCTGAGACGCTAACGACTAAAACGAGGGAACACGAGCACAGGGCGATGCTCCTTATAGCGGCACCCAAACGATATTACAGAACACCTATATAGAACACCTATATAGAACACCTATATAGAACATTTATATAGAACTCCTATTGTTTTACTTAATCCTTTCCGTCACGAACTTACCAGTACTCAGGTAATGCCATATTCACGCATAAAACATGCACAATTGTCAATTTGCAAAGGCAATGCTCGCAAGTCATAAACGATGCCCACTCGTGAACAGCAGTTTTCAAAAAAAACGCGAGAAACGTTCAAGCTTTGCAGAAGGGTTTATTTTACAAACTTTTATTATTTAAGACGTTCATGGCTTTCTTCTCTGTTGTTCGTAATTTGTTCCTCTTTTGAACGAAACCGCCACTAATGTTTCAGTGCTCTACCTTAGTGCATCTTGCCTGACGCGAGCACGCATAAGCGCATGCGCGAAGAAGTCTCAGAAATGTGGTGGCGAATATAGTTATACATAAAACGCACGCATTGATGCGAAGCTATAAATTCTAACTGCGATCTTCCCTGGTAAGCAGCTCTGTACAAAATTGGCCCCGTATCTGCATGTTTCTGCAAATGTCGTTGAAAGACGATAGTCTTGCGTGGGGAGAGAGTGAACAAAGCATTTACTTGATGTTCTGCGCAAGGAAATCGGTGAGAGGTATTCTGGAGGCACTGCGTCAGAGTGCCTCGAGCGTGCAGCGGAGGTGAACGAACGCATCAAGTCACGTCACACATGAGACAAGAGCGCCATCTGGCAGTTTTCTTAGAAAACAAAGCGCGTGGCTCTGAGACGGGTGTGCGCGCCCATCTCAGAGGTGATAAGGTGTAGAACGCAAGGCGACGGTAGGCGCCACCATCGTCTCGTCTTAGCAAAGCGTTGGAAACACTCCGCGTTCGGTGCAAGCGTTGCATGGTCAGCGCAGCGTGATAAGCGTTACAGTCCTTAAAATTACCTATGCATGCCTTTTCTAGTAAAAGACGCACATGCAGAATATATACGTGTTGTTATGGTGCCCCAAACATTCGCAATAAAAAAAATCCCGGCTGCGGCGGCTGCATTTCCGATGGAGGCGGAAATGTTGTAGGCCCGTGTGCTCAGATTTGGGTGCACGTTAAAGAACCCCAGGTGGTCGAAATTTCCGGAGCCCTCCACTACGGCGACTCTCATAATCATATGGTGGTTTTGGGACGTTAAACCCAACATATCAATCAATCAAACATGCGCAATAATTGCTTTTAGTTCACAATTGGACAAGCATGAACGCTGAACCTTGAGCAACATTGGTGGGTGCTGCGGAAGGGGTCGGCCGTTTCAAGTACCCGATGCCGTTAAATGTGGACAAACAGACAAATGTACAGACAGACAGACAGAACAAATATTTTGCGTCGAAGGTCCCCAAGGAAGACTATCGTCTATAAAAACGTCTGTGTGTTTTCCTACATTTAACCATTCTTTGTTTCACAGAGGGCGGTACTAAGAATGAGATTAGCTAAACACTATCTGACAGCTAGGGCAGCTGGTGAGTCTGAAAGCGAACGAAAAAAAAAACAAGAAAGAACGCAAAAGCAACGCCAAGTTAGGCTAAACGTAGCATAAATGAAGACCGAGGATCCTCCTGCGCTTGGAACGCGGCTAATTGCAGAAGACAGTAGCCGACGCGAAAGAGTAAGCAGAAACTGCAATCCAGGCGTCAGTGTTGCTTGTTTTCTCGCATTTCTGGGTAGGCCTATTCAGTTATGGATACGGTGAGGCAGACCTGAGCGGCTAATGAAAATGAAAAGGGACGTCCCAGAAGGAAGTAGCTGTGTGGGAAAACTCTGTAGCTGCCATCTAGCGAACACAACAACCTCACGTGGTAGGAAATAAGAAGGAAGACTAAAGAGCATGAAAAAGAACTGTATGTTTGTTGATGCAAAGTAGTGTTATCTAATGCATATCTTAAAAACAGAGTATGTAACTGATTTTAAAGGGTTTCTGAAGCTTTTCAAAGCATATATAAAGTTCTTATTAACAAGATGGAACTTGTTTTGTATTGCGTCCCTACCACTGTACTTGAGTATGTTGTAATGATATGAATAAATTAAAAGATGGTTAAGAAATTTACAAGAAATTCTTATTGGCTGGCTGGTGTTGCTTCTAATGCAATAGTAACTTCATTACATAGTTCTTGAGAATAACTTGATAATGAGCTATGTGAAATATTGACTGTAACTATATTCGGCATTACGGTTCTTCCATGACACATTGTATTGCATTGCAAGTAATTGTGGTTGAGGGTACTAAATATTTCTGAAAAAGCGGCTTCAGACAATACAGACAGCAATTCATTTTCGTTTTATTTTAACCTAACATCACTTCAATGTGATAGATATTAGCGATCAGTGTAAACCCGTATCTATTTAGTAGAAACATTCAGAATGTGTTACGCAAGAAGACTGGTCGTTGTGGCACAATTAATAAAAAAGCAACAAATAAGGAAGTGAGCACCGAAACTGTGCTATAGATAAACCCACAGTGAAAACTATTTTACGGCGGAGACGCAAAAGTTCGATTGATATGTGGGGTTTAACGTCCCCAAACCACCATTTTGATTATGAGACACGCCGTAGTGAAGGGCTCCGGAGATTTTGACCACCTGGGGTTCTTTATCGTGCACCCAAATTTGAGCACATGGGCCTACAACATTTGCGCCTCCATCGGAAATGCAGCCGCTGCAGCCGAAATTCGATCCCGCGATCTGCGGGTCAGCAGCCGAGTACCTTAGCCACTAGACCACCACGGCGGGGCTAAGACGCAAAAGTTCGTCAATAGGGAAAGCCATAAAGCTATGGTAAAGGGGCGTCATGCAATGTCGGGAATCTCTTACTCTTATATCTGTGTTATAGCTACGAACAGCTGACAGGGTACGTGTAAGATAGGTATTCGTGTCAATTAGCAATAAGCCTCGAAATAAAGTTATTTCGAGAAAGCGAAGGCTTGGCGCAGCAGCTGGCACAAATGCGTGTGCCTGTGGTCAATTAGGCTTTCCGAGCAACCCGGTAGCCTCCCCGGATAGTCCACCACTAGTCACTATGTGCCATTCCGATGAGTGCGGAGCACTCAGCTCAAATTGACTGTAATCTAAAGCTAATTTGGGCACGTTCCGCTGTGAAATAATTTTTTCCCTCCAGGTGGCTTCCGCTTTTGTTGACCAGAAATGAAGCTTCTATACGTGCACTGTACCGCATCGCGGTAAGGACACTGGGCTATAGTGTGCTCTGCAGCAATACTAATCGTCCTTTACAGCGACAGACTTTTGGTGGAGGTGGCGTTTAACTAAATATTTTGAAACTTAAACGAGAGTCCTTTGATTGTTTACTATTGGTGCTTTTTGTAGCAGCTTGTCCTAATGTAAACATGGGATTATTCTGAACGATCGAAGAGAGGCAATTATTTCTAGATGCGGCTTCACGTTATGTAAAAATGGGAATGATTGATGAGACAAAACACTCCTGAATTAACAATTGAGTGTTTATGTGCCCTGTGAAAGTTGTAGCACAGCCGCCACGGTAGTTCTATGGTTACGGTACTCAGCTTCTGACCAGAAAGATATGTGTTCGATATCAGCCGTGGCCGTTGAAATAACATGGAGGCGATATGCTGAAGAGCTGTTGATTGTGCAAGTTCAACTGGTTCAGCGCCACTTAAAATGGTTGAAATTATCTACGGGTCTCCACTACGGCGTCTCTCACAGCCTCAGTTGTCCCTGACGTCGAACGTGATAAAGCAAGCAGCCGATTTTGTGACGCGCCATTCTTTTTCCTGCGTGGCGCTAGTCAAACACGTAAGATAAGGCGAGTTAGGCTGGCTATGGATAAGGAAAATGGATTGTATCTTCACGTCTATTCATAACAACGAGCAGCACTACATGACAAAAACCAAGAGACAAGACGCAAACATAGCGCTGCGTTTGTGAATTCCAACAAAATGGCCCGGTAACGTTTCACTGCAAATTTCATGTAGCGCATATGCGGATCTCTCACGATCTTGCAATTACGTAGAGCGTAACTTTTTATTGGATGATTAACATGCTGCTACAGAGTGACTATGGTTGATCAATGATCACGTAACTCACGTAGTGAAATTGACACAGAGTGCGTGGTCGCTCGAACGAGAAGCGACGGCCATTGACGCCGGTGGCAGCAAGCTGTGGCACTGTGACGCGTCATTATTGCTACCGGTCATTATTAAGCTGTCGTGTTGCTCACGGTACACTCCACCGGTGCGCTGTAACCATGGGGCGCTTTTATATGCTTATGGAAGTGACTCCCCTTGACGCACCGTCACATGCAGCACTGGAGGTCCGCAGCCTATACCGCTGGTGCTATTGTTAACAGCTCATTCGCAACAGGGTGCCGTAATCCTGCCCCCTCTCTGACGCCAATTCTTCCATTAACGTGATACGCACATTTAGAGAGTGGCCCCTGTTCTCACTTTCTTGCTCTTCATTTACATGCCTGGGAGGTAAAAAAAAAACTTCGACTAGCTTACCGAGAAGCGAACACCATAGCACAGGTCACAAAAGCACGAAGTAAACAAAATTCTTGCGAAAGACGCTCTCGTACATTAATGTATAGTCAGTCGTTCCACAAAAAAGCAAAGTTGCGACACGTTTTAATCAACACTCCCTCCCTAAGCACACACCTTGTTTCCTTTTTTTGACAGATGCTTTAAAACAACTAATAGCACGCACGCATAGAAGTGAGCTTGCGTTTATGACTGGATTATTTGCTGAACAGCTATACAGTTTAATAGGTTTATATAGTAATACGGTGGCATCTTGACCTGTCCTAACACACAGATCAGCAGAGTGAGGAAATATTCCCTCACCTTTCGTGTTGCTGGTAGCCACTGCTGTAGTGTAGTGCTTACGATGAGCAGCTGAGTCGCAAGACGCCAGTTTGATCCCTGCTGCAGTGGTTGCACTTAGAGGAAGCGAAAGGCGAGAGGCCTTAGGTTTTCGTGAACGTTAAAGAATTGCAGGTCATTGAAACGTTCGCACCTTTTCACTACAGCGTGCCTTGTGTTCATATCGTTATTTCAGCCCGCAGAGCCCCAGAAATGATTATAACTGGCATTGTCAACGTTATCTCTTCAGATCTTGATAAGCATGTGGCATGTGAAGTTAGCAAGAACTGAAACCTGAAAAAATTGGCCAGACGCAGAGGCCAAGAGCGTTTCCTCCAGTTTCGGTAACAAAAGTAAAGCTTACGCGGCTCTCTAGGGCTTATAAGCTGGAAGATTGTTGCAAAAAAAGCAAGCTTCAAGATTACCCGACTAGCCTATATTACCACGCTTGAGTTCCTAGCCACCTGGTTGGTATTGCGTAGCGAGCAGCTTCGACCTAACACTCAGATCGAGATAAGCAGGCTCATGCAACACGTGTTATCACACTTCCTTTAATGCGTAGCGTTACTCACTAGTCGTTCTTTCCGCACGTCCATCTGTGGCCAGATTTATGTGGCCTAATTGAAGATATAGTGCAATACGGAATCGAGCTGAGGTGTGAAGACAAGCTTTCCGCCCATATGAAATATGCATCAGTTCCGAAAATACTGATGTATAATTATGACATGATCTAACGAAACCCAATTTTACGAAGTTCCCGTTCTAACGAAGAAGTTTCCACACCTGAAAAATAACTATAAAGTTCAGTGTTGTCATCAACCAGAATAAACGAACTAACTTGACTAACAAGTCATCAATCAGAATAAACGAAATAACTCAACTAACAAACCCTATTCAACGAAGCTTCGCCTGAAAAACTCAGCAAAAAAGCGGACTTTTTTTTCTAATTTCCAACAAAACTGTTTTTTCTTCGAGGGTGAATTTTCACAATATCGCAATAAACCATTTAGACACCCTGTCCTAGCTCTATCTTAAAAAGGCTGTTCATGCACGAAAAAACGAAATTGGCAGTCGATGGAAGTCCAACATGCCAGGAAGTGCTAGAAGCAGCGCAGCTTGCTTTGTTTATTTTATGGTTTATGCGGCGGATAGCACTGATTATCTGTTCGCATCTCTACATATCCCTCTTTCAACCTGGTTCTACAACCACCGCACGTGTTCTCCGTGTCGTAGTTTCACGTGACCATCTATATACCTGTGCTACATCAGCCGCACATGTTGTCCCTTATGCCTGGGGTGCTTTTGGGGCGCCTTCGGATATTTTCGCTTAATTCATTTATGCTGCAGTTTAACGCCCCAAAACCACTATATGACTATGAGGACGCCGTAGTTGGGGACTTTATTTCCTGAGGCCTTTCAATCAGCAGCTAAACTTAGGTACACGGGCCTCAAGCTCTTTGGCCTCCATTAAAAATGCGGCCGCCCCAACCAGAACTCTCCGTGACCTTCAGGTTAGAAGTCTGGCACCATAACCAATAATAGACCACCATTTCGGGGTGCATAATTCTCAGTTGTGCAGGCATCATATGTAGCCGGAATAAAAGAAATTGCACGGTTTCCTACTAAAAAAAAACATGAGTAGCATGCGAAGCAGCGCATGGGTTAATTCAATACTCCGCCCGTTCATTACGGGCACCTTGCCTGATGTTGAAAGAGTCCTTGCATGTGGAGCACCCCAATGAATTCACTCATTTTTCTGCCACTCGTCCCGAACTCTTGATGGAGCAAGTCATTGCGGGTTCATCGCCATGCGGTGCGAAAGCACGTGGGTTCGTAGCACGTCTGCAGAATCTCGTTTCCCGACGCCATATCATGCGATTGCTGAGAGAGTGTAAGCCCTGTATTTCTAGAACGTCCCTTCACTCAACGCTTCACCTTCACTTGAGAAAGCCGATGGAAGCGCCCTCTCTAGTCACGGCAAGTCACTGCATATCACGCGATAATGGGGTGCGATTCTCGAGCAGTGCAGCGTCATTTTCAGCCGAACAGCGGCGCAGTGCTCAACTCTATCAAGTGAAAGGCGAAAGTCGAGTCGAGGAGCGTTTGTGATTACGGGGGTAAGCCCCTTACACAGGCCGGAACGCGCTAGCGCGTGAACACATTCTGACAGAGTTTAGGCCAGCTGTTGCGCATGCGCAGTACACCGGATTGAAGTCCGACATAAGCTGTGCTACCCGGTCACGAAGTAAAACAGGCGCCCAGTGGTGCATTAGTCAGCTGACTTCCGACCTTCTGCTACCACATCTTTTTCTTTTTTGCAGTGCCGGAGTAACACAAGGGTTTAGAATATCGCAAAGATGAGCTAGCTGGTATGCTTGCATTCTGAAAAAAAAGGGGTAATACACATACGTACAGACAAATTTATACACATGGAAACGCGTCAACCTATTACAAGTACTGAGCACCAACAATCCGAAAAAGTGATATTGCATGAATACAGAGTATAAACATTATATTAAGCACTAGCAGTACAGAGAAGATGCGCTTATGTCACGGTTGAGATGCTCCGAGCAACGCTTTCTCGAAGTCATCAGATGAAATGACATCAGGTGGTAAGCTATTCCACTGAATAATTGTTCGGGGAAGAAAGAATTTTTTAAAGGTGTTAGTCCGCGTGGTGTATGGGAGCAGGTTATGCATATGACGATGCCTAGATGCGCGAGGAGAGAATTGTATGTATTTATGGGCAGGAAATATTCAGCTTACCATTCTAAATGGAATGCAAGCATTTCAGGCGTGCGATTCTGCGGCGATCTTCAAGCACAGGAATACGTTGTCGTTCATTAATTTTGTCGGAGAATCAGGATGATTTAAACTTAGAAAAAATAAAACGTACAGCGCGTCTTTGAACCATTTCAAGTTTTTGAATGTCTTTTTGTAGAAAGGGTCCCAAACCACTGATGCATATTCAAGTTGTAGGAAAAATATACGCTTTGTACGCGAGCATTTTTAATTTCGGAGGGGCTTTTTTCAGTTTGTGCCTCAGAAAACCAAGCTTACGAGAAGCTGATGCGGAGACATTTGTTATATGTGCGGACCAAGAAAGTGTGTTTGTAATGGTTGCTCCTAGGTATTTATATTCATTTACTTCACGTACTGGTGTTCCTTGGACGTTGTAGGTAACGTGAATGGCTGTTTTTTCTTGTTACACGTAGGAGTACCGTTTTGTCAGAGTTTAATGTGATTGACGACCGAGTACACCACTCACTAACTTGTGTTAATGCAAGACTTAGATCAACCTGATCTTGTTGGCATGTCACTTTTTTTATATACTACGCAGTCGTCAGCGAACAATCGGATACTAATGTTTAGACTCAACCATGTCAGCTATATCATTTATGTATATAAGAAAAGAATCGGCCCTAAAACACTCCCTGTGGGACACCTGATAATACCGGTAACGTGTTAGAAATATGTCCCCCCACATCAACGTACTGAGCGCGGTTTGAAAGATAAGCCTCTATCCAACGTTATGATGAAAGATGGAACATTCAGGTTTCGGAGCTTTATGAGAGTTTGCCATGGGGAACGCGGTCAAATGCCTTGCTAAAGTCTAAAAAAATTAAATCAACCTGGCCTGAAAAATCAAGTATTTGTGCGATATCATGAACTGTTGCCAACTAGCTGCGTGCACGTTGATAATTTTTTTCCGAAAGCCATGCTGGGCTGGAGACAACAGGTTATTATTTTCAAGAAAATCGGTAATAAAGGAGCAATAATGTGTTCAAGTACCTTGCAGCATGTAGACGTTAGGGAAATTGGGCGGTAGTTTTCCTTCAGCAGGCGATCACCTTTCTTATGCACAGCTACAACCCTGGCGAGACGCCAGTCATCTGGTAACGTTGCCGTTTTGAGTGATTCAGAGAAACAGTGGTTAAAATATGCGATATTGATTCAGCGTATCGACGCAAGAAAGAATTCGGTATGCCGTCAGGGCCACCAGAGGATTTTTCTTTTACGCCAAGTAACAGTGACAACACACCCTCAAAGCTGATAAAATTCGAATCAGGCAAGGATGGAACAAGCTCGAGAGTTGTATCTTTTGAAGAAAACACGGAATGAAGATAATCATTCATAATGTTGGAAATTTCTGTTAAGTCAGTAACTACTAAGTCATTCTCCCTTAATTTTCTAAAGTTGAGCCTTATTTCCCAAGTATTGCCAAAATTTTTCCGGATTATTCTTTAAGAAACTCGGTAAGGGTCGATGAAAAATATTTTATCTCGGGATGCTGTTAGTGCGCAAGAAAGTTCAGCTTGAATTTGTTGAATACCATCGGGATTTTCTGTTTGATTTCTTTTTGGCGCGCTTAGTTTTCGCTTAATGTGTACAATGTCGCGGGTTACCCAGGGATTAGCCCTCCTTGTTTTAACGTGGCGGTCAGGAACAAAAGATTCTAAACAGTGCAGTACAGCATGCTTAAAGGATAGCCACAAAGAAATGACATCACTGTGGGGTTCCTGGTCTACAAGCTGCCATAATACATCAAGAATAGACTGATCATCAGCCTTCGCCATATCTTTTACGCTTTTTGTAACTGTTTTGGGGTGTTGCGTACTATCAGCAAGTTTACAAGTCACCAGTACTAGCTTGTGGTCTGATATACCCTCTTCAATGGCTACGTCGTACGACGGAATATCTCTGTTAAGAAATACAAGATCTAATATCGAACCATGATTACCAATTACGCGCGTGTTTAAGTACCACTTGTTGCAAGTCGCAAGAAAGCATAATGTCATACAGAGGGCTATCAATTACATTGGCAGTCAGCTTTTGCGACCACTTAATGGAGGGCAAGTTGAAATCCCCAGCCATTAAAATACGAGACACTTTAACGACGACATGTGATCGCGTAGCAGTGATAAGAATTCGGGAGGAGAAGACGGGGGCCGTAGACAGCACATAGAACAAACACGTGGCCCCAGCAGTTTACTTTTAGAAAAAGGCTTTCGTGGTCATCCATTTGCGCAAGTGCGCTGGCGGCAAAACTGTTTTTCAATATTATCGCCACGCCTCCACCCCTACTTGTGCGATCGCGTCGAAAGATCTGATACGACGGAGGAATTACATCCACATCACTGATATCACTATGTAACCATGTTTCAGACACCAACGTTATATGCGGATCATATCTGCAAATAAGTTGTTCAAGCTGTTCAGTCTTATTCGCTAAACTTCGAGCATTGAAACTAAGCAGTCTAAGTTCCTTTGAACGAGTGTGCGTGTGAGGTCATTGATTATCGCGTGGCCTACGAGCTTCTCGGAAAAGGACACGCTGGTTTCTAGTCTCGTCCCATACGTAAAGGCTACCATCAATGCTTAGCTTCTCGTTAGCAAGGAAAACACGTTTTCCTCGAGATTTTTCATCCTGGGCGGTTTCCCAGAGAAGGCGCCTTTTACGCAGGGTGTATTGACTGTAGTCGTTCTGCAAATAAATTTTAGTGCCTCACGTGACCATCTATATTACCTGTGGTACATCAGCCGCACATGTTGTCCCTTATGTCTGGGGTGCTTTCGGGGTGCCTCCGAATACTTTCGATTAAATAATTATTGCTGCAGTTTAACACCCCAAAACCACTATATGACTATGAGGACGCCGTAGTTGGGCACTTTATTTCCTGAGGCATTTTTATTTCCTGAGGCCTTTCAATCAGCAGCTAAACTTAGGTACACGGGCCGCAAGCTCTTTGGCCTCCATCAAAAATGCGGCCGCCCCGACCAGAACTCTCCATGACCTTCAGGTTAGAAGTCTGGCACCCTAACCAATAATAGACCACCATTTCGGAGTGCATAATTTCCATTTGTGCAGGCATAATATGTAGTCGGAATAAAAGAAATTGCACGGTCTCCTACTAAAAAAAAACATGAGTAGCATGCGAAGCAGCGCATGGGTTCATTCAATACTCCGCCCGTTCATTACGGGCACCTTGCCTGATGTTAAAAGAGTCCTTGCAAGTGGAGCACCGCAATGAATTCACTTATTTTTCTGCCACTCGTTCCGAACTCTTGATGGAGCACGTCACTGCGGGTTCATCGCCATGCGGTGCGGAAGCACGTGGGTTCATAGCGCGTCTGCAGAATCTTTTTTCCCGACGCCATATCACGCGATTGCTGAGAGAGTGTAAGCCCCGTATTCTAGAACGTCCCTTCACTCAACGCTTCACCTTCACTTGAGAAAGCCGATGGAAGCGCCATCTCTAGTCACGGCAAGTCACTGCATATCAGCGATAATGGGGTGCGATTCTCTAGCAGTGCAGCGTCATTTTCAGCCGAACCGCGGCGCGGTGCTCAACTCTGTCAAGTGAAGGGCGAAAGTCGAGTCGAGGAGCGTTTGTGAATACGGGGGTAAGCCCCTTACACAGGCCGGAACGCGCTAGCGCGTGAGCACATTCTGACAGAGCTTGGGACAGCTGTTGCGCATGCGCAGTACACCAGATTGAAGTCCGACATAAGCTGTGCTACCCGGTCACGAAGTAAAACAGGCGCCCAGTGGTGCATTGGTCAGCTGACTTCCGGCCTTCTGCTACCACATCTTCTTTTCTTTTTTGCAGTACCGGAGTAACACACGGGCTTAGAATATCACAAATCTGAGCTAGCTGGTATGCTTGCATTCTGAAAAAAAAAGGGGGGGGGGGAGAGGGCGTGCAAACGCGGCCTTAAACAGAAAGTCAGGAGATCACACACGCCTACTAAGAACTGAAGATGCGCACAACGGCGGGAAAGAAAGAAAACACGAAAACATATCTGCGCATACCCATGCGATATGCAAACTTATCAATTTGGCATGCGTGGTTTTCTACGTGTAAGATAACTGTCACGACGTTTGATTTCATATTTGTGTAGGTTAATCTACGGTTGTATGACGCATGCCTTACCACTATTATCACAAATGTGTCAGAATGTGGGTTTATCTTCTGTGTGCGCGCGCATGACGGTGGCTGGCGCAAGTGTCGTGAGAATGACGTAAGAAATCACCCCCTTAAACACTCTGGAGATGGTTGACCAGCAAAGTTAAAAAAGGCGCGCAATACTGGCTGCAAACGCCACGCTCGTTTGCTTAGCTCACAGGTACCACCGATTACTGTATGAACTGCCAACTTCTCAGTTAAACTGATATAAAGTTCTTTTTTGTTCCTATACTTACTTATAATCGGAGCTGAAAGAGTGGAAAGAATACGCTGAAACTATTTGGGGTGTAAATAATTTGAACCACTTTTCATTCTTACACTACGGCGCACATGGAATCTGGTATAACTATTCATGTGATCTCACAGCATCGATTTCAGCACTGTGTTTCTAACAAACTTAATGTAAGCTTCAATATGTGCTCTAATGCTGCATCTAGAAGCGGCAATAAAATGTCAAATAAAGCGATAAAAAACGAAACAAAACTCGCGGTCTTCCATGAGGAGACATGTAGTCGTATTCCCGCTGACATTCAGCGATGTGACAGCACGGATGGCGTGAGCCGAAATCATCTTATAGGGTCGCACTATATTTCCGCAAAGTGAGTCGCAGTGGGACAGCATTTAAAATTTAAAATTCACATATCGAAAGCAGCACGTGAGTAGTTTTACCCGGAAGAAATACTGCTGGAGTTCAAAAAAGAGGAACACGAGAAACACCAAAACCCCGACTCTTTATGTTGAGATGCGTCGAATAAGATTACACAGCACTCGGTGAAAAATCACACGACTGAAAACGGGGGAGAATAAGGAATGGGCAACGCCGGCCACCTTTGTCATCTTTGCATCCATTTTCGAGGCGCTTGTCAATACCAAATCGCCATCTGAGTCAATCTCAAGCGTGCCACAGAACCAACTATGGCACCTGTAACAAAGCCACTGAGAGGTTTACGGAAGCGGCCGCATACTAAACACAAAAACCGCCCGAAGTAAGAAACAAACAGTGCAAAACTGATAGGAAATGGACGCCGGAGTCGAAGACAACCGCCTATGGCACTCAGCGATCCGAAATGGTCCCCGTCCATATACGGAAGCACTTCGCTGGTCTCAGCCATTCAGACAGCGCTGCGAGGGATGCCGCCTTCCAGTGGCGTCATCCGAAGACAAATGCATTCTTTTGAGCGCAGACGTTGCTGCTTCACAATCGATGCGCCGAGGAGGACTATTCCGAAAGGAGGAGAGGGTGTACGAGGGATTGAGATCTGAAGGCAGACTGAGCGAAGAGAGTGTCAATGGCGCAAGGCATAGGAGCTTTGTAGCATATGCCCTCTACAGGACAAAACACTGCTTTGTGTATATGTACATATAAGTTGTTTGCTTCTTGTGAAAGGGAAACCGGAAATCTAATTTAGCGAAAACGCAAGAACTGAGCGGCTGGCTTCTAAGGATTGGTAGGCCATAGACGAAAAAAAAAGATAAACATCAAGAGCACGCAGGAAAGTGACGCGAGTGTTCTAGGCTGAGATTTCGTCAGCAGCCCATTTTGACACGCATATAGTGAAACTTTTTTCCGACACCTATACAAACAGATATACTGTTTAGTGTTATGGCAATCTAAAACATTCGAGCGGCTGTTGGTAAATGCGTGGCCATGCATGGACGCGATCGGACACAGCAGCGGGAAAAGTATATAGAAGAGATACTGGGGATAAACGGTGCATTTTGGGGGAAACACTCAGAGGGTACTTTCTTTGGGGAGGCCTAATGCGTTTTGAAACATCAATATCGCCACAGCACGCCGACTGTCAACAGAGATCCGACACGTCCACTCGCATTTACGCTTTCGGAAGGATGTGCTCTTGGAGCGATGCGGCATTGATTCGCGCCCTGCTTTAGCTGTTCTTACAACGCAGCTGGCTTTCTGTTGCGGACCTGAGTGGGCCATCCGTCATTGTTGCGTTCCTCTATATGCGAATTCACGTCGCAGCATGTGTTTCACGTTTTTTTTTTTTTCGAAAGCTAGCCGTGGGTCATGCCATTACTTCTCCGAGTATGCGCGCATAACACCCTTCGCATCAAACAGAGCTGCCTAAAACTTTGCGTATTGAACGTACCACAATAGAACAAGTCTTCTCGGGGTGTCGAAAAATAGTTATGTGGAGTTTTACGTGCCAAGAACAGCAATATGATTATAAGAACATCGTAACGGAAGGACTCAGGAAATTTCGACCGTGTGGGGTTTATCGTGCACTGACGTGGCATAGTACTCGAATTCTAGCAGTTCAATTGCATCAGAATGCGACCGCAAACAGTGGTGAGCAAACCCATGACTTTCAGTGCAGCAGTCGAGCATTGTAGTCCATGTACCACACTGTATTTACTACATTCTCAATAAGAATGAAAAAAAAAAACACGTCATTTTCAATTCTTGCGAGCCCCACACATTTTGCAGCAGGTCCAATATATAATGGACTTGAAATATTGCTTTGATTTTAAACAAAGTAGCATCTGAATTGATCACAAAAACAAGGAGAAGTTAGGAGGTTTGTGACAGTGACAGTATTGTTTAATAAAAGAAGTGCTCTAGCAGTGATTGTTTTTTTTTCTGATGGCGCTGTGCAGCAGTGGATAATTGTGAACAGTAGTGTGTGTATTTACGTAGGACTAAATGCCACTCAGGACAAGGTTTATTTTCTAATGACTGACGGTCAGATGACCCTAAAATATGTTCAATATATAGCACTTCACATACCAAAGCAATATGATTCTAAAGCCCGCCGTAAATGAGGGCGCTGGAAATTCCAACTACCTTAGCGTCGTTTAAAGGGACAATAAAGGCAAATATTAAGTAAAAGTTGAATCCTCAAATAGGGTCCAGACACCTCGTAATGCTACTTTTGTGCCAAGGAAGTGCTTATTTCGAAATGAAATACCGTTATAATGTCCGCATTGCATTAGCGCTTTTCAAATTGCCTGCCTAAAAGCGGAAACTTTCACGTCACTGTTGCCGTGCACAACGTTGCTCGGCTTTAGTGTGTGGACGCCGACACAAGTAGCACCAGAGCAAAAGTACTGGGAGACACAGCAACAACAACGGTCGTTGAGCAATTTCCTGCCATGGCCCCCGAGATGGCGGACGTGCTTGCTTAAACTAGGCTCTACTAGATGGCGCGGCCTGCTTAGTTTAACCAGGCGAAAATTGAACTTATGAACAACTCGCACTCTTCCCCATAGTAACGTCCGGCGGTTAGTTTTTCCGTGAATCAAACGGAATCGAACAAGCAGCCCTTTATTACGTCTCTTGATGCACGGAAGCTTCTTCCTTTAGTGCACCTAGTTCGATTACTAATAAATAATTGTAAGCGATATCTATGACGTCATTTACGCTTATTTCTCCGTTAGTAGAGCACTGCTGTTAATATTATTCTCATTTTAGACGTAATACAATAAGCTTTCACTCTTCACATCAATTGTTGTTAGCCTTCAGTGTCCCTTTAACTAGCATTGACATCGCACAGTAAAGGGCATCAAGTATTTGGCCTCCATACAAATGCGTTTACCATGGCCGGTATCGTACGCACAACATTAGGGTGAGTAGCCAAACACCGTAATCACTGTGCTAACTCGGTGAAGCACGCCGACACATAAATTTATGATGGGTATTGATATGGATTATGAATGCTTGGGTTTTGACGCCGGCCCTGCCATTTTGCAGTGCCGGCTCCGCTATTTTGCAGTGACTAAACTGAGAAAATATTCACAGATATTTCAGTTGCCCACAAATACTGCTTGGCACGGAGACTCGAAATGCAGGAATTAGAAAGTTGAGAGAAACCATTTGCCAATCGGCAGCAAAATTCAAATTCGCTGAAGTAACATTGCTTACTGCAATTTTAATGGTATATAAAAACCCCAATCAAGCTAATAGTTGTAATGAAGTGAACAAAAGTTTGCAGAAAGGCAGCATTAAGAAGAATGTGCGCCAAATACAAGAAAAAAATATACTTTATTTGCACAACTTACAGCCGAGAGATCTCGAACGCTTCATGAAGACAGCAATTCTTGTAGCTACACAAATAAGTTCTTGCAGTCTCCCTGCAGAACCCCTATAAACACGGACAGGTGCAAACTTTATTGAAGTACTGACCCGCAAACGGGATGCTCTCTTAGGAAATAGAAATAAGAGAACGAGGCATATGCAAATACGAAACCACACTTGAACACACAATTGTTATTTGCTTTCAAAACAAACGCCATCTGGAATACTCTGCGCATGGTGTGAAAGAAAAAAGCGAGGAGATATATCATCACTGATTTTTTTTTTTTTTCAAGTAAAGAACAGCATATCCGATTCATTGTGCAGAGTCTGCTTTTTCTCACTGATGACGTAGCAAATGAAGAAAGGTAAGTTTGATGACATGACACATATGAAGTACCAATGCGGCAATAAAACATAATAGAAAAATAGCAGTAACTCTATGGCATTGTTACTTTCATGCGAACAATGAGGATTATAAATGACTGAAGTAGCACCCCCTGCATTAAGCAGCGTGAAGATTTAGCATGAGTGTTGAACTTGGAAAGATTATGTGTAAACTAGCAAAATTGACTGACTGCTAGTCAAGACCTAAGCCGCAAAGTTAGAAAGACGCAAACACGTCATAAAATGGAATGATAAATATTGTACTTCGTTACCGCCAGTTGTAACAATTTGTCATGCCGCTAAACGGAGGTGACTGTGTTGGCTTTGATTCACTTCGTTTATCAGCAGTATTTACGAGACTCAAAGAAATGAGGCCAATCAGGGAAAGTTACTTGAAATAATTGCCATTGAACGTATAACGATCGGTGAAAAATGTTGCACTTTTTTCAAGCACCAATACGACTCATATTTTCCAAAACGTTATTCTAAAGACATTATCAATGAGAAAAATTGTGTCCTCATTGTTACTGTTGTTTAAGGCGAAAATAACCAGATGCGTAGAAATTTGTTCTTGAGCCATGCTATAGACAGTCCTAATCTATGTGAGAAAACCACACCGGAGAAGTTTGTTTACCCATATTTTCCAGAATAACGAAATCGCTGCATATGAAGCGTTTTTGAAAAATGCTTATCGTGGACCTTTAGCAACCAACATCAGCAAATGAAATAAAAATGAAAAATGGAAGTGCTGTATTGCTGATGGAATTAAGACGTGAATAGAATGTTAATGCTTTGATTTGAAAAAACCGCATCAATACTTTATGAACAAGATCAGAAAGTTGTAACTGAATCACCCGTTAAGGTATATTTATTGCAAAAATTATGGATAAGTGACAAACTATTACAAGGGCAGCATTTTCCCAGCAGCATGAAAACACTTTAGCCGAACGAAAGCGTGCTAATATGTTCAAGACTTACTTTGTAAAGACACAGTAGAGCATTTGGCATTACCATAATATGCATAGATTCTGTTGCAAGTACTATAAAAAGTAAGAATGCTTCCAACAATTTCAAAACGAAATGGACTGGGTATTTTGAGCCCCGATGACTACAATAGCTTATTCTATAATGTATTAGTCATTCATCTCATGAATACACGCACATGCATATACATGCAGACGACATAACAAATGACAACGTGCTAAGTAACAATGTTAGAAAATCTCTTTTTAAACTGTAAAGCCCTGTGTGCAGAACATCTCGTCTACTCATTTAATGACATATATTGTTCACTACAGTGTATGTGCAATGAACTTTGTATATATGTTGAGAACAGGGAAGGTTGAGTTCTTATTCTTTTATGGTCTCTTCAAATATAATGTGGGACGCTTACTATTTTCAGGAAAGCACGCTTGTGATTTATTATTACCATAATACATGATGCATGGCAAACTCGTTACAGAGCCGAGTGCTGTTTTTTTTTTTCAGATTCGAAAGACATTGCAAACGATTTACAAAAAACTTCTCAAGCTTTTGTATTTTCAGACCACCATGGGCTGAAGTGATAGGCGACGGAAAGTTTCTAGGGCAAGGCAAGGAGGGAGGTGGAGTTTGGGGGTTGTTTACTAGGTATGTGTAGTGGCATATCAATTAGGATTGTTCAGAACTGTCCATGCAAGCAATGGAGAAACCTGACTGTGCTGGTCGCGTTGTCACACGGCAAGCGAGTTCGCTATGGAAGGGCTTGACTTCATACTACGAGCTTTTTTTTTATTAGAAAGAAGTGAGCTTATTTCTTTCATGCAATTCTCAAAGAAGCGGTACACTGATTTTTATACTTCATACCAGTAATACTTTTCTTGAAAAAAAAAAAGATGATTCACAAAGTACTCGCCTACAAAGGCACCCTTTTAAGAACAACAATAATTCAACTTCTCAAAGATACATTTCTTTCCTGTACGATGTATCCAACTATCTCAACGGACGGCACGAAATTTGTGCATCAAAAGTATAGCAAAGGGCCGCTGCTATTTACACTTATATTGTTGGCTAACCCTTTGTACCAATACATTCCTCGGTACAAACATAGGCACTTTGCGTGAGGTGGCACTGAGGCCTTTAAACGCAGCGCACACGCACACATGCAAACACACACTCAAACACAGAAAAACACCTATTTTCACAATACACACTGTGTAAGCATACAGCATATGGCTCTGAACAGTAAAACACGTCGCAAATGGGGACGCATCGTCGTCTCCTTTTGCACAGGTGTGAGCTAGGCAGTGCAAGCTTGTCCTCGAACTCGGTGCACCATCTCCTGGTGACTCGCTAGCCGACGCAAATTGTACGGCGCCGCTGTTCTTCTTCGAGACCTCTGAAGGAATACGAGCAACACGCAAGGCAGGATCAACCTCATCGGAAGAACGACAATCAATTACTTTACAAAAACAACTTGCAAAGTGGGACGCTATGCCTGAAAATGACGCCTCATTCGGCAGGTAAGTGCAATCAGAGTCAAAGTAACATTGTCGATCCTTCTAGCAGTGCACTACAAATATATAGGACAATGCGATGACAGATGACCAAGCCCTAGGCTGACCGACTAACCAGTGAAAATATTCCTGCTGGAGAAAAAAAAAGCTAATCCTTCTAGATAACCAAAGGTTAGCTTGCATGAGCCTTATGACACAATATTGCATTAAGTAAATTTTGCTTTACACTTATTTAGTCCCGTATATATTACTGTTTCGACCGAAAACAACAAAACAGGCTTTTGCTGCAGACAACGTAAGAAACGCAATTATTTGCAAGAAAAGTGCAACAATTTCTTGAAAGCGCACAGTACTGACAGTAGCATCAATGAACGTAATGCTATCGCCATCATTCAAAAAGAAAAAAAAAACAGAATCAACTTTTAACTTTCGACGAGTCGACATGTTGTCGCGAGTAAAGAAAAAAACGCTCTGCTCTATTTCTGCGTGCTACAAGTTATTTGCTCATGATAATTAACTCTCTGTCTTCTTAGTCGGCGTTCCCCATACCTAGATAGTCATTCTGTTGATCTTACTGTCCAACGGTTGTCTGCCAATAACAGGCAATTTCAGATAACGTAGTTATACAGTCACGTGGCTTATTTTTTATCCCACGTGGTCACGTACAGGGCCGAAGGCATGGTAAATGATGGTCACGGCGCTGCACCAGCAGACTGCAACAACAGGTATCAAAATGACTGAAATGAGATACCGCCACAGTGGACCCAGCTTTCTTGTGCATTGTAGTGTGCCAGAGCAGGTAATGACGAACATACGAGGCTGTGGTCTATCCCACATAGCACCCTGTATGAAGCAGTCACACGTCACTCTGTCGGTCAGTCTATGAATGCGCTCTGCACTGGGTGGACTTTGCGTCCAATGGCGGCTCAGAGGGACGCGTGTTCTGAAGTGGGCTGCTGTGCTCCGTTGGCCTGGAACTGCAGCTCGGCGTACTCGGTGCGTTCCGGCGCTGGCCTGTTGCCGTTCTGGGTGGGCGCAGCCGGAAGGTCCAGGCTGGCATACACAATACTCCCGTCGGACGCCCGTGGTGGGGGCTCAGGTCGGCCATTTTGAGATCCACTCTGTGCCGTTGGTAAGGATAAAGAAAACCAGAACGCTGGTTTTAGTTTCGTGCTTTTTTCCATAGGCATAGCTTTTGTAGTGAATTATATTGTTGAAAGAAGAGGTGCGACAGCTTACACACGAAAAGAAAGATTTTTGGTGCAGAATAGGGCTTTTTTTTTGTAAAAGTGTTTACACTTAAGGGCAATTGCCGCGTCAGTGCCCCAGCAAGTACGACAAATAAGGAAGGCGTTGACATATGTTGATACCGGCCTTTTTTCTGCACTTACTCAACGGGCTCCCTTCTGGAGTGTCCATGAGGGCCATCCCAGCTAGTTTAAATGCTTCATTATTAAATATTTATTTTTTAAAATAACTAATTGTAGCGAATACTAACGCTATTTCGGGAATTCTCTCCAGCACTGCGTATTGAGGAGACGTTCCCGATCAGTGACCGTGAATTTAGCCATGGATTCATCGACCAATTGGCCCAATGATCCGCGTTAAATAAAGCGTTCACAAGTAATGAAGGTTCTGATAAATAATTAAATATAATATTTTCTATAGACAATATACAAAAGTCATAGACTGTACACACCTTGCCATTTTCGTACTGCGTTGAGTCCTTCGAAGAGCCGTTTGATTTCGATGTTGGCGTGTAGAGGGCGTCTGGTGGGATGGCTACGTGGCTGCCTCCCCCTCCCGGTTGCTTCTTGGACAGGGGAGTACCTTGAGAGTTCATGCTGCCCACGTCACTGCGATATCATTCAAACAATCATGCAGTGTAAATAAAAGTTCAAAAAGGGAAACGGTGCGCACTGGGAAAATTGCTATTAAAATAAAAAAAAGTAGAAAACAAGAACGTATCTACTCAGAACTTAATTCTTTCCTTGCTCCTGACAAATTTCAAGCAATCAGAGTTGTAAGATTGATTGATTGATTTGTCGGGTTTAACGTCCCAAAACCACCATATGATTATGAGAGACGCCGTAGTGGAGGGCTCCGGAAATTTTGACCACCTGGGGTTCTTTAACGTGCACCCAAATCTGAGCACACGGGCCTACAACATTTCCGCCTCCATCGGAAATGCAGCCGCCGCAGCCGGGATTCGAACCCGCGCCCTGCGGGTCAGCAGCCGAGTACCTTAGCCACTAGACCACCGCGGCGGGGCTGAGAGTTGTAAGAGCAGCAGTGCGTTCTTCCACTGAGCAGAACTCGTTTGTTTAAAAAAGATCGTGATAGGTAAAGCGGGGGAAAAGTGCCCTAATAAAAAAAAATCAGAAAGAATGTGCTGTGAATTGTAATCTCAGATGAAACCACTCGAATTCTTATATATTCCATATCATGCCCCAAACATAAGTTTTCTCATAGCAGTGACTAAATTTTTATATCGCCTTTGTGACCAATCTCCTTTATTATTCTACGCAGCCAGTGTTAAAAAAAAAGTTGTTTGCACGGTACATTTTATTTTTGTCCTTCTCACAACTCAACTTTAAACTCGGAGAACTCAAAGGTTTAAGATTGTTCAAACAGGTTTTTTTTTTTTTTGCTGTTTGTGCTAAAGAACTCCAAGTTCTCGCGAAAGCTGTGTGCGGAAGCAATTACGAGTTTCACATCAAAGCAATCGCAGCTCTATCTCGCAAGAGTTCGCACACCTGCAAGTTTTACGAACTTTCAAGGAAAGACATTCCTATCATACCTAAATGCTACGGAACATATTTCCAGGATATGCTCACACTTCCCTGCACTCGGAAATGAAATGTCGGCCTCAGATGGAAAATCGTATAATTACTACAACCCACTATCGAAGATCACCATTTATTTGTTGACGTCACGGCGTCCTTTAAAAATCCCGCTATGTATGCAGCTCAATTCCTAAAGGAATCCAGCTCGTATACACTGAACACACGCATGCACGCAAGCTCACAAAATCTCTAACTCCCCCACTTCCTGAGTCGCTCACACACGCATTCAATTACTCGCTTCCTAAGTTGCTCACTCTCTCGCTCGCCCACTCACTTGCCCACTGCGATGCCTGCAGAAGCGTATTAGATAGTATGATTGAACATTTTTTGGAATAAATTGTGAGAATTTCATACGATAGTTTAGAAATAGAAGTAAGATCTCGAAGACAAGCACAGCATTTCAGAAACTTAGGCACCTAGCCGACGTGCTCGAATACTATGAAATTGCCAAAGGTGACCACACGATAAACGTTCATCAACACAGAGAAACAGCCACTTTGAACACTCGTACGCGTCATACCGACAACGTTGCAAAGCTGCACAGCTACTCGGAATTCGGTCATACCTAAGCGGTGTTTCTCACTCGTTTAGTTTATATCATATGAAGCATTTTATGTCGATTAATAAAGAACCCATAACTGGTGCTTCATACCTTTGATAACTCTCGATATACCTAAACAGAAGCATGTCTATATGTAAAGGATTGGTGAACTTTGTGCTACTCCTAATATTCCGTCACCTACAGATGTGAACATTGAAAAGTTTGTCAATATTTCATCACTTATTGACGACACATTTCCGTTAAAACATATTACACCGATGTGTAGAACTCACAATAAAAGCAAGCGAACACACGATAAACTGCGAAACTCTAGCTACTTTGGAGAGTTTTCCTGAAGGAGAAGCTCGCACTTCGAGTGCAATGTTCTCGCTTGCATCATCATGCATTTACTTATGGCGTATTCGTTCGGGCGTTCACGAGTGCTCTAGAGCACTGTGAAAAGTGGCGGCGATTTCGATTGGTAGAATACGAGCGCCCGGACTACCCTCAGTTGGTTCTTTCAGAGCGTCAGCCGCCGACTCAGAGCGCTCTCGGCCGCTTCGACTTCGAAGTGGGAGCGTGGCGCGATCTGACCGGGAAGACGGATCACATGACACATTCCGGCAAATTACGAGCCGCCGGCAGGTGGACCAGGTGAACAGCGCCAACAGGGCGAGCACGCCTTTCGCAAGGGACATCGCCGGGTGCGTAATGCGTCGTGCACGTGCGCTGTTAGAGGCGTTGCTGAGCGTGTGTGTGGCGAAGTTCGCATCTACGAAGCTATAAATGCATCATGTCAAAATAGAGGCCACTAGCGAAAGCGGAGGCAACGTCAATGCCGTCATCACAGCAGCTCGCACACAGCCACGTGATTTGCCTTGAAAAACAGTGCTCGGACGATGTCGATCGCCACATTTGTGCGCTGAGCTCAGAAGGCTGTCGCTGCGTTACAGTGACTATAGCTGCGTCCAGACATGTCGGAGATGTCCACTCTGAACTGATTAGCGTCATTAGTAAAAGCGGCTCAAGAACGTTCACCCGCCAGTTTCCAGAGCTGGCTGCATGGTAACACCATAGGCGCGCTGCTCTGAGATCGCCGACGTATTCGGTTGGTTCGCTGTCTCTCGCACTCTGATTGCGAGCTCTCTCGTCATCTGGCGATTCCGAGCCAGAGGACTGGAGCGGCGAACAGGAATTCACAATTATTGTTGTCGAGAGCCAAGCAAGTGTCTCGCACAGCGTTGATCGTTCAACTCCTCCAAATAGTCGCTTATTCTTCTTTTTTTAAACACTTTATGAACATATTCCTTCCGAAGTACTTTGTTACGACTATCTGCGCCATGATATCAGGGCAAATTCAGATACGACGTGACCCGAAACAAGTGAAAACCTGCTCAAGCATATCTGCTCACAGAGAGGTAGAGTTGTCTCCTATAAGTCTCTTGAACTCTGGCATCCTTCTAAGTTCGCCAGCATACTGCTTTCGAAGTAATATCCCTAGTTCATAATTTGACTTTCTCCATTTTGCTCGTTCATTTATATAACGTAAATTGAGATTTCGCATTGCATTCTTGACTTTTGCCGCACTCTCGAAACAGATGCACCGCTACCTATTCGCTGGCCGACAACGATAATTATATTCTTCTCCAGTTCCCAAAGCATAATTTTCTATCTTGGTAAGAACAAAAAACAACAAGTCACGTCTCCTACCTCAAGATAGAACTGTTGCTCTAAATTCCATAGCTGACGCAGTCTGCTCATTTTTTATGTGGACATCAGAATCAACATACGTGCTATTCCAAAAGCAAAAATAATCGATAAGAATAGAATATACAGCTTACCTTTCTCCATCTGGTGAAAACTTATGCCGACCTGAAAGATGGCGAGAAAGAACAGGTCATAAGTAGTCTAACAGACACACCGTGGGACAGGACAGCGAAAGTTTTTTATCAGGAAAGAATCGTTCAACAAGCAAAAACAAACAAACAAATAACCAAACAAACTAATGGTGACGGTCATGCATTCATGCGAAATGCGTTTCCCTTGCGCACGCTTTTCATCACACTGTAAAGAAAAGTTGAACGAAAAAAAAAAGAAATATGGTGAAACTAAGACGTGGTACGTTTGCAAGTAATAATCATGCGTCTAAACAGTAATTCATTCATTCATAAAAGGTTCTCGCCACATGCACAATCAACGAAACACACGAAGTTGTTCGCGGCCATTGATGTGACCATGCTTTACTCACCGCTTTCACGTATAATCGTACACGTTTCAAATGAAATACCCTCAAATGCAAGAAGACGGAACAGTGCAGTTTCTTGGAGCGTGAGGTATGTGTGCAGCCCAGTGAGTGGCGTGAGTTTGAGATTGTTTGTTTACGTAGTGTTGTGTCTGCTGTAGTTGCAATTTACACACGAGAAAACTTTTAACTGTCTCGTCATTGAGTACAACGTAGATTAGAAGAATACCTGAAAGAAACCTGCTCTGCTGCAGAAAACATTAGCTTGGCAAAGAAAAGAAAAAAACATTGCTACAAACCAGAACGTTCTTTCGGCGTCAACGCCGAGTTGTACATCTCGGTATATATCGATGATTTCTCAATGTGTTTCTTTGTTTATTTTGTTTACCTTGTTTGTATAAATTGTTCCACAATAGTAGAGGCTAAGAAAAAAAACTGCTCCAGGCAGCTTGAAAAGTTCTGACCCCCACTCTCTACCGTGGCAGCAGGTTGCGGAGGTAGCTCAACTATCGTGCTTGGGTTAACGTTCAGGATTACACCGACAATGAGTAACAATGGCACAATACAAAAACATAAGCAAGAAAAAATACAATATAATGTCCAGTACATAAATATAGGCGCACGTGAGGAAGCCATCTCTTTCGGACAAAGCAAACTGATTGCAATGCTTAAGCACACTCTTCACAAAGGCAGTGGTAACTTCAAGCAAAAGAAGAAATAAACATAAAAAACTAGAATAATGACTGAATAAGTGAAACTAGTTGAGACCGCATTATGTTTGATGTAATAAAACCAGCATTTTTGAGTGAATTTAGCAATGTGAGTAATTTTCTGTTTAACACTTGCATACCATAATTGTTCAGGATTGGGGTATAGACCACACATCACTGTAACGAGTGGTGTAGGTAGCTGTGTTTTTATGTAGACAGGCTATTTCGTTAATACGCTATTTTCTGAATTTATATTCTAGTGACAAACACGAAGTAGGATACGATTGTAGGAAGAAAAGATAGTGGGGACGTTAGTATGTTACGTTTGCTATTTACGTATTGTTTTTTGTTGTAATAACTGTATTTTAATAGGGTTGGATTCAGTTGTAGTTCCTCACACGAGGAGCGCGTAATTGATGGGTGTTACAAATAGCGAGTAATAGATTAGTAGTTTTATAGATGTTTGTAGACTATATCTATTGCCCTTAAGCATTCCTGTGATACGGCGAAGCTTTGTCATAACAAAGTGCACGTGTTGGTCCCAGTGTAATGTGGTGCATAAATATGTTCTCAGTACTTTAATTTCATTAACTATTTCTATGTTTCTGTTGTTCAACATCAAGTTGAGATTGGTTGGAATGATTGTTTCATTGGCGTGAAAAATTAACGCTTTCGTTTCATCGCAATCTATTTTCATGTGGTTTTTGGTTGAATATTTTGACATGTTCCGGAGAAACTCATTGGCGTTCTTCATTAGTGTGGTGTAACATGAAGTTCTAATGAACGCGCTCATGTCGCCTGCATATACGATATACTCACCATTATTTTACATTAAGACAATGTCCTCTATACATAAATTAAAGAGCAGGGGACTTAGGATACTACCTTGAGGAATATCCGTTTTTATATTCCTAGTTGATGATTTAAAATGAATTAATTTGTACATAATGCCTTCTTTGAAGTAAATATGACCTAATGAACTGTAATGGGATGCCCCTGACGCCATAGGTCTAGAGATTTGGTATAATATATTATGGTTGATATGATCAAACGCTTTAGTGTAATCGACAAATATACCTATTGTTAACATCTTCTTTTTAATATTGGTCAGTATATGATCTTTCTGATCTAAAAATGCTAATTGCATGAACTTGTTTTTTTTTTGGGGGGGGGGGGGGGGAATCCGTACTGAGCTTTCGTGATAATGTGGTGCTTTTCACAAAAAGGCGACATTTGAGCTAAAATGATTTTTTTTCGAGACCTTTAGAAAAATGAGCCGAAATTGTTCGGCGGTAGTTTTGGATGTTCAGCCTATCAGCATTTTATATATTGGTATAAATTTGGCAGTCTTCATTTTCGTTGGCAAGATACTTGTAGTTAAAACTGTGTTATATATGTGTACTACAACAGACGATGATGATGATAGTTTTGGGTTACTAAAGAGACATCACGTTCAGCTAGAACATCTTAGCTGTTAAAGAAAACCTGCGAAATAAATAATTGTACGCTCACGCTGATGACTCCAAAATGTCACACGGTCCATTCGCAACTTAATTCCCCATTGAGCAAGCGCGATTATGAACAAAACTCGCTGCGGTGTATATAGTTGATCTGGTGAACATGTTGCGTCCTACAAATTGCTTTGTTGCCCCGTTCAGAACGGGCAAAGTTCGGGATGAGTATAGTTTTTGGCTTTTGATGTTGTGCACCCTCCTCCTCCTCACAAGAAAATAATGCAGTGCCACCTCAATATTTCTTCCTAAATTCTTACCGGGGCTGCTGCCTGTTTTTTCTTCTTTTGCAGTCAGTTGTCCTTCTTTGTCTAACTTATTTTTTCAGTTGCTCTTGCACAGAGTAAAGTAACAGTTACGTCTGTGCTCAGGCAAACTGGTGCCGAAAACGAAGATTACGAAGAGGTGAGCTTGAGTGATTTTCACCGTGTATTAATGCATGACAGTGCTTATTATTCGTTTAAAGCGCGTGCTGACAGATAAGAAAGCCCTCGGGACACGATTGGTGGGGAGTGAGCAAAATGCACTGAAGCATGTTATTCTACGCACCATCGGTGTCTGCACAGCCACCAAACACTTCAAAACACCTGTTTTTTCTGTGAATATCTTTTGGTAAAATGTCCGAGGGCATCTGTTTTTTTTTTAAGACAGGTTTAAGAACCCCAAAAATCGTGAACCCTAAGGTCACATGCTCGTCGAAATTCGGACGCAGCGATATCGAGTTCACGTATATCAAAAAGATACACGCAACAGATAATATACATTAACTTTCTTTATTTATAGCCGAACAAAGATTATCAAAGTGTTCCTACGTATGCTACAGCCACACATTCTTCGCCTGCCAAATACAAAACACTCAGTAGGGCAAAAACAACAATTCGCGTCTGCCAAAACTCAAATGACGAGAGCCGTGATATTAACATTGAGGACATGGTATTTCGCAATGAACTGCAGAGAAAAGCCTTCAACAATCTCATCATATCAGGTGTACTGTATTACAGGCTTCACTGCGGCACTTACGACCACCCATTACGAGATAACAGTTCGATCTTCTCACGCAGGCTCGATGCAATCGCTCAGTAAAACATGAAACAGCGTGTTTTCTATATACATGCGCAATTCGTCTGAGATAAGCCCAAGCTCGGACACAAACAACTCGGTGTATCGACACGCCGTTCCTTTGTGACACATATCTAGTTTTTTTTAACACAGTTATGGCGAAAACAACAGTTGGGAACAGTATCCAGGCTAAAGCTCACGAAGTGCCTCCAACAATCCACACCAACTAGCCAACTAGTTGGCTTGGATTCACACCAACCAGCTCGCCAACGCATTTTGTTTCCCCCAACAAGGAGGCCCTGCAATGGAATGTATGTTTCAAGAAGCTAAATGAAAATTGCCCCAACTTGATGGTGAAAATGTGGCAGCTCTGAAATGCAGTCACAACACCAGTGTATCCACGTATCACGTGTGAAATAGGTTTTCACGACTGTGCCAGCCATTAGGTATCAGTCATGTCTGCAGTCATCAAGCCATTGATTACGAAGTCAATTTTGAATGCCACCTAGTTTTATTAAAGGCGGTGGCAAACACTTCAATGAAATAAATGCGAAGTGTTCGCAAAAAAAACAGTAAAACGAAGTGTTTTTGTGGTTTCGCAAACAAACCAACGCTCAGAGGGGGCAATTCAACACTGACGCTCAATGGCAGTCACACTTCTCAACTTTGCGTGTCACACAACAGCGTCAAAACTTCGCTTGTAACAGGAGTAAACAATAACGAGCCAACATCTTATTTCAGCTCGCATAAATTTGTCGGAAGAAAAGCGTGGAGGCTCAGCTTAATCCAAGGCATAGATGTGCGGCGAAAAGCGACGCTTAGGAAATCTGGCATCTCAGCAGCGCAGTTCAGGGTTCTCAGAAATGACGCCAAAAAAAAAATGAAATTTCAGGCGTTCAGTGTTTTATTTTAACCTTTCGGTTTACCAATATATATATTGCATGCAGGAAACGCACTGTATGACAGCGTACATTCAGAAAGATCCCTAGACACGCCGAGAAGAGAGGAAGTCCTGCACTTCATGGCAGTTTACACGAAAATATCAGTACTTGACTGAAAGCATGATTCCAGATTTTCAAACCAAACGATTTGTTGTATTAAAATGCAACACACCTAACGCCTCTAATGACGTGGCAGATCCGACATGACCGAATGTGATCTACCAGGTACAATGTGTTATGTCCTAAGCATATGGATACAAACGAAAACACTTATAACGGGCAGACCTTTATAAAATAAAACTTTTTCAACTATTGGGCGAGCGGTGTAACAAACCTACAGTCAACTGAAATTAGTGATCTGTCTTTTTGAGCGTTTTGCCTACTAGTCTCTCGAGTTTACAAACATTCACGCGTTTATGTACTTTACCAGAACACAGATGTTAAGCCCGTTCAACATCTATGCAGAACATGACCTTGGATTGAATAAAAAAGACACAACGAAGCCTTGAAAGCACATGAAAGTCTCATTCTCATGCAAGAACAAAACCACTTATATGCGTTTTATTACAGGTTGGTCATGTGTTGCGGGTCATTCCTTCCACGGTGGACAGCAATGATTTTTCTACCTTTACTTACCAGCCACGATTTCTGATGTCCTTGTTACTCAAACTTTTTTTTTAAAAAAAGACCAGCTCAGAAACAGAATGATGCAATGACAATACACAAAAGCTGTTTCAACAACGCTACCATGTCCGTACGGCAAGCGTAATATCGGGCGAGCAATCTGCAGGCTGCGTGCGTCTTCTCTTTCTCATCTTTCCATGTCTGAACAGTTTGATAGGCGACTTGAACAAACGTCGTAAGTGGACCTAGAGACGGGAGCGCGGCTTGTTCCCGAATTCCGACATTTGGTGGACGCACACACTCACGATGTCTTGCAAAGTACCGGACCTCGTGCAACACGGCCGACTTCCACGGCCGCAGAGCGAATATTTTGTATTCACCAACTTGCACCGCGTGAAGCCTGAGGAAAACTGCGTCTTGAGGAGAGCGCGAGCGCTTGCAGTTCTTGAAACGCACGACTTGCGTGTCTTTGACTGTGCGGACTACGTGCTCCGTGTCGTCTCGCCGCCAGTCACACGGATGTACACGACAGTAATGCACTGTGGGGCGCGACCAACACACAAAGCTGGACGCATTAGTTAGAGAACAGAGCTCGCCACTGAAAGTTTCGCCATTGGCAGCATCGTCACACGTCTTCTTTCTACAAGTTGTTCCCCATGTGCACCTTGCAGTTGTCCACGTGTTGAAGGTGCTGCAGGTGCTGCAACTTCTTGCTATTTGACTTCGTGCCTGGAATACCAAAAATTACGGTCGTAAATTTAAGAAATTTCTTAATGTCAAACAGCTAGCGTTAAGGAATAATACAAACACTAATACTATGTAATATAAGTTTTCCTCATGTTCCTTCACGACACATGTCTATCTAAACCGATCATTGCATGAACTGTTGCTATGTATACTATGACAGTTTTTTTTCTTTTTTGAAATCTGAATCGTTTTTTTATTTTCATTTGCTTCTCTACGTCCAATTACCTGTTCTTCATTCGAAATACCACTAAAGATGCATAAAGACTAGAATAACACACAGGCTTTGTGATACAAACGGTAGCACGGCGGGCTTGTTGGTTATTGATGTTTTTCGAGGTATAGCGCATCCAGGACGGGACAGAGAAGAAGACACGGAACACATACACGGCGGAGCACATACATAGCGCCATGTATGCATTCTGTGTCTTCTTCTCTGTCCCGTGCTGGATGCGCTATACCTTGTGATACAAATTATGAACTCGAATATTCTTCTCGGCGAAATTGTGGAAGTCAGAAGTCACAAACATGTCTAGCAATAACTTCAACGTTCGAGCGGTGCCTGCGCGTCCCATCATTTTATTCATAAAAAATATTTCTGTCAAACAAGAACAATTTATTGATCGAAAGCAGGTTAATTAGCGCTTCTTAAACTCGCAATCCAAAATAACAAATAAATCACACTTTTTCTTTTACTGCTCGTCTATGCATAACCAGATTCGTGAATGAATCTCCGTTATGATGGCTGCGAGCGTTTCTTGCAAATCAGTTTTCAGACCTCTCTTGTTTATCTTGTAGAAATCATTGGCTGTCCAAACTTGAACACCGTAATTAATTAACAATAAATATTACTTCTTTGTAAAAATTTATTTCACAACGAAGTGGTCTTTCATGTCCAACTTCATTCTAGCATTTTTTCATACCACCAAATACAGCAAAATTATTGGAATGCTAGTATTTTAACCGTGTAGCTTTATACCTTCTCAGCCCTCTATTTTATGCCTATATGACGACGGTAAATAAGCACAGCAATGCCTAACCACCCAAATGGGTACTCAAAGGAAGAACTACTGCGGGGAATCGAAAATTTGATTTTGTATATGTGAGCTGTAGTGCGGCAAATGCGATCTCGAGCTACTTCATATTCAGAAAGCTGCAAGCAGCGGAGCCAAACATCACACCATATTATGAGCATATACAAGGAACAACTCTCACAAAATAAATGTTACAAAGCAAACTAAATAAGGCAAGGCATAATAAAGAAAGCTGTATAAAATATAGAAACAAAAAATTTAAAAAAGAATACTCACCTTCAATTTTGATGAACGGAAACATAACACGTGCACAAAAGGTGTCATCCGTGAAACTTGGGCTGAATAAACATGCTTGAAAAACAAAAGATCTCCTCGTTTTATCATTAAAAAGAATGGCACACGAAAAAACGGTGCATGCTATCGGAAGAAATGAAACTAAAATGATAGAAACGCAGAGCCCACGTGCAGCGAGGAACAGTCATTATGTACGAACGGTGCAAACGTACAAAACAAAAAAATATGGACGTGCAATAGTTAAATAGTGAACGCGCATGACACACGGTGCAAGAAGCAACTAGAAATCGTTACATAAAACTTGCGAAGTAAGTATTTGTACGCTCACGCTGATGACTCCAAAATGTCACATTGTCAATTCGCAACTTAATTCCCCATTGAGCAAGCGAGATTCTGGACAAAACTCGCTGCGGTGTATATAGTTGAACTGGTGAACATGTTGCGTCGTACAAATTGCTTTATTGCCCCGTTCAGAACGGGGCAATAAAGCAATTTCTACGACGCTCTGAAAAAGCATGTCCACGCAGTCCACGCTTGCGAACATGGTATGGGTGCTTTCAACACAGTGGGTCGGGTTTGACGAGACAATAATATCATTGCTTTGATACATAGCTGAACGCGGTTATTAAACCGCGTAATGCCCCGTCAAACGTTTCTGCCGTCAGAAAAATTGCGAGGAAACGCCGACTGTTTCATTGCGATAGCAATTATATGGACAGTCTCGGCTGGTTTTTGCCATCGCCGCCACCACCACCGTCATTCCCGTATAAGTATATGTATACGGAGAAGGATGCGCTAGCCTTTTTTTTTTTTCTGCGGAGTGAACATCGCCTTTCGGCCGGGTTCGTCTGCGCGAGCGCTTATCTCGTGAGCCAACAAAGGGGGAGGAGGGGGCACCTATGCTTACCACGCTATCGCGGCAACGATCAGCGCGCGGCACTTGCCCCCACAGCAGGCGGAAGCTTTTACAGGGGCTGCGCTCTCAACAGGAAAAAAAAACGGTGCCGAAAATGTACCTGGAGCGGCCGTCCACCTATAGACGCGCTCTACACATAACTAAATGCCACCAGGAGCGACACACGACGTATAGCCCTTAGTACCAGCATATGCTGCCCGCGGGAGGCGCTTCTCATCAACGCCGTCACTACGCACGAGCCTTGTTGTGGTCAGCTACTGCGGCCACGCTGCAGGAAACTTGGTTACTTAGCAAGCGCGTGTTTGCTACAATTACCATTGCTCCTACAAATGCTAGCCTTGCTTCGTAAAACATTCGAATATGTTGCTATGGTTATGTATAAGTGAGAACGATGAACGTACGATAAATGTGCTTCCAATATATACATGCATATACATATACGTGAATGACGGCGGCACCAGCGGCGGGGGCGGTGACGACGACGGGAAAACCAGCCGAGACTGTCCATATAAGTGCTATCGCAATAATACTGTCGTTTTATACGATTGTCATACATTGAGTTTTTACTCTGACTTAATTGTTATTCGACTTTAGTATCCTCTTTATTATACATGGTAGTCTACGCTGCAATCAATTGTATACGCTTAAGATATATATATATATATATATATATATATATATATATATATATATATATATATATATATATCATAAGCGTATACAATTGAAGCAAGAACGAAAAACGTCTGTTCTTTCTTTTTCATCACTACAAGAGGGAATACCTTTACGATTTCGGGTCTTGCTTTTTTGTTTGTTTTCTGTGGCAGTTCCATCAGCCATGAGTGCGCTTCCAGCATATGCGTAACTATGAATTCGATTCACAGCGTAAGCCTCTCCGAGTTATGCACTAGGCGTCATTTGCAGAATTGCATTGCTGCATATCTTGAGCGCGTACTTTGATGCCAAAACATACAATCCGTGCTCGAAAATTGCATATTGAACGTTACGGCTATCTTTTTTTATTATCTGCGCAGCCAGCGCGCAAACGGAAGCGACACCCAGGATCGCCGTCGAGGATGATATTACCAGCTCCGTTTCCTACGCATGGGGAGATTTCGTTTTCACAGAGATTGCTCCGGCATACACGCGTGTCAGCGTAATACCACGACTAGCACACTCGGCGACGCGTCGGACTGGAACTTACATACTTGGATTGAACTCCTTGTAGATCGGCGTGGCGGTGACGGTATTAAAGTGAGTATTGCCGCGCAGCGACCCGTCACACTGCGACAGGAGTGTGCGCTAGCAATCACGTATGCGCATTTCATTCACTCTGCCGAGAATGCGCTACTGAGACGAAGAGCGGCAGCAGTAGGAGCAAGGAATAGCTTATTTTAAAAATGTCCCAGCGAACGTGCAAATATAGAAGTGGGTCTGACAAAAGAAAAATGGAGGCATGGCAATCGCGGCTCCTTAAAAATGTGCCCTCATGGTGCTCTGCAAACCCTCATTGGATATTCAAGTTATTTCTTATCGATAACGACTAAAGTCGTTTGTATCTATGGTATTGCTCCCTTGTAATAAACAAATTGTTTTCGAGGGTATTACGCACGAAGATCAAGATATGATAATGAGGCACACGACAGTGGAGAACTCCGGATTAGTTGCGGCCACGTGGCGTTCTTTAACATGCGCCTGACCCGCAGTCCTCGAATTTTTTAAACACGAAAGTGTTTTATTCCGTGGTACACGAAGGCTCCGCTGACGTACGTCTGTCACGGAAGTGACGTTGAAACATATATACGAATGAAAAATCAGAAGGCAAACTTCTGCTGTGCGGAAGTAGAACCAGAAACTTCCAGATTCTCAGCGCGCGACGCTAACTCCTACGCCACAATGCGTACGTTGTCTGGAGTGCTAACGGCAAACCATTTATATACACCATACACCGTTTGGCAGTCTTCCGAGCTTCGAAACTTCTGTCCGTTTTTGCTGTCAGTGGCGAGATGTAACCACGTCCTTGCGTTCTACGTGCTATCAAAGTCGCCACCTCCAAGAAGGGCCACCCCCACAGTCCCACGGAGCATAGTCTGACCTGCGCGCGCGCTTATCAGACTCGTAATTCTGGAGAGGATGAAGGTCACTTCGCAAGCGGCCACGGCCGCGTTTAGAAAAGGAGCGCGCTGCTGACACACGACGCAGAACGTGCGTACTTTCTCCTTGAGGTGCGTGCTGCAAGTTTTGAGCTACTTGCTGTTTGTAACGTGACTTTTGAAATTTGTCGCTATTGCTGAAACAATGCCTAATAAACGCTAAACTACATCTGTTAAGACACTGTTTCACATTCGTGTTACACCGATTTTATATAAGTAGATCAGCCACGTTTCTTTTTTTTACATTAGGCTCGTTTAGAAATGTGATTATCATCGTCAGTGTTCGAACTCACGCCACTGTGCTCAACAATGCAACGCCTTAGTCGTTAAGCCACGCGGCGGGCATGTTCCCTGCGCCTAAAGCCTGAAATGCTTTAAAAACCTCACGGGTCATCTGCTTCCTGTGACAAAGAGTTGACGCTAGTGTCACTGTAGACTGCTGTTGCCATGCAAGGTGACATTGGGAATTTGTTCGAGTAATTTATAGCATAGCAGCTGCCCTCTTCCTTCTATTTTGCTTTATGTTTTCACAACACTGCCTCCCGTGCAAATGCAAATCTCGTTTAAAATCAGCCTTCGAAAGTAGAGCTCATTTCATATGTGCACTAACGAATGGCATTCGTCTACGGCTCACTGGTAATCACTGCATACAATATGCGCGATACGTTGAAAACAGAATCGCACTGGCCAGAGCAACTTTATCTGCTGACATTAATCTGCAGCAGTGCTGCTTGCTAGATTTAGTTCGAGTTTTGTCCGATAAATTCTATTTATTTTTTAACTTTCGCTATCAATGTAGATGTGCCAGCTTACAATTTTCCTAGTGATATTAGTCATTGTATCTTCAGAGTTGTTAAGCACTTTCAGAAAGACTAATCACGATCGACAATAACTACGCGAGAACAAATGTTTGAGATATGTTCACCTGCACAAGCCCAGTATAGTTTATTTCTTTGGAGCAAGGATTCAAAGCACAGTCAGAACATGTCTGCCAGTTTTCATGCGTCGTAAAGGAATAAAAACCAGCCCACAATGAAGCCAAGGACGGTTTGATGGACGTTATTTGCACTGTTTAAAATGCGTTGCAGTAGTTGCCTTAATGCAGCTAGAACAGTACAGGTAACGTTCCTTATGCTTTACCTGGCTTCGTTACCTGTTGGTTTTCATTATGGTTGCGTCAACACTAAAACGAACCCACAAAACTCTATTCTTTTGTGCATAATTAGCGATACAGTCACTCTCGCGCTCTCCACAACTTTATATTGGAAATTTTAATGAAGGAACTACAATTACTATACGCTTTCCCTCAACTATACAAGCTAAATGACCAATTCAGGAGAGAAAAAAAGCTACACTATTAGCTGCGTGATTACCAACGTACCAGTTATGAATCACGTATATTTTATTTCACATATCATAGTCCCACGAAAAACTTATTTACAACACTTATGTCGCTTCGTTCAACAGCATTTCTGTCGTTTTCTTCTTTCTGTGTCATCATCCTTCCCATACCGTCTTCGTATTGAAATGAACACGTGTTCCAGTTTATTCAAAAATGGCTCCATGTATTTACACTTGTGTCGTATTAAACAGTAATGGTACCTGTATTCAAAAATGCAGAATTAGTACAACAAAATGGAGCAGCTTCCACTTGACGCACAATGCTCAAGAGACAACGGAGCTGATGAGTACCTAGGTGGTCCTGTCTGTTACAGGTTTCTTATGTTCAATGAATTCTCTTTTTTATTCTTCTGTGTTTCTCAGTTTCTTGTAGATTTCTTTTTTTTGCCTTCGTTTCTTTCCGAACTCTCAACTTTGTTTTCTTTTTCTGAGTCCGTGTACTTTTCTACATCTTCTCGTTTTATCTCTCGCTTCCTCTCTATCTCGCCCTTTATATTTCTGACTTTCTCTTACTTTCTCGTTCTTTCTCTCACACTCCATTTCTCTCTTTCTTCGATTCTTACCCATTCTCTTATTTTGCTTAATGCCTTTCATTCGTTCAACTTATCTTTTTTTTCTATGCCCTGCTTCCTCACTCCTCCTTTCTCTCCTCTTCGCCTCACTTTCATTTCTCACCCCGTGGCTATACTATACTACACAATACTAACTATATTATACTCTACTATAATGTTCTATACTATACTCTACTATAATGTTCTATACTATACTCTACTATAATGTACTATACCATATAAACTATACTACACTATACTATACTACTGCAAATGAGTTCACAGTAAACCCGCAAGGTGGCGGAAGGTTCAAGAAAGGGAAAAAAGACGACCACCCGTTTGTAGGACGAAGCCAAAAGGAAATCTGTACAGATTTCTCGGAAAGCAAACCTTCTTAGTTGCTGAAAAATTTGTCCTAGCCTGGGGCTCGAACCCGGGACCTTAACCTTGTGGCTTCGTGCTACAAACGGGTGGTTGTTTTCTTCCCCTGTCTTATACTCTACTATGCTATGAAAAGCCTGTAAACAGGGGTTCTGTCGAGCTGACGTTTCGACAAGCGAACTCGTTTTCCTCAAGGCTAGTATAGAAGCGTCTTCAATCGAAGACAAGTCCGCTTGCCCGAACGTCGGCCCGGCACAACCCCTGTTTACGGATTTTTCATCACAAGCTTTCTTCATTCCTTCATACCGTTTTCTCCGATTTATGCTATGCTATACTACGCTATACGAAGCTACGCTCTGCTAGCGAAGCCGGATAGCCGAATTATTAAAGGTACCGATAACCAGTTTTTATGGTGCCTTTTTTTTTCCAGCTCAGCGATAAAATTACCTATGAGAGCATCTAATCGCAGAAACGCAACGCGAAAGAACAGCGTAAAACATTTGTAAACATACTTCTTGCGTCTACGGCGAATATGAAGTCGCAAATACAAATGACAACTCATGCTGCAAACAGTGAGCAGGACTGCGGTTTATGTTCGACTTCGGCGGTTCGCTGCGCGTCCGTGCACTCACCGCGCATGCGCGGGTCTCGGTAAGTTCCACTCGCTACCGCGGAGGCAGAGCCGCTTCTCACCATTCAAACTCATTTTGCCTCGTAAGCAGGACACAACCAGGCAGGGATAGATAACAATATACGTGCTGCAATTTTCAGAGTCGATTATCGCGCGCATGACAGCGTCAGACTACGGCACCACGTACATCAAAACGATTTACTGTATATTTGGAGCTTCAGGTCTTTTCATCTACACACTTGATCATGCCCTGGTTAAATGCTAGATGTGCCAAGAAAACTAGACGAAAAATGTCCAATTTTCTGGCTATAAAACACTATAGGAGGTTATTACTATTAAACATCATTTAACCACATCGGTTCTTGCATTTAAACATTATTTGAAATTTAAGTTACACTCACACCGCGAAAACAGTGCTGAAATGTGTTACACTTCACAGTCTTTTCGTTTCTGCCAGTATCTAATGACACGTTCTGACCAGTTGTCTGCCCCTTTACCACGCACGCCTTCAGACAGTGGGTACACGTATTCGAACCTCGTCTCGCGCAGAAATTTCTCTCCCCCAGCATTCTTTTCTTTATCTTTATTCCTCTTTCTTTAACTCTGTCTTTTCTAACTTTATTTTGTTACTCGTTGTCTCCCCCACCAGAATTATTGCATCCCCACGCTACAAGATCGGCGCGCGCGGGTTCGAAAGAAAGAAGCATAGGCGAACCATTATACGAAGAAAGCGCGCGCCTCGAGGTGGTCCTCGGCGTTTTCGTCGGCGAGGGACCCATTACGACGAGCTCAAAAGGCTCCACATTTAATATAACGAGACTAGTCACGAAATTTCGGATGTCTGATTGTTAAGATTTAAATTATCTCAGCAATAAGTAGCTCTGTTTGTGTTTCTGACAAATAGTTAGGATAAACTGGTCACAACCAGGGCCGCAGCCAGGAGTAAGGGGGGAGGAGCTAGGGACTCAGCACTCTCTCGAAAATTTGGATGGAGCTGTGTGTTTTACTGAAGACAGTAATAAAAAATATTGGCTGCGTATCTCTGTTCATCGTAGCAAAAGATGTCGAAAGATGATAGTCTTCTGTCTAGAGACACCACGTGACATATGGCGCCATTTGGCAATGATGTGATGAAACGAAAGTTTTTTAGAACGCAGAGTCACTGGTAAATGGCAGCACCGGGTAGTTAAAGCACCTGAATTTTTTAGCGAAGCATAAAAAAATACCCGCTTTTTCGTTCATAGCGTCGCATTGTAAGCGTAGCGTAATATACACTTTGGTCTGTAGAGTTATGTATATAAGCAAATTTGAAATAAAAAACCGCACTGCCAAACACTTACATATAGAAGTTGCACCTCAAATATGCGTAATACTTGCTCTTTGATTGACAATGTTCACACGTATGAAGGCAGCCAACAGGATCAAGGATGGGTGCGCTTTGAGCACGGGCTTCAACTTTTGCCGGGTTGCTGAATGATTGGACAGGAACCACAAGACAGACGAACGAAAATTTTTGCGTTGACCTATCCCAATAAAGACTATCGTTTTCGTTTTAAAATGTGTGTTTCAAAACCTTAAACCTGTATCGCCCCCGCCTCCACATTTGCGAAAAATTCCGGGCCCCGGTCTTTGTCACAAGTGAAAAATAAGTTGTCCAACAATGAATGTCGCTCCTGGCAACACTTTCATAAGAAAATTGGTCATCAAGGCGAAATTGCTTGCCAATGACTTCTGATCACTCAAACCTCCACATGCCCATTAACATCAACGCCGTTTAGAAATTCAATAAAGCAATTACAAGCAGTGGTTTATTAGTTTGGTCTATTACTCACATTCTGACTAAGCGCCATCATTTTCACTGTGTTCGTTCTTTTTGAAGAAACATCATTTTCTGATAGAGTAATGTTACCGGTGCGTTCTTGAAAGGAAACTGAAGTATTTTCGTTGTTACGAGATAAAAGTCGTCCTGTAAGAAAATGAGCGGTTTTCATCAAAGCAACTGTTTTTCTTCATCTGTAAGCAAAACGAAATGACCGTCGACTGTATGAACTTAGTAAATACTTAAAAACGAAACATCTTGCCATGCAAGCAAAGTCAGACCAATGCAAAGCTCAATGTTGTGTTACCACAAGAGAAACACAATTCTTTTGCGGTTCTTTTGCGAGTGCATGTGTTTTGCTTGGACAGGTGAAAAAGCTAGCGATTGCTTGAGTGCAGAAACCAAACATTTAGCTTAAAAGGTTAAAGCTAGGTAAGTTGAACTTCCCCCGATTAAGTTAGTGAAATTCATGCTGAAGTTTCGTGTTTACACAAAATACAAGTCATAAATAGCATGATCTCATGCTTTGTTTCAATCTTATTGTATTTTTGTCTGAGACAGACAACGGCCTGTGACCCCATCATGAAGGTCAATGAAGAATATAGAGGTACCGCTAATTTTAGCCTACAAAGAAAATATAAGCATGAAAGTCTCAATAAAATACCACATGCAAAGGTGAAGCATCATTCTTCCATTATTGTTTACACATATCAGGACCATACTTTTACTCCCTATAGTGCTTTATTGTACTTTTGGTTGATTGTATGCTTGTTTGGCTTTCTTTGCATTTTGTTTCCTTTTATCCCTTTAACACAGGTAAACCATTCGCTAACACTATGGTCAATTAATTGCAAGGCACAGAGCAGCTACTATTTCCGTCTTTCATTTTTCACTTTCATAGGTTTTTTCAATGTTTTTAATCATTTTCAAGCCATTACCGAAAGTGTGCATTACTCATTAACAATTTGTTCATACCCATGCACTCCCCTCAGTTCTAACAAATAAGTCAAACTTTGAATCTCCTAAGTCTCTAGGACCAACGCTACTAGGAAGGTGTCAGCTTTTGCAAGGGCAGATGCCGCCGCCTCGGCTTCGGCGCCAGCGCGACCGCCATTTTGGCGCCTCCGGCGGGTAGTTCGTGCTTGGCGTGTGAGGTGTTGTTGGGCAGTGTTCATTCCCTTACAGTTTTATGCACCCATCTCCGCATCACCATGCCCGGCTGCTGCGTGCCGCAGTGCTCGAATCACTCGAGAAACGGATGGAAGTTGTACCGGTTTCCAAGAGACCCAAAAAGAAGGCTTCTTTGGACCGTTAAAATCAAACGAGACAAGTGGCAACCGACTAATACGTCGCACGTATGCAGCGTAAGTAAACATTTTTTTTTTAGTGCGTCGTATTCTGACTGGTCAGCATTATTTAGGGCGCCGTTGTTTTTTATTTAGGTGCGCAATGTAAACGCAGGACAGCCAAACGTCGTGCAGGGTACTGTGCGGCGTGCTCGTGTTAAAAGATCACGCTTTAAGAAAATGCGTCAAGTACGGGGCTTCGGAAGCCCCCGTGTCGATAACATTTCATGCTGGTTCAAGGGCCTCGAGTGTGCTACTACATTCATAGGAATTGCGACTAGTTTCAGTGCCCTTGCACGGGAAAGTGTTGCCTTGGCAGCAGCGTTGTGAAATCCTTCCCACCCCCTACCCGAGGCTGTTAATTTCGTGCACTGCGCTTCGCAGCTATTTTGCTCGCGAGACCGGCTGCCGCTGTCGTGACCGTCCGCCTCGCAGCCCGAAGACAGACTTCGTGAAATGGCCGTACTCGCTCGCCAACTCGCCCCGACAGCGTACGCGTCGACCGGGTGCTGGCGGAGTTGAGCTGAACGAAAAGTAGGCAAGAGATGGGGACGCAGGAGGTGTAGTTAAACAGATGAGAATTTAGAAAGTGGAGGAGGGAGAAATTATATGCAAGGGCAGAAAACGGGGAGGGAGTTCAGGCCGCGTGCCGGCGAGCGAGTACGGAAATCTGACGGCGCCTGACTGCTGCCGAACTTCAAGAGTACGGCACGTAGAGTTCACGTAATTCACATAAGAGGAAATTGGACGTGAAAGGCGCGCATATGGCCTCGCAGGGAATTAACATAGGCTCGGGTGCGTGGTAGGGGATTTCACAACGCTTACGAGGCCTGCCCATGTTTATTCGTGCACGCGTTGGCACTGATCGGTCGAAATTTGAACGCCTCTTGTGAAATCAAGCCGTTTGAACATAAACATGCTGTTCCTGCGAAAAACTCGTAATATTACGAGGGCGGACTTCTGCCCGTCTTGTGTGTATCGTCGTATGTATACTTGGGAATCCGGATCACTTCAGTGACGAACAAAACAAGCGCTGTTACGGAGTGTTGTCATTTTTACCTGACAAATAAATTCGATTGCATTGGGAACTTGGAGGCTTGGGTACAAAGCTTTCGATAGAACGAAATCTGTAACGCTCGCTATAAAATCAGACCTGGTCCTTTGTCGGCACAATAGACTAATATTTTATTCACATGAATTCAGGAATCCTTACAGATTTTCAGTGCGAAAATTGAAGGGTTATTATAACAGCAGGCTGGGTCTATGATCGCGCTCACTGAAGTGGCTTACGTGAAAGCGCGCGTGAGCTCAATTAGTTTCCTTCTTTTTGTGCTTCAAAGTTGCTGCTAGTTCCTGCTGCGAATCATACTGAATGCATACATGAAATCTTGTTTATTGACAGTGACAGACATTCGTTTTTCTTCTGCCAGTGTGTTAATTTCCAATTCTGGTTTTATTTGCAGGCTCACTTTGAAGAGAACAACTATGAGCAACATCGTGCGGATGGCTGGAAGAAGTTGAAACCAAATGCCGTCCCAACTTTGTTCACATTCAAACGTAAGATTGAACTTTTTTCTTGCATTACATAAAGCAGCACCAGTTGCAAGTACTCTATGTACCTGGGATTTCTACGAAGCTAACACCAAATAGGTCCTCATATGCTGCATCCACATTAGTGCATAAATTCTGGAAATGCAGTCACGGACAAAGCTAGGAAATGCGAACACAAAAATGTGAACCAGACCACGCCAAATCGAAAAATACTGCTAATATTAGACGGTCAAATAATGGCACGCTATTAGTGCGTTTGGAAAGCTACATTTCCCAACTTTGTTTTTGTGATTACGTTGCATCACTTTGACTTGCATGTAAAAAAAAATTGCGATACTTGAGTGTTGTGGTTTATATTTCTTGTTTGCATTTTTTGGTCATGACTGTATATACGTCTGGATTTCAGTGTTTACAGGCATGACCCACTGCACAACAGCTTTCCGCTACTTAGCACACGGTCGTGTACTGCTAGGATGTCAGGTGCAGTGGCTATGTTATTTACAAAGGGGGAAAACGGAAACCATTATGTATACGAGATCCACGATGCACGAGCCCCCACTACAGTGCGCCTCATTACCTGCGTTGCGTTGGCGTGTTAAGCCCTACAATCAAATAATCAATAAACTGCACAGGGAGCGAATGTCAGTTGAGCCCTCCACAACGGCGCACACGTGTAGCTCTGGCATATGAAGCTCCAATTTGAATTAGAGCCATTTATTGTGGGGAGAAATTTTGAGCACAATTTAATTATGGTATTTTAAGACCTTCCCCTATCCCTTGTGGAAAGGGCGGGGGAAGGACAAGTGTCTTCCTCACGTCAATAACTAAGCCGGTATCTGCTGCATGTGTTACATTTGTAAAATTAACAAGCTAGACATGAACTGGCATTGCTTGAATATGTTCATGAATACATACATTTCTGCTTGCAGCACTGCCTAAGGAACGAAAGCCACCAAAAGAAAGAACTGTGCCTGCACCCTCCAGCAACGAGACCAACAAATCTCCTCCTGGTCTGCATCAATATCCAGCTGCAGTTAAAACTACCCTAGAGACCCCACAAAACCACGCCGTTCCTGAATCTACACGGCAAGGAACATCATGTTATGGGCACGACACCATGGAAGTTGACGACGCCGTTGTTGAACTGTCAGCAAACACTAGTGATGCAGATTCAAGAGAAGTTAATGCAGCGGCTGGTGAGACATCAAATTCTACTGCAGAATCAGCAGAACTGAAGAAGAAGCTTGCTGACCTTACAAGAAAGTACTCTGAACTTCAGCAACATCATGACACAGCCAAGAACACCATTAGTGGTCTCAAGAAAAAAGTGCAAAAACTCGAGACTGAGGCAACAAATATTTCGCAAAATATGAAATTTCTCAACGACGATCAAGTACGCGCTCTCTCAAGGAGCAGCAGCTTGGGGAACTCTTGGTCTCCGCACACTGTCAAGCAAGGCCTTCAAATTAAGTTTGCTTGTGGAACAACCGGATATGAAACTTTGAGAAAAATGGGATATCCTCTCCCATCCAAAAGAACGCTCGCACGGAGGATTCAAAATTTGAAGTTTCTCCCAGGCGTTCTTCACGAAGTGATAGACGTTATGAAATGCAAAGCCGAGACCATGGAGGATGTAGAAAAGGACTGCGTCCTTTTTTTGGATGAAATGAAGATAGTGCCGGGGTTTGAGCTAGATCGGGCTGAAGACGCACTTCTCGGAGGAATAACTCTTCCTCCGAAGCCTGAAGAGCCTGCGGTTCATGCTCTGGTATTTATGTTGGGCGGACTTAACCAGCGATGGAAGCAGGTGATTGCATATGAATTTACCGGAAGAAACATCGATGGCGGCTTGCTGAAAAACTATGTGTTGGAACTAGTACAGCTGTGCAGTCAAATATATCTGAGAGTTCACGCAATCACATGTGACATGGGCTCGGCAAACCGCGCAATGTGGAGGGAATTCGCCTTTTCCAGTCACAGAGATTCTTCCACGGTGTGCTCCATACCTCATCCGTGCATGGACGGGAAGGAACTTTTTTTCATTGCTGATCCGGCTCACGTCTTGAAGAACCTCAGAGGCCAGCTCTTGAGCTCAGAAGTTTTCACGTTGAGTGAGGCCACAGTTGCCAAACATGGCCTGCCTTCTTCACAAGTCAACTTGGAATATGTTCAGGCTGTGCTCGAAGAAGATTCTAAAAGAGAACTGAAGGTAGCCCCAAACTTATCCGAAACGCACACCAGCGCAGGCCACTTCACCAAAATGAAGGTTGGTGTCGCTGTACAACTTTTTCGGGAAGCTCCCCCAGCTATCAGATTCCTTATAAAGGAAGGAGTTCTTAAACAGGAAGCAGAAACAACAGCTTGGTTCATGGAGCTGATTTCAAAATGGTATGCACTGATGTCTTCGCGGCAGCCAACACTGGCCCTGAGTCGGAGAAGTAGGGCTAAGTACTCCGAAGCCCTAGATACATTACACACAGCAATAGAAACCATCAGAACTATGAAAATGGGTGCCACATCCCATTGGAAACCGTCGCAAGCAGGTGTACTCATATCAACTACAGTTGTACTTCGCCTCCAAGACGTTCTTTTAGGAGACGAAGGCTATGAGTTTTTTCTTACGAGCAGGCTCCTGCAGGACTGCTTAGAGAACCTCTTTTCTGTGGTGCGGCTTATGAAGCCGGTTCCCAATGCCTACGATCTCAAGTGCGCTCTGAGACTGGTGAGCGTAAGCCAATTTTTGCATACACCGAGGACGACCAGCTACGAGCTTGATGACAGGGAGTACCTGGTGGACCTGCTATCCCAGGGGAAGGAAGCCTGCGTCGAGAAGGAAGCTCAAGAAATCGATGATTCAGAGATTTTGTTCATCGAAGGATTGTCGTCCACAGAATGCAGTATTCTCTTTTACCTAGGAGGATTTATTTGAAGGGAATTTTGACATCTGTGAAGTGCGCAAAATGCAAAGATGCTCTCCTTGGAACTGCCAACGACGAGCATGCTTCGCTGACAGCACTGAAAGAGTACGTTTCAGATGGAGGCAACCTCATCTACCCCAGCAAGGGAGTTATGAAAGCCTTGATAGACTATGAGGAGCATTTTGCTGCCATAAACTCTTGGTGCACGGACAAAGTAGTCACGATGAAGTCGCCGCTTCGTTCACTCACCGCATACCTAAACAAGGTGCACCGCCGCAGCTTGTGTGTATGCGCGGAGCACGAGGACAGTATATACCGACTGCTCACAGAGAGGTACGCAAGCATAAGGCTGCGCATTCACCTTCGGCAGGTTCCAGTCGGGAGTTGCAATGGACATGCAAGCAAAACATGTGCCGGCGTCAACCTCTCATGAGAAATGGACACGCCAAGATAAGCTGTATGCTTAAAAGGTTTCGGCTCACGTGGGCACGCTTTTGACTCTTGCATTTTTTTATTTTTAAACATTTCATTTCGTACTGCATTTGGTTTGTCTTGTATCTGACTTTGATTTTCACTAGTGGGACAACGCAGCATTAAGGCGCACAAATGAATGGCCTGTTCACTGAAATCGTGGGTGTCGTTTCATAAAGGTACACTGGTAAAGCATGTTACTCTCGGGTATGCTGCCTGCACAGTGCATGAAATGGTGAGGCAGGGGAAGGTGCTACCGAATGTCAGATAATGTGTGTGCGTGTGCGTGTGTGTGTGTGTGTGTGTGTGTGTTATATATACACACACACGCAAGTATATAAAGTACAGCGATTCCTGCCTTTGCTATTCGGCTGATTCACAAAGACCCAAAGACTCATTCCTTTCAGCAAGCGTAGTAATAAAAGTTCATGCGCCCCTCCGTCTTAACGACGACAACGGTTTAACGCGAATCTTTCTGGTGTGGGAGTTCGTGGCTCATTTCATTCAGTCTATGTCAGCCCCTGGCGCATTGTACAAGCACAGGCCACCAGTTTGTATGACGTGCGTTGTTCCATTTAACAATTAGGCAACAACAGCACTAAGAGGTGTCCAAGTTGCACCAAAAAAAAAAAAGCTCGCCAACGAGTACTTCTTTCCTACAATACCGCGAGCACCGCAAGCGGTAATGCGCTTCGCATGCTGCCCCACTACGGCAGGAGCCGTAATGGCGGCCGTCGTAGCAGACGACGCGGCTGTCCTCACCCTCAGCGGAGCGCGCGGGCATCAAGGCACCCTACTGACACCGATATCAGCGTCGCGTCCGTGGCTTATTCGGTAGAGCGTCGCGCTGCGGCCCGCCAAGTCCTCTTTCTTTTAAAGATAGAGAGAAGACTGCGGACGCCGCCGACGGCGGTGGATGCTTTGGGGTCGCTTATAAAGTGTATTCACACGTAAAAAACACACTGCCAAACACTTACATATAGAAGTTGCACCTCAAATATGCGTAATACTTGCTTTTCGATTGACAATGTTCACACGTATGAAGGCAGCCAACAGATCAAGATGGGTGGGCTTTGAGCACGGGCTTCAACTTTTGCCGGGTTGCTGATAGGTTGGACAGGCACCACAAGACAGACGAACAAAAATTTTGCGTTGACCTATTCCAATAAAGACTATCGTTTTCGTTTTAAAATGTGTGTTTCAAAAACTTAAATCTGTATCGCCCCCGCCTCCACATTTGCGAAAAATTCCTGGCCCCGGTCCTTGTCACAAGTGAAAAATGAGTTGTCCAACAATGAATGTCGCTCCTGGCAACACTTTCATAAGAAAATTGGTCATCAAGGCGAAATTGCTTGCCAATGACTTCTGATCACTCAAACCTCCACATGCCCATTAACATCAACGCCGTTTAGAAATTCAATAAAGCAATTACAAGCAGTGGTTATTAGTTTGGTCTATTACTCACATTCTGACTAAGCGCCATCATTTTCACTGTGTTCGTTCTTTTTTGAAGAAACATCATTTTCTGATAAAGTAATGTTACCGGTGCGTTCTTGAAAGGAAACTGAAGTATTTTCGTTGTTACGAGATAAAAGTCGTCCTGTAAGAAAATGAGCGGTTTTCATCAAAGCAACTGTTTTTCTTCATCTGTAAGCAAAACGAAATGACCGTCGACTGTATGAACTTAGTAAATACTTTAAAACGAAACATCTTGCCATGCAAGCAAAGTCAGACCAATGCAAAGCTCAATGTTGTGTTACCACAAGAGAAACACAATTCTTTTGCGGTTCTTTTGCGAGTGCATGTGTTTTGCTTGGACAGGTGAAAAAGCTAGCGATTGCTTGAGTGCAGAAACCAAACATTTAGCTTAAAAGGTTAAAGCTAGGTAAGTTGAACTTCCCCTAATTAAGTTAGTGAAATTCATGCTGAAGTTTCGTGTTTACACAAAATACAAGTCATAAATAGCATGATCTCATGCTTTGTTTCAATCTTATTGTATTTTTGTCTGAGACAGACAACGGCCTGTGACCCCATCATGAAGGTCAATGAAGAATATAGAGGTACCGCTAATTTTAGCCTACAAAGAAAATATAAGCATGAAAGTCTCAATAAAATACCACATGAAAAGATGAAGCATCATTCTTCCATTATTGTTTACACATATCAGGACCATATTTTTACTCCCTATAGTGCTTTATTGTACTTTTGGTTGATTGTATGCTTGTTTGGCTTTCTTTGCATTTTGTTTCCTTTTATCCCTTTAACACAGGTAAACCATTCGCTCACACTATGGTCAATTATTTGCAAGGCACAGAGCAGCTACTATTTCCGTCTTTCATTTTTCACTTTCATAGGTTTTTTCAATATTTTTAATCATTTTCAAGCCATTACCGAAAGTGTGCATTACTCATTAACAATTTGTTCATACCCATGCACTCCCCTCAGTTCTAACAAATAAGTCAAACTTTGAATCTCCTAAGTCTCTAGGACCGACGCTACTAGGAAGCTCCGCATGCTTGCCCGCCAATGCTCGACGACACATTGAAATTAGCCTCTTTTTATGCATGCAAGAGTACGCTCCCTTGATCCTACGTTAAGCTTACGGCTTTCAACAAGACTCTGACGACGTGATGCTACTCTTCTGTGCAGACTATAGCTGGGCGTCGCGTTTACCCGTGTGTGCGCGTACCGGCATAGGGATGGCCGACACGACCGCTTGCGTACACTGTGGAGATAAAGAGACGATTCCACACACCCTCTGCGACTGCCCGGAATATAAAATACAAAGTCAATATCTTTCTAGTACACTCAACAAGTTAGATGACCAGCCACTGCACACAGAAAGTATATTACGCCATCCACTAGACTCGTCATCACAGAAGAACGCCATGCAAGCGCAATTGGGCTTCTTGTGAACTACTGATGTGTGTGAAGGACTCTGAGTGGATTGATTTTGTGTGTGCGTTTGTGTCTGTGTTTTATTTTAAATGCAAAGCATTTCTTACCGAACTTTTCTCTCTCTCTTTATATATATATATATATATATATATATATATATATATATATATATATATATATATATATATATATATATATATATATATATATATATATATATATATATCCCCTTCCGTTTACGTGCTCTCGTGGTCATCCCCTTAACTTGGTGTGAAGCAAAATAAGCATGCGAGGGTAAAATAGTTTGACGAAGATGACGCTCTGCTCAAAACATCAATAATGTGACAATTCCGTCGCGTACGTCGTCAAACACGTCCTGTAAGACAGTCGCACATACCTATGGGCAGGTATGTGCTGCTGGTATGCGGGTAGGAGCCACAGGTGATAGACACTTAGTATCTACCCAGGAAGGACGACAACACACATGGGCAATTTTAGCGCGTGAGCGTTAAGCAATACCCGACATTGGTGGCGTCGACCCAAGAAAGGCATAAAATAAATATCAGTGTTAAGAAAAACCTGACAACGACATAGTTGTGCAAGTGCGAACAACTGGTTATATAAACATCTGCAACTCTTCAACATATGTCTGCGCGTGCAACACTTGTACATATTATTAGTGTCATTTCATGACGTGTCGCTCAATAAAAAAAAATGCATCATGGTCACCTTCGTTCAGCATGCTTCGCATTAACGTCGATTCCCAGGTACGTGGGATTTGCCGAATTTTCTTGTTCTTATTTATTTTTTATCTCTCTGTTTGTCCCTTTCAGCCCCCTATTCTCCAAACCCAGCGCAGGACAGCGTACCAGATCCTAGCATCTGGGTAATCTCCCTGCTTTTATTTTTTCTCCTCTCTTCTCTCTCTCTCAAACTTCAAATTTTCTGATTGCATTGAAAGGTTCTGCATTGATAGATAATGCCACATAACAGTATCCCTGAATGAAAATAGAATCTTGATTGTTCAGGGCTATTTGAGTTCAGAAAGTAACAACCACGAATGAGTGCCTTTTTCTTGTAGGAGAAATAGGAATGAAATAAAAAAGCTTTTTTTTTTCACGAACATATCGCATACATAGCTGAATATGCGTTGTCCTAACACTTGATAACAGCATATACTGTCAGCGCTGATAGCATATATTGGTTGCTGGTTTCAATTTTTAGGACGTACAGCGATACTCACGTCTGAAGCACATCTTTTCTGACCTCACGAGGTACACAAAGAGAGTGAGGAAGACTATCAGGAAGACGACGCCACCCACAGCAATAGCAATGACTAACGTCATTGCCAGTGGTTCTGAAAATGAAAGAGAGATTCATTGATTAGAAAATACTGCAACGAATACTATAGGGTTTATTTCAAAAAAAATGTGCGTATAAATATCAACGTAAAAATGAATTATTTGTTCATTGCATATGCAAACACAATGGTGTGATGCATAACCCAGCGCAATCGTGATATGGGTACATAGTCCTGCATGAATGTCAAGTTTTATGCCACACTGAAAGCACTTGCCATTGCATCAGCCAGGAAACTCACAGGTAAACGATATTTTGTTTAGTGTAAGCACTTCTTTTCTCGTGAAGCACTATCTACAACAAGCTTATGCTGAAGTTTATCATAAGGGGACGTTTTACATGAACCAATCATGATAATAAAACTAATGGTCATACGATGCATCTTCAACTACAATATGGTCTACCCGTATATGCGAACAACACAATATACGATATTCAATTCTTTCAACATTTCTATGTGCAATGTCAGTGAAGTATAGGCATATAACTGTTGAACACCAACTGCATGTTTGGTCTAGTTGATAGTTTCTTTAAGTTATTGATGTTGTTCTCCACCGCAAATCCACGCTATCATTGTGAGGAACCTCTAAAGTGGAGGGCTCCGGAAGTTTCGAGCACCTGAGGTTTTTCAAACGTGGACTTTCATTCAACTTGATGTAGACTAACCTAGCACTAAATTTAATGTGGAAGAGAACTTAATGCTTTCCTTAACTCTCTATTCGCAAGCGCTGTTACAGAAGTTATTTAGAAAGACATCAACCTTTACGGCCTTTTTTTTGAAAAGCTAAGCACATGGATAAGAGGCGCATGTTATGGCCTTGCGTACTTCATTTGAACTATTATCCTATGCTTTCCAAGGTCTCCGGAGTGTCAAAGCACGAGACATAGGTCCTATATTCATTACATTGAAAGCAAAAGCCTACGCACCCTTCACTTCTAGTGACACCGTGTACGACGCCTTGCCCTTCCCGTTGTCCACATACAGCGTGAACTTTCGGGAATCGTCGCTCTCGACCTTCTGAATGAGCAGGCGAGACTCATAACAATCCTTCAGCTCTTCGTCCTGTAACGCAAAGAAAGATGCACGCATAAGCAATGAATACAGCCAATGTGGCATCACCAGAGACAAACAAAGTCTGCACACAGCAACGACGTTTTGGTCAAATAGAGTTTCAGATTGTATAAGCGTACCTGTGTATGCCGAATGTCGATGGCGCACATAATAAATGATGTGGTGGCGGTATTTTCAGCTTTCTGTCAGCATCGCCAATAGCGAAAGTATACACGCTTGCTACACATTCACACCCCGTTTCTTCCGGGTAACACGAAAGATCGATGTTTGTGCGACGGTCTTTACAAAAACTTTGTTGGGAAATATTCAAATGCATTCTAATGACTTCGTAGAATGCAAGGGCAGCATGAAGACAGTTACAGCGCCACATTCCCACATTTATATGTCAAATAATAACAATTTCGAACATAACCCATTGGAAGAGCGATAAACAAAATAAATCCCGTAGGCGTTAGGCAACGTTCTCGGTGGAAAGTATGGCGTCTAAAGTGAACAAAATTCTCCTGCCACCTTGTTTCTGCGTCGTTCACACTCATTACCATCAGCATCATCCATACACTAAGGCGCACGTAGTGACGAGAGGAAAACAGTGTTGGTGAAAGCTTAGGGGAGGGAGATGGTGCAGTCAGTACATCAGAGAGGGGGTGAGCAGGCTAGGCTATACTGTTCCCATATTAACAAACAGCAGTTTTTCAAGCAGTAAGTCAGCAACTATGACCTACGGGATGCAAGGGTTTACTAGTAGTGCCGCTTTTTAGCCTTTGGAAAGGTTCTTTTTCGGCATTAGACACTTTTGAAGATGTCTCTACTCATGCAACATTACCCGCTCGACTGAAACCCTGATTAGCACACCAACGCTTCTATTGTTTATCATAATAAAAATTAAAAACCTGGGTTAAAAATTCCAACAGTGTACACTAGCTTTTATAACATCAATATTAGGAACAAGAATAATAATGACTGAATAGAAAAGCAATTCATCCTTGTTTTCGTATATTAGCACTGCCTGAGTTGGTGAATAAACATAGTGTCCGCCTTAAGCTAGCTTCTTATAAGCTCTTCGAAGCAGCTCATTTTGGCTCCAGAAGTCAGTGTTTTGATTTTCCCTCTTATCGTATAGATGACTATGAGGAATCTTGAAAAAGTGCATACAGCTACATAAGTTCAAGGCTTCTCAGCGCCATTTGTTATTGCGAAAAAATAAAAGCGCACGTTACGCCCAAAAATGCGCGTAACAAGAATACACATTCGCTTTTTTTTCTCACTTCCTCTCCAAGAAGTCAACAGAACAGATTTTAATCTCTTGCCTTCTACTCGGCCTGCTTTTTTCAAAAGACCAGTGCACCGATGAATTATTCATGTCCAGTGCAGAAACTGTATGGCTGACTTCGGCTTGCCATTCAGCAGAACGTGAACAAGCTGAGAGTTTCACGGAGCTCACCCTTAGCCTCGCCACTGGTTTAAAATATTCGGACGAAATAATAAAGCTATTCGCAAGCGCAGCAAATGTAAGCAGTCTAGCGGAAAATGAAGAAGGCCTGAGCTCACTTGAGCACGCATATACGCAATGGTCAGAAAAGTGATGCTCAACTGATAACAAAATTTATCAAGGTGTGCTATCAAACGGAAACAAATTCTTAATTCTTGAGGAAACTTCAATCAATATTGATTCTGTGCAGCACATTGTGATGACAAGACCACACGTTATTATTGATAGACATGTGGGGTTTAACGCCGCAAAACCACCAGATAATTATGAGAGACGCCATAGTGGAGGGGTCCCGAAATTTCAACCACCTGAGGTTCCTTAACGTACACCCAAATCTGAGCACACGGGCTTACAGCATTTCCGCCTCCATCGGAAATGCAGCTGCTGCAACCAAGATTCGATACCGCGACCTGCGCCTCGCCGCGGTGGTCTAGTGGCTGAGGTACTCGGCTGCTGACCCGCAAGTCGCGGGATCGAATCCCGGCTGCGGCGGCTACATTTACGATGGAGGCGGAAATGTTGTAGGCGCGTGTGCTCAGGTTTGGGTGCACGTTAAAGAACCCCAGGTGGTCGAAATTTCCTGAGCTCTTCACTACGGCGTCTCTTTTAATCATATGGTGGTTTTAGGACGTTAAACCCTACATATCAATCAATATCGCGACCTGCGGGTCAGCAGGCGAATACCTTAGCCACTAGACCACCGCGGCGGGGCCCACACGTTATTAGCATAAGGATAATCTAGGCACTCAGAATCTATGATTAAGTACAAGAAAGATGCGCACATGCTCGTGCGTTAAATGCACAAAAAGAATGAACACGCTGTCGCAAATTGCTAAGATGATTAAAATTATTGCAAATGAGCTGAAAAACTTGCTTCCGTTAGATAATACGTTTACCAATTTTAGGTTACGGTAAATCTGTGAAACTTTAGAAAAATATAGTTATTGGTAATCTTGGTCGCTCACTTAATTGTCTGGTAGCGGCAGTCACATGTCAGTGCTCATGTCCCTTGGTTCACTGCATAGGTTAACCCCGTGTTTCCCACGCTCCAAAGTGGATCTCACAGGACATGTAGAAAGAAGTGCGTGGTTGAGAACAGCTCCGCCACTTGCTGTATCGATTCCAGCTGCTCAAAATCTTTCGACTAACTTGGAGAATTCATTTTATTATTTATTTTGATAGGCAATTCACCCTTATCTTAAGTCATATTATTACCTCATGTCATTTGTATTCAGTAAACTCTCAACTTGAGCTGTAACCTTTGATTTATATTACACAGGGTCGTGACGTCGCCGAAGACAGAAAACTTTACGTTGGGATTCAACTGTTTATTTGGGCGAGCCTGTGCCCGGTAAATGGGAAGTCTGGTTACAGTAGCAGTCTTGCACAGATAGCAATGAACGGAGCGTCGGCCGTCGATCAACTACTGAGAAGCGGCGAAGTGCGTCGGCATTTAACTCTTGCCATCGAATGTTCTAGCGTTATCGCTGGCGGTGACGTAGGTTCCAGAATAATCTGTACAGTTCGCAGAGTGGGCGTGATCTTATCGCAATGATCTACTACAGTCCTGAAGCTTCTCGAAAACTGCAGGCGGGGTTTGCGCTGAGAATTGTGTAGTGTATTGGGTCGATAACAAAACTTGAGAAATGGAACATGGCATTGCCCCCCTCTGAAAAAGGCACCGTCCCGATGCTTTAACTAAAGATGAAGGTTCAACAATAATGCAAGAAAGTATAATAAATAAATTACGATACAGCAATAATACAAAAAACGCTGTTTCAATTTGTTAACGCGCATGAAACGGCTTGAGGCGCGCAGCATGGACGACTTCCGGTCGCGATCGGCGTCGTTGAGAGTTTGTGATGCCGTCGGGGACAACCTCGTAATCAAGTGGGCCGAGACGTCCAACCACCCTGTACGGTCCGAAGTACCGTCGCAGAAGCTTTTCACTTAGTCCACGTCGGCGTATCGGCGTCCACACCCAAACACGTTCACCGGGCTGGTATTCCACGAAGCGTCGTCAAAGATTGTAACGGCGGCTGTCGGTCGTCTGTTGATTCTCGATACGGAGACGCGCGAGTTGTCGGGCTTCTTCGGCGCGTTGAAGGTACTCACTCACATCGAGGTTTTCTTCGTCGGTGACGTTGGGTAACATGGCATCGAGTGTCGTTGCCGGGCTCCTTCCGTAGACCAATTTGTATGGAGATATCTGCGTCGTCTCCTGCACCGCCGTGTTGTATGCGAAGGTCACGTACGGAAGAATGGCGTCCCACGTCTTGTGTTCGACATCGACGTACATTGCCAGCATGTCGGCGATCTTGTTAAGCCGCTCGGTGAGGCCGTTGGTCTGTGGGTGGTACGCTGTCGTCCGGCGGTGGTTTGTCTGGCTGTATGCCAAGATCGCTTGAGTTAGGTCAGCAGTAAATGCCGTTCCTCTGTCGGTGATAAGCACCTCCGGGGCACCGTGACATAGGACGATATTTTCGACGAAGAACTTAGCTACCTCGGATGCACTGCCCTTGGGCAGGGCTTTTGTCTCGGCGTAGCGGGTGAGGTAGTCGGTAGCTACCACGATCCACTTGTTTCCGAAAACCGACGTCGAGAACGGCCCGAGTAGGTTCATACCAATCTGCTGGAATGGTCGGCGAGGTGGTTCGATTGGCTGCAGAAGTCCCGCTGGCGTTGTCGGCGGTGTCTTGTGTCGCTGACAGTCCCGGCATGTCCTCACATAACGAGTGACGTCGGCGGTAAGACGTGGCCAGTAGTACCTTTCCTGCATCCTCGCGAGCATGCGGGAAACACCGAGGTGCCCTGCCGTCGGATCGTCGTGCAGGGTCTGCAGAAGTTCAGGCTGCAGAGCTGAAGGCACCACAAGGAGGTACTTGGCTCGGAGCGGTGAAAAAATTTTCTTTTGGAGAAGACCGTTTCGCAGGAAGAACGACGCAAGTGCGCGCTTGAATACCTTCGGAACTTCAGCGGTCCTGCCTTCGAGGTATTCTATTAGGGCCTTAAGTTCCGGGTCGGCCCGCTGTCGTTCAGCGAAGTCGTCGGTAGTTATCGTTCCCAAGAAGTAGTCCTCATCTGGGTCGTCGGGTTGTGGTTGGTCGACAGGCGCACGAGAGAGACAGTCGGCGTCGGAGTGTTTCATGCCAAACTTGTAAACGACGGTAATGTCATATTCTTGAAGCTGCGTCGGCTTGTTCCGCTGCTTCCATGTTGCGACGTCAGGTCACCTTCGGTAGGTGGGGTTTTCCCGTCAGGGCTTTGCCTGGTTGGTGTTGTGTTCTGAAAGCTCCGTCGCGGCGTTGTCGTCGTCGTCGTCGGATCTTCGGTAGTTCGTTGCACAGCAACCGCACCTCCATCGGTTGCCGCCCTTAGTTTCCCTGATACGGGCTAGGAGACCAGCCCCGCATTGGGCCAGAGTACTGCCGGTGGCACGGTGACATGCGGCGGCTGGGTGACGGCGAACGGGAAGGACTTCGAGGTATCCACTGAGTTCCTGTCAGGTAGTCGGCGATGTCACGTGGCCGTTCCCCAGGCTGCGGACGTGGTGCATTGACGGCGAAGCCACGCAGTCCCATCTGTCGGTAATGGCAACGGCGGTATGTGTGTCCAGCCTCGCCGCAGTGGTAGCAGAGCGGGTGGTTGTCAGGTGCACGCCAAACGTCGGTTTTCTTCGGCGCACTGCACTGGCCGCTGGCTAACGGAAGGACGTCGGTGGGGGTGGTGGCGGCGGTGCCGTCTGGCGACTGAAGTGCGATGGGGTGCCGTTTTGTCATGGACGGGGAAGAGCGTTGTGGCGCACTGCAGTGGCGTAGCTCATAGATTCCGGCTCGGGCAGCGGTGCTTGGAGAAATCGAAGGGATTGACGAATTTCTCACACAATGTCGGCGATTGAATCCACTTGGGGCTGCGCCGAAGGCAACAGCTTGCGCAGCTCTTCCCGCACGATCGCTCGGATCGTTTCACGAAGGCCTTCGTAGTCAGTGGCTTGAGCAGCAGAGCATTCTGGAGCCAGGCGACGATTATATTGTCTGGTTCGCATGTCCAGGGTATTTTTGATAGTGGTCGCCTCGGATACGAATTCTTGGACGGTGTTCGGTGGATTTCTGATTAGTCCCGCGAAGGGCTCCTGTTTGACCCATCGCATGAGGAAACGAACTTCCTTCTCCTCAGGCATGTCTTGGTCAGCGTGACGCAATAGGCGGGTCATCTCTTCTGTGAAAATGATGACATTTTCATTTGGCAGCTGAACTCGGGACTCTAGTAAAGCAGCGGCCTTCTCTTTGCGAGCGACGCCCGCGAACGTTTGCAGGAATGCGCCGCAGAAGACATACCACGTTCGGAGCGTGGACTCCCGATTCTCGATCCAGGTCCTTGCGGTGTCTTCCAAATAGAAGTACACACGACGGAGCTTTTCGTCATTGTCCCAGTGGTTGAGGGCGGCCACACGGTCGCATGTTACTAGCCAGGTCTCCGGATCTTCGAAAGATGACCCATGGAAAATTGGTGGTTCCCTGGGTTGATGCATGACGATCGCGCCCTGGGACGCTGCGGTTGTCATTGTCGCTGCAATCGAGGTCATGGCCTTGGTCTTCCGCGCCTTGTCTTGTAGAAGCCCGTACTCCAGTGGTAGACCTTGCTGTCGGCACATTGTTCGCGGCTCCTGGTTGGCGTTGGTGTCTTCTCCGTGACGTGGGCTGGGTTCACAGCTTGACGGGGGCGTCCGGTACATGAACTACCCAAAACCTCCACCAGATGTGACGGGATCGTGACGTGGCCGAAGACAGGAAACTTTATGTTGGGATTCAACTGTTTATTTGGGCGAACCTGTGCCCGATAAACGGAAAGTTTGATTACAGTAGTAGTCCTGCACAGATAGCAGTTATACGGAGCGTCGGCCGTCTATAAACTACTGACAAGCGGCGAAGTGCGTCGGCATTCATACTCTTGCCATCGAAAGTTCGAGCGTTATCGCTGGCGGTGACTTAGGTTCCAGAATAATCTGTACAGTTCGCAGAGTGGGCGTGATCTTATCGAAATGATCTACTACAGTCCTGAAGCATCTCGAAAACTGCAGGCGCGGTTTGCGCAGATAATTGTGTAGTGTATTGGGGCGATAACAAAACTTGAGAAAAGGAACGTGGCAATAATTTTTAAAGGCTCTTCATGATTACCTGCAAAACCGGAAGCAAGTGTTTAACCGCATTGGCGCGAGAGAAAAAAAAAACAAATTCACACAATGCTCGTGCAAATAAAACCCTGTTTCTGTACCGTGAAGCAAGCGCAAGTTTAATGAATCGCGCAAACGTATACAGCGAGATACGGCAGCAAATTGCGACGACGTTGTGAAAGAAAGCAGCGTCTCACCGACAGCAGGGGCTCTGCGACGAAGCGTCCGAGGGCACTGCCCGTCTTGAGCTTGTAGGAGCCCCAGCCCCAGAAGGTGTCCACAGGTTTGGGGTCGGCGCAGAACACGACCGTGATCGCCGCATCCTCTTCTTTGCTGGCGGCCACCACAGGGCGTGTCTTCATGCTTTCCACCATTATCTGTGGAGGACCTGCGAAGGTGGGGACGAAGAACGCAAGACGACGCGTATGGAATACAACGTGAAAAAAGAAAGACACGCTCTATTCTTAGTGTTTACTGTCTCATATTTAATTACCAATTACCACTGCCAGCTGATAACGTACTAGATGGCACGCATATGACTTCCGCTTCTACAATCGACGACGCTCAATGTACACGCTATCTGCATGTTTTCATCCCTCCGTTTTCTCGTTTTCAATTTATTGCGCTTCATTATCAGTAATTCGCTAACCATTAGTAACAAAAGAGAGCATAGCGTTCAGCTGTGACATTGCCGACATGAAATTGTTGTCCTATCTAGCCCTGTTTCAGAAAGAGGTGGTTGACTACGCTGACGCTTCAGTTTATTGCATGTGCAAGCAAAATTGTTCCCTTGGTATCAGGTTTTTCGTCTTTGTGCAGCCCGTGCGAAACGCCACAGAAAGTGTTGTCGCGGGTTTTAGGTGTCAATCGCATCGAGCTTATTTAATTATCAGTAAAACACAATTACTCGTCCTTATTTGTACTGTAGCATTATTTATACCATTGTAGATAGCCACCAATGCTAGAAAATGGCAAAACATGACTAGTCTGACAGTCTTCATTCAGCTCAGCACCATGCTGCTTTGCGGTCGCTTAATTTAAAGATTGTTATCTAAAAAAGCTGTGACTTTCTATTGCCTACCTAGTTATATTGAGCTATGTTATTCTTCTCCGTGAAGTACCACATCACTTCTAGTACCGCAGACATATTCATACGCAATATTCAAGTGGACGCCTTCTTGACAGTCGGCAGCTGCAAGAAACCTGAGTCTCAGTGACAGCAGTGGTGCGTATCACGCATGCTTTCCCAATAAAGTCGGTAGGCACCATGCTGCACGGAATTACACGACAAAAAAAAAAACTTGCGATAAGCAGCTACCTCTAGGGGAGCCGCGCACAGAACGACGAAAATAGAATGCCCGCAGAGCGCGCCTCGTTTGGTGCAGCTGATGCGCGGGGAAGCGAATGGCATCGGAGCGTGAGTCGTCGCCTACTGCACCCAGCCGCACGTTCTATATGCAAAGTATATGCTACAAGGCCAGCAGACGCTCCTGCAAAGTGCTCGTTTCTCGTTCCGTGTTTTCCGAAACGAGAAACGAAAACACGGCAGAAATGTTCCGATAGGCAATGACCCTTAGTGTGATCGATGAAACCGCGCGGGAGGCTTCCAGACAGCAGTTGCAGAATCGTAGTAGGTCATCCAATGGCACCGTCTCCATTCGCTATGTAATTCGCGAGGCAATTTTCTTTCCCTGTTCCATCAATTGTGATTTTGATTCGTCTGCATTCGATCCACTTCGGCCGTGGATAACACATACACGCACCTGTGTACTTTTTTAGGCAAGCCTGAAGGACACAATAAATGTGCCTCTAACGACTAAAACGTGGTGAATATCAGTGCCTGTTATGCTTGCCTCAAACTAAAGTACAGCACTCAAGTTTAGCACTCAAACTAAAGTGCAACACCCAAATTAAAGTACACTTTTACTGAACTAACGTTAAATTATTTTCTCTGCAGTATTCACTGCTATCGCCTTTAACCTCCGTCAAGCACTACCACCAACCTACTGACTGACTGCGAGTCTCCCCACCATTATTAATGATTGATTTAATTGATTGATATGTGGGGTTTAACGTCCCAAAACCACCATTTGATTATGAGAGACGCCGTAGTGGAGGGCTCAGGAAATTTCGACCACCTGGGGTTCTTAACGTGCACCCAAATCTGAGCACATGGGCCTACAACATTTCCGCCTCCATCGGAAATGCAGCCGCCGCAGCCGGGATTCGAACCCGCGAACTGCGGGGCAGCAGCCGAGTACCTTAGCCACTAGACCACCGCGGCGGGGCACCATTATTAATGAGAACATATTCTTTGCACCATTACACCTTTTTTTTTTCAATAAACAGCTATCCACAAGGGTAATCTGGGTGCGACGACCACACTTCAGCAATATACACATGAGCAGAACCACTGTATATCTACAATTCAGCGCCTATGTTAAAGACAAGAACACCTAAAAGCGTGGGCAATTTAAATATGTATGCGAGAACACACGGTATATTCTCGCGTATAAGCCATCCCTGTATGGGGCGCATTCACAGCTACAACCCGCAAAGGGTAGAAAAAAGTCACAGTTTCGCCAAAATGGCAAAGCAATGAATGTGATAGCACCATATTCGAACGTTTTATGAGGCTAGGCTAGCAGTTTTAGGAGCAATAATAATTGTAGTAAACATGCGCTTGCTAAGTAACTAAGTTTCCTGCGGCGTGGTCACAGTAGATGACCACAACAAGGCTCGGGCGTAGTGAAGGCGTTGATGAGGAGCACCCCCCGCGGACAGCACATGCTGGTACTAAGGGCTATACGTCGTGTGTCACCGCTGGTGGCAGTTTGTTATGTGTAGAGCGCATCTATTGTGAACGGCCGCTCCAGGTACATTTTTGCCACCGTTATTTCGTGTTGAGAGCGCAGTCCGTAAAAGCTCCCGCCTGCTGTGGGCGTAAAGCCACGAGATAATCGTTACTGCGATAGCGCGGCAACCATAATTGTCCCTCCCTCCCCCTGTTCGCTCACAAGATAAGAGCCCCGCAGACTACCCCGGCCGGAAAGGCGATGTTAACTCCGCAGGAACGGGAGGCTAGCCCCCCCCCCTAAATATATATATATATATATATATATAATATATATATATATATTATATATATATATATATATATATATATATAATATATATATATATATATATATATATATATGGCAAAAAGTGGACGCTTTCTTGACAGTCGGCAGCTGCAAGAAACCTGAGTCTCAGTGACAGCAGTGGTGCATATCACGCATGCTTTCACACTAAAGTCGGTAGGCACCATGCTGCACGGAATTACACGACAAAAAAAATAATACTTGCGATAAGCAACTACCTCTAGGGGAGCCGCGCACAGAACGACGAAAATAGAATGCCCGCCGAGCGCGCCTCGTTTGGTGCAGCTGATGCGCGGGGAAGCGAATGGCATCGGAGCGTGCGTCGTCGCCTACTACACCAGGCCGCACGGTCTATATGCAAAGTATATGCTACAAGGCCAGCAGACGCTCCTGCAAAGTGCTCGTTTCTCGTTCCGTGTTTTCCGAAACGAGAAACGAAAACACGGCAGAAATGTTCCGATAGGCAATGACCCTTAGTGTGATCGATGAAACCGCGCGGGAGGCTTCCAGACAGCAGTTGCGGAATCGTAGTAGGTCATCCCATGGCACCGTCTCCATTCGCTATGTAATTCGCGAGGCAATTTTCTTTCCCTGTTCCATCAATTGTGATTTTGATTCGTCTGCATTCGATCCACTTCGGCCGTGGATAACACATACACGCACCTGTGTACTTTTTTAGGCAAGCCTGAATGACACAATAAATGTGCGTCTAACGACTAAAACGTGGTGAATATCAGTGCCTGTTATGCTTGCCTCAAACTAAAGTACAGCACTCAAAGTTTAGCACTCAAACTAAAGTGCAACACCCAAATTAAAGTACACTTTTACTGAACTAACGTTAAATTATTTTCTCTGCAGTATTCACTGCTATCGCCTTTAACCTCCGTCAAGCACTACCACCAACCTACTGACTGACTGCGAGTCTCCCCACCATTATTAATGATTGATTTAATTGATTGATATGTGGGGTTTAACGTCCCAAAACCACCATTTGATTATGAGAGACGCCGTAGTGGAGGGCTCAGGAAATTTCGACCACCTGGGGTTCTTTAACGTGCACCCAAATCTGAGCACATGGGCCTACAACATTTCCGCCTCCATCGGAAATGCAGCCGCCGCAGCCGGGATTCGAACCCGCGAACTGCGGGGCAGCAGCCGAGTACCTTAGCCACTAGACCACCGCGGCGGGGCACCATTATTAATGAGAACATATTCTTTGCACCATTACACCTTTTTTTTTTCAATAAACAGCTATCCACAAGGGTAATCTGGGTGCGACGACCACACTTCAGCAATATACACATGAGCAGAACCACTGTATATCTACAATTCAGCGCATCTATTGTGAACGGCCGCTCCAGGTACATTTTTGCCACCGTTATTTCGTGTTGAGAGCGCAGTCCGTAAAAGCTCCCGCCTGCTGTGGGCGTAAAGCCACGAGATAATCGTTACTGCGATAGCGCGGCAACCATAATTGTCCCTCCCTCCCCCTGTTCGCTCACAAGATAAGAGCCCCGCAGACTACCCCGGCCGGAAAGGCGATGTTAACTCCGCAGGAACGGGAGGCTAGCCCCCCCCCCTAAATATATATATATATATATATATATATATATATATATATATATATATATATATATATATAATATATATATATATATATATATATATATATATATATATATATGGCAAAAACTGGCCCAGACTTTCCATTCGCTCTAGTGTTATCAAGCTTGTAGCAAGTTTGGAGCTGGTTATCCTTCTTTGTTTATCTTCCGTTTTTTTTCTTTCCTTGCTCTTCTGTTCTTGCTTACTCTCTTTCCAGTTATTTTTCTTGTTTTTGTAAGCTCATATCAATATCTATTTTGTTCTATTTGCTCTTTTAGGTCTCTATTTCTTGCTTGTTTTTTTTCTTCCAATTTTTACACGTATAGTGTGTATCGTCATGTCTCCCAATCCATAGTAGCAATGTCCACTCGTAATAAAGTTAAACCTACTTATAACGAACGTACATACAACGAATTCCTCGATATAACGAAGTTTTTCTATTCCCCGTCGCTGCTCCACAAAAGCACGTGTTTTTGCGACCTCTATGTAACAAAGTAACAGTGGCAGACAGCCTTGATATAACAAGTTTTTCCCACGAACAATTTAGAAATTTTACTCCGCATTTTGGCAGGAACATGCATGGCTCGCGACTTCCCCGCCGCTGACGAAGCGCGAAGCGGCGGCGGCGGCGCGCACGGCGCACCAGGCGAGAGCGATCGCTCGTTATTGGGCGCGTGTGGGTGAGCGCGAGGCGGGCCTGCACCCCATGTGCCGGCGTGCGCAGGTGTGTGCCCCCCTCCAAACGAAAATAAAAAAAAAGAAAACTACTTTTTTTCTCTTTGGCAGTGGCCCGCTTTTAGTCTGCGTCACATATGCGGGCCCGTGCCATGGAGGGCGCTTTACCGAATAGCTTTCCCGCGGTGTCGTTCGCTCTTCGTTTTCGACGCCGTGCGCACGCGCACAGTTTCATTGCACCCATGACGCCACCCCCGACGACGTTCACCTTTGCTTTTTTTTTATTGCGATAGCAATGATATGCACAGTCTCGGCTGGTTTTCTGCCGTCGCCGCTGCCATTGCCATTCATATATATACACACATATATATATATATATATACTATATATAGATATATATATATATATATATTTATATATATATATATATATATATATGTGTGTGTGGTGTGTGTGTGTGTGTGTGTGTGTGTGTGTGTGTGTGTGTGTGTGTGTGTGTGTGTGTGTGTGTGCAAACTCCTCAAGAAAAAAAAACCGCCCGCACACAGCGCGCAGTTTGTCACGATGTGCCGACGCGCGCTTATCTCCAACGCGTTTGCCCCGCGAATGGAGGGGGGGGGGGAGATGTGAGATGCTTCCTTCGATGAAGAGAATCGCGCGCCTGCGACTTTGACCGGAAAGATTGTCTTTAGTTGCCGGGCGCACAAAGATCCCTTCGTCGCAGGACAGGCGTCGTTTGCGAAAAGAGTGCGCTTTTCAAACACAGCAAAGTGACAACTGGGGCACTTGGTTGGTTCGCGCTCATATCGGTATCCGTGATTACGTTTCGTGCCTCGTTTTTGTTTAAACAGCGCGTTAAGTGTCGAGCGGAAATTGTTGTTAGTTCGCTCTCGTCCTGCGTATGTTGTTTTCGTGCGTCATTTGTGCGTGATCAGCGCGCTGCCCGTTTCAATCTGCGTGCTGTTCTCAGCGTTAATTCCAAGTTGTTGCTATCGCATTGCTTCGCCCTTGCAGCGAAACTGTGACTTTTTGTTAATTTCGGACAACCGTGTCGTCTACCCCGATTGGATGTCAGACTAGGCACTGTTGGAAACTCTCCGAAACCACGGTGACGACGGATATTCGGAGGTCGACTCGTCACGCGCTTCCGTCTTGCGCCGCGAGTTCGCCGGCTGGTAGCTTTCGCGATTAGCCGATCAGTTCTGGCAACAACGCGACGGCGCGTTGAATGGAATGCAATGAATGCGATAGCAAAAAAATTTTAATGTTATAAGAATAAAGGCTTGGCAGCCAACTCTTTTGGATCCGATATTGCAGAGCTCCTACAAAACGCTGGTGTGAACAAATACGGCCGCTCCAGGGAGAAGTGCTATTTTTTTCTATTTGCTCTTTTATGTCTCTATTTCTTGCTTGTTTTTTTTTCTTCCAATGTTTACACTCATAGTGTGTATCGTCGTGTCTCCCTATCCATTGTAGCAATGTCCACTCGTAATAAAGGTAAACCTACTTATAACAATCCTACATATAACGAATTCCTCGATATAACGAAGTTTTTCTATTCCCCGTCGCTGCTCCACAAAAGCACGTGTTTTTGCGACCTCTATGTAACAAAGTAACAGTGGGAGACAACCTTGATATAACAAACTTTTCCCACGAACAATTTAGAAATTTTACTCCGCATTTCGGCAGGAGCGTGCATGTCTCGCGACTTCCCCGCCGCTGACGAAGCGCTAAGCGGCGGCGGCGGCACGCACGGCGCACCAGGCGAGAGCGATCGCTCGTTATTGGGCGCGCGTGGGCCTGCACCCCACGTGCCGGCGTGCGCGGGTGTGTGCCCACGCCCCCCCCCCCTTCACACCAAAATAAAAAAAGAAAAACTACTTTTTCTCGTTGGCGGTGCCACGCTTTTAGTCAGCGTCACATATGCGGGGCCGCGCTGCACATGGAAGGCACTTTACCGACTAGTTTTCCGCGGTGTCCGTGTCTTTCGCTCTTCGTTTTCGACGCCGTGCGCGCGTGCATACTTTCATTGCGCGCATGGCGCGGCCCCCGACGACGTTCAGCTTTGCTTTTTTTATTATTGCGATAGCGATTATAGGGGCAGTCTCGGCTGGTTTTCTGCCATCGCTGCTGCTATTCATATATATATATATATATATATATATATATATATATATATATATATATATATATATATATATATATATATATATATATATATATTTATATATATATATATATAAAGCCGCCCGCTCACGGCGCCCAGTTTGTTGCGATGCGCCGACGCGCGCTTATCTCCCACGCGTACTTTGCCCCGCAATGGAGGGCGGGGGGGGGGGGTGTTATATGCTTGTGCGCGCGCCCTTATATCCTTCGGTGAAGATGAAGAGAATCGCGCGCCTTCAACTTTGACCGGAACGATTGTGTTTAGTCGCCGGGCGCACAAAGATCACTTCATTCGAAGGACAGGCGTCGTTTGCGAAAAGAGTGCGCTTTTCAAACACAGCAAAGTGACAACTGGGGCACTTGGTTGGTTCGCATTTATATCTGTACCTGTGATTACGTTTCGTGCCTCGTTTTTGTTTAAACAGCGCGTTAAGTGTCGAGCGGTAAATGTTGTTAGTTCGCTCTCGTCCTGCATATGTTGTTTTCGTGCGTCATTTGTGCGTGAGCAGTGCGCTGCCCGTTTCAATCTACTTGCCGTTCTCAGCTGTCAATTCCAAGTTGTTGCTATCGCATTGCTTCGCCCTTGCAGCGAAACTGTGACTTTTGTTAATGTCGGACAACCGTGTCGCCAACCCCGAGGGGATGTTAGATTATGCGCTGATGGAAACTCTCCGAGACCACGGTGACGACGGTGATTTGGAGGTCGACTCGTCACGCGCTTCCGTTTTGTGCCGCGAGTTCGCAGGCTGGTAGCTGTCGCGATTAGCCGATTAGTTCTGGCAACAACACGACGGCGCGTTGAATGGAATGCAAGGAACACGATGGCGCAAAATTGTTATGTTTTACGAAGTAAGGCTTGGCAACCAACAAAACGCTTGTGTGAGCAAATACGGCCGCTCCAGGGAGAAGTGCTCTTTTCACACGGTTTTTTAGCCTTTAGACCACTCGGATACTCGCCGAGATGGCAAGCGCGCCAGCGATCGTGACCACCCTTATGACTAGTTCACACTGAAAGATCCGCTTTCTACAGCGACCGAAATTTCCTTGCCGCCGAAACGCAGCGTCGTTCGCACTGGACGCGCCCTGCGCCGCCGAATATGCCATCCACTACGGGGCGAACGCGGTATGGATGCGCTGTCATTCGGTTGTTGTCGCGGCTCGCAAACGCTACTACGCTATCCGGTGGTGTATACTTCGACGATTCTCGTACGCAAGAAGCAAGAAAAGACAGTACTGCTTACTATGCTGGCAAGTGGCTGTCTTGTAATGCACGAAGAGCAGAAAAAACACCGACGCCAGCGGCGTCGGTGGGTTCGTTTTGCAGAGACTGACATGTGGAGAATGGGCATTATTAAGAAGTCCGCACTAGAGATCTATGGAACTTTAAGCAGGAAATTGCCAAGGAAAGGATCTATGATAATACTCGGGGTAGTTCTCTACTGTTTGAGGCCAGGACGGGAGTATTGCGAACCAAGACATATCGGGCCAAATACGAAGGGGTAGACACAGTATGCAGTGCGTGTGGAGAGGAAGAAGAAACTGCCGAACACTTGATAATGTTCTGTAAAGGGCTTCACCCTATAGTTCAGGATGATGGCGCAGAGTTTTTCAAAGCAATGGAGTTTAGGGACCAGGAGGGCAAAATAGACTTTAAGCGGGTAGACTTAACTAGAAGGAGGTTATCTGATTGGTGGCTAAAGTCAAGGCACGAGTGAAAATTAAAACTCTTCACTGCAAAGTACGAATCCGCAAACTCGCTTATTAAAGAAACAAAATAAAACTAGTTTTTGGTTCATTAAGCATTACGGCTTGGTGGCGCGAGCCACCACCCGATCTAAAGGGTACAGCCATATCCATCCATCCATCCATCCATCCATCCATCCATCCATGCTCTGCAAGACCACAACAAGCTCGGTTACGCCAACAGCAAGCACGGTCACCTCTTTCACGAAATACGGAGGTGAAGTAGGCACAGAGTAGGTTCAACTCCCGTTGGTTTCAACATTCAATTACGTGTACTGCGGCATAACAAGTGAGTAGGGCTTCGCCGCCATTTTTCAAAATTCCTTGACTAGCGCGGCAGTCAGCGGCAGACGCCGCAAAAATCGGTCCGAGAGCGATCGGCGCGGAGAGGGCCCTTTCGGCGGATCTCGCCGCCTCCGAACCGAATTCGAAGCACTTTCGGCGGCTGGAATGCTCAGTATGAACGCGGCCTTAAAATCCAAGTTCATTGTTACTACTCGAGCGATTCCCCTCCCCTCTCCCCAGGTTGTTTCATGCTCGTTCAAGAGGGATGGTTTATTTTTTGTTTGAACGATGGCAGTTCGACGGCAGTTCTAAAACGCGGGAGATGTTATGCACTTTCCAGGCGATTCAGATGGGCCGACTTCAGCAGCGCTCTGCTTCAGCAGCGCTAGCGCGCTTTTACCCGCTCGCGAAAGTTACGATGCGCGGGGGCGTGTTATTAATTTGGACTTGTTACGGGACACGGCGGCGACGGCAAAAGCCTACCGAGAGCATCCATACAATTTCTACCGCAACAATAACGCAGTTTTATTTTTTACTGTAAAATGAGTGTTTTAGTTAACTCTGCCTTCAGTCCCCTTTTTGTTTAATTTGCGCATTTATTTTACGAATTTTCGTACCAAACCTGTATATAACAGAATCCTATTTATAACGAACTTTTTCGAGAATCTATCAATTTTGTTATATCCAGGTTAACTGTATCATCATCAAGACGCTCGAAGAACGAGAGCAAGAAGAGTACTCCTCGACGCGAGCGAGCACTGGATATGCTACAGCTGGCTGTGTTATGTCGGGTTTTGCCTGCGTTACACCAGGCAACGACGACAGCATACGACAACATACGACAGCCTTACTTCCCTCGAGTGCACCGAATTTCAAGGGTTCCCGTGTAATTCCGCGAAGCTAGCTTCTTCGCACTGAAGTGAACGCTTGCCGGGAAACACACTCGGAGCACAAGCCGTGCAACGAGTTAGCCCCAGATTTCGTGTATAATTTGCGCACATTGTAACACGACAAACCACGGTAGGCGTAGGGCGTGAAGGTCGCACCTCGGATATCGATGCGCACTTCTGGCGACTGGACGCGATAGGGCTGGTTCTTGACAACGTTGCTCGCCTCGCAGCGGTAGACGCCTTGGTGGCTGTAGCTGACGTTGGCAACCATGAGCGTCGCGTTGCGACCACGGATGTTCCACACATTGGGGTCTCTTCCGTTTTGTTGTAGCCACGTGATCCTGCGATGAAGAAAAGACAATTGTCACTACTAACCGGTACATGTAACTGCACATTTCTCGTATTTTGCGCAGAATTTCTCTCTGCAAAGATAACTGTTGTAGTTAAAAGTGGGGCAACTGACAGACAATTTGCAGGCACCTGATATATTTTTTTAAAGAAGACTATGGCACGTCTTTGCATTATGCGTGGAGATTATGTTTGTGTGAATATTTGTATTTTTAGAACTTTTTTACTGCGTTAACATTTGTTTAAATTCAAGTACCGGGACTAAGTGCGTGAGCGCTCGTCCTTGTGTCTATTTGCCTTTGTTCTCGCTTCTTTTGTTCACTACTTTATGATGTCACCTAATAAAGAAGAATCGATGAGTAGCCATCGCCACCCACATACATCATTCTTTATTAATGCACAATAAAAAATCAATGCCCTCTCCAAAAAGGAGTTTTTTAGAAGTATTAACAACGTACGCTGAAAGCAATTACGCTGTACGTTTGTAGTCTTAGTGTACAGTGTAACAGCTGGTCTAAAACGGCTAGTGTCAAAATCACGCTCAGCATGCTTGATTTTATGCAGCTGGCGTACAATATTCAGTCTCCGTATCTGGGTTTTTCGAAAAACTCAGCTGCCCAGTAAGCGAATCAGCTCCGAGCTGAAGTAGTGAATATACGTTAAATAACACACACATGTTTCCTGCTTCACGTGACGTTCGTCAATTGAGACATACTTATTGCGGAAACAGATTTGAATGTCTTCAGAGTTGAAATAAAGCCGATAAAATAATTCCAAGAAGTTGAAATGCAGAACTGGTGGGCTAACATTCTATACGCCTGAATTACCGCAAACATGCTAGCCAAAGTTAGTTGTCAACTCAGCGTTAAACAAGAGCATGCAATGGTAAAAAGAGACTTACTTTGGCACAGGGTTTCCTTCGGCGACACAATGCAACGTCATGACTTCGTCCACATTGAATGTGGCCGGTGACGAAGGGTCCACTTGGATAATCTTCGGCCTGTCTGCTCGTGAGAAAAAAACAAAAACCAAGCAATGTTTCAGTAATTATAACAGCGAAGCCTCATTACTGATGTCATTAGGCGTACTAGTTGCGTTAGCAATAAAATAAGCTGCGCAGAAGGCACAAATCTGCTACGAGTGGGAAATATGCCGCCAGGATATGCAATCGCAAATTGAAGCGCTGGATGGCTTATCGCCTGGCAGTAACTATAACTTGACCATAAGTAAACGTTATAGAACCCGAAATAAATTATACGATATAGCACCTGCGTTTATGAAGCATAAATATGTGCACCTCTAGTTATGCCTCTTTTCTTGCGTAAACTGCTGGTAAGTACGACGTCTTGGGAAATACATCTTGAAAACGAACTCAGGTCGTTTTTACACGAGCAACGAAGAAAACACGTGTGATCAAGAAGTAAACATAACATTACGTGCCGTTATCGATCTTTCATAAAAACAATACGCTGCTAAAACGAAGTAGCCGCGAATTTCGCTATTGTTTTGGCAGCCCTCTCTAACGCGGAAGAACGAACGCCAGATGGCGCAACCCCCACGAGAAGCTCCTGCGTACATCAAGCCTAATGAGATATGCTGGAGAAAAAAATGTGGATACGAAAAAAAAAGTGAGAACGAGTGCCAGAACCATCAGTGTGAGACCCGAGAGCCCGCCGAAACCGCATTAGGTACATCACTCACGTGTAGGTGCATCTACTTTGCCGTGGCATGTTTCCGATAAAGCGAATCCGTGCACCAGACCTTGCACGCAGGAATTATGATATATTCGTTTCATATTAGCTTGGTTGCGAACAGGGTAACGTGTTTATTTCGCGTGTTTTCGGCGCAGATGCCTCAGAATAGAATACACGGATACAGGATGGCAGGATCTCAGTGGTGTACATTGTGCTACAAATAAAGGCGCCCGAGCCACGCGGGAGAAAAAAAAAAGAGTAGTAACATCTTGAACGTTTATGTGTGGTAAACCTTTTGTTTTATTTTATATTTTATATATCCCGGGATATTACACAACGACAAAGTAGCCGTGCACAAAATTTCTTCAAACACTTTTATATCAGATTTTTTTATATCATCAGCACTGAAACTTGCATTGAGCTTCTCTCACTTTAGAGTCATTCTTTATAGCATAATTAATGACACATACAAACACATAAACAATGTTCGTCTTTATGATAAACTTTGACACTGAAATAACACAATCTTACAAAATGCTGTTCGTTCTTGCAATCAACTTTTTTTTTGCCTCTATGGTCCCGCAAATCGTTTCTTCTTTGAATGCGCTGCGAGTAAACCAGTATTATTAACTTACCGGGCTTCCAAATTTCAAGACGTGGCAAGGACATAATATTGAGAGTACAGGTCAGAGATAAGATGGTGAGGTGTCACCCATAGTTACACGAATTAACGAGTACAATGTATGCGAGGCTGTTCAAGATTTTGCAGCACAGTCCATTAGGTTCCCTATTCAACCAATATTGGCTTCATTGTATATTCTTTTGTATTCTTATATAAAATCTTTTTCGCCAAGTCCCCTGCTTTTCATATTAGAAGAATTCAACCTGATAAAAAGAATTCTTATTAAAGAACAGAAAAAATATCTCCTTTCCTGTATTTCAAGATACTTCACCTAACTTGCCCTGTTCTTCGCCAATAAGCCATGGTGGCTATGCGTCACACTTTAATATCTACAGTACTAACGTACCCCACGCTTGTGATAAAGATAGAGAGGAGGAAAGTTGGAGGAGAACGAAGGACTTACACTTGACGTTGACGGTGACCTGTATCTCGGCGCTCTCTCCGAAGTCGTTCTTGGCCGAGCAGCTGTAGACGCCCGAGTCTGTGCGTTGGATGGAAGGGAAGTGGATGCTGTTGTTGATGTCGTAGATGCTCGACTGTCCCGACTTGCGCCACAGGATGTTCGCCGGTGGATTGGCGTCTGCCACGCAGTTCAGCGTCAGCGAGCCGCCCTCTTCGACCTCCTCGCGAGGATGACCCTCGTACTTGATCTCCGGAGGGTCTGCGCACACACGGGAAAAGCCGTCACTACACGTACATCTCTTCGCGTTCTAACGTTTCGTGAAAGTTAAATACGCAATTATAGAGACTTTTAGAACGTGTTCTTTGCTGGTTCGTTCATGAAGATGGTTAAGGGCGCAATCCATGTAAACGTAAAAGAAGCTAGTAAGCTTCTAGAGAACTACGTTTCTCCATAGTGGGCCCTTACCATTTTTTCCCTCCTTCTACAGAGCTTACTTGACGCTGTATCTTGTTTCTGTTTTGTTTTTCGTCAACGTGGGTTGCGCCTTTAACTTTTTTTATCGTAAAGATTTGTCACTGTATTTGTTTTCGGCATGTTTGAGATCATCAAAAACTCAGTCCTTCCATCACTGTGAGGATGCGTGCTGGCGGAGTTGTGACATATGATTGGTCTTCCGTAGTCAATATTGCTGTACTGAATTTATTTACTATCACTGCCGACTATACTGAGCAAATAAAGAAGCATATGCACACAAAGATCCCAGTCTTTCTCTATGTGCATGGCGCATACTGTCTGATCCATGCGAACGAAAGTGGCCTAACACTGAAATTCCATATAGTATACAACAACACCATTGTTTCGAAATTACAAAGATGGCATGCCGTTTGTTGTTTATGCAAGTGGGCTCATCTTCGAGGCAATATCTTACCCGTGTTTTGAAAGCAGACAATGCAGACACCCAAATGGCAATAAGAACGTCGGTATGACCAGCATAGATTTGACGTTAACGTGTCGGTACATACAGAAAGAACACCCCATGAACAGTGAATGTATTCGTATCGCATACAAATATTTTTTTGTAATACTGTACGCAAGCTGGACTTGTCTGCGCGTGGCGCTCTTACATTTGCATATCAAAATTAATTTAACTCTTGCGAACTTGCAGACTTTTAAATTTTTCGGTGTTCCATTTCCCGCAAAACCAGATTCGCTCGCCGGCATTATTCTCATTCAGATGTTCGTTTTCGGCCCACGCTTCTGTAAAAACGAGAAAGAGAGCTGCGGGCAACAAAGAGCGCGCATCCATTGTATACGAAAAATGCCCGCAGCGCGTTGTTTATGGGCGCGTGACAACGGGGGAAACGAAGAAAGAGGTCTTTCTTTCCGCTGTGCTACCGCATAGAAACCCTGAGGCGTTCGCGATATGGGCCTGTAGTTTTCGTGCAACACGGCGGCATGAAGAGACGCATACAAGAGCGACCGGGATGCTTTTTTCCGCTTCGCTCTTTAACATACGCCCGTACTAGTTTCGCGCGCTTTCTTCGGAGTAAGTTGTATGTCCCTTATCTGTCGGAACCAAGGAAGAGCTAGGCGTGTGACTAAGAAGCCCAGATAAGGTGGAACAGTTCGCGCATGTAACCGCCCAGCCACAAAGAAGTGCGTTAAGGAAGGTGGGACATGAAGTATCGTACACAAAGGGAAGTATTTCTACACAAGCAGATTCGCTTACGCATACGAGGAAACGATAAGAAAGCTTTGGTTGTATTCGGCGTTTTGTGCAGCCTGTGACACGATACGGACAATAAATACAGCTCTCGGGAAAGACAGTTCGCAAAAGCACCGCTCCTAAATTCAGTCAGAGATAAGGATGTCGAACTTCTATTGATGCTGCTATCGTCAGTCATTCATTGACATGAGCTTCTTTTCTTTAGCTTTAATCTCTTAGCGAAAACAGTGACTCCACTGGACTACGTAATGAAGTTTAGTAATCAGCAATACCACTGGACAACCTCTTGAATCTTATCGTCATACGGTAAGCACTAAAATGCGTCCTGTCAAAGTTGTGTGCATGTTTTTTTTATTTGCTAGAGATGCGCCCATCAGCCCCAATTCACGTGTTATTTTTTTTTCGTATAAATGCCGCCGCAGTGGGTGAGAAAATAACGTGTCAATTTGTGCCAACGCCGTAGCCATATCGGAGCTAGCGAATCGGTATTTCTAGACAAACATTATTATGAAAGCTCAACTCCTCATCCACAATTTTAGCCATTAGCGCAACTATACGGAGGTCTAAAATCTTGGTAGGTAAAGCTGAAATTCCGGACAAGAATACCAGGCTGTTATCGATAAGAGACACGTAGGAATAAGAGAGGGACAGGTTGTGCCTCGCATACCTGAGTATAAGTAGCTTTAGCGGCTCTTTTTTTTTAGAATAACTTTTGCTGCTAATTTCTGATTTACCATTTCAACGGCCTACACTACTGCTTACAAATGCAATAATACTGTGCCTGTGGACCATCAGTTTCCTGCTGTTAATTAACTAGAAAAATTAGAACCTGAATCCATTTGCATGGTATGTCTCTTTATGAGTCCCTGTTGATAGCGAACTCGTATTTTTTTTTCAATTAGTACACAAGCACATCGAGTTCAAATTTGAAGATTACGTGACGCCTTGACTTCTTTCAAGTATCACTCAAGTCACTAAGTGACCTTGTGCTCATGAAATTCCGAAATTACTTGACATTAAAGAGTCGCAGTTTTCTTAGAATAATGTTCACTTTTCCAAGTTGTCTGTTGAAGGAAAGAAGATAATACTACTAAGTATACTAATAAAAGAAAGATAGTTACCACTGAAGTTATCACGAATCAGTTCTGTAATTATCAATGAGCGGAAAATGCTCGTTGGTAGTTATTACTTGATACATTACAAAGGCACTACGTAATCAATATAGATCACGCTTTTTTTTTATATTTCAAGTCATTAAAAATAACAAAGTGATATATTTCGGAAGAAAACGGTTAAAGAATAGAATACCATTGCACTCGTATACCGCACTATGGTGGATCTGTTCTTTCATAATGCACACTTATGGAAAGCTATCAAGAGAAAAGGAACCACTTGACTTTTTAGTCAAAATTGAAATTACTATTTGAGTGCTTCAAAGGAAATGAAGATCTGTAGAGGCGAGAGCCATTCGCTTGAGAGAGAGAAACGAGAAAAAAGGAAGGCGGGGAGGTTAAACAGATGCTAGTATCCGGTATTCACTTGAACTACTCGCACAGCAAACATTCTGCCTCTTCCCAGATATGTTTCGCTAGTGTGAGACATCATTACAAACACCTGGTACTTTTAACGAAGCCTGTCTGTAAAACATTTCTAAGAAGAAACAACAATCACGGTGGGAATTCTGTGCCATTTGCATGTACTAATTACTTACGGTAGCGTATGACAATACTTATGCCATGCATATTTCTGCCATAACAGCTCAGACACCATCGTAGCAAATGACCGGATAAATAAAAATGAAGCGAACAAGGACGAATTACCGTGGTAACAAAAAAAAAGCCTGTTGGCATCGCAGGCCCTCAAAGCGACGAGCGCATGGGAGCGAGGGAAAAACAAAGGCGTTGAAGCAGAAGTAAAAATATATGCAAAGAAGCACGCGACGTGCTACAGGCAGTGCGCAGAACGAGAAGCTCCCGCATCTGCTGCAGTTCACCGTGAAGTTTCTCCTGGGAGCTTCTTCTTCATACCGGGCCAGCATCATTAATTAGGCGGCGCAAAGCCGAGTACTCGGGAAGACAGCGAAAAGCAACGATGCGCTGTCAACAAGCGGCGCCCACATCTTTCACGCGAACACGCGCCTTAAGTACAAAGAGCGAGCGGGACGGCTCGAACGAGTGCGAAGAGAAAGCGGTATACCGTCGTCCTTGCGCGGGAAAGGGCAAACCCTAGAGTATTTCGAAAGCTGGCACACGTGGGCTCACTTGTATAGCCGCCGAACGATGCTGATATAGAATGTCGTGGCTGCGAAAACAAGCCCTGGTTTGGGATGTAGACGTGGCGTTGCTCTTGATACGAAGTATTCTTTGCCTCATTCCCGGGAAGAATGATTGCTGCTTCTCGCCTCGTGCACGAGCTTCTTCAGATGAAGCGTGCGGCGAGTCGTGGAACCAAACTTTTGCTTTTCGTCACACTAGCAACAGCAAACTACAAAGCACGTTCACTTCTCTGTACACACACACCACATATTTTGAACCAGTGCTACTTTTTAGAAACGCTGAAGAAAAAACAAGACTCGTTGAATAAGTACAGTCCACTGCAAACATTTACAACCCACTGTAGCGCGTAGCCGAAAGCGTCTTCGCGACATTACCGCTACGTCAGCGGCGGTAGACAGCACCACAGCGCCCGAAAAGCATCCATCCCTCACTCTATAGCCCATGTCTTTTCTGACAAAAATAATTTTAACTGTTCACTTTTTAACGCGACACAATTTTTTCGGCACCTACGTCTACATGCTTTCGCCTCGAGAGCAGTGTATGAGCAGAACTGTTATCAGTCGCAATCTTTATCACAAAGTGACACCTAGCCAACGAAACGCCGTTTAAGGCACACCATAATAGCTTTTGTCTTGCTACGAAAACAGCAATGTGACGGTCATACTACACATAAGCGTTACGCGTGAAAACTGCGAACTAACATTGCGCTACGATGCAGTAGAAAATTTAAAGGCCCTTCAATAACAAAAATAACTGATTCCAGCCCAGTACTACAGTCAACGGTAGATGGCGCATGGTGTAGCGATCGGGCTATGCCTTGACCCAGCGAGTCATTTGCCACGCCGGATTAGTGCAAAAAGGACAGTCTCGCCACGTCTGGACGGAGGAAGCAACAGAGGCCGGCCCCACGAGACGTCGCCTACTGATTGACAGCGGCGCCAACGGGATGGAATGTCGCCAAAGAGGGTTTTGGAGCCGCCACTCTATCTCCTGCCTGGGCCAGTCACGCATCGTTAGCGCGTTAACCGGCAGACGACGACGGCGCTGGTCAAAGGGCTCTCCCCGGAGGATTCCACGAACCGGGCACCTCTCAAAAGATCGGCGCTTGTTTAATCCATTGTCAAGTAGCCGACCGGCTGACTGCCTATGCCCGCCAGGCATTGTCCCGGAGTACGAGACGTAGTGTCGCCAAGACGCCACCAAGAGGACAACAGGGACGGCGTCTTCCTGGGGGAGACCGCGGCGGCTGCCGCGGATCGCCCCGCTAATTGAGCGAACATAATCGGCGGACCCTTTGAGGTATGCGGCCAGGATCGTGGGCACTCTCGACTAAAGGCTCACACACGACGAGGAAGAGCCCTGCTGGCGCCACCAAAGTGCAGTGTTCACGTGGACCTTGCATGCTCGGCCCCCCTCACCTGTGTGTGCGTGATTGGTGGTCGACTCGTAGAGGAGGAGCCCGACAGGGCATAAAACGACACGGCAGAGTGCTGGACGTCGCTCTAAACCTTGCTCTGAACTATGTAAAGTTTAACCACCACGCTCGTGGTTTGTGAAACCACTAGTTCTTCTCTTCTCTTCTGTCATCTCGACAACTCCATGTAAAGATGTAAATAAACCCGTTAAGTTTGCTCAAAGCTCTCCCCTAGTCCTTGGCTCGACGGAGCGACGGCGATCGGCCCCACTACCCGCAGACTGTGGTCGCCGCGACGCGCAACAATGGCTAAGTGGCGCGGACAGGCCATTTGGCATACATTTACTGTGTATGCTACCTTTAGGTAGCAGAGTTGCTCCTCTGATAGAACTTGCCGCTCACGCACCCATTTGCCAAGCGTGCTCACGTGCGCATGTCCTCTTTTTGAGGGAAAGCCAACTTCACGGACAGGCGGCTGCTGGCGACCACTGGCGCCACCACCACCACCACTTCCCAAGGAGTCCGGTGAAGCGATCCCGCTGAGTGCGAAATGTATTTCGTTGGTGTTGTGGTGGTGTCTTGTGTTGTTCGTTTCTAGTGAACGTCAGTGTTAGTGGTGCCTGTGCGGCGCAGCGCAGTGACTAACCGCCGTATTCATAAATGCTCCTTGACTCGAATTTCGTCCTTCACTTGACTGAGTTGAGCACAGCGCTGCTGCTCGCCTGAATTTCACGCTGCGCTTCTCAAGAATCGCTGCAGATTACAGCCGATATGCAGTGACTTCGTTTGCCAAAAGACGGCGCTCCCAACGACTTTTTCAAGCCAAGGTGAAGCGTTGAGTGAAGGGACGTTCTAGAATACGGCGGTAAATGCTGCGAAGTTGCGATGATGACATGATGCTGCGCTCCCCACTGCACGAATCAAGAAGTAAAACAGAAAGGCTTTCTGCTCCATTCCATGTGGCAAGTTCATGGCGTGAGTAACAAAAAAGGAAGTGCCAAATCTGCAACTCGCTAAGCTATAGGTATATTGGGCGGAATTGTCAACGACCATGTTCTTCCCTGACCAGCTTGAATTTTCGAAGTACAAAATAAACTCTGCCCTTTCAAACACGTGCCAGAAAATCGCTACACTTCAAGTAACGTAGTTGGCAGGAACAAAAATCGACATCACACTAAATGTTCAGGCGAAAGGTAGCACTGGCAATTACGTACACCAAGTTCAATTCAGTACATTGCAAGTAGTCGAATAAGCCCGAAACCGGTGTCACAGCTTGTATATTGCTCAGGAAAGTTCATCCGTCAGTCGTTAAAATCGTAACTGCACGTCGAACATGTCGGCAGTTCCATATGACTCACCACATATTCTAGCGTTACAGTACATTTCAGAATGAAAATCGCCGTAGGTGTCACGCCTGACTCACATATGATTATGAATTGGAGTTACAAATATCAGGGAAATATTCCGGCGACTATGTAGGCGATAATAAAAAAGGTATGTATTATTTTGCAGTGCGCTTGTTGACAGTATACAGAACAAGGGCGGAACGGTAAATTTGTGTGCGAGTGAATGTTTAAATACGCACCTTATAGGTATCTGAAGTCAGTATAATTCAGTCCGGGCACTGTGCGGCATTGAATTCGAAGCCTCAGCGAGTGTTTACTTTATGCCACAGCTGCGTAGATATGCTGAAAATTCTAGTTTGCTTGCGTTATTTGTAAAACACGGCTTTAGCAATTATTTTATCGATGCACCTACTTAATAACTTCAAGCGCTGCGTTAAAGGCTACGTGTAACGAGCGATTTGCGGAGCTTAATTTATCGGGAGTCTTATACCTGATTATCAACAAATTGAGTCAAGTTTTCTGTTTGCTCATTTTAAAACAGAAGTAATACTTCCTATGGTGACTGCCATCGTACAAGCTATAGCATCTGTACTCTCTAAAGCAATGATTTGTTCGAGTTTACTTTTCTTTTCTTTGGAGCGGAAGTCATTTCTTTAACGACGGGTTACGAACGATCAAGAAAGCACACAAAGCCAATGGATTGATTGATTGATATGTGGGGTTTAACGTCCCAAAACCACCATAATGATTATGAGAGACGCCGTAGTGGAGGGCTCCGGAAATTACAACCATCTGGTGTTCTTTAAAGTGCACCCAAATCTGAGCACACAGGCCTACAACATTTCCGCACCTATCGGAAATGCAGCAGCCGCCGCCGGGATTCGATCCCGCGACCTGCGGGTCAGCAGCCGAGTGCCTTGGCCACTAGACCACCGTGGCGGGGCGCAAAGCCGATGGGCCGGGTCGGCTTATTCATTCGGAAAGGGTGGCTTTACTGCATGATATGGCCACCTACTTAAAGGTAGCCTACACAGTTACTCTAATTTGACGTGCGCTCGCGTGGTGTGCAAACGTTTGTGGTCGACTCTAGAGATGTTGCGAAACGCCGCACTTACAATGCCGCATTTTCCTGAGAACGGTAAACTTGCAAAGTCCGACACCTGGACTTTGCAAGTCCGGTACGTGTAATCAAGACAACCATGTTTATTTAGTTTTTTTTCGTGACGGTAAGAGGAAATTGAATCCGTTGTCGATATAATGCGTTACGTTCCCTTCATCCTGTTTACTTTCGAACCTCATCGGCTATTATACGAATGGTTAGCTCAGACGTTTCTCGGCCCTTCGATATGTCTATTGAGTTTCTTCTCGTACGAAATATTTTCTTCTCATCGCAAAATGACGTCAAGGTTTCTGCATTGAAGCCGGTAGGATTCGGTATGGTGTTTCTGCACAAACTGACATTCCAGACAACTAAAACCAACAGATATTCAACATGCCGAAGCTGCGGATTCGCCTCCCGATATGCGCAGTAGGTAAAAGTTCTTAACAAACTTAACGACCATTGCTTTTGTACAATCAAAGTTCAGCAACGGGAGTGTGAATTTATTCGACTGCTAACAAAATGCCTCCAAGACAAGGAAGTGAACGTATCATATCGCATGCAGCATGAGAATGCTCTTGCTGACGAGCCGCCATAGTGCATTTGTAGACAGCCACCATTCGAAAGTTCGCCACCATCATCTGTTCTTAAGCGCTCCTTGCGACTCCTTGTAAAGGTGGCTGAAGGAGGATTTCAAGCCCGGAGAATTCCTCATAGTTTGACGAATTGGGTGTCGTCATTGGTAATTTCATGCAGAATCGCCAGTTGTATATATATATATATATATATATATTATATATATATATATATATATATATATATATATATATATATATATATATATATATATATATATATTAAGTCAGTGTTTTGCGTTAACCACTGCCGTCCTTAATGGTCCCATAGAAACTAGTGCGAAAGAGCCTGAGGTAATACTCTAAAGCTTCTGTTCGTTTTGATAAGTCGGTAAACAAGTAAGCAAAGGAAAATAGTTTCTGGGGTGCACACTCATTGTTTCTTTCAACTTATCTTATGTTCTGACCCTCTATTGTTCACAGAAAGCGTTTTGCCCGGGCTGTATCGTGTCTCACATGTCTTACATCTCTCTCTCTCTCTCTCTCTCTCTCTCTCTCTCTCACACACACACACACACACACACACGCACACACACAATAAACGTAGCTATAACGTCTATGTAAGATTTCGGGTGGCGCCTCTACCTAAATTATACTACCAAAATATTTTCCGTGTAGTTCTAGGACTGTGCAGCGATCAATGTCAGGGATGATACGCGAGACAGAATCACCAGAAATCTGGGAAGAGGCAGCAGAAGCAACAAAACCGACATCACGATCAGGGGAACAAGCGACGGCCTACAGACAGCAAAAACGAAGACACAACGTAAAGCGAAGCTGTCGATAAAAGCGCGAACTTGGTAACAAAAGCATAAACGAATGTGCTTTGCGGTAAAACGAAGAAAATGTGGCGCATCACTAAACCGTACGCCCACAGCACGTAGTATAAGAAGAAGAGAAGAACGTGGAGCAAAAGAAAAAAAAAAGCAGAATCATGGAAGAAAATGACAAAGATTTGCAGACACGTGTAATCAAGACAACCACGTTTATTTAGTTTTTTCGTGACGGTAAGAGGAAATTGTATCCGCTGTCGATATAATGCTTTACGTTCCCTTCATCCTGTTTATTTTCGAACCTCATCAGCTATTATACGAATGCTTAGCTCAGAGGATTCTCGGCCCCTCGATATGTCTGTTGAGTGGCTTCTCGTACGAAATTTTTTCTTCATATCGCAAAATGACGTCAAGGCTTCTGCAATGAAGCCGGTAGGGTTCGGTATGGTGTTTCTGCACAAACTGACATTCCAGACTACTGAAACCAACAGATATTCAACATGCCGAAGCTGCGGATTCACCTCCCGATATGCGCAGTAGGTAAAAGTTCTTGACAAACTTAACGACCATTGCTTTTGCACAATCAAAGTTTGCCAACACGAGTGTGAATTTATTCGACTGCTAAAAAAATGCCTCCGTGACAACAAGGAAACAAGGAAGTGAATGTATCACATCGCATTTGGCATGAGAATACCCTTGCTAACGAGCCGCCATGGTGCATATGTAGACAGCCACCATTCGAAAGTTCGCCACCATCATCTGTCCTTTTGCGCTCCTTGCGACTGTTTGTAAAGGTGACTGAAGGATGATTTCAAGCCCAGGAAATTTCTCATAGTTCGATGAATTGAGCGTCGGCACTGGTAATAAATTTCATGTAGGATCGCCTGTTGTTTATTATCTTAATTAAGTATATATATATATATATATATATATATATATATATATATATATATATATATATATATATATATATTCAGTCTCTTTTGTTCGTCGAAATTTGGTTATAAAGGTGTAATACCATATCACGGCTGAGAAACCTAGCTTCTAACGTCAAATATTTGTGTACACAATGCTTTCGGCAAGTACTGACAACTTAAGCCGCTCCTACACCAACCGATTTACTGCCAGCGCCGTCGGCGCGGAGTCGCTCAACGCAATAAGGAACTATAGCAGCAGTTACGTAAATGAAATAGGTGGGAACACAACCAAAACTGCCATACAAATGCGCTCCTAGGCAACCGAGAGCATGTAAATAAATCATTAGGCGACGAACAGTGGACCTAACTAAACAAGCAGAAATATTGACCCGGCGTGCAGAAGCGACTTTCAAAGGAACTGCCATCAATACGCCTTTTTCATCCATGACTGCTTCTTCAGATAAAGTGAAACGATAGTAAAATGTAAATTGAATAAGTATGGGCTAGCTAAATGCTGCGTAAATGATAACCAGTCAGGTATGTAAAACTGTGAATGTCGAATTTGCCTCAGCGCAATACTAAAAGGCATTAGACCACGTCAGCGATATGAAAACTGCATTGAATTTTACTCTAAATTTGCCAAAGAAGCGTTTCAAAGCGCAGCTCTCAGGCACCCGTTACGTCATTCAGTGGCATTGCCAATGGCATTGGCAGCGTCGGCGTAACAGATATAGCAACTAGGAAGAAAGTGAGCGAACGAAGACAAAAGGGAGCCACCGCAGCGGTGGCTACATGGTTATAGAGCGTCCGCTTCCGATGCGGGAGGTGCCGGGTTCTATTCCCAGTGCCGACCGCAACACCACCGGTTTTACCCAATGGGTAGAGGAGTACACCAACCTGGCGCTTGGTTGTTTATGGGTGCTCATTCTCAAAATCTAGCCCTATAAAGTTTAGCGAAAGCCTCTAGGCGTACGTTAACTCATCGCAGCGTTGGTGAAATAGTTGAACATCCGCCGCTGCTGTGGGAGGTAGAGAATTGCTGTCACCAGGTACCTATACTGGTTAAATACGTACAAGCGCACTTCGGGCCTGGTGCTCGGCCGAACGAAGTTACAGTCGCTTGGGAGGGCACCCACCCAGTAGGAAATTGGCGCTATGGGATCGCTAGAACTACAGTTAAGGTAACCCTTTTTTTTTAACGTAATGAATTAAGGAATGCTCGAAGAAATTAAAGCGCCGTAATTGTTAGAAAGCTGTTCTCTTTTTTTTTTCGCCCCATTCAAGAAGGTACACCTCGGCGACAAGCACGACATTCACAAATGAGGTCGAGACACTCACACATGACGTCGAGGATGACGCTGACGTCCCTGTGTCCTGGCCCGCCAGACGGGTCCTCGTAGGCTCCGTGGTAGGCGACGCATCGCAACTCCCGGCCGTTGTGCTCCTTGATGAATGTGTAGTCAAGCACGGACAGGGCCTGCCACGTACCGCGCTTCTCGACGTCAGTCTGGTTAGTCTGGTTGGCCAGGGCGGTGATGTCCTGGCCGTCCAGCTGCCAGCGAAGCGACGCTGGCGGGTTCCCCTTGCGCGACACGCACTGGAACCTCCGCAGGTCGCCTGCCTTGGTCTTGAACTGACCGCTCAGTGGCTGGGTGCCTTCCTCTAGCCGTGGAGGGTGCGGCTTCTCTGCAATGCGAAAAGTAAGCACCTCAGTACTGCGAAAATATGGCCTTCGCATTGTGACCGCTCCTGTCAGAAGGAAGGAAGGAATAAACTTCATTGTTCAAAATGGTACAGCGGTGCATGTTCTGCTTGTACTCTAGGTGGAAGGATGATTACTTTTTTTTAGTCTTTGATATTTTCAGCCACCCAGTAGCTCTGCAGTCGCACCATCTTGAGCCTAAAGCCCGTGGGCATTTGCCTATTACAAGTCACGGCACATTTTATCATTACTATGTTTTGGGTCGTACTTGACAAGTTTATTCCTCCAGACGACTAAACATACAAACAAAAGCTTCAGGGTATGTTTAGAAGTTTGTTTGAACCTAAGCCAGCGCATGACACCACTGCCCCCCCCCCCCTTTCCTGGCTGATCTGGCAAAGATAAAAATTAAGCGATGGCGTGCTTCTCATGAAGGTCTCTTCTCGGGGGTACCGGTCGCAAGTAAGCAAATCTTTCAATGCAGCATCAGTAGTCCTTGGTAACCATTAATTTCAAACACGCTGTAAGCATACCCCTGATTATTAAAACATTACGTGAACCAGCAGACTGAGTCAACCCCACCCTTGATCCTACTCTTTTCCGTGCGCACGCTTATGTTTTGGTTGATCATATCTCCTTAAAGGGGCCCTGCAACACTTTTTGAGCATGGTCAGAAAACGCTGCCGATCGGCAGTAGAGGCTCCCGACAACACGCGAGCCAAATAATATAGCACAGCACGTGGCCTTGAATTCACAATAAAGTATCAAATTCCGCTAACAATTTTTCTCTTCTCTCGACAAGTCACGTTATACGCCCAAAAAGCACACGTCAACGACCCATGTATCAGCCATTGGCTGATTTGAACATGGCGCGCTCGCTCGTTACAAAGATCGCCACGGGAGGCCGCTACTTGTCCACGCGCGCGCGATTACACTGACAAAAGTGCGCATTCGAAAAAAAATGAAAAAAGTGCTCAAGGTCGCGAAGCGCACGTGACGTTTTTCTGTGGCCCTGCCATCCCTCCCTGCTTAGCTCCCAGCGACTTTCTTCGGGACGAGGGAAGAGAGAATGAAATCGCAGCATGCTCCCACTCCACTCGCACTGGACGGATTCTTAAATTTTTTGCGGCGTTGAATTCGTGAGACAATAGGCTCTTCCGAGTGAATTTATTCCGTGGTTACTTGAAAAAGTGTTTCAGGGCCTCTTAAACAATTTACTGAAGTGCATCGCTACGCTATGCAAACGTGTATTTGTGTGGCAGCTTCTAAAAATCACTTTTCAATAAAGCTCTCTTGTACTAAGTATAATGTCACCTGCCGTAAAGGAAGAGCCCGGTAGAATTGTCACAGAACAGTGTTTTTTTGGATATGAATCTTCTACAAAAAAGCTTGTGATGTGTACATACCTACTGCCTCCGTGGTACAAATATTACCAGCTTGGTTTCCGTGGAGGATACAGAACACTTCAGCAGATGCGCTTTCAGTGTTTCCTAATGCAGAATTCATGTACTATTGAACATAGTGAGTGCCTTCTTTCTGCACCCTTTGACACGTGGTAGCAGTTTTCACGCAACTGGAAAGAAAACATGACCTTTCGAAGAGGACAGCGACCTCCTTTCATGTTGATTGCTCGGAGATTAGTTTTGTACGCCACATCCCCGAGGTTTCATTAGAGTGCTTTAATGATCGCGGATGATTTTGTTCGGCTAATAATTTTGTTTTGTGTCCTGTTGCCTGCAGAAACACGTTCAGTGAAGAACGCATTACGCTAGTCGGAACGGAGAAACTCATCTTCCGCTGTGGTCATAAGAAATGTAAATGTGAAATTCAGATATAAGGAGAAGATTTCAACTGGCGTTGTTTCAGTACAGCAGCAAAATATGGCCCGCTCATTATAAAATATGCGGTATAGTATACGAGAATTTGATGCATTTATATTTTCGAATGAATTGCTTATTACGCCGTATTACCTTCTTATATGCAGTGATGTATCCTAAGTCTTTCAACATCGAGAAGATCAAAGAGGTAAACCGTATATATAACGACATTGCGCCACGCCGAGCTATATTTATTTAACAGATATCTGTGTCTTCCGTCATTTTGTTGGCAGCCTGTAGCGTACCGCGTTTCGTGTTAAAATGAACAGGCCAGTTCTCGAGAAAGTGCAGAAGGTTGAATGGTGCCGGCTGTTACTGTGCTACCACATTTACACGTATACTTTCAGCAGTTTGCCTACCACAATTATTTGCACACAACCAGAAGTGGACATTACTGGTTAATTTTCGCAAGCGTAGCAACAGTCAGCTAGCGTTGACTAATGATGTTAGGGGCCGGCTAATGTTCCCTTGAAAATGACTAATATTAGTATTGAATAAACAGGTGTGTTTTGTCAGATAGCATTGGCTAAATAATGACTAGCATCAGCAACTGTTCCCAATCATAGTTGAAGATCTCAATAAAAATACTGCTTCTGCAGCGCATGACTGATCCCTTCCAGGAAGTGTGTGCCATTTCATTATTTTCTTTTGTGATATTTACGGCGATGCTGTCGCCTCTTTTCTTATACTGTGAGAGCCACTGGCGGAAGGAATTAACAAAATATCTATCAAGGGTCTGCTTTTCTTCTATACAAAAGCTCAATGAAAACTAACAGGTAATGAAGCCAAGGGAGGTAGAGGGTTAGTTATCTGTAGCATTTTAAATGTATTTTAATAGTTATGATACGAACAGGAAAAAATTAACGTGAGCAGAATGATAACTTCACCTCCGGCGAAGACCGAACCAACCTGCAAATTATGGATACGCGTTTGATGCTCAATCAATGCAGCTTAATTGGTAGAGATCAGACGCGTTTTCCGGAAGTTGCAGGCTTGGTGTCTATAGGCGACATGTTGTCTGTTCGCGCACGTTAACTCATTTACATTTTAATTAAAATTACAAAATGACAGCTGAAACGACAACGCGTCCCCCTGCAGCATTTTCGGCTTTCCCGTCTCTTGTCTTTCCCTACTCCTGAAGATCTGGTAGAAGAGCAGTGCACGATATAACGAAGCAAGCGCCTGAGGATTTAGAATAGCAGACAACCGAGCTCGTTAGTAAGTATCATTTTAAAAAATGAATACGTACCTGGATTTATTGTAAACAATATTTTAAAATGAAGCAGTAGTAATACCGCAAACAAAATCATGCCAGCTTCGTAATCGTGGTTCCAAGCCTAAAGTCAGAGCGGAGCTGGGCAGCCGGCTTTGTTTTCTTCTGTTTTCTCTATATTTCTACCTCTTTCCTTTTGTTCTTTTAATTTCAGATTTTGCTGCGCTTTTTTTTTACTTGTACTTACTTACTTTTTCTTTTTTTCCTTACTGTGTATTTCACGTTTGGTCCATCTTTCGATTTTGATACGTGGTTTGTGTTGTCGTGTTTCCTTGGACAAAGTACAATGTCCACGCTTAATATCGTCATCAAGACGCTCGAAGAACAAGAAGACTGCTATCTGGCACGAGCGTGCTCAGTATGCTATAGTTGGCTGTGCCACATGCGGTTTTGCCCGCGTTAACATCATCATCAATGAGCTCAAAGAACGACGAAGACGACTTACGCTATTATTATGATCAAGATGCTAGAAGAGCAACAGGAAGAAGACTTCTCGTTTGACGCGAGCGTGCACTCAATATGCAACAGCTGCCTATGCCACAAGTGGGTTTGCCTGCGTTACGCCGAGCGAATACGACCGGATACGACAGCATACAACAGCCTGGTCACAGAAAGTGCTCGGCACTTGAAAACCCAAAGCCTTACCTCTCACAACAAGGTTCGCGGCGTTAGAGTTGAGCGCCGCATCCTCCAGAGATGCCCTGGTGACCTGGCACTGCCAGGAGCCGTCGTCCTCGTCCAAGTTGACCTTGCGAATGAGCACCGAACAGTCACCGTCCTGCGGCTCTCGCTCGAAGTCGTACTTGTCCGGGATCTTGCCAACGGCGTGGCCATTCTTCAGCCACACGCACTCACCTCGTCGGTTTCGCACCTGACACTGCAACCGCACTTCGGTTCCTGGGTTGACCTCGGCGTCAGTCGGCGTCTTCTCGAACTCTTGCACGCCCGATACGATACCTGTAGAGGAAACAGAAAAGACAAACGAGCCGACTCTTTTATGCGAGAAAAAAAAAACTGGATGAAAACGTAAATGATGCAGACGTAGCACAGCTACTTTAAAGGGAAAGCTTGTAAAGTGGGCTCTATGTGATTGACCGAGCATGAAACTCAAAGCTTCGCATTGATCAATGTAGACGCTTGAACTACTCTGTGAGGTATGTACGTAGGTGAGCAACGCAAAAATAACAACGAGTTGCGTTGCACACCCACGCATAGTCTTTGATCCGAATGCATTTGACTCGTTAGTTCTTACCTGTGTGAGTCAGGGATGCGCGGGTGCATATATAAGAAGTATTGTTGCTAAAATAAAATTGTTTGCAAGTGTAGCTAGCGTCGTGCCTTTCTTGTGTCTTTTCTTTTCGTCAAAGTGCACTACTTCACCTACACGATGTGATGAAGAACGCGGACAACAGATATAGTCGTACGAGCGCCCCAAAACATCAGTAAATACCTCTAAGTTCGAGGCAAAGAGATTTTACAGTTGCTATCCCGAGGTTTTTGGTTGACGACGGCGACAACGAATGCGTTCGAAAGTTTAGCCTCACAGAACACCCGCAAAGTGCCATTTCGGTCTTTTCTTTGCACCTGTACCTTGGCCTGTGGCCTATGGCACTTCTTTTTCACCACAAATCTTGGAAAGTCACCATCAATGAGCGTAAGTTATTAGAAAATTATTTTAGAACAACAAAGCAAATGAAGCGTAAATACCTGAACTGAGAATTCTTAACATCAAACCATCCACGCTGTCGTTCTCTTGTTTCTAGCTTTCAGAGCTTTCAGCTTTAGTTTATAATGGTAGGATGCTGTGCACGCTGTGCATGAAAGCTCTGTTTTTTTTTTTTCATGTGTGATCCAGTTTTCACTGATTCTTTGCATTGTACATCATTCTTTGTAAATAATCCTACACATAAACATCTACTGTTAACTGCTACATCTATTCGTTAATTCTCACCCCACCTACCATACGCGAGCTATTCGCTAACGGGATAACCAGATATCATCACTATTACAAGCATCTGAATCCAGTTGAAAACAGTATAACCACCCATTTATCACCAGCATACGGCCATCTTCTGAAGCCAAACAGGGAGTTTTAGAAAGTAAACAGCATCATTGAAGAAATCTTGCTGCTCTATAAATCAAGCGCTATAAGTAAATCTGGAATGCGCACATTGTGAGCCAACAAGCAAACCGAAAACTTGATTTTAGTTCTCGTAAAACACACACACACACACACACACACACACGCGCGGACCCACACACACACACACACACACACACACACGCGCGCGCACGCACACACACGCAAGCACGCACGCACTCACGCGCGTGCACACACACACGCACGCACGCACGCAAACATACATACACACACGCACACACGCGCACACACAAACACGCACGCACGCACGCACACATACATACACAAGGCGTAAGCCCTGCTGCACTGTTCGTCACTGCCAGTGTTCCTCGTGTCCAGTTATGAATACCTTACCATCAGCCTAATGTCAAAGCTCACCAAATCAGTGCGAGACTTGAATGATGACGGAACAATGTGAAATACCGGCCGCACGGTTTGCCTCTTGTTAATATACCGCGTGGTCTACAGATTGCCTTTCTTACTTTCATAAGTTGATCCTTAATTTCTTCAAATTGAGGATGGTAGCGCTGCTTTGAGATTTTCCTTTATATTAGAGCATGTCTTAGACATAGACATCAGAACAACGATGTTCTCTATGGTAGCATGAAAGAAGTAATTTCTATATAAAGCAATGACTGAAAGAAAATATAACCATATAAAGTCAGTGACCTGGCCACTTTTTTTTTGCTTTTACAGATATTTAGGTTCCATATTTTTTCCTTGTGGTTTATATTTTTATTGGTTTTAGTTCGTTTAATTCGTGATTATGTACTAGCAGTTTGCATTGTCCTAACCCTAATTATCTGAGGTTTTTTTTCTTGTTTAGGAAGCAAAACATAACTGCCACCTTTGACTTGTCATTTTTTTTAAGGTTTACCTTTGCCGATAATTACTTTTGTTGCACAGACAAACTTCCTAGCTTCATTTTTAACTTGTATGCTTACAACACAAGAAATATCCACAAAAGCTTACCGACGCTAACAAATGGCTTTTTAATTAGAACGACCACTGTTAGCAGCATTTATTTCCCTTGAGTCAAAGTGAGAATGCGATTAAAAGAAAAAAGACGTGCATGCTTAATTGCGAGCACCACTCATGATGTTTATTTGTTTTTTTTGTACAGTTTGTTTGCTTTGCCCTGTCGAGTACAAACATGCGTGTTGAAACGTAAGTGCGCAACCAAAAATTGTTTCGCTGCGCTTCAATCGTTCTTTTATTTGGTGCTTCGTGCTTATTTTTTTTGTCCACTCATTGTTTCAGCACAAAGTTTGAGCATACAATTTTCAGTTTATTTTCCCGCTATCCTATGATCATAGTGCACCAAAAACTTCTGCAACGTCTTTTTTGAAGCAATGAACTTACATGGCTTTTGAGTTAAGAAGTTTTAGGGGTTTAGCGAGACCTGACGATACATGGCGAGACCCTTTCGGCGTTGGTGCCAACATGAATGATGAAAAAAAGCTTCGTAAATAAAAGTTGGGCTAAAGTCACGTGATACCGAAGTGAATGTGTGTTTTGACGGTGTACCAAAAGACACATGACCCCAATGTAACCTGATGTCATGATGAGACGTCGTGTGGCACTACAAATTTTGGTGGTATCTGATGCCGTCAGTGACGTCACCGTGCAACGTCATCATTGCATCACATATCACTACAATTCGTTAAGGCGCACGATGTACCGTGAAAACTTAATCGCACGACATTGTCGCTTGGTCCAAAGCGAACCGATCACAGAGGCTTTGATTTGCAAAAGCATGTCAGGTGCAGGAAGCTAGTCACTTATCTGATCACGGAGGCCGTACTAAACGACGTTAGGTGCAGCGAGATTTAAAGGAGGGAGGGGTTACCAATACAATAGACTCACGTGCAAAGTAAGATGGACGAAAAAGATAAATTTCGCCCAGCAGTCATTAGGAAAATACATCAACAACCGAACGATTTTATATCTTTTGTAGCTACACAGCCAATTAACTCCAGCAAGACCTTTCCTCGGTCACGCTTTGCCAATGACAAAATAGCTTCCTCTTTTCTTCATTTGAAATTCGAAGATGTTCTCCCGCCTCTACGTTTATCTCCGTCGCTAAAGGCTAACTAATTACGTGGCTTACGGCAGGAAATGAATTCAGGTCATCCGAGACTTCCAAGCAGAAGGCGAATTCCCGGATGAGCATAAAATGGAACTGCGAACGGAGTCACTGTCAAAAAGGGCGTTCGTTCTCCCGCTAATTAAAAAGAGCGTACCGTCGTTTTGTTCGTACCTTGTCGTTTTGCTCGTATTTCGCGAGCAGCTAATCTAGTATCGTAAACGCTGGATGGAAAGACTTGTCTTTTATTTAGCTCGAACAGCTCCGAGGTCCAAGTACAATAGTTTAGCGCGTTCATTTGGGAGACTTTTGGACCTTACGTATTTCTGGGACAGAAAGCTCAAATCAACGAGTAATGTGTCAGAAATGCTGGAACCCTCAATCCGTGACAGTCACTGCTGCCTGCCGATGGTAGGATTGGTACTCCACAATTTACATAAAAAACAGCTTGTTGTTGCGATAGCATACTCATGGCGCATTCTTGCCGTGGTCGTCATGTTCAGTATAACACTTAAACTATAACATGCCGGGGCAACGCAACTATGAGAGATGGCTTGCGTGGCTTGGGCAAAAATGCTTACTTGGACATGTCTGGCGTGGTCACCTGTGGTCGCAGGCGCCGTGCCTTTGGAGGAGTCAGCTGACGATCTACACACGTGTACATGCTATGCTCCCATCGCAAAGCTTGCGCTGAAGCCATCAACAGCTCGAGAGCTGTTTCTCTCTCTGCCACGGTAGCACTCCTTATGTTCAGTTAGGCTCATTACGCCAGATCGCAGGCTGAAAGAATGAGGTGCTAGCCTTGCTACGTATAGCATTCCTTTTTTTTTCTTTTTTATGGCATTCAATTCTTAGCTCTGGTAATGAAACTGTGTTTTTCCCAGTTAAATGGCAGTTGCATGAATGGCAGTTGCATGAAGATATTACATAAAATGAGAAATCACGTGAAACAACCTCTAATAAGAGTTTCTCCAAGACACCTCGTGCTAAAGTTTTCAAACTTTTGTTTCCTCAGTCCCTTTGATTAGCAGGGCGAGCATAAATATTTACATAATGTACACGCATGTTCTCTCACTACGCTTCTACACGTTTTCATTGCATGGAGAAACAATATTCTTGCTATCTGTCTGTGACGTTGCCTTTTACGAAAGTGAAGGCAGTCTCACTCTTATGATAACAAAAAGAAACACGCTAATCTGAAGTCCTCCTCGATGGTGTTTGTCTGCCAATACATAGGCTACTACTGGCCATCTTGGGGATCATGTATTCAACGACGTGAGTAGGGAAGTTTAGCAAAATACCCCTATTACTAGTTACTAGACAGTTGGCTCAATCCGTCTCGTGCATTGCATTAACTTCCAGAAGGGCTCGTCTCGTGTGTGCATTAACTTGTACACGCATTTTAGATGACGCTTACAATGAATGAGTGCAACAAAAAACCTCGTAGACGAGATATATGTGCGTGTAGGATTTGCGGCAGTTCACTGACCGCCATAAGCCGACCGACGACTCCAGTTTGCGTAAAAGCACTGATCATGTTGATAGCACTTCATTTGTTAACGGCGAGTTTTTTCTCCTAAGACGACTCAGTAATGCATATAGGTGACTGAAATTCGCAACGTGCCTTGAAAGTCTCGAAGAAAATTACTCAAGTGTAAATTATTCGTGCTCCTAAGCGTGTGGTACGGTGGAAGAAAAGTCTTTCTATACATTTTAGGCTGATATATCAAAACAAAACTTCACAGAAGCATAGTTTGCATAGTGAGAGAAGACTAAAGCGTCGTGGCTGTGGTAGCAGTTCTAAGGTAAGGAAAGGATACAATACAACTACGAAGAAACGACAAACAGGCACGCCAAAATGCTAAAATGAACATAACCAGCCTGACAATAATTAACAACAGCAACGTTCTATAGCAAGTGGCACTTTCCCAGATAGTTCACTGATTACTTTCAAGGTATTTTCGAGCATAAGTAGACTATTAACTCACTCATTTTCTACAACACATCGAGCTTAGGATGTGAGACGGCTTTCAGCTCTCCCATAAAACAGTATCTAGTACTGTAAATCGTTAACCGCTTCTTCTAAACACACAGAGTATATTACCTTATGCACTTCGACAAATACTGTTGTGATAAAACCTGTTGAATTATGGGGTTTAAAGGTTCTAAGCGACTCATGTAATCAGGGGCGCCGGAGTGTAGGCGTAAGAAAAATAGAAACCACTTATGGTTTTTTTTTTCTTGGCAGGAACTAAAACTACGAAGTACACGGTTCTCTGGCATTTCTCCTCAATCGAAATGCGACCCCCAAGGCCAATGTTGAACACACGTCTTTCGGATCAGCACCCGAGTGTGATAATCTTTGTGACACTACGGCGGCTCTGGAAATGAAAATATGTGTTCTATTTCTAGATCTAATAATTACTGTCGGGGTGTACATCCCCAAATCATGAAATGACTACGAGGTACGCTGTAGCAGAGGGCTACGGAATATTCCTTTATACCGGTTCTTAAACGTGGACATAACTGCAGGCATGTGGGCTCCTAGCATTTTGTAACCGTCGGAAAATGGCTGCCACGGCCGGGATTCGAACCCGCGCTCTTCGGGTCAGCAGTCAATTAATATAACTGCTAGACCACCATGGCAGGTCAAACGTTCAATGTGGAAAATAAACGAGAATAGGACGAGAAATAAATGTAAACTCATAGAAAAACACGTCCGTCCAAGCAAACGAGACACGGCAAGGAAAGAGACAATCGGATGCCTGGGGACATATTGTGCCGCCAACGGTGAAGGAAGCAACGAGCACCTGCCATCACTAGCGATTGCAGCCGCCGCCAATCAAAGCGCATCCAGCGGAAAGGGACTCGGCGGAGCGGAAAATCGACACGCAACGCGGCCGTGATCACCGCTGAAGTCTGCGGCGAGATGTAGACAGCGGCAATATCGCCAGCCACGGAAGACAAGGTAAAGTCAACATCAGAAAAAATGGCACTACGTCTTTACAGATGAAGATAAAAACATGACAGGAACGGCAACGGAAGCACCTGTGCAGAAGTGTGGCCTGTACAACTTTCGAAGCGAAGAAAAAAAGACGTCAAAGCAGATACACTGAACATTCGATTTGAACCGCCATATTTACCTTCCCCAAACTGAAACGAACGTAACTGGTTGTAATACATTTTTCTCGTTCCACCGTGAAACACTAGCGCGTGACAAGCGTGTAGCTGTGTCGCAAGCGTACAACGTTGTTTGCGGAAACTAGTCAAATTTGAGCATCTGGAAAAGAAAACCAATAACATGTTGTGCTGATGGCAGCTTTGGTTCATTTAAAATATTTGGGCTCATTTTTGTTGTACAAAAAAAAGACGAAAAGTAATGGCAACGTTTCAATCTCCCAATGCAAGACGAAAGATTGCAGCCTTAGCAACGCGAGCCACGACAGACTGATTACGAGAAAACAGCGTTCATTATTACGAGCGCTCCCAGCTAAAGCAGGACATGTTCAAAATTTCCATAATACATTACGCCACTTTCAATAAGCGAGAAAACAGAGACACGTGAATAGAGATCTTCATTAAAAATATTTAAAGGAAAAATAGCTTCAGTAAGACACCATGGAGCACTGAAAATTGCAGCAGCTAAAAAGGCCCTGGGATTATGTAGAAATAACTACACCGGCTTATCACGCTGAGGCTACTTTGTACAGTCTAAGTATGCTGCTCGAGGGCTGAAGAATTAGTATGCAAGAGCACGGGGACTTATGATCGGTACTTGCTTATCCGCTCTTGATCACGCACTCAGAGGCTCTGAGACAATATTTGAAAGGCTGTAAACCATTGTGAGAGATATTTATGCCTCTTCTTTGGCGAGTTTTCATCCGAGAAGCTACTCGAAAATGGCATCGCAAGTATTCTGCCCGTTTAGGTTATCTGCTCGGTCAACTCGCGCAGCCTGTCGAAGTGTACATTTTTCTCGATAAGTTCCGTGCCCTGGAAGAAGAATAAATATTCTTGAGCGTCACGCGAGAGAATCGCACTGAAGCAATAGACTTAGAAATCAAAATTAAGGCTAAACTTCCCTTACTTTTACCTCCCCCAACAAAAAATACCACAACCAGAACACCGTAAAGCTTGTTCTGCCACACAAAGGGTATGTATGCGGCAGAGCCAAAACTACACAAAAAATAATTGTAAAAAAATCGCAGCATATCCACAGAGTGAATGATGATGAGTGGAGCGAAGAGTCCCGTCCGTTCGTTTGTGCGTCCGTCCGTCCGTGCATCCGTCCGTCCCTGCGTCCATCTGTGGATCTGTACGACCGCGCTAAGAATTGGTTGCGTGGCATTTTTATTCTGATTTTATTTGCCTAGGGTCGTAAGTTTGGAGAGGCACGTGAGCCGTTGGCAGGCAGCATTGCTTTAGTTGCACTCGGTAGAAGCGTGTCAAACCGGATTTGTCGTGAACTCGGATAGTAGGGCGCCAGCATGGTAGCCCGCGTAGTTCTGCCGCGCTAAAAACGGCCGAGCATTACGAGTTCCTGTTAAATCAGGAAAAAGAAACCGACCCCCACGTCGGCAACGGGGATTAGAAACGTCGGCACATCAATGGACATCTTCCAAGACCCAGAGCGGCGCAGTGACGCCTCACTCCGGTTCAGCTGCAGCCCAGTCGCATGCGGTGTTCGCACACGCCGTTTTGAGGCAGCGTGCGTCGCGAAACTCGGAGATCACCGACAACCTTCTGTCCCGGCTCGGGTTAGCTCCGGTGGCTCACGGAAGCGGGTGGGTTGGCGACACGTGAGAGCTTGGCGGATGTCACAGCAATCGGGCGCCTAATCGGCGATTTGGTGCGTATGGTCGCAGTGGCGTGTCTTCTACTGTTCCCGCGCTAATTCTCACAAATGAGCTCGTAAGTGCAACCACGGGCGGTCAGCGAACGGTCTCTCTTACAGCGCACAGGGGACAAACGTATTATTGCCCCGTCGTCAAGAAGTTGGTGTGTTACAGGGAAGTCGTCCTATGGCCCCAATACCCAGTACGTGTAGCTCTAGATAATTGTGCGCCGCTGAGCTGGTCCTTGCCTCTATGACATTTTCTAGTTTTGTGTTATTTACATTTTGGTTGTGTTATTTAGGGCCAGGGTATGCGCCCTCACACATGCACGAAGGTTGCGTCTTCGTGGCGTGTTTTTCATCAACCAAGTGTACGGTCCTCTAAGTGGACAAGCAGGACACGATTCGCCGAGAGTTGTGTAAGAGCGGAGCACCGAGGGTATAAGAAGAGGCCCCGAAGTTCCGCCAAGGGTTCTGAACCGGGCTTGAGGTTTTAGGCACCGTCGGCTCTGCCGAATCCCGTAGGGTCGCCCTACAGAAGACGGTTCATTTCCAAAGAGTTTTTCTTCTCTTTTTTTCGTAACCTTGATGTCCGTTACTTTGTAAAATTTGTACAGTCTCTTAAAATAACTTTTTCTCAACTTATAGAACTTCTCCAACGTTTCCGCTTCATCTTCCAGCGACCAAAAAGTCAATCGCCACTATTGAAATAGCGGCAGCACGTTTTGTTCTCCCAATTTGCTGTACCACCTCGGGTGGAGCGTCTCGGGTGCCGAGTGGTGAGAGTTGGTTTCTCAACGACGGAAAGAACCTGAATTTTACTGCATCCGTCCTTGAGTCCGCCTATGCTTCCGTCCGTCCGTCTATCCGTCCGTCCGTGCTTGCGTGTGGCCGTCCGTGCGTGCATCCGACTATCGGCCCATCTGTCTTTCTGCCTGTCTGTTTGTCTGTCTGCTTGTCTGTCTGGCGACGAGCACGAGCCGCCGCGGCCCTCCGCTTCGTCCATGCCCCACCAACGATACGACACGTACGATGACGATCCAAGAGACAGGGAGGCACTCGTTCCCTGCGCACCGAGGCACAGCCCACGCAGCAGGCATTCAGAGAGTGGCGGTACAGCGCCATCTAGAATATTCTCACTCAACTGCAGTTTGTATGTCCACACTGCCGGTTACGCCTGACGCTGGACAAGGTTAAACTAACAGGAACTTGGCTCCTAAAATTTCTTGATATCAAGTTATGACACGCATTCTTATATTCGCTACAACGGCATAATAGATGTACCTAGCTTTCCCTAAATATGAGTTTACAGATGTAGTTCTCAAGAAAACGCCTAATATATAAAACATTTCACGAATACGTTAATTTTGGATTTATGGCTTTGTACACGAGGCATGAAAAAAATAGGTTCTCCCAGATCACCCGTCATTACTACCAGCATTTATGCAAAACAGTGAAAGCAGCCAAGAATTCTACAACTTCTCGGTGGCTCATTTAATGTTAACATGTTAGATCCCAGCTGCGGTGGTCGCTTTTCAATGGAGGCGAAAGGCTTCAGGCCCGTGTACTGTGTGATGTGAGTGCATGTTAAAAAACACCGAATAGCAAAAATTACCAGGCCCTTCAACTACGGTGGGCTCATAATCATACAGTTATTATTATTATTATTATTATTATTATTATTATTATTATTATTATTATTATTATTATTATTATTATTATTATTATTATTATTAATATTATTATTATTATTATTATTATTACGTATCTTTGAAAAGCATACCCTCTCATAACGAGAAAACAAAGCGAGATTTTTGTGAAGCTAAGGCACAACAATATTCTGAAATGATAAGCTACAAGAGGCAAAGAAACGTGAAAGAATGGCGTAGGGTTTACCCATCACTGTTTTCGTCCGATACATCAAAGACACTCGGGACAAAAGCGCCGCCTAGAAAAGGGCCGCGCGACTGCATTAACGAAGCTGTCGGTAGCCCGGAAGAGCAACGGAAGGCCACCAGGAGTCATCTGATTGGGCCAAGGCTACCTAAATGCTTCTTGCGTTCGTTTACAGCTACGTGCAGTCGGTGATGATATATGTATTCTTGCGTTGCGAAGGAAGATTCCTTCGTGCAAAGCTTCACTGATGACCCTGTGCACGCTAAATAATTAAGACAGGAAGATGTAGCAATAGAAAACACACCAGCCAAGAGATGTTTGCTCACGAAAAACGTTGTGGCATCAGCGCAGCCTGAGATCGATCCCAATAACTCAGGGACACCACAAGCCAAATAAACAAAACATTGTAAAAAGCGTGTTTTAGGGGCGAAGCTCTTTAAGGCGTGGTTCGGTCGTCCCCTATATGCGTGCATGTATGTAGTAAGCACCTCACAGCATATCCACGGAGTGAATGATGATGAGTGGGGCGAAGCTTCGGAAAGTTTTATCGGCAAATCATGAATCCTCCACTGGCCACATCCATCGGTCACACTGCTTGACGCACTGATTGACGAACAGATGGACGCACAGACGGACAAGCAGACGGATGCATGGGTGGACGGACGCACGCACGGACGGATGCACGAACGGGTGCACGGATGGATGGACGGATGGACACACGCACTGACGGACGGAAGCAAGAACGGACTGATGAACGCTTCGTCCCACTCATCATCAATCACTCCGTGGATGTGCTGTGATTTTTGCCATTGCCACGGGCACTATAGATATACTCATAACGTCCTGAGCGAGGTACTAGTTATAGCTAGGTCATTTTTCTCGCGTGTTTGGTTATGTTCAGGCGATGAGAGGCGCCTTCGTGGAGAGCACCTTATAACATAGCCCCCCTCTCTCCTCCCTGGGTTCTTTATCGTGTACTATCTCACAGCGCGCAGCCATTTTTTCGGGTAGATTACTGGCTATAGCTAGCCCTTTACCAGGCACCTTGTTAGGATGAAACCACCCAATGACTGGCTTTATTATTTCTCTTATTTTCTACAATCCCTGTTTCCCAATGTAAAACCATATTAATAATGTTAAGACGAGAAAAACAAAAAATGGGCTCGCGAGAATGTTATACGATAATAAATATGAACTCATCAACACCTTTAGAGTGCGTCATATTCGAGACAGTTAACCAGCCAGTGTGAGAGCATGTTGCTTACGAAAGGTCTAAGACGATTTAGGTTACTGAAATAAATGTAGGCGAAAACAAATAGGCCAGCACAGTATATTTATATCGACTGCTAGTCCTCATGGTATCACAAAAAGAACTTTCCATCCATTATGTTCGCACCATGAGCTTCAGCGCACGTCAGCAACCTTCATTATAGCACACAGCGCAAGTTCGCATTAAGGATTCGTGTTTTTATTTTATTATTCGCCTTGCGTTCTTACATCTTCACCAGGCGTAATTCTTTGACTTATCTAGCGTTGCCAGACATTTGAATGAGAGTACAGCTAAGAGTCTTCCGCGCATGTGACTACGTCGCTTAGGGACAGCTATTGCATCACAACTCAAATACCTCGTGAAAGACATTTTTAAGTAGATACAAATTAAACGATGTTAAGAAAATGTGTTTAAAATTTGTTAAACCTCATCTCTTTGTGTTTAAAATATATAAATAAAAAGGCAAAAGATCGTTTTGGTAAAGAGCTGGGCATGATAAAAAGAAAGTGATCCCCACACCGCAGCGATTTGTCAGCTTATCACAAGAGTAAAAGAAAATGAAGACGGGTGGAACCCCACAAATAATCTACGTGGAAAAAAATATAGAGTAAAAAAGTTCATAGCGAAAACCAAACGAGCTCACAGAAAAAAAAAACAGCGCTTTTTTTTTCGGAAACGATAAATTAAATTTCGAGAGTCGCTCCCTGCAGCGGTTCAACGTCAGCAGCCCTCTTGATGAATTTCCGGATGGCTGGCTGGCCAGAAACGGTATCTGGCCGCAGTTCCGTGTTGTCCGCGTCGAATATCACAAGCGGAGCTATGCGACGGACAGCCGTGCGAAGAAAGACGGTAGTCTCTCGGTAATAAAACTGTGCAGTGCGTGTGACGCCGTAAAGTGCGCGTAGGAATATCGCACAGCTCACGGAGATGATGCTTACTGTGCTAACAGTGAGGTGGTGACCGAGAATGAAGTAATAAACGAAATGATGATGAAGTTAGCGAGTTAGGCCAGCTGTATACAACATGCTGGGAAAAAAGGGTAAGGAGAATGAAAAACAGCACAGAAACATCTCACACGCGAGAAACATATTTTTGTAACGTGACGCAACCAGAGGACAGGTACACAGGTCAGCGTAAGACCGAAAGTTATGTTTTACTAATAGTACATTAAAAAAAAACAGAACACACTCATTACCAGCAGGCCACTAGAAGCTCCAGTGTTTCCGGTTTCTTTTACAATACGTAAATCTGAGCTTATTTTTACAGAGCCACTTGTACAATTTTCAGTCGCTTGCTGTGTTTTTGTGGGTTTACTTGCATTTTTCTATACATACATGCACTTATAATTGAGCCCATCATGTTGACTAACAGCGGGTTTGTCAAGCAGTCTGCTCAGCTAGTTGAGCGCTGAATTTGAACGCACGGTTGAGGAGTCAGCTAGTAATGTTACGTTATTAACGCACCAAAACCGTAAAACGAACATCGTATATGCTGCTCAGGACACTACGTTAGAGTTTAGGTATTTGTTACCACCCATAGCTGAGCATATTTTTCATGTACAAAATAATCGAATTCCGATATTCTACCTCTGTTTTGAACTTTGGCGACCTATATTATTACGTGCACATAAGTTCAAGAATCGGGAAACTTATTACACTATATACCACTTTTTTGGTAGCTGCTTTCAGAATGATTGTTGGCCTGTTAGTTCGGCAGCAACTCGCAAACTTGAATGGAGCCTTTGGATATTAACACATGGTTGTGGACAACCTAAAATTTAAGTCCTGGCTAGATGCCCATGTTACACAGATAGTATCACTTTACAATTTACTTTTAAAGAACGCAGATGTTAATCTGCCTGTAAAATCTAATAATCTAATCAGTGAGATGAATCACGAAGCTGTCAAACGAGAGGTTTTACATACCTAAAACAAATATTATTGTGCCAAGCGTTCAATTTCATTTGTAGCAAAACGTTCGTCGTTTTAGACCCAGATGGTAAAAGATATTGAGAGCTACTTGCCCACTGAGCCACAGGCCACGCACTGCAAGTTTAGCGTCATTTTTTGTCAAGCCAATGTGACACTACGCTTTGGCACAGAAGTTCATATCCCAACATGCGTTGAAGTGTTTTATTCTTTCAGAACATGCCTCCATTACTCTCGCCTAAGTTGACACAAAAATGCTTTAAAGCTTGGATGCAAGGATTGACGAAATATTAAAGCGAGACTCACAAAAAGCACTGAAGTATTTTTTTAAGAAACCTGCAAAATCAATACGTATTTGAAAATCTAGTACACCTTTCCTTTTATTGTTATTAAAGCAATGAATGCTTTCTATTTAGGCTTGATATTCAAATGCTCATTCTTCATCCCAAATTGATTAAGAGAAAGTGCGTTAAAATTACGCGAAAAAAGATAAGACCAGTCCGACTTCACATTACGCCAGTGCGCACTTTACAAACGTGCTGCAAGAAAAAAAACTAACAGCATGCCCGTGCAGCATGCGGAGCCGGGCCTAGTTACGTGCTGTATTTGGCGTACGCGTTGTCGAACGTGCGCACATCAGGTTCGCGCTTTTGCATTCTACAATGCCTTAACGTACGCCCATAGCTAGATCAGTCAATTGCTCAATGAAAATGGAGCGCCGTTTATATAACTGGAAAAATACTTTTGGGTGAGAACATGCACACCAATTAAGCGATAAGCTGCGAGGTGTTCCAAAGCAGCTGCTTGCGTATTCCTAACACCTGCTATAAAACAATAAAACAAAAATGCAGGCAAATAAATCTTATAATTATGACAAGTAAAAACAGTTTCTTCCCAGTGCTTCTCGAACCAGTACAACTCAGGCAAGCGGGCGAGGTTCTACAAGACCCATTTTCTCATCGGGGATCACTCCTTTTATCGCCTGTCACCGCTGCATACAATTCAACTTTCACTGCTTACACGTAGCCCCAACAGGACAATTAGACCGACAAATATAAGGTCACAGACGATCAGCCGTATCGTGCAGTGCGCAAAACTTCTGCTGCATGAAACTAACGATGAAAATCAGTGATGCGGGGACGAGTTTCGGTCTGGTGCATAGAATGTCCGGAGGACCGGAGGGAAGATTAGCGAGAAATTGATTAATGCCGCTACTTCGAACGCCGCCTTGATTAGCTGCACACTCCCTGGACGACAGCAGCTGTGAGCCAGCTGCTGGACAAAGTACTAGCGTGTCAGCATGCACTGCGTTAATAAAGGCGGTGACTTTCTGGCGCATAAAATTATTACACTTCTTTTAGGTCTTAAAATTTTTTCGTGCGCTACTTAAAATCTCGGAACTTCTAGATGGTGAGAAAATGAACGCCGATTGAAGCAGATTAAGCTAGCAGCTCGACGAAAGTAATTAGCCTTGGCAATTTGCGAGGACACTACATTTTTTTTGTACTCCTTACTTTATTGCAAGACCGCCATTTAACAGCTTATATATTTTGTATACAGAAACATCAGAAATAAACTTTAAATAAACATTTGGGCCTAAACTTGTGTCCATGTAGTGATTAGTACACCTATCCCGTATTTCGTGGGATCAAGCTGAGTTATTGTCTCCCAAGCTTCTTAGTAAATATGTCTTTTTTTTTAATACGTACATCTTTCATTAAGTAGGTGTGCCCACCCGAATACGCACTACACGCTATCGCCAGGCTCTGTGACTCCCTCACAAAATGGCGCTATCAGTGCTTGCGTCGTTGTTATATTTCTGAAATGTATCGTGGTTGCCAAAAGGGCAAATACCGGCGGCTTTTGAAAGTGAATAATTTATATTGATTGACACACAAACATTATTTATTCTACGGCTTGAACATTGAACTTTCATATAAGATACTACGCTGTAAGAAGCATGGCACTGGGCAAGTTCTACATAGATATAGATAGATTACACTTTTTCAACCAACGATAAATACTTAAAAGTGCAGGTGAAAGATAAAAAGTATCTTACGGCAAGCTGGAAGAAGTGTAATGCACTTCACTTGTTTCTTTGTCATAGCCTAGCGTCTACAAGTTAATGACAGCACTTAGAAAGAAAAGCAGCATGCACACATTGCACAATTGATGAACACACCATAGTCGTAAAGTGTGATTATGCCACATCGTCACAGTCAAAGAGCAAGCCAGTTCCTAGGCGAGAACGTTCATTATTATTTTTAGACAATCTTTTCTGCTACCGAGCACAACGGTGCTGTTCTTTGATGGAGTTATGTAGGTATAAAGTGTACTTACTTTTTGTGTGCCTAAAGATTGTCAACTCCAAGCCTATCTATCCCTGCCACAGACTTACAGCAAGTGCTGTGGTAAAACAGACCAGCATGCCAAAAATTAAACGAGAGAGCAATTGAATACATTGATCTCATGATTTATTACCCAAGCAACAAAACTTTGAGTAAATGAAGATGCAGTTCCTTATATTTAAAAATGTGCACATGTTTCAGATATGTAGCCATGAGAAATAGTGAGATTAAACACAAATCGTTTATTAAAGGTGACGGTGGCTAAACGCATATTCCAACTGTAAAAGTGTTGACGACATCGGATGCCTAACGGAAAGCTCTCTGACTCTTACTACCTCATACATATCATCATATTGCGCGAATTCGATATACTAGCTTATATTGCTCACAAAAGCACAGCTTCGCATTGCTCTTAACACACGTCAGTGTACAACGGCAATAAAACGTTTACGTTATTGTCATTTTACGTTTACGTTAGTCAACAATAGGTGGACGACATCATCATCATCATCATCATCGTAATCATCACCACCACCACCACTCTCAGCCTCACTACGTCCACTGCAGGACAAAGGCCTCTCTCATGTTACGCCAGTCAACTTGGCCCTGTGCTTGTTGCTGCTATTTGATACCCGCAAATTTTCTAATCTCATCTGCCTCAATTGCTCATATAATTAGGACAACGATAGAAATCAATAAACCAAAGGAAAAAGCAACAATGCACCACAGTCATACTATCAATTAGGTAATGGGGAAATGCTCAGAATACAGCCAACCACAATACACAGGCTTCATAGATTATGAGGAGGTGTTTGATTCAGTAGAAATATCAGCAGCCATGCAGACACTGCAGAATCAGGGCGTCGACGAAGCATATATAAACATTCAGAAAGAAATCTACAGGGGATCAACTGCTACCACAGTGCTTCATAAAGAAAGCAACAGAATACCAATCAAGAAGGGTGTAATGCAGGGGGATACCCTCTCCCTAATGATATTTACCGCGTGCTTATAGGAGGTTTTCAGAGGCTCGGAATGAGAAGAGTTAGGCATAAGAGTTTGGGAAGAGTGCCTTAGCAACCTGCGCTTCGCCGATGACATTGCATTGCTGAGTAACTCAGCGTACAAATTGCAACTCATGATTATGGAGTTCGACAAAGATAGCAGAAAAGTAGGTCTTAAATTTAATCTGCGGAAAACAAAAGTAATGTACAACAACCTCGGAAGAGAACAGCGCTTCGAGATAGGTGATAGTGCGCTTGAAGTAGCAGAAGACTATGTCTACTTAGGACAGGTAATAACCACGGAGCCGAACCACGAGATTGAAGTAACTAGAAGAATAAGAATGGGGTGGAGCCCATTTGGCAAACACTCTCAAATCATGACATGCAGATTGCCACTACCTTTTAAGAAAAAGGTATATAACAGCAGCATTTTTTCGGTAATTATCTACGGAGCAGAAACCTGTGAACAGAATAAGATAAACACATGAGAACCCACATGTGAACAGAATAAGATAAATGACGAACGAAATGCACTCCACAAATTTGTGTGTATGCCTTTTTGTGCACAACACCCTTTCCCCACGTGACGAAAAATTAAAATAAGTCGGCCAAACCAGCAGGTGTGTGAATGAGCGATTGAGAGAACACAATTACAAGGCGGATAAACTGCCGCAAGGTTTTCTCGCTCTTCACATTCACGCGTGTGGCTGCCGGTCTTTGTTCCAGAGCACAATCATTGTTGGTCGGCATAAGGATGAGATGACTCGGTTGATCATAGAAGCCGAACTTATTGATGCTCTTGAAGATGTATGTATTAGCAAGCCTTCAAGTGCCTTGTCACCCAAGGAACTGGTGTTCCTGCGTACGCAGTGATACGTGATTTTATCTGTGAGGTTTTTTGTTGTCCTATTTATCGTTTTTTTTCTTGTAGGTAGATGGCATTGTCGTGCATGTATCTGAATTACACGTGCTTATCTGCTTGCTCGTCTGACGATTATGGCTTAAAAGCGGCTTGGAGGACGAAAATAAACATGCTGTTACTAGTAGCGCTCTGTCTTCTCAGTTTATTCTTTCCTGTGTTCGTTTTTTTCGCCTCGCGCTACATAAATTTCTTTCAAATGTTTCACCAACAAGCACACATCGCCACTCTTGGCGCTAATACCGCCATTCAGCGCTGGAAAGTACACATGTAAAAAGAAAAGGCCAGGTCCATTTTTAGGTTAACCATGCTGCCTCACTAAGTAATAATTTTTATGCATAGCCTTACCTTGTTCAGTTAACTACTGTAGTGCATGTTTTTGTTAACGCACTCGTACTTCAAGTAATACCAATTCCCAACTTGTCCAATCAGCCATTTCGACAAATATTAGAGCACAGGAAACGTTCTCTTGAAATGTCGTCACATTTAGGACTCTGATGGCAGTGTAACAATGTTTCTTGTACCAATCATAAAGCGCTCCGGGGTAGCAAACACGGAAGATGCGCGCACTGAAACAAACGAAAGAGTCGGTGGTACAAACTCAGACACGGCCGACCACGGGGAAACGGTTGGAGTGTAAAGATAACACGGAAAAGCCAGCCATGGAAACACTCGATAACAAAACAGGAAAAGAGAAACGGTCGAGACGTAGTAAAGGAAACAAACCGTTGGTACGCGCGCAAGAAAGTATCTCACGACGCGGGTAACCGGGGGCATGGAAACATTCTACGCCGGCCTTTGAGTAGAAGAAGACGTCGAGGAAGCTCGACCGCCTCCCCCCCCCTCCCCAAACTCCCTTCTGTGTGCGAAACAATAGCGCGGGAACAAGCTGCTCGAACGATAGGCAGAGAGTATACCTGCGGGGGATGCCTCGGGAGCGAGAAACCAACAATCTTCCACGGACAGATAAGCCGGAAAAGCTGTGAGAGCACCACGGATTGAAGAAAAGAGAGGCGTGAGTCGGGTCTTTCACGCCCGATAAAACGCCTTGTGCATGCGAGCAGCACCACGTGCCCGGATAATAGAACCTGGCGAAGTGCGTATAGTGCATAGAAAATTAAGGAGCGCGAAGGAGCGCCAGCGTGGGAAAGTTGACGTTTTAAGCGAAAGGAAAGCTGCGACTCGCGCTTGTCGACAACCGAATTAAGGTCAGGCGTGGCACAGTTGCATGCAGCATCTATCACCTCGTGTAAGTAATGCAGGGGGGTCCTGGAGACAGCGTTAAAAAGTGTGGGTATTATAGATTACTCGATATGGCTTTGACAGCAATCCCATAAATTAGATTGTACAATTGGGAGCACGGTTAACGCAAGCCGAGCGTGAAGCTGACGGCACCTTTGTCTTCGCGTGTGTTTCAATACGCACAAAAGAGACCACGGAGAACAGTTCACCCATAAATTAAGCAGGGCCCCAGTTGTCGGCTTATGCTATAATACAGAAGAATGTACCGAATGACTTGGTTGTGTTAGAAACGAATAGGCACTGCGTCAAGCAAGGTGAGATTGACGTCATTTCACGATTACCAGAAGCGCTACAATGTTCTTCGTTCATGAGCTAAATCACGTTTGCATCTATTCCTTCAAAAGTAACAAGATGCACAAACCAGTTGCCGCAGCATAACTGAATTGTATTAGTTTTGAAGTTCAAAGCAGGCCAATGAAACTCATACAAAAAAAATACTAGCGCTACTTTCTTTACCTTCCCCCACTCACACCACTCGACTTTAAAATATCAGGTAACTATGCAGCAAAAATAATTTACAAAGTGGTTCTCGGCAAATGTACTTGGTTTGTAATGTTTGAGAAATAAGCGCCTTTCATTCATGTTTTCAAAATAAGCTTGTGCTTGTACGCTTAGAAAGTAGTCACTTTGCCATTTATTGGTTCTCGGAAAAATCAATAAAAACAATTCAGCGATAATGACCAAGTTTGTTATTGTAAGTTTTCAATGCATTGTGTTGGGAGAACCCAAAAGGCATGTACGGGATTGATGCATACACCCTAAACACCTGCGTTGACAGTATGGAGAGCCCATAACCTATTTTGAAAGACAAGTTATTATTCCTGACCGCCGCCTAGTTGCACCTACGTGAATGACTTCTCACTTTTGTTATCTCGCATCGTCTAATAACAGAGCTCATGAAATGCCGGACGCACTTTTGTCTGTGAGTTCATTGCGAAAAAGCAGCAATACCACCGCAGGATGGTGAGGATGATACGCATCCGTGCAATAGTTTTATACATATTGAAACATGTATATTGCCAGCTCCTTGAACCATGCGCGTATGCACCCGACGAAGACGACCAAAATCTCTCTCTCTGCTCGGGCTCTAGACAGAACCAGCCTGTACTACAATTACTGTTATGAATATAGTTTGTAAATAGGCAACAGTGCAAGCTACTCGTCACACACGTAACAATATTGCCACAGTATTTTTATGTAACCGGTTTGTTAAACGCAGTATCACTGCCTTTCGCAAACCGCGCACGCATGTGTGAGAACCCTCCAGGCTAATATAGAATCTCTCAACAACTTTTATCACGAAATCACGAACAGTGGAGCTTACTTTGGAACAATCACGATCACCTGAAATAAGACTCGAACCTTCGCAGCCACAGGTACAAACGCCGAAGCGTCCCAACCACAGGTGAGATTATCAGTCGCCGTTGCTCCGTCCACCGCTATAGGTGTTCAGCGTGTATCGCTGGCAGTTTGACTTCTCATTTATCATGCGCAGGTTCGCCCAAATAAAAGTTTCATCTTGAATCCGCCGACTGCTCCCTTCTCTAAAGTCACGACAACGTGACAATAATGATGAATGTTTAATAAATGCCTGAATTTAAAACAGTGAAGAAGGATGGGTTTTTCTAAATGTGCCACATTTCGCATACTCGAGGATGCAAAAAAATTACCAGCTGCATTTGTTAAAATTTTCCATGTTACGATGTCTTTATAGAAAAGCCGGAGACATTGGATTGATTCATGGACTTTGAACATAGGACAATGATGTTCTTTTGGACATTTACAGCTAACGTAGTTGGCCGAAACGCGCATGTTACGTGCAAGACAGCACAGAAAACACGTCATTGCAAATCTGCTGGGACAATATATAGACATTTACAACTAGAGACAACGGCTGACATTCATGGATTCACTCGCAGGCTGAAAATAGTCTCCACCTTTTTTCCTCTGTTGATCTAGCTGATGTTCTTTCTACTCACTGATCTCTTGCAAAAGGTATACGCCACCATTTACTGCCGCCAACGAAACAGCGTCACACGAAGGAACTCCAGTGTAGCATGAATAGAGAGACGGGATAGTAAGAAGGGTCTCACGAAGGCTCTGAAATGGTGTGGCTGAGTAGCAGCTAGTCAAGACGTAACGAACACCAACAAGACGCAAGTGTTCGCAGGGAAAGACACGGTAGTTGGTAGGAAAGCACAGGCCATTCCTAGCAGATGCTGCCAGTCCCGCGCGCTCATCAGAAGCACCCGGCAGAACATCGCAGATCTACGCACTCAGTCTCCCGCGCAAAAGTAGCACACATCTGAAGACGCAAGCAACAAGGCTTCCAAGCCCTGCCCTAGCGAGCGGTAAACGCTCCATGCTGGAGCTCGGCACAGAGGGTGGTGTCGCTAATTCGTACGAACAGCAACTGCAAGCGAAACATTGGTGTCAGCAGTGTTACCCAGGTAGGATGAAAATCCACGTGTACTTATAATTAGTCGTACGTTAAAAAACGAAAGGTGGTCCATTTTACCCGAGTTTTTTCCTACGACAACCCTGACATTCATATTGTGGTTTCGGGACGTTAAAGCACAGCAATTTAAATCATCCTTTAGGAAACTAATTTTTCTAATTAAGAAATCTGAAAATACATGAATGAGCGGAAGTGCTTAGAATATGAGTAAATCTGTCACTTGGTGCACTTGTCACTGAAAAAAAAGAAAGAAAACTCGAATATAAACTGTGCAGAGAAGCTTATGATTTATAACCTCACTCTAGTAACAAGTGTAAGCCGAACTTCGGCAGCCACGTTCAAAGCATACGTAGCGAAATAAATGGGAGATCCATGACGGATCTTTGAAGGAGGCGGGGCGAAACAGCATAGCATGTGCCATTTTCATCTCAACCACTCCGAGTGCTTCCGATCCACTCCGACGTCATGCAACAAAAGCGAGACTCACGCTATATCCCATACTTCAAGTACTCCAGCGAGCACTGATTCGCATCGTTAGTGAGGTGGACGCAAACAACGCGTGTCGCAGCGAACATTCTTGCCGTTTCCGCACTTCCGTGCGTGACTTACAGCGGGACTATTTCTTTGCCATCTGAGTGCGCCTTCACCGTCGAAAATGATATACGCATCCGCCGGTGTTCCGCAGAGAGTTTCCTATAGCCTTTTGCTGACGCGGTTGTTGTTCATCGGGAACCGGCTCTCCCAACCACTTTCCGTCTTACATGAGGTTGAAAGCGAGCCTTCGTGATTGCCTCGCTTCCGTGAGACCACTTTCATACGGTTTTTCAGCAGAGCCCTCCACTGAGCACAAAAATGGGACCCATTCGATCACGAAGACGGCCTCTTTACCGCAGTGGCAAGCCTGTGTATATCCGTACTGTGTATGCTCCTTTCTGTTCCGAGTGCCTTTTTTCTGTCTCGATCCCACTTTCATTCGGTAGATGTCATCGTTCCAGGTAGTCCTGCTATACCAGTAGAAACAAGTTGGCCAAGTTTCTCTTGAAAGGCGGATCACGCACGACAATAGCAAAGTATTAGACAGCTACGGAAAACAAAAATTTAGATTTTGTCGGGAGAATAAATTACACTTGCTAAAAATTGCGCTAACCAAAAAACTTACCAGGCCCCCTATGCCCTCGCATAAAGCGACTCTAAGCCGAAAGTAGTTTTTTTTTCTTTTTTTTTCGCAGTCAATGTATTGACTCTTACCTTCTGTCCCCCTCTCACCCAAAAATTTTCTGCACACAACGTGGTCTTGCACTGCATCCGGTATCAGAGACCCTACAAGCTTTCTCTACTCCACTTGTTTTTGCACTGCCTCTGTGATCGGCCCGTCTTTGGCCAATCGATGACGTCATAGGCTTGAGTTTATCGTATGACGTAACATTATGTGACGTCATGACGATCTCACATGTGGACGCCAGAACGTCATGATAATTTTCTGCATCCCTCGTGTTCACACCACCGACGCGGGACGCGGAAGATCAATTCTCGCGTTTGATTAGGCATCTGAGTATTTTCACATTAAAATACAAACACCCCACTTATACCAAGACTAAAAGGCAGGCGCCATGAACAAGTCATGTAATATTCCAAGCTACCCTGCACTAGCGCTGTCTAAAAAAAAGAAAGCAACAACTGCTTAAGCTTTCATTCCGTAATGCGTCAGGACAATAAGCAGAGCTATATGAGAAGGCCAAGCACAGAACTTAGATTGGAGAGCGCAGCATGAAAAAAAAATATCCCTGCCACAGTCAAAATAGATCCACTTTCAAGATGGCCAGCGAGATGGCTAGCCAAACGGCCAGTGTCAGAGCCGGACTCCACTCTTGATTGAACACGCTTGATTAGAGCCGGATTAGAGGACAGAAACATCCGACTATCGTGAACCTGAATCACAGAGCTACCATCTGAACTTATACTTTTGTTTTCGAGTTACGTTCCTTCTCGTATGGATCTCCCGAATAGTATCCAACCTTCATCTGCCGGAAGAAAAATAGCCACAATTTCTAGTCTCACGTACATCTTCATTTTTTTCCCCGTTGATAGAAGGACGAGAAGAAAGGACAGTCTCCCCTATTAGGCTTCGCTAGCCCAAGCAAATAAACTAGGTCAGAGTGAGAACTTAAAGAAGGTGTAAAGAAATATCAAAGTATAAATACCTGCCTACAGCGGAGCCCTTGTGAGGCTAAATTGCAAGCACGGAGGTGCGGACAGAGGAGATAAAGAAAAGAACGAGGGTATATGAAAAGCTGTCAGGCTTCACAAAGACAGCTGAGAAAAAAATCGGATTGCTGGACGCTGCGACAGGACACTCAAGACCCTTTGTCATTTCTGCCTGCTGACTGCTCCCTTCTTGGAACTTTGGGCGAGCCACATGGACACTGCCTTCATTCTCTATCAAAGCGCAGAACACTAAGGCCTGTCAAAAAAAAAAACGACAAAGTTATACTCTACCGTCACCTTTGAACACCCTTGCTAAAGTAAAATGAAGAGGGAAAAGAACAGAGAAATATTAGACAGCAGCTATATCAATACCATTTTTTTACGGGCTTCAATTCGAAGAATTTCTCGCTTCATTACATTTTCCGGAACTTCGACGACCATCCTCCCCTCCGCTTCTTTGGATTCCCACCGGATCTGTGGGTGAGCTCCGCCTCAAGTTCATTATTTTATTTCAATATACTCACCAGGCTGAAAGCAGTCCTTTTGCTTTTTTCATTTTTGTCGAGTCACGTCGACGATGGAGGTGCGCACTCACACGCATGACATTTGCGATTCACCATCGCGCCAGCGTCGAACATTGCAACGACTGCGTCGCTTTCAAAGGGTCACGTCGCAAAACGCCTTACTTAGATTGCTAGAGCCAGTTTTGTTTTTTTTTTACGTGCATTTCACATTACATACAGTTGATCGATTTCCCGATAGAAAGAAGCTTACTATTTTGTACTCATGATTCCATGTGAAGCGAACAGTAAACGCGAAATTTCTATCCTCTTTTTTCACGTCCCCTCGGGAATTGCAGGTTAAATTCATCCTCCAACTGGCACGATGGCCCTAGCTCCATAAAGCAAGATCCATGTACATTTTTCATTGCATGTGCATGTGCATTTGCATTTGTATTTGTAGACGATCACATTGTTCACGTTAGTCCGCATCACATCTCCCAGCAGTCACTTCTCTATTGCAACTTTCCGAGAACAATTCTCTAGCCGCTGCGATGCAGGGCAGAAAACGTGTTGCGCGAGGCAAACTTCAAACTTTCAATAGAATAAAGCCCATCCAGTAATGTCAGCATTTTCTTTTATGTTTGTAATTGTGATGACATATTTCTTCATTGACCAATGCATTCCTCTATTCTACTTATGTTTGACGCCATCGTGAAGCGGCTTAAAGTTATTTAAAAATGCAGTGGGCGGTACGGTGCAACGTTCAATTTTTCAGTACTAGAGAAGCACAAAACTTCACGTGGCTTTTTTTTTACTTTTTGTGTAGAGGGGTGATTGGCGGAGTACAAGAATTTCATACCGTGCACATGCATAGCGTTTTTGCGCACAATTTAGAAACTACTACGAAAAGACGAAGAAAGAAACCAGAAAAAGAAAAGCAGAGAAAGATTATGTACTAAAGATTAACTTTTTTATCCTTTTCTTCATCTTCGTACGGCGAGCAATACGAACCTGTGTTGCCATGTATAACCGGCTTAAAAAACCTTACCCCAACCAAGTCACTTCGTTCGCATAAAATTGAGTCTCCATTGAACTAGTTAGGTTAACCAGTTAAAAGATATTCGTTCATAAAAGGCTGTTAATAAAAAAAGAGTTGATGTGGAAGTTATTGGTCATGGTACGTGCGTCAACAACAAGTTACAAAAACAGAGTGCAATGAAAATACAAAGGTGAATAATTTTGAAGCGGTGAGAAAGGCGCAAATCAAGTTCAGTGCACTGAAATTTACCTACTACTAATGAAGAAAAAACACATTTCTTTCTAAAAGTAGGTCTATTCAGAGCGAAGATATAAATTTCGTGATAGAAGACCCTTTTTTTTCGCTGAGATGAGACCAACGACTATTCAGCATAGAGGAAATACGAGAATCCATTGAGGAAATACGATAATTCATCCATTTTTTTTTATTGCGCTTGTTGCTTTCCGACAAGGCGAATGTGGTCGATGCGAAGTTAGGCGGCCGGTACTTAAATAAACTGTGCCATAAATGGAGAAGAACTAAAGTTTGACGAACTTTTAATTTAATGGACCAACTAAACAAACTACTTGTCAATCTTCTCAGTGATCCTAATAAATAAATTTATTAGAAGCTGTATCAACCAATATAACGACTAGCAAATCAGAACGCACAGATAGAGATGCAGAAATAAGAGAGGCTGATCAGACCCATTCCACCCTTTTTCGAGATGCCACATTCGAAATACTTTACAGCTGGCGATGAACAATACTTGCATCAAGTTTTGTAGCACCGATGAAGACAGTAGACACAGCCCAGGACTTGCGTGCATTTCCTGCCGATTTCACCATACTAGGTGACAAACAGATGCCTAGGCAATGCATCAACCTCAAGAATGCACTTTTTTATGGTGCAATAGCCTTCCGAGAACATCTTCCTCGAGAAAAACACCTGAATCTGCCTGCATCCAACACTAAATTCAGCGTTGGCTCGAACGGGACAAAACCCCTAAAAACCATAAGAACTCGCATAACAAGAAGATAATGGTTCATGTTCACATGTTTGTAGGTACGCTTGAGCACCGCCATCAAATAAAAAATTAGGTGCTCAGTAGCTACTCGACTATTCATGAGAAAAAGTCATGCTAATCAGTGAACCTCAACCCGTCTGTCTACGTTCGCGGAACCACCACAACCGCTTACTTTTCTTTTTACAGTCTTCTGTCCTGAACAGAAGCAATTCCACGGTCTCCGCGGAACTGGGTGCCTACAATCTGAAAATATTTCGCTTTATTTTACTATGGATACCCGGAACATTTCCTTGTAACGTACCTTCACGAGTCCCCAAAGATCATACCTTTGTCTCCAACAAGCTCTTCGTTTTGGCTGCTTAAAACTAAAGGCCACTAAAGAGATCTGGCAGAAGAACTTCGGCGAAAACAGGCAAGTAGTTCCCATTTCGCGTGGGCTGTTGTGAACGTAGGTAAGCAATATTGCAGAGGCATTAATGTTGTGGCCCTCTTAGTATACTCTACAGCAGCTGAAGTCAACAAAATAGAATACAGCACGGAACCACATCTCACGCATACAGAAACAGTCTACATGCATGGATTGGTCAAAAACAGCAGCAAGTGGGTCTTTTTTTATTATTCTGCGTGCGCGAGAACTTCAGCGGAACTACCAAGAATAACTGAACACTCTATATGGAAATAACTGATGGTTCAAGAATAGCAATGCACCCGTAGACACTGGCGCTTTATAAAGACTCGGTGAGATGGAAGAGTTCGCTCACAGCGAACGGAGTATACAATCACCGTCTTGTTTAATAATGAGTTGAGCCTTCTACTTGAAGTACATGTTCCACCTCATCATCTCTTATTTTTAAACACTGAAAAATATTTTTCAAGGCGAAAGAAAGAGCTTCGTGACTCGTGTTTTTTTTTTTTTGCTGGTACTAAAAATATTAATGCGCAGAGCTCTTATATTGTTCGCACTGGGTACACAAGTTTGTACTGATGGATTGGATTACACAGAAGAAGATAATGTTCGTACCACGTCAGGCCTTTGATGAGTCCCTTGGCTTTCATACTGGGACCACAAAGGAAGACAAGTCTATGTCCAAAGGAGCTTCACCGCTAAAACATTGAACTTGCGTGGTTACTTGCGCTCGTATTAAAAAAGTGGGGCAAAGGTTTAACAGATTCGTCACATGTTCTTCGAAAGAGTGGAACTAACTACGCCAGGAATTCTTACCAACTAGCACGAAGCAGTACCCTCCAAGCCATTATATTTATTTTTTGAAACGTCATTTACGATATATTTTAGCGGGCTCACTGTGTTCTGTCAAGAGTGGGGCATATCACCTCGAAAGCAGTCTTTCATAAATGCACTTGCTGATCTCTGTAATGTAAGAGACCGCAGTTCTGAAAATAAAACAAATTTCAGCGCCGAGAATTCCCTTCTCACGCTGGCTTTTCTTAACAGGCACTCGGAAGTCCACTTTCGTTAACAGAAACATCTCTATTTGCCACTGGATTCGTTTTTTTTTTTTGCATATCTTCAACATAATTTTACTTAATGTCTGCCAGGTATGTGTGCTAATACTGTGCTTCGAGATACGCATGCTTCACTGTGCATCATTGCATGAACTCGGTTGTTCCGTATTGCCATGTTTTCCTGGAACTAAAAACCAATAAAAAATCAGTGTCACTCAGCAACGAAATAGTAAATAACATTTCATTTACGTTTTTGTTCTGGTCAAAAATAACCTATTGCCGTTTTACGCTTTTGGTTTTCTTTCCGTTCCTACACACTGACTACGAGTCATACAAGCTAGAAATGACAGTAAAAATCAGTGACATATCCAGTTAGGATACGTTTTTTTTTTCTCAATCCAATTTTCTTCAAGTGAATTACAGAACGATTTCTAATATTGCTGAGACACTACACCTGTCATTGTCTGTATACTTAATGTACTACGTTTTTACTAAGTAAATATATATTAAACTCGTCAAATAATTTAATTGAAAAATGTATCCACTACAGTTGGCAGAAAATGTAATCTCGTTGTTCACTTTTATTCTCTTGTATAAAATTGGCAGGCACGATTTTTGTGTGCCAATCATGGAGATTGAAAGATGACATTGATATTAAATGTTGAAGCACCTAATATTGCACTCAATCAGGTTTCCAGTAAACCGTACCCTTTAACGTTAAACTGACGGAGGCTTTCTATATATATATTGCTACTTGCTGCTGAGTTCATCTTTAGTAGCGATGCATCAAGCTACAAACATCACCATGACTCTCCTAACGTCACATAAAGGCAAAGTTGAAAATTTATCTTAATTTACTTTCACGTGAAATAAACTTGCTTACCGATTCAACGCCTTCTTAAAAGCTGATCAGGCGAATTATTTGTTAAGAAAGGCTGTGCTAGGTATGTACAGAACACACGTGCGCACGTGCATGTCCGATGTGAATGGATCAATTTGTATGTGCTCATTTTGTCTTTGGAAAATATATTCAATCAGGCAGGCATAGCGTTTCTGTTGAAACTCTATGCCGACCTTTTTTTATTATGTTCATGTGGTGTTTACGTGTATTGATAGGTATAATAACAATAAACTAGTTATTAAGGATGCAAACTTTGGCATGCTCGTAGTACAGGCCTGTACGTGTATTTTTTTTTTTTTTGCCAGATCTGTTGGGTTCTTACATTCGTTACGATAAAATAGGAAGAAGCAAACAACGATAGCACAAAAAATTATTATAATGAAAATGCATGGGACCGTAATGTAATAGAGATCCAGCTGAAGTCATTTTGGACGCAAGTATACATTCCGATTATTAAGGTGCGGCAAGATTGTGGAGGAAAAAAGATAGCGACGTCACCGCGGAAAAACCCTAAAAAGTTGTGCGCCGTGCATAAGTGTACTTTTGAGAAAAAGCGATCGTCATCGACGCAGTCGAGCACAGCACTGTCTTTCACGTACAGTGCTTAGCTGCGAGAGGACGCAGTGTCGTTACAATGTAATACCTTGTCGCTTCCTGCTTTATTTTATCGCTGCTGCTGTCAGATAAACTGTTTTATTGATATATTTTGTTTCACCTTGCGTTTACAAGCCGCAAGCCAAAAACTTACAAGGTATCTTGTGCATTCACCCAAGGAAACTCGAAAGCAAAAGCATTCTTATTTTGTGGCTCAGACGTTGTATTGTAGCTTCTTCGTCCTATTTTACAAGCTATCTGTACCTGGCACAGCCTCCGGGATCGGAGACGTTGGAAGCCTTCTGCACCTCACCTGGTTTTTCACGGCCTCCGTCGTAGGCCCACTTTTGACCAAGCGGTAATGCAATATGATGACGTCATCAAGGCTTCAGGTCATAAATGCTTCTGAAAAAGTACAATCGATCACTGCATACCAATCTGAACGACGTGCTATGAAAACCAAGCTCCGTCACCTGGATTCACGACCACTTTAGGAAAGGAGATCCTGGGACCTTGGCCGACGGTCTCGCATACGCGTAAATCCACGAAAGCTCCCTCGTGCTTCTTAAGGACCACCGGACTTCACGAGCACTTGTGAAAGAACAGCGAGACACCATTCTGTGTAGTGTCGAGCTGACTATTTATTCATCTCTTTCTTCCTCTTCTTTTGTTTTCTTTCCTTTCTATTATTCCCTCTTCACCCCACCCCAAGTGTAGGGTATCTTTCTTACTCTTCTTTTTTTCTTTCCTTTCTATTATTCTCTCTTCACCCCACCCCAAGTGTAGGGTAGCTAACCGAGCCAAGCTTCTTTAACCTCTCCGCCTTTTCTCTCAATTTCGGTCTACTTGTACGATCGATCACGGCACCGCCGACCATTCACGTTCTGCGTTGTCGCTGTCAATCTGCCCCCATTCTCGACAACTAAAACTTAACTTTACTTGGCAGCGGCCACTTGCCCACAAAAGCGCAAGCAGCAAAAAAACAGACATGAAAGGTGCGCGGCGGCCGACGCCGGAGCAAGGCCGGCGCGGTTTCGTCCGCTAATGCGTCTCGCTTGTAACTAAACCCCTCGCGACGGCCACGGGAATAAACAAACACCGAGACGCAACCGCATTGGAAGGCACGGGCGGCGCGTGGCAGCAGAAGAGCGGCTGCGGCCAAATGGACGAGGACGGCGTTTCCACTAATTGCTTTCATTAACCCTGTTTCAATCCGGCGCGCTGTTTCTGCAAGTGCGCGCCGCGGCGAAGAAGTAAAGCGAGCGACTGGTCCCCGTCGACCAGGCGCCGGTGATTAGTCGCCGCCTTCATACGACGCAACGGAAAAGTAACTACATTTACAAACAAAACAAACAGGGTAGAAATAAAGGAGAGAGCAACGTCAAGAGGGAGTTCAGATAGCATCAGCAACATCGCTCAGAGGCGAAAAAGTAAAACAAGCCGAACACGGCCACAAAACTAGAGCTAAGAAAACTTATACATGGCGCCTGTGCGCTGCAATGCGGCAAGGGGACCTCAAGGAAATGACATTGTGACACGCTGGCTCCGTCGCTGGTATACGTCGTCGTCGACCAGCACTGTCTCTCCTCTTATGCGCTTGTGATTTTATTGCTCGATCTTCCTTGACCTTGCTTATTAGTCGTCGTGTCTGTTTAGCGAGGGAGCGAGACCATGCAAGCATGGCGGCCGACAGTACGAGCGTTTTCAATTACGCGTCTGTCTCGGGCAAATATACGTATACGTGGCGGTACACGGCGAGCGAATGGAACGGAGGAACGTATTCGTCCGAACATCAGACGTGGACGGCGTGGCACACGAAAAGGTTTTAAGATAAGTACGTGATAGCACATAAGTGGTCAAAGACAGCGGAGTGTACACAAAACTCTGTCGAGTCATAAGGTTCGGCAGGCATAGAAGTATACAGGCAGCGCTTCAGATATCGGCTCATTCAAACGTTATTCGAGAAAAGACGAACTCGTATTGGCTCGGTTGCAGTGTCGCCCTTCGGAACAGCTTGCTAAAGGCAAAAAAAAAAGGTGTGCCCCAAACTCGCCATAATGCCATTGCCGGTGCTGACTGACACTCCCACGTTTATTAAAAATGCGGACGAAGGAATGACCGATGCCGTAGCTTAGTGATAGAGCATCAGACGCGTTATTCGAACGTCACAGGTTCGATTCCTGTCGGCGGCAAGTTATCTCTTCTGCTTTTCCTTCTCCCCATATACAATACAATATCACTAATAACGTTCCCTATACCTTTCCTGCAGATCACTATTGGTTAGTTCTCATAAATGAACGTAATGTACCTTAGATAGGAAACGTTTTTGCTTAATTGTTCATTTTTACATGGTTTTTATAAGTTCATATTGATGCGTGTTTCTTCCTAGAAAGCCGTCGGTGTCACACATGCGTGAGCGTGACAGGAGGTTTATACAGGGTGTCCCAGGTATCTTAAGCCTCTGTTTAAAAAAAATAAATATGCCAACACACTCTATAGTGACGTGACCAAATGCATGTTCCAGGCTTTAGAGTCACACAACTTTTTCCCCATTAAAATTAGTAATCAGTCATGCTTTGCTAACTACATTATGAAGCAACTGAACTGACCATAAAATACCAAACAGAAAGTTGTTGATTGCCTTGTAAAACAATTCATATTTCGCGGGACTCTGTAGGAAGCATAAGAACGCTAATAAATGGCAAATATAAAGCTGGAAACTGTCTAGTCCAACGTTTTACAAACTTATCCACAACTTCCTCAAGTGAACTTTTATCCCAGCTTTGTTTTTTTTAAGGTTAGCCAAATGAAAACCTAATTAGGCAATTAAGAAAAACACAAATAGTGCGACTCTTCAATGCAATTGTTGTCAACATTCATTTCTTCGCGTCGTGATAGAGTGTGCTAGCATGTTTTTAAACGCCGGCTTTTAAGCTGGGGCACCCAGAATATGTAAACAATCATATAATAAATTAAAAATCTGTTTGTATCCATCCTATAGTCACCGACTTTCCATCAACGCATTTGCTCAATAAATTTTCTGGACGGTTATATTTCACTGTAAAGTCACCCCATGGCCATTTCTTATGCAGAACATTCATACTTTCGGAATACAATCTGCTGCAGTAAATAGTAAGATAAATTTTAGAAGCAATAATTTTTAAGGGTATTGAAAGCAATAACCAACCAAATCAATTGAAATCCAGGGATCGCGGCGGGTACTTCATGTCAGCGTTAATTACGAGGTCGATTCGCAGACAGAATGTTCGCAAGCTATACATTGAAGCAGAAAACGCATGGCTATTCGACTTGCGACCCAAGTAAGGTCATTCCTACACACTTCTCATCCTCACTCAACAAACGTCGGGCACTTCCCCGTGTTTGGGAATGCCAAGGACGCCGGCGTCAGCGCTCATTTCGCCTCGACGCCGGCCATGGCTATTGCAACCGAGACAGTATACGACTTGCGCAAGCGTCCGGAGAAACGCTGTGCCAGATGTGATTTGCGTTCTACGACTAGCTCGCGCATAAAAGGTGCCGAGTTGGCTACGTGCAGCGCCTCTAGATTTCTCGCTCTGCCCTTTCTTTTTTTTTATTGTCTAGAATGACTGACACACGCAGGGATAATGACGTGTTACTCAAGTAGGCGGTTTATTTCAAAGCGCCGTGCCGAGCAACAAAGAAACTGCTTTGTTAGTGCCAGGGTTGGTGTATGAAGCGACGCGGTATACGATTTATTCTGCGGTAGGTCTTATCGTCTACCTTGTTCGGCCGTTCGTTATCTGAGGACGCTGATAGAGTGGGTGTACCACCGCTCTTGGTGCTGTGGAAGCACGATAAGTGTGACGAGGAATTAGCGTGAAAGTAATCGCTACAAATTACCAGCTCAACATTACAGATCGCGAACAGTCATGTAGAACGGATGTCTTGTACTGTGAGAGTTCCATGTCATTCATATTCGCCTGTTATCGCGATGCTTTATTTATATGCTGTAAATGGGCGTCTATGTCACAGATTAAAAAATGGCAGCATATCCACGAAGTGAATGATGGAGAGTGGGGCGAAGATTTCGTCCGTCCATTCGTTCTTGCTTCCGTCCGTCCATGCGTCCGTCAGTGTGACCGTCCATGCGTCCACCAGCCCGTCCGTGCGTGCATCTGTTCGTGCGTCCGTCCCTGCGTTCGTCCATGCAGCCGCCCCTGCGTCCGATCACGCGTCCATCCATGCATCTGTCTATGTGTCCGTTCGTCCATCTATTCAACACTCCAAGTACCACCATCTCGCATCTTTTCATCATATATTCCCCATATAGAAGCACCGCCATCCAGCGGACATTCCAAGGACTAAACGAGAGGTGGCACACGCGCACTTTCTTACGGCTTGCGCTTCGGGTCCACTTCCCACCTTTAACCACCTCGAATTCATGTATATACTAGTTCACTGTATTCCTGGCACTGCGGCCGAGCGCTCGCTAACCTTTCGAAAACCAAGGAGGTTACGCCCAGCGAGTATGACGTAGCAAACTTTTTCAGTCAGATAGTGCTGACTGTACATGCCAATGGCTGCTAATGGGAAATGAGAGGCGGAGGAATTCGACTTTACTTTCTTACGGCTTGCGCTTCGTATCTACTTCCCATTTTAACCACCTCGAGTTCATTCATGGTATATACAGTTCATGTATTCATGGCACTGCTGCTCTTTTTTATGTTCACCACCTTGCCAGAAGAGTCTCTCACCGGCTCCACCTTGGAGGTCAATGTTATACTTGTTACACTACTACGGGGGACAGAAGGGGTGCCGTTTAAGGAGTTTCGCCCCGTTAAAAGAAAGAGTGTTTAGCGCTTTTATATAACCTCGCGCTCATTTAGAAATGTCGTGTGAAGGTGTACGAGAGGCAAAGTTTACGCTGGAGCATATCTATTCTTAAATGGGCTCTTTTCTCTACATATTTGCGCCACCCGTAATATAGCAATTGTAGTGGCGATGACTCTGCAAGAGATCTGCTTGCTGAGCCGACCAAACTCGACACTTCACATGAACAGTCTTCAAGATCTTTCCTCGCAATGTCACCGACGCCGTCATGTCTGGCGCGAAAGCCGGTGGTGGTAGTGGTTAGAAGGTGGCCTCCGCGATCGACTGCCGGCGGCGCGCCGCCGGCAGCCGATCGTGGAGGCCACGGTTAGAATAAGTATTATCTCTGCAGCCCGTTAGGGAGCACGGCAGAGCGCCTGGCGCGAAGGCTGAGCTCGCATAGCGCACAATAACTTGCACTCACCCGTGAGGCTTCTACAGTTTCCCTTTTCAACTACCTCCCGTCACGCCGTGAAAGCAGGATACAAGGAGAAGGGTGCAGGCGGTCGTCATAAGTCTTCACTACGTCTAGATTGAACGTCGCCGATTCTGCGACGAACACGGGCTGGTTACAGGCGCATTTTGGTCACTTATGATCGCCCATTCGCACTGTGAACTTCACGGTGTTGAATGGATACGTTGCGCAATGCAAGAACAAACATATAAATTTTTGCTTGTTCGAGATGAACACAAAAAGCGTTCATAGCATAGTGTACCTGGTATCAAACACTGCGTGTTATAGTGACCTGACCTGAGCACTGGTCAGATCACTGCAGCACTGATCAGGTCACTGTAACATTACGTGGTACAGTGACCTGACGTAGGGGACTTAGTTATTCTATAGTGTAAATGTGCTTTGGTTGACCACCTCATGAATATCCGTAGGCGATGAAATAACAAAACAATGTGTGCCGGTAGGAGGGCAATATGGTTCAACGATGACGATTTAGCCCAGTTTTCACCTATACACCTTTCCGGGAGGGAGGAATGCTAGATTACCACTACATTTCTCAAATCAAAGTATGAAGCCCAAAGACAAAAGGAACGGTACTTCAAAAAAGTAATACTGCCACAGACAAGCTGGCACTTCCTTACAATGATCTATATAAGGAAAGTTCAGCAGTTCCCATGCTTTATTCGTAAATTTGATCACAATAAATGAAGTAACAGGAAAAAAAAGTTGCCTTCACCGCCAAAGGATTCTGGCAGTGATTCTTGTTCGTACGCAGAAGAAAAAAGGAACATATGCACGCTGGAACATCATGCGCTTTGTTTTGTGCCGCGGTCTCCACTGCCACCGGAGTCCACAGTGAATGCGCCCTCTCGCAGTAGCTGTGCGCACAAGGTAATACTCATTAGTTTTGCTGGAAGCGCGGCAATCGGGACGACCGGGGAGAAACACGCCACGCGTCATGCCATCTCGGAGGCCACGCTATCGATGCTCCAATCAGTCAAATACCGTGAATTTCGGTATAGGCATCATGTGTAGAAATAAGAGGGAACAATTTCCAGCTGACTTTCGAAATCAGCTCAATTCAAAATTTTAGGTCATGTGATGCGCTATGATGTTGGACTCGCGTGTTCCCAGGAGCCTCGACTACTGATCGGTAGCGTTTTCTGATCATGCTGAAAAGGTGTTGCGAGGCCCCTTTAAAAGAAAAAACAGCTTAAGCACTTTACCTAGGATGTCTATTCGCCAGCCTTTTAACGTCAACATTGACACGCTTATGTTCCTATGCTATCAATGTAACCACTAAAAAAGTCTGGATACTTCCACGTTACTTCACGCATATTACAATTGATTCTTCAATCTGATCCTTCAAAAATATACGTACGACTTCAATGTCCACTTTCGTAACAAAAGCAAAAAAAACCTATAGTCAATGAAGCCCAAAAACGATTGGGGAAGGTAATATATTTTTACTGGATAAAAGCAGTGATGTATATGTTACAGTTGATAATGTTATTATGACTAATTTACAGTCCTTCACACTAAAAAGGAATTAACTGGGAAGTGCGTAAAGCTCATTATGTCCTTATTTCTAATTAGATCCTCTTGGTCTTAGACACTCAGGAAACTACTGTAGGAAACAAAAATAAAAATAGTTCCACTATATGCCAGAACTAAAGAAAGACACGAATGTACGTGGCTTCTAGAAAAAAAAAACGTCCGCAATTCCCTTAGTCAAGCTCCAGAGATGCTCGTATATCTTGACTGTTGCGACTCCGAAGCTGCTGACAAAAATTTTGCCAGAAATGTAAATACAGATCCGTTAGACGACAGAGGGGAGCGTACTGGGCCGATAAGCCTGCAAAAACACAGGAATCATGAACATTTCTTTTTGTTTCATGGATAAAAGCATTCTCACGAAACCAGGGCGATCCGCTTAAAGCGAGGCATCAATAAATCGTCTCCCCTGTCTCATTCAGGTATTGGTAATGCGTACCACACTGGCGTCTGTACGGAGGGCGTTAGCTGGAAGGAGCTCGCTTTTCAGCACTGACGCGCTCGCACACACAAAGATAGACTTTGAGCTACAGAAGATGGAATATAGCACCGGAAATATACGACGACACGGAAGCACACTAAAGCACTGAGGAAGAGAAAAGGGTCACTCAGAACGTCATCGGTGGGAGGAAGGCTGGAAGTAGCGAGCTCGAGTCGTGATTGCGAAAACAGGGGAAAGCGGGGAGGCTTTGTTTTTTTGCAGAAAGCATCGAGGTCAATCGATGCCCAATCATTTGCGACGAACGAACGCTGCTTTGGGAACGGCGGCCTTCATCAACGACTTGCGTTCTCGCTGACTGAACTCGATCGCTTTACTCTTTTAGGGCACACGTCGAAATGTGCGCTACGCTATTTAAGAAGGTTTATTAGCCTGCACGGGGCCCCGTTAAAGAACGATAGCGCTTAAGCACTTAGTTGCAACATACTCAATCAGAAGCGCGCGTGAGATTTTTAACTTACATTACACCTATACGTCGTTCCCTTAAGTAGTCTCCAAGGTAAATTGTTTTATTTACTTTCAATTTTCAAACAGTAATTATACGCTGGACAAAAGACGCTCTAGACAATGTGAAAACAACGGGTAAACACGATCGATTTTGCACTCATGTAGACCTGCACAAAGGTAATAAGCTTGAGCTTTCTCATGTATTTAGTGCGAATAAAGCAACATACAAACACGCTGATGTTTAGAATCCATAAATGATTGCACATTCAGTAACACAGCTTCAGCAAACATCGAATAGGTTAATCGCACTTTCACAATTTTATTGCATAACATATAATGTCATGTTTCGAACGTGTTTTTGCGTACAACTTCATTCCATTAACTAGCCGTATTCAACTGAGATACCGATTATGTTAGCTAGCCTGGCAACATAGTAATTTCTTTTGAAATGCCACCGTACTGAATCAAAATCGTAAATACGACGCCAAATAAAACGGGAGTATCTATTTTTTTTTTATAATGCCTCCTTCCATACACACGTCTGAGTATATATTGAGACTCTCCTATTACAAACATCGCTTAGGGCTCTCCATTTTCGAGTCGCTTTCTTGTTTCTTACAACTCCGAAATTCCAGCAAGTTTCAACCGCTTCATTGTCATATTTCTTTGTGGGGTGCGAGGTCGTGCGAAGCATTTTACGAAAACATTAGGAACGACCTCCAAGCTCTCGTTCATCGTCTATCATACGACTGAGCAGAGCGGAGCATTACGCAAATCGCCACACCGTTGTTTTAGTCTGTGCCATCAACAAAACTTAAAACCAATATACCCCCAAACGACGTAACACACGAGTAAGTGTCAGTCATGGCTATCCAGATCACGACACGTTGGTTTCAAAACGCTCATTTCTAGTCCAATTGCCTTCAGCGCTGACACCTGCGGCCGAGCACATCACTGCCGTAGGGATTTGTGACTCCTTTATAACAGAGCGGAACTGTGAAGACTAGAACAAATGTCATACTCAGTTGCTAGAGTCGTCACATTCGACTTTATAATACAAGTTTTTGGTACAAATCTTCTCTTCATATCATTTTTATTTTCCGCTGAAAGCAACGTCTACAACCAGCAATATGGTAAAGTTGACCATAATGTCTTGTTTTTTAAGGTCGCTCCGAAATTATGAGCAAGCAAACGCTACTACTTTAGCTCTGGCTCACAGACCATCACTCCAGACGAGCCTATTTCCTATTGACCTAAAGAATATACACCTATTCTCATTTAATATAGAAGTATCTTAGCACTACCTTAGGTTTTAGTGTGCCACCCTGCCGCAATAGTCTAGTGGCTAAGGTACTCGGCTGCTGACCTACAGGTTGGGGATCGAATCTCGGCTGCGGCGGCAGCATTTCCGATGGAGGCAGAAACGTTGTAGGCCCGTGTGCTCAGATTTGGGTGCACGCCAAAGAACCCCAGGTGGTCGAAATTTCCGGAGCCCTCCACTACGGTGTTTCTCATAATCATATAGTGGTTTTGGGACGTTAAACCTCACATATCATCATATCATACGTTTTAGTGCCGTCTGCTCCACTAGCCATAACGATAAGACTTTCTGAGCACTATACCGGGAGCCTTAACAGTATGTCTACTTTATTTGAATAATGAACTTTTTGTCCATGGTCGGTTGGTAACTATTTGAGTTTCAAGAATTGATGTTCCATTTTCTTGTGATTTTTGTCTAATAGATTTACAGATCTGATCTATTGTGTAAAAAATAAAGTCATGACAATGCCAGCCGTCATTGAACGCCTTGCGATACAGTATTCGAGAACTCACTGTAGCTTAGACAACAATTTTGTTTATTTAAATGAAGTCCTTTTTGTACCTCACATACGTGACAAGTCACAATTCTTGCAATTGCGGCAGCTTAGCACTTCTATCCGCGACAACCCCTCAAGTCGTCAAAAGACGCAGGCAGCATAATGTCCTAACGCATGGGCGTCTGCACCAGACAGCAGCAGGCACCTCGCTAAAGATTTTTCTCGCGCACTAAATCGTCCTATAGCCCGTCGTCTCGGACCACCATCACGCAAAGTAGGCTGAGCCACGTCCGGGGAGAACCGCCTACGCTTGTCGCTGTTTTGCCTTGCGGTGACATTTGTACGGTACTCGCTTCGTGCTCTGCATTCACCAGCCAGGACACAAACCACGCTGCATGCATACGTATGCGCAATAGTGGAGTATCTTTTGCGGCTTTTTATTAGCGTATGGCACCAAGTGCATTTCGCTAAGCCAATCGGCACGATCAGTGAGACCTCATGGAACACTGCGCATCATGTGTTAACCGTAGCGCCCGAGCGTGAGCAAGGGCCCTGCGATAAAGTTTCTCAGCTTCGCTCTTCCATACTGTTACTGGCGCACATAAAATGTCCAGCTATTTACGCGGGGCTAGGTGCTTCCATTGCGACGTTACCTCCAGCTCGTTAGGCCAGCTTACCTACGAGGTTTTATATATACTCTGTCCTCGTATGCACTGCACAAGCTGCTAAATTTTCTGCGAGCACAACGGCGTTTCTCAGTGCGCCCGCATCAAGATTCAGGCTGACGCGCGTGCGCTGAAGTAAGTGCTCAGTACTTTGGTACCCCTGTTAGGATGGGCATTACTGGGTATCCTTAAGGTATGTCACTATATGTAATATTTATTTGCGAGAATTGGTTCAATTTAAAAGCCGGAATAAAACTGTGGCTACTTTATCCTACAAAGAGACGGAACGCCAACCATTCCTACAATAGCCGTGCTATTGTTAGCAACAAAATCTCAACGTGCTTGCAAACGTAGATTAGTGAAGTGCCTCCACTACGAGTGTCCCTACGTCACGCACGGAAGAAATTTCTAATAAAACGTGAATAAGGTTTACAAGCGAACCCACGACGAACAACAACGAGTGAGACAAACTACATCTATTGCGAATGTTCAGCGGTTGCACGCTTTCAATCGCGGCTCAAGGCACGCCTGCGATGCAAGCTAACAAGGTTGCCGAGCACGCTTCCCTAGTTGGTGCAGTTCCTTTCCATGCCCGCTGTATCCTTTACACGCTCGAGATTTGATTAGGTTGTGGCCAACTGCCGCCATGCTAGGTCAGATCCTGCGTTCGCGGAGGTTGTCGATCAGTGGGAATGCGGCGAGGACCGAGCACGTCCCCTCACACGTAACACCGGCTGCTGTTGTACCCGACGGAGCCCGCCTCTTCCTCTCGTGTTCGACGTGCGCTGGAAACGTCTGCATCTTCTTCGCAGCGTCTACTCGTAGCCCACAGCCGGTGGAAGACAGGATGTGCGCATGCGCGCGTGGCTTTTCCAACGAGCGAGGACTACAGTCCGGTCATGTCCGGCACAGGAGGCGCCGTGATTTCTGGGGTTGTGCAGCTCCCTGCCGTTGTGTTTGTTCACAGCCGGCGTTCCGCGCCAAAGGAAGACCCCTAGCGGCTGGAAGTAAAAGGGGCGCCTCAGCGCGCAGCTAGCCAATCGCGTAAATCAAGCATCAGTGCCTGGCCGTGGCTCTTGTGTTCCGCTCGCTCAGCGTAAGCAACGCCTTTTATGTATCTGCAGGCCTTGCCGTTGACTCTGATCTTGATACAATGGGGAAAAAAAAAGTTCGTAGCCGCTGCTTTCGCATTCGCAGCACGCAACGGATGGTGCAAGGGGCCTGTCTGCTGCGCTGTGATTGCAAGACACGGTGACGTGAACTTTTTTTTTTTCACAGATATGAAAAATTAGGTTAAAGAAACGGCACGTTCACCACACTTTTTTCTCTTCATCCTTAAACAAAATAAATACAAGAGCAGCACCCTTAGTAATGGTTTAAAAATATTGTTTTCGTACTGAAAAGATAGTGGTGTCTTGAAAAACATTATTACGAAATTGCGCATGACAGAAAACCTGCAAATCGTTGATGGATGGTGGCCAAATATGCTGACTGCATATCTGAAGTAAACTGGCGTTGTGGGTGAGCTGGTATAGATTCGTTTAGAGACTTAGTGCGTCGAAAACACGACACAAAGAAGAAGCGCCTGTGCTGCTTTTTATTCGCTGTGTCCTATTTTCAACGCGCCAAGTCTCACCTGTCCCTGCATATCTGTTAGGAGAGGTCGTGTGAACACGCTGCTCAATTTTTAAAGACGATGGTCTTTCTTGAGATACTTCAACGCAAACTTTTTCCTCTGTCTGACTTTCTGGTGCACTGTTAGTCACATAATTCAGCCACCCAGCGTTAGTTTAGGTACCTTCTGAACGCCTAGTCACAATGACCTACTTACTGCGTCCATACTTGTGAATATCTTCAATTAAAAAGCAGGTATTACGCATATTTTGGGTAAAAATCAATACGTAAGTATTATCAGAGTCCTTTAAGGATTTTGTAGTGACGAAACTTCATTCGTAGTTTCATGCAGGTACAGAAGTCACCGCTATAAGGTCGCCGCAATCAACGAAAGTGCATCGAAGCGCGCGCTGCTCTCGGCTTAATGTCGTGGTGGTTCGAGTCAGTGAATTATCTTGCACCAAACCACAGTAATTCAATTAACACTTATACTTCACCTAATATACAATACGTATGTTGCACACTCATGTGAAAAAAACTTATTTTCACTTGTTTGCTAAATACGTCAAGGCTGCGATGGATCCAGAGGTGAAAGGGCGCAGCAATATTCGCTGCATATGTTATTCCAGCGCGGTTTCCTGTACCTCATGCGGTAGAGCCCGATAGTACTTATATTCAAGCAACAAATGATACGGACAAGCCTTGTAAACCCACCAACTCACTAAATAAAGTATCAGCTCACAGCGAGAGTTGAGCTAGTGCCGACTGCACTATTTACAATCAGACCCCCAACTGTGCGGCACATGACTGCATTACAAAAAATAAAAGCTGCACATCTTTTTTTTGGTTACAGCTTATGAAAGTTCAGCTCACTCCACTACCACACAACACACATAAATTTGGCAAAAACTTCGGGAATGACGAATATTTCACCAGGTAATGACCATGTGCAGTGTCAACACACGCCGATCTCATGGATCTACAGTCCAAGACTTAATTCCGAGCTTGTAACCACGTTCTGCTTATTTTCGACGTGTAGCTTCGAAAACTACATGTTACGTGGGCAATATTGCAAGAGTGGAAGTCTGTCACACTTTACATTGCGCAGCGCAGCAAGGTCACTCAGGTACGGTGGCACCTTCACAAATCACAACGAGCGTTATTTTAACTGCTTAGACGAACTACGTTTGCATGGTGATGCAACGAAATTATTGATACTGACTGCTCACAGGGCAGACTTGATTGAGTGAGCCGATGCAACGTTTCTTCAATCAAGAGAAAATAAGCACATGTGTTCGCAAGCGTATATCTTTTCCGTTTTCGATTTATTTAAAACGTGAAAAACGCAACATGGCCACAATATGTTTGTACTTCCACCCTGTAACGGCCCACTTCTGGGCTAACAGTATAAATAAATGAAATGAAATGAAATGAAATATTCAAAAACGTGCCAGGCCGGGGAAGCGCTATATCCCACTAACTCGATGCTTTTTTTATGATTGCTTATTTCAATGCTTATGTTTAAGAACTTGACAGTGTTGATCCACCGATTTTGAGCAAAGAAAGAAAGACTGATACGAATTAAATGAAAAGAGAGAAACAATACTGAAAATAACCTAAGAAATCGGATTGCTATAAACGACACTTTTTCTATCGTAGAAAAGCTCTGTGTAAGGCCAGTAAATGAAGGACAGCAAGCTATTGAAAAAAAAAACAGAGAGAACTGATGTGAATTAGAAAAAATGGCCAACTTTTGCTGACATTGAGTCAATGGAAATAGCAAATAAGCTTCTCTTAACAACCACAAACAAGGAAAGAATAACGCCTGATAAACTGGCAAGAACCTAAAAAAAATTTGCAAGCTGCGGAAGAAACAGCTCCAGTCGCCAACTTGCCTTCTCGCGTTACGAAGGCACATTTTTTTCCATTCACTACAAAGTCAGTACGAATAGTGTTGGTGGCACCGAAAGCGAGGTGCGGACAAGACAACCTTTGTGAAAGCCGGGAAGCGCTCGTAGCCGAGAAGACGAAAGCCTCGAAAACTTCAGAAGGCGTGCCCCTCGACGCCTAACATGTTATGACAGCCCGTGTGCCTTATAATACATCTGGTCCGGGAATGGATTCGGGAAAGACGTGACCATTCTTTAATCAAACGTATTAGAATATGAACACTCAGGCGCGTTCTCCCAACCAACTGGCGGATGACGCTGACTTGAGGATTCCATTAATAATGACTTCCCGACGTACTTAGACTTTTCTTATCAAGTCTTATTAAGGCTAGAGTCGGTAGAGTTTGGTAGAGCCAACACTACCGTGATATCCAGATAATCCTTCATGGATTAGAGACATTCGTCAACTGCTGCTATGCCTTATTAGGCGCTAATGCCACAACCTTTTTGCCTTCACCTTCCACAACTTCGCAAGCAGTCATAATTCATGAAGTTTTAGAAAAATCACCTTTTAGGTAATGCATAGCGACGCATCCTTTATTAGAGAACAAAACTAGGAGCAGTTCTCGAAGCTGCTAAGGTAATAAACTGTGCAGATGGAAAGAAAATTAGTGTATCAACCTATCGATAATTGTATTTGCGGATGACGTAAACAGAAGTAGTACAAGAAAAATTCACAAGATACAAGCGTACTTGCCATGGACAGAAAGTATGATGATTACAATAAACTAAACTGTGAGATCCTACGCAAATGCCGCGGTTGATTATGAAGCACTCCGTTCTTTTTTATTATTGTTGTTGGAGTAAAAAAATAAAAGTGAAATTGTTGTTGTCACTACTACTTGGTGACGGCTACTTCTTTCCACTTGATTGTTACAAAAAAGCAAGTAAAACACAAAATAACACATACATATAGTTTGGGTGTAGTATACAGGCATACCTTTGACCCCTTCAAGTTCGTTCATGGACGTTTAAATCAGAGTACTTTAGCAGTTTTGCATTTAACTCTACTGATAAGCAGCCGCACTGTTCAGGATCGAATAAAAAGCCTTGCGACAGCGCCAGTTTCAGTTTTATTGCGTGGTTCCCACGCAAGAAAAGCAAAATTTTGACGGTGTTTAGTTGAACGACCGCGACAGATGTATGTCGATGAAAAAAAAACATTTTCGATAAAGTTGCCAAGAATTTTCAGGTATCTGCTTTCAGGTACGCCAGCACATTGTCAAACGTACTGAATATAATATTAATCTGCAGCGTAATCTGTTAAAGGGCCCCTAAACTACACCGAGGTCAAAGGTGACAGAGAAGTTGATTTTTCACCTTAACTACTCTTCTTACAAGCACTGTCTCTTCGTCGTCCCTCATTTCGTCATAAAACACGTGGAATACTAGCACTCAGGCTCGGGCCGGCCAACTTTTCACGCTTTTTCAGCTACACCATAATATCTCCTCTTGTGCAGGCGCAGATGTATAAAACGAACTGCCCACGAGGCTTTGCCTAGGCGAGGCAGACCTGGCATGCGACTGCATGGGAAAGGATGCCAGTGGACAATGCACGACAGGTATCTCTTTCATATCGACCAATTGAAAGCTTGCTGAATCCTGACGTCAGAGGAACAAACAGACGGCGTCGCTTATTTTGCCGTGAAGACGGGAAACGACGGGAGAGAACACGCTCATTCTTCGTATATACAGTGATTGTGTGTGGTCCCTTTAAGCTTACATTGCTCTGCCAGCTGGGCTAAACAATGATATTCCAATCACCTACATGGTCTGACTTACATGGTGTCTTCTTAAAAATATCAACGTAGGCAAGTTAAGGTAATGTACACCCTGCCCTAACCAAATGTGTGTGTTTCTTCATTTCTTAGTACAAACACAGCCATGTTTTCTTTCACCTGGCCCAACATAGACAAAGAATTTTTATCTGAAACATAGGTACTCGGAAAATAAAAGGCGCACCTTCGGTCTAATGGCGAATCACCGATGGAAATAACAAAGCGTTAGAATCTGCAGAAACGTACGTAGCCTTACCATCATCCGTATGGAGCCCAATAAACGCACGCCTACGAACCGAACTAGTCCACATGACTTTACAAGGTCCCGAATAAGTATGAAGAGCAAATTTAATTGAACGAATAGGTCACTCTTGATTAAAAACGACGTCTAGCAGTCACAACGCTGCCACGATAAAGTGTACAAACAGCTGGGGAGAGGGGAGAAGGGGGGGGGGTTGGACAGTGGGCATTACTATGCAGGAGCTCGTTGCATCGACGCGCTTTGAAGACTCAAGACTTCGCGAGTGGGAACATAACGCCAATTAAGGAACCGACCATCGTCTTTCACGTCCTAACGCTAAGCTTTCGCCATCTCATAGCTCGCTTAGCTTTTGCATACAGCCCGTAGCTGTCATGCGCATTTCGCCACTCGCGCAGTCTTCCGCAGCTGGGGCAAAGCTAGAGGAGGAAGCGAGCGCTATCGTCTGTCTGGATGACGGCGAAAATTTACTACGTATTCATTTACGCCGATGCACAGGTGAGCTGAGATACTCAAATATCGTTACTTTTCTTTATCACCGAGCAAGCACGAGACGTCCATTGACGGTATTATTTCAGCAGTTTTAGTAGTCGTGCGTGCAACTACAGGCCTTACAAAACAAGGGTACGTCATTTATTAGTTTTAATACTGCGCAGAAACTGGAACTAATTTCTTCATTTGTTTTTTTCAGCGACCATAGTAAAATTTTGACTTCTTTTATTGGAACGTTCAGTTCATAAAAGAAAAATAAATAGTATGAGAGGCATGCTCACTCGAGTGGACAGTAAAAAAAGTACACAAATAACACTCAACAAAATTTAACGACTTAATAATAGAAGCTACCGCGAGCCCGAATCGTTCCGGCTTAAAAAAATAATAAGCCGTTTAACTTGGATAATCTGCGCTGGCTGCATTTTCCTTCATGGTTATTTGAAAAACAGTGCGGTAGAAAAAAAAGTTTTTTTTAATGACGACAGTCGGCATTTTTGCTCGAAATATTTCAATTTATTCTTTGAGCTTTCAAGTTCCAAAAACTTACTCTTTAAACGCGATTTTTCACTCCGTAGATAGGGTCGCTTCTCCTGTATAACGCTGTTTATGAGGCAAAGCCAGCTTCTGAAGCTGAAGGAGAGCAAATGTTAAAACTCCTACAAATAAAATTCTGCTTTCATTGAGGAGATCCTACAAAGCATCAACATAAAGCAAGTGTCCAAGACACTTTTACTTCATTGAGATGGAATTTCAGAAGTATACCTTGACTTCACACAAAGGTTTCAGATGTTGTACTTCTCCAAATACTCATATGCGCCAGTAGATGGCACGTATGCTGAACTTGGTTAAAAAACAAACGCCTGTGTTGTCGGATAAACAATCCAAATATGCGAGTTGGTAATTTATGTTTGTCGCTTACGTATCAGGTTTTCGCTCTCCGCGCGACCCGCGCCGCCGTTTTTTTTTTTTACTTGTTATGGCAGCTTCGAAAAAATGGCACTTTGGAACCCATGCACTTCAAAAATGGAACCAAAAATGGCAAAAATGGAACCTATGCACTTCAAAACTACGGTGAACTCTCCGAAGCGACGCGTCAGACTACGAAACCGCGCGGAGCTACACTTCGTGTTTTCTTTACGGACTACTTGCCTAGCCTTCACAGCGTTGCACCTGATGTATGAAACGGAGTATAGTTCAACAAACAAAAGTAAGTTACGTATACTCAAAAGGCTGGATGATTTCGAAGGCAGCTCAAGCCTCGGGTAACTACAAACACCGTCAATTGTAATTTATAAGAGACAACTTGGTTTACAACAACGGATCAATCAAATACACTAATCGTGTCCTCAGAAAAGCAGCATTTTTCTGGACGCACATTCACTGAAGCGTGTGCCTTACGGAGATCCGCATGTTTGATCGGGTTTGATACGACAGTGGAGCTTCTGCGGAAGGCGTAGAAACCGCGCTAAAGAGGGCGATTAACGCAAAGTCTGCTAGTGAAACATGATAAAACAATTTACTAACAGAAAATCAAATGCCACAGAGTACGAGAACGCGTCATTCAAAGCGTATCTTACCAGCTAACAAAGTCAGGAGCACGTCATGTTTATCGAATAAAACTTTAAATACAGAAACATACGCGAACAGCCGCGCTAACAAACAAATCGCGCCAGTGCACCGCGGACGATGACTCATATCCAAACACTCACATACAAATGCGCACACTTCAGCACACTCGCGCGCACAGACACACACTCCAAAAGCGCAACGAAGTCGGCACCTTCTAACGACTTCCGCCTACGGGTCGCCTATTACGCGAATGTGAACTGGTACCGGTTCACGAGCATTCTCTGCGTCCCCAACATCGGCTATCGAGCGTTTAAAATTCCGCTGCGAAAGACGGAACCTCCCTCTCCCACACACACTTACAAAAGTTGATTACGACCTCCCACACGGCTGCACAATGAAGAACCGCTCAGCTCCAGTCAATTTCAAAAGGCCTCTTTCTCGCCGACAAACGTTTATTACTCCTTTTCTCTATTCCTGCCTCTCAAAAACTTTCTACGAGAATGGAAGGGAAAGGTCGGCAAACTGCGAAGCGTTCACGCGGCCGCACCGGGTGTTAATGCCTGAGAAAAAAATACAGAGAACAGCTAAAGAGTTCACGACCTGTGTACCAGTTCCATTCCTGAATGTGAGGAACTAAGGCTTTTCGAAAAAGACAAAAAAAAAGAACTTTAAAACGAGAAAACAAGGTTCCACGTAAAAGTCGTCATTGATGGGCGTTCGTGGCCCTGAAAGCACTCTCGACTCGGAACGCTTATTCCGCGAGTGAGTCGGGCAGCAGGCGCCGGCTGCGATCCGAGCGCAAATTCTTGACGGTTACCTCCCCCTTCCTCTCGCTCAAAAAAAAAAAGCTATCCCAAGTGCCTCGGAAGCGGTTTCTATTTCTACTCAACTGCGTGAATCGCCAGTGAAGAGCTCCTTTGTCTGCGAGTGCGTAGATTAGAAACAATTTACCGAAGCTCTCCTTCTCTTTGAAAGCCATTCCCTTCTCACCCTAAAGACGTGACAACTTGATTTGAGAAGGAAAGGAAAACGGAAGGGGAAATTGCCGGCACACGCAGCGATTGCCATCCGATTTGGTTACGCGAGCCGTACCCGCCGAGGGCGCTGCATAGATTTGGGCCGCTTTTCGCCAAGCGAACGGCATTCGCACTGCATAATGCAATGTTCAAAGCCGGAAGGGCAGAGTCTCATCTTCACGCGCCAAGCGCGTTTCAAATGAGCCGGTGAGTGACATGAAGTTCTACTCAGACACAATCTGTGGTCCGATATATATACTTTTTCTTCTCCCTGGGCTGGACGATACGAAGAGCTGCTTTTTATAGATGTCATTAAATCAACACGGCGCCACTTCTATCTCCTTGTTTATTGTCCTCCATTGCTAATATTCAAAAAGCCGATCCCAGTGTTCGTTTCGCAGGAAGCGCAATGGATTGTAAAATGGGATGGAATAATGGAACACATTGAAAGTAAGCGCTTTCTTCCCTGATATGCGAGCCGTCCTGTTTTATGGATAGTGCCGCCGTAATTTGAACCCCTGTGCGCTTTCGGAGTTACTGTATTCGATTGTTTTTAGAGCTGCGCCACACACTGTTTCCTTAACTTTTGTGTACGTTAGCAAATCGTATCATGCAATTTCTCTATGTGTAGTGTAAGCATGAATGGAATGTGAAGCTTGTGAAAAGAAACAATGAAGTATGACATTATGCCTGGCATGCTTCAAGTGCAAAATAGATCGATGTCGTTTGGACATTAGATTAGGACATGGGCTTATTTACTGAGGAAACGGGGGGTGGGAGGGGGTGCTGTTACTTAGGTGGGTTTTTATCTAAGCTGACACACGTGGAGCGACTGCAGAGAAACGACTGCTTTCAACTTTACAACGCGTGACAAGCGTGTGAGGAAAGTGTGAGGATACAAGCGCCAGTTTTGAAGATTATGCTTCATGCTTAACACCGCCATTGCAAACACTGCCAGCAGCACATGTACAAAGTAGTGGCTAAATATTGTATACGAAAGAAAAGGAAACAAGCAACGAATGTTTCCGACGAATTCGTCACAAAAAATCTAGAAATTGACGTGATTACAGTCTTTAGGGGCTTGTGAATGTTCACGACTGCAATACATAGCTCCGCCATGATAACATGAAAATGCCGACGCATATCTGACCGCATATTTTGGATGCTCGCCAAACGATAGTATTACAATTCATAGTAGCACGATAGTGCGATAGTACTACCATGTAGTACGATAGTGTATCACGACAGTACTGCGCTTAGTACTGCCAGTGTAATACTATCGTAGTAAGTGTAGTACCATAGCACTACACTTCGCCTTCACTCCCACGAAGTATGCCGAAAGGCGCATGTCGTTAAGGGAACAATGCCAGAACCACGATATAGAATTTAGCCAGCATTCATGTTGCGTTCAGCATGTGACCAGCGAGCACTTGATATACATAGTACGGGTTGAATTTCCCCGGTACGAAGATCCGATACGGCAGCCGGAGGAAAAGGAGAGGGTGTGGTGGTGGGTGGAGGGGGCAGTCAACCGTCGACCTTTTCCGGCGTCGTGGCTCGCCGCATGTGTCATTCGCTGGACCGGAAGAGACGAAGCGACACACCCGAATCGGACAGCGAAAGAAGGAAGCTTAGTCGCTCACCGAATGAAATGAACTACCAAACGCGGTGAGAAGGGCATGTCAGAAAAAAAAAGGTGGGAAAATATACGACGACCTAAAGAAATGTTTGTGACAAAACAGGGTGAAAATCAGCTACGTTGTGGCAATAAAAAGCATGCAGATTCTAAAACAGAAAATATTAGGTATTGTGATGTTAGAGGAAAGGGGGAGAGATGGTCAGATTTTCTGTGAAGGGTCGAGGTCGCGCCTGTGTGCAAATCGTTTTTTTTTTCTTTTTGAACAGGATCCACGGGCCGTTAGCACCGTCCCGTAGGCGACCATGCGTTTCGACTTTGTCGGCCGGGCCGCATCCCCGTCTCCCCGCGCGACTGCTCCGCCACTCGAGCCGACAACCTGACCGAACGGTGGTTGGCGACCGTGCGTTTTGCTTTCTGGTCGTCAGAAAGGGCGATGACGCTCTCAGACAATGTACGAAGATGCTGCAGCATCGATAATAACGGTTCGGAGAAGCGCTAAAAACTTGACTACACCGCTTACGAGAACATTTCTTCGCGGAGTTCGCTCACGAACATATGTCTAAGCAAGTAGAGCAGGGAAGTAGCGAGAAATTATTTTCCGGGGACTGCTTCGTACTGTTAAGAGAACGAAATTACACCAACTCACCATAATTCAATGTCACTCAGTAAGGTACTAACCACTATACGATCACGGCAATGTCACTCAGTGCATGACACCTTACGTTAATGCGCATGCTCTACGTTATGGATGTTCGTGCGTGTTTGTAGAAGTGCGTGCTATATATATATATATATGTGTGTGAAGAAGATGATGTGCCTGTGGCGAGCAGCATCGCCAACGCCCGGCTCTCTCGGCTCGTGCTTCGGTTCGTTGCTGTGCCGATCGCTGGACGGTTCTTGACGCTGTCTCGTCGCTGTCTTTAACAGCTAATAAACCTCCTCACATTTGGTGGAGGTGCTGGGCTGGAGTGGAGGTGCTGGTGATATATATATATATATATATATATATATATATATATATATGCATGCCCCAGTAACATGCCCCGAGTAACATCGCACATGCGTAAGTTGGCGGTACTTCATTTTCTTGACAGCGCGAACTAAAAATACATGAATGACAAACCGACAAATTCGTAACTAACTCCTTGAGTTCTCGCTATAGGCTCAATAAAAACATCGAAAATTAACTTATTTGCAGGACAACTGCACAACGACAAAAACTCGCCGCGATCTTTTTGCACATTTCTAGTTGTATTCTAAGGATTCTCTTTCGGTTTCTTGAATATTAAGATAGGTTAGTACAACCGTAGTTTACATTAATAATGAATAAAGTATTGATACTCGGACTTTCATATAAAGAGCCCTTCCTGAATTTTCGGAAGGTCGAATTACATATCTGTTTTCTTTAGAAATTGTTCCACTTTTTCCTAACGGCTCGTATTGTACTATTAGAACAGAGAGGAACTTTGTTATATTATCTCTCAAAGGACGTTCCATAGTTCAGAACCTGCGAGCCAACATGTCTGAGCACAGGTATCTGTCATAGTTGAAAGGTAGCATCGTGATCTTGTGCTGTTTCTTCTACGTCTCCGTCACTCTATGCAAATGCTTCTCCAAGGATAACCAAGTGCGCTCACCGTATACGGCGCTGCATTTAGGTTGCAGTTGTCGAGTTATCCTTACCTGCAAAATAAAAAGGAAAGCACAGTGAGGCATTTAGCACAGTGCACGAGTGGTTGCATTGCATCGGCACTGAATGCAGACCACAAAAAAAAACGCGTCTCTGCTAATTCAATATGAACATACTTGCCAGACAATCATAAAACTACTAAATGTACACGCGTGAATCATTCAAAACACTTTAAGGGGGCATTCACCATGTCAATTGATTTGGGTGGAATGAACATTCAATTTACACAGATATAGAAAGATCAAATAAGGGAAAACAGGAGATATGATCACAAAGAATTCACGGTGTGCTGCACACTACTAAGAGCACAGGAGTGGAGTATAATTATTAGGATGAGAAGGGAAAGTACAAGCAGGCCACGTGGGCTTTATGACTACTGCTCACAGAACACTGACACCTGTCAGTAACAGAGTCGCTAAAGCGGGCTGGTTGTTTAAAGAAGCTGCAAAAACCCAGTCGTCCACCTCTGGTGCGATGACGAGTTCTAGTTCAGTTTGTTTTGCACGATGCTGCTCGTAAAAACTACTTAGACAAGCGCAATTTTACCAGAAGGCGCGCGCACACACACACACACACACACTCACACACGCACACGCACACACACACACACACACATTGTCACGTGCTCCAAAAGGTCTTCAACTACGAAGAACTGAGCCGGCATGAAGACGCACCGAAAATTGCCAAAATGGCTGCTTCAATAATCAACAACTAGCCAGAGCACGCGCTGCCCCAGAACATCGTCTTCCATTCTCGCGGGCAAGCATGGCTTGCGCTCGCCGTAACTAGTGACCAAGTGGCATTATTCCCCCTCTAAGAAAAAAAAAGGCATCACTCTGATGCTCGGAAAATGCAAAGGCAAAGGCGGGGCGAACCAACAGAAAATACGCGCATACACAGAAACAGCAATATGGTTCATGCGCAGTCGCACTACCGCGTGAAGTACGGCTTCAGGCGCACCACGTGGACAATCTCCGAGGATTAGGTCTCGGGAACAGTCACGAAGTACGAGGCAGCTGGTGAGAAACGTACGTCCCCGAATGCTCACTCTGATAGTGCACATGCCGATTGGGGTGACTACGTGCCTGCCGGCAGTACGAATTTGTGCTTCGTACCAAGGCGTTACAACTTTCTTTATGTGCGCTGCTAGTTTCCCGCTTATGATCGAGTAGTCCGCACCTGTGTCCAATAATGCACTAACGTCGTGGTGACCGTCGACTACCACATGTATATCCAGAGAAAATCTGCTTCTGGCTTTCGTCGCTGTCGTCGGGGAATCGCTCCGTGTCCGTGCTTGCGTCGGTGGGAGGCCTTGCTTGCGTCGAGTGTCAGCGGCCTCACTCCCGAAGGTCGCTGTCGTTAGTTTTCCCGCCTAGGGCATGGCGAGCGCGCCGGCGCCACTCCTGGGAGGCTCCGAAAATTTGGAGAAGATCGCCTTGGGGATGGGGACCTGCGACTGCCGCCGCAGTGGCATGCGCTGTTGTGAGAGGTAATCTTCAATAGCTCTCGGTCTTTCGCCAAACCTCGGCCGTGGTGCGTCGACGGCAAAACCCTGTAGTCCGAGGCGACGATAGGGACATTCCCGGTACACATGTCCAGCTTCACCACAGTGGTAACACAGTCGTCGTCTGTCCGGTGTGCGCCATACGTCGGATTTTCTGAGAAGCGGCTGTCGATTTTCCAAGTGCTGAATTGGCTGCAGCGAAGGAAGTGCATCCTGAGTAATAGGATTAACGAAGCGCGGTGAAGCAGGAATATATCGGCTTACAGCTTCTGCGTATTATGCAGGATGTGGCTCTGCTGGGACAGGCGGGACATACCTGGAAGTCGGCACTTGGAGAGCCTGTCGTACTTCGTTTCTGACAAGGCTGCAAATAGACCCTGCAGTAGGTTGGGACTGACACTGAATCTTTTGTAGTTCGTCGCGCACCACCGATCGAATGAGATCGCAAAGAGACTCGATGTTGCTGTTGCCTGCCGCACCTCCGATCTGACCTATTGACGAAGCGGCACTCACTTGCCGGTCGTACACAGTAGAGCGTTGCTGCAGCACTTGCTCCATGGTTGTGGCTTCGGTCAAAAATTCCGCCACGGTCTTTGGGGGGCAGCGAACGAGGCCAGCGAAAAGCTGCTCCTTCACTCCTCGCATTAAATGACAGACCTTCTTTTCTTCTGCCATTTCGGGGTCGGCTCGACGAAAGAGGCTCGTCATGTCCTCGACGTACATCATGACGCTTTCATTCGGCATTTGGAGGCGCGACTGAATCGCTCGCTCGGCTCGTTCGCAGCAATCGGGATTGGCCCAACTTGCCAGCAGGTATCGACGAAAGACGCTCCACGAGGGAAAAGGCTCACGGTTTTCGTACCAAGTACGAGTGCCGTCCTCCAAGCTGAAATACACGTCCGTCATTTTGTCGAAGTCGGTTCAACCATTTTAGTCCAAAACCCGTTCGAACCGAGCCAGCCATTCTTCGAAATCCTCCAAGACGGAACCGTGGAACACCTTCGGCACACGTGGCTTCCACAGCGTATGATGCGTGGCTGCAGCGCTTTCCTGTGCGTTGGAGGCTGCAGCACCTTCCGTAGCGTTCGGGGGTGGACGACACCGTCAGGTCAAGAACCGGTTCTCCCCAACCTCTTCCTGCTTGGCTCCCCAGGGCCGGTCGTAACAGTCTCTCGCGCTGGGGGGTGAAGATCTCGATGGGCTGAGGTTTGCAGCCACTGTCCGGAGAGATCATCGCTGGCAGTCGGTTTGGTGACGACCGTCTTTGATGCAGTAGAGGGCAACACCTGCTTCATTGAGGGCTCAACAGACATCACATACGCACATGAAAACACAACTACTCAGCCGGCGAGCGCCGGACAATTCCGCCAAACTCCACCAGGCAATTTTCCCCTTTAACTGATATTAAAGGAAATACACAATTTATTCAAAATGTTACTCACACTTTAAGGTGACACAAAACAACAACACTGGAAGCACACCGAACCCGAAACCCTGGATAGCCGTGTCTTCAACGTTTTCAAACAAGTACACCTAAAGAGTAAAAAAAACAATCACTAGCTCTTGTCTAGGTCAGGAAAAAAAAATGCCAGAGTTCTCGAGACATCCTCTCGCGTCAGGGGCATCGACTTAAGCCATCAGCGTTGCCATGGAGTACACCCTTTTTGTAGCGTATTTCAAACGTATATTGTTGCAAACGAGGCTCCAACGCAGCAGGCGGCCGTTCTTAGAGGACATGGTCTGTAGCCAGGTGAGAGGACAGTGGTGCACTTCCACAATGAACTTGCTTCCGGCAATATAACAAGCCAGTTTCTGGACTGCCCAAACCAGCACGCACATTCCTTTCGCTAGCGCTGTAAACCTGCTCGCGAAGGGTGAGTTTCCGGCTAACATATAGGACGGGATGCTCTTGATCCCCCTCATCCCTTTGACTAAGAACTGCCCCCATGCCTCTATCACTAGCGTCGCATTGGACTATGAAAGGCCTCGAGTAGTCCGGTGAACTAAGCACAGGTTCGCTCTTAACACTCGCTTCATCACGGAGTGAAGCTTTTCTATCGAGTTCGACTGCGGATGGTAGACTGAACTATGCAATAATTTCACGCCACACCGCTCTAGAAAGGTGTCGTTAAGGCACTCGTGAAAATGGTGCCCTGGTCTGATTGTATCTCGGCAGGAAAGCCTACCCGGGCAAACACGGACAGAAGTGCGTTCACTACTTCCACGGAACTTAGCTCTTTTAGCGGGACCGCCTCTGGAAATTTAGTAGCTGGGCAGATTAAGGTCAGGATGTGACGGTAGCCTGAAGTTGTCTTGGGCAAAGGACCTACTGTGTCAATTACCAACCGACGAAAGGGCTCAGTGATTACGGGTACTAGCTTCATTGGAAATTTCGCCTTATCTCCCGGCTTACCCACTCGCTGACACACATCGCAAGATTTTACAAACCTCTCTACATCTTTAAAGCATCCAGGCCAGTAGTATTCCTGTAAAAGACGATTTTTCGTCTTCTTTACGCCTAAGTGGCCTGACCATGACTCTCCATGCACCAAACTAAGCAAATCCTGACGATACGCCTGAGGTACGACTACCTGGTCAAACTCTACTCCTCGCCTATCTAGATATTTTCGATAGAGTATGCCGCTCCTCTCTTGGAATCTCACATTTCGTTTGGCGATTCCCTCTTTCGAACTGTCCTGGAATTGCTTAAGCGTCGGGTCCCCCTTTTGTTCGGTTATTAATGAAGCGGGACTCACCTGCAGCAGCCGACTGAAATTATCCGAAGTTGGCATGACACACAACTCTTTTGTATTTCCTAGTACCTGGAATGTGTCACCCTCTGTGCTATCCTCTGTACTACCAGGAATCGGCTTGGGAGCAACAGCATTTTCTATTTGCTCGGTCAACGAGGCGTAATTGACCCCTTCCAATTCGGGAGGAGGTTCATCGTCGCCTTTAGGAATGGTTGCTTCCGCGACTACGGCTTCTGCAGCCTGTTCTCGCACAAGTCGATTTGTTACCGTGGTGTCCAACTCGCAACCAGGCCCGTTGTCGATTTGAGGCTTGTTTGCCTCAGTGAATGTTGCTCTCGCAGCCAGCGCACGTGCCTTTGATCTAGTCAGTGCCTGCACTATGCCTTCTCCCAACGCTAGACCTTTCTCCTTCAGCATTTGATCTGACTTATTTGAAAATAAGTAAGGATACTGAGGGGGTAGATATGGCGATACCGCGGCTTCTGTTTCCAATGTTCCAAATGCGCCTTTAAGGACAACTTTAGCTACGGGAAGGCACTGACTGTTTGCTTCTACGGCTTGTCTAATCCAGGCACAGTCTCCTGAATACTGTCCGGACTGAATAAAAGACGGATGAACTACGTCCATAGTGGCTGCGGAGTCTCTAAGAACCCGACACTGCTTGCCGTTCACGGTAAGGTCGTACATATAGGGTTCTAACAACTTCATGTTCTCGTCGGCTTCATTTATAGATAAAAAGGCCACCTTTTCTTTCGGGCAGTCTTTCGCGAAGTGCCCTGTTTCGTGGCAATTGAAACAAGCAGCCGGTTTTCTCGCCTCAAATTTCCTTTTGCTTGCCTCTGCCGACGCCCCATGGTTAGATGAATTGTTTCCTCACTCTTTTGTGCGAGACTTGTCGGTTGTTTTCTAAACGGCGCCTTATTCGGCCGTAGGAATTTTTCCCTTTTAGGCTCGCTGTTTGCCCCGAGGGCGCGGCGCGTAACGAATTCTTCAGCGAGCTCTGCGGCTTTTGTTACGGTGTTCACGTCTGGTCTATCCTGAACCCAGAACCTCACCTTTTCTGGTAACCTTTGATAGAATTGTTCCAGACCGATACACTCGAGCACCTTGTCATGATTCCCATACGCCTTTGCCTCTTTCAGCCACTCTCCCATGTTGGCCATTAACTTGTAAGCAAACTCCGGGTATGAATCATTGCTCTCTTTTACGGCGTTGCGAAATTTTTGTCTGAAACCTTCCGCTGACAACCTGTATTTCTTGAGAAGGCTCGACTTTACCTCACTGTACTCGTAAGCCTCCTCTTTCGTGAGGCGCGCGATTACTTCTGAGGCCTCCCCCAGAAGTAGGGACAACAAGCGTTGAGACCATGTATCCTGGCTGAAACCTTGCCTTTCACAAGTTCTCTCAAAGTTGACGAGGAACAGCCCAATGTCCTCCCCTAGCTTGTACGATCTCATTAGGTCCGTCATTTTGAACCTGACCCGCTCTGCTGTACCGGATGCCTCGCTGCCTCCTGCTCTACTATTATGGCTAATCTCTAAATCGAGGCGCTTCATTTCAAGCTCGTGCTTTCGCATCTTATCTGCTTCGGCTTCTGCGCTTTCCTTTCGGCCTCCGCCGCCTTTTCTTCGGCCTCGGCCGCCTTTCTTTCGGCCTCTGCCGCTTGCCTCTCCTGAATCTCCTCGACACATTCTGACAGCTCGTCATCCTCCGCCCCCAATGCGAGAATCGCCTCTATCAGCTCTGGCTTTCTTTGAGAGTCCGATACCTCCAGATTCAACTCCCTTGCAAGTAGCAACAACATGGACTTTCGCAGGGATTTCAGATTCATGGCTGCTTCCAGTACCGCTGTCTCTGTTCCACAAAGATTCCTGTTCTGCAACTAATTAACCTTGACGGCAACGACAGCTCTAGATACCTGCCTTGCCTCAAGTTTTCCGTTAACTTAGTCTACAAATAAAGCTTCAAAAGCTCTTACACGGAATCCTGCCCTGTCACTGTTAACCTTGACGCCACTGACAGAAAGAGCTTAACCAAGCTATCACACAATTTCTGCCTGACGCAAGTTACCTGTTAACCCAATGACCAAGACAGCCCTCTCTACCAGCTTTTACTTAACACATAGAGTAAATGCCTGGTAAAATTTAACAGAGAAAGCCGGCACCTCACCAGTTCGCAGTCATGTCTCCGGCGTCGTGCCTCTCAGAAGTGCCGTTCGATTCCCTCTGAAGTCGATGAGCTCGTGTCCTCCTTCTCCTGTCGTCCCGTTGTTGAACTTCGGGCTAACTCCGTCCAGTGGTCGCTTTCGGGGTTATCGGCATCCCACCGCTGCCACCAGTTGTTGGGACTCCGGGTCCTGCCGGTCTCGTTTGCGGTAGCTGGCCCCGTCGCAGGATCCATCGTCCAACAATTCAGCGAGAAGAAGCGCCCGACGAACAACCGAGATATTCAACCAGGATTCGTCCACCTCTGTTGCGATGACAAGTTCTAGTTCGGTTTGTTTTGCATGATGCTGCTCGTAAAAACTACTTAGACAAGCGCAATTTTACTAGGAGACACACACACATACACACACACACACACACACACACACACACACACATTTTCACGTGCTACAAAAGGTCTTCAACTAGAAGAACTGAGCCGGCAGGAAGACGCACCGAAAACTGCCAAGATGGCTGCTTCAATAATCAACAACTAGCCAGAGCACGCGCTGCCCCATGACATCGTCTTCCATTTTCGCGGGCAGGCATGGCTTGCGCTCGCCGTAACTAGCGGCCAAGTGGCATTATTCCCCCTCTGAGAAAAAAAAATGGCATCACTCTGATGTTCGGAAAATGCAAAGGCAACGGCGGGGCGAACCAACAGAAAATACGCGCATACAAAAAAACAGCGATATGGTTCATGCGCAGTCACACTACCGCATGAAGTACGGCTTCAGGCGCACCACGTGGACAATCTCCGAGGATTAGGTCTCGGGAACAGTCACGAAGTACGAGGCAGCTGGCGAGAAACGTACGTCCCCGAATGCTCACTCTGATAGTGCACATGCCGATTGGGGTGACTACGTGCCCGCCGGCAGTACGAATTTGTGCTTCGTACCAAGGCGTTACAACTTTCTTTATGTGCGCTGCTAGTTTCCCGCTTATGATCGAGTAGTCCGCACCTGTGTCCAATAATGCACTAACGTCGTGGTGACCGTCGACTACCACATGTATATCCAGAGAAAATCTGCTTCTGGCTTTCGTCGCTGTCGTCGGGGAATCGCTCCGTGTCCGTGCTTGCGTCGGTGGGAGGCCTTGCTTGCGTCGAGTGTCAGCGGCCTCACTCCCGAAGGTCGCTGCCGTTAGTTTTCCCGCCTAGGGCATGGCGAGCGCGCCGGCGCCACTCCTGGGAGGCTCCGAAAATTTGGAGAAGATCGCCTTGGGGATGGGGACTGCGACTGCCGCCGCAGTGGCATGCGCTGTTGTGAGAGGTAATCTTCAATAGCTCTCGGTCTTTCGCCAAATCTCGGCCGTGGTGCGTCGACGGCAAAACCCTGTAGTCCGAGGCGACGATAGGGACACTCCCGGTACACATGTCCAGCTTCACCACAGTGGTAACACAGTGGTCGTCTGTCCGGTGTGCGCCATACGTCGGATTTTCTGAGAAGCGGCTGTCGATTTTCCAAGTGCTGAATTGGCTGCAGCGAAGGAAGTGCATCCTGAGTAATAGGATTAACGAAGCGCGGTGAAGCAGGAATATATCGGCTTACAGCTTCTGCGTATGATGCACGATGTGGCTCCGCCGGGACAGGCGGGACATAGCTGGAAGGCGGCACTTGGAGAGCCTGTCGTACTTCGTTTCTGACAAGGCTGCAAATAGACCCTGCAGTAGGTTGGGACTGACACTGAATCTTTTGTAGTTCGTCGCGCACCACCGATCGAATGAGATCGCAAAGAGACTCGATGTTGATGTTGCCTGCCGCACCTCCGATCTGACCTATTGACGAAGCGGCACTCACTTGCCGGTCGTACACAGTAGAGCGTTGCTGCAGCACTTGCTCCATGGTAGTGGCTTCGGTCAAAAATTCCGCCACGGTCTTTGGGGGGCAGCGAACGAGGCCAGCGAAAAGCTGCTCCTTCACTCCTCGCATTAAATGACAGACCTTCTTTTCTTCTGCCATTCGGGGTCGGCTCGACGAAAGAGGCTCGTCATGTCCTCGACGTACATCATGACGCTTTCATTCGGCATTTGGAGGCGCGACTGAATCGCTCGCTCGGCTCGTTCGCAGCAATCGGGATTGGCCCAACTTGCCAGCAGGTATCGACGAAAGACGCTCCACGAGGGAAAAGGCTCACGGTTTTCGTACCAAGTACGAGCGCCGTCCTCCAAGCTGAAATACACGTTCGTCATTTTGTCGAAGTCGGTTCAACCATTTTAGTCCGAAACCCGTTCGAACCGAGCCAGCCATTCTTCGACATCCTCCAAGACGGAACCGTGGAACACCTTCGGCACACGTGGCTTCCACAGCGTATGATGCGTGGCTGCAGCGCTTTCCTGTGCGTTGGAGGCTGCAGCACCTTCCGTAGCGTTCGGGGGTGTGACAGACGTCATCTCGGGAAGAGGTCCACGCTCAGGAGGTAGTCCTCGGAGTCTTCGGCTTGAGCGGTGGACAGGTGTTGTCACTGCAGGTACAGGGCTACCTGGAGGCGTTTGGAACATCGGATGGGGGTTACCCAGCACCTCCAGCAGTTGTCACGTGCTACAAAAGGTCTTCAACTAGGAAGAACTGAGCCGGCGGGGAGACGCACCGAAAACTGGCAAGATGGCTGCTTCAATAATCAACAACTAGCCAGAGCACGCGCTGCCCCAGAACATCGTCTTCCATTCTCGCGGGCAGCCATGGCTTGCGCTCGCCGTAACTAGCGTCCAAGTGGCAATACACACACACGCACGCACGCACGCACGCACACACACACACACACACACACGCACACACACACACACGCACACACACACACACACACACACACACACACACACACACACACACACATAGCCAACACCTATAAAAATAATTACCTACTAGCATTGCACTACACCGTTTTTAACATTTGCCCGAGATCCGAGGGAGGTATTTTAGAATGGCGTTTCTACAAATTCCTGTCAATGATCACTAAAATTAATATCATGTTTCACTGGTTAGAGGCAACATACGAGTTAAATAAATCAACACTATGCAAGTGACGTAGTTAGGCGGAGGTCAGACAGCTTTCGCAATTTTTCCTCTTTTTTCTTTCTCCCCTTTGTTCTCCTTCATTGCTGTCACAGCTTCCTTCACAACTATGCGCAATTTTCTTCTCAGCCTGCCCAGCATATTATTCATGCTCACGTTTCCTTGTCGAAGGCTCGTAGCGTGCTGCGGTGGTCCCAGCGGTCACTTTTGTTTCTTCCATGGCTCGGCCTCTAAGCGTTATCTGAGTACGTCGCTCGTTAACAGTGTCAGCTATAGCAACGGTCAACGCGTTGCTTCCAACTTTTACAGCCTCTTTGGGTTGTGTGCCTCATTTTCGCGGCTTTCCTTGCAATGTCATTAGTGAAATTCTGATGGTCACAAAGTGCAGTATCCCGTTTCACACTGTTGCGACGCCTGCAGTGTCAAGTATTCCACGCCCACATTCATTTCATTCTTTTCGCCCCTCAACGTTTAATCATGCCCTTTTGTGCTTTCATTTTCTTGAACCCGGGGTTACGAAAACCGCTTTGATTTGACATTTCGTGCTTTTCTTTCTTTGAATTTAGTCACTTATTCATCTGGGCAAACGTAATGCTGCAACATGATCACTGTCGACGTGTTTAACAGAAACGGTGGCGCAAGACAGTCATTTGGCGGCAGTATCGGAACGAATATTGGACGCGAACACCGTGGAATAAAGTTAAAAACTTAAGCAAAATGAATTCTACTCTGTGCTAGAGAAAGGTAATATAAGAAACCAAAAAAAAACAAAGAAGTTTTTGAGATGCAAGAAGTTGAACGACAAGCGTATGAGCTTTTTGTAAAAGAAACACACAGAGAGAGAGGATGTTGAGAACTACGAATACTTTAAGAATGTTCCACGAGTGTGAGAAACAGTCTAGCATAAAGGATGAAAATTTGTAATTTCACATTTTTGTAGTTATAAAACGGTGCAGAAGACAATTAGTTCTCCCAAGTTCAATGATATTTCAGACAGTAAAGGTTGTTGCCTTTAATGACTGAATTGTAGCGAGGTGATGCAAGAAGTCGTCACCGATCACATTTTTGTGCAATACGGCCGGATTCGTCGCACGTTACTTTCCTTTAGAATAGGCTTCCGTGAAGTCTTCAGTTGATATAAAACGCGGTGCCGAAAAAGAGATGTCATATAGTATTCAATTCTCTGAAATCGAAAGAATTACTCAAACGGAAAACTTTCAGTGTTCTAATAGGAAAAGTCAACAAAACTCCCAGACCTTAATAAAGTCCCCCCCCCCCCCCTTCTTTTTTATCCTTTGGAGCCTTAGACCCGAAAAGGCTCTAAACTGAAAGAACAGATTAAACATTGAGCGAAAAAAGAAGGCGGGCAGCTGTCCGGTTTGGAAAAGCCATAAAAGTCAGCTCGAAAGGGTGCCGAGGTAAAAGAACCTAACACCATAGATCGTTAACAGCCACCCGCACACGCGCACGCACCTGCGAAGGAGAGAAGTCAACGACTCCGCCGAAGACGCCTTTGAATGCACGACACCAGCAAAGCAAGAAACGAAAGACATACTGGCAGAGCGTGAAGGGAGGCCTTTCGGTATCCCAAGCAAAGCCCCGGCAAGTCGCGAAGCACTTTCGCCACGCTACACGCATACACGACAGCGTTTGCACCGACGCAGCCGCGTCCGCAAGAGTCGCCAAGGGAACAGTATGCGCACGCAGAAAGTTTGCCAGTTTTATGCGTTCGCCGGGGAGCAAGTTAGGCAGGCATTCCCGGTGGTCATTAAGGCGTCGAGCGCGCGAACAAGTATGGCCCCAAAACGGCTGCCGCATAAACAGTGATTGACAGAAAGATGATATCAAAAAAGGAAAAAGAAGAAATAGATGGAAAGAAGAGGGGCAGGGGATGCTGAAGCGGCGGTGTCAGGTGGAGGAGGCACGAGTGGCTGAGCTGCGAATTCAGCATATGCACCTGGAAGACATGAAACCCGCGTACTTAGGATTTCGGTGCGCGATAACTAACACCAGATGGCCTACGTTTCAAGAGCCCTGCGCTGCGGCGTACTATCATATTCATGTCCCTGTTTTGGCGCTTTAAACGCCAGATAATATTAAGTGGGGAATTTCGCTCCTTTTAGCTCCCAGCGTAATCCACGTTAAAGTGAACTGGAGCCAAAAGCCAATGCTTCTAGAAACCGAGCCACGGAGCTACTACATCTAAAATTTATTGAATGTTCTAATGAATGTTAAGGCAGGTTAGAATGGTGTCTCATCATATCGCGATAACGACCTTAATGCTGCCTGTAGTGTACGCGAGCGTCAGTAATTACATCGGAATGTAACGTGATGGATGTATGAATAGCAAACTTAAAATCCCTGAGGCCAGACTTCTGAGGTTGATATCAGTGTCCTCTCTGTGAAAGTAAGTTGAGTTTTGCTGATCGTTCTGAACTGGTCAAGCTCGTTGAAAAAATAAGCACAGAATTTTATCTGCCAATGCTATTATCTGGCTAAAAAACTCACAAAAAAGTGTGAGGATATGATCTGACATTATTTTCCTCAAATAACTTGCACTTAGTCTACACGGTATATATTATTCTGGCGTGTTTTCTCCGTGGTTGTATTGTCCTTGTAATCAGCATATCGAAGCCATAAGCACAGAACTTAAAGTGGTGGGCTCAAGTAAAACCAATGAAGAGTTAAACGCGCAGTTCTGAGAGGGATTCATTTTGCACCATCCTTTCACTGCAATATTAAATTCCGGAAATACACCTAAGTTTAGGTAGACGTTCCAAAAACATGTGACAATGGTAATTTTCTCAATACCCTTCGGACGTGTCGTTACCTATAGAAATTCGAGAACGGTAGTTTCCGCCTTCTCTACCCCCGTTGTTTTTTTATGACATGTATCTTTACCAGCCAATGGTGCCCAAATGGTACCTAGAACCTGCACATTATTTTTTTGCGTAATTTTCATCTGCCTCTTCTGCCTTTCGCTAGAAAAGTCATCTGCTTGTCAATAGCACAGAATAACATTCTTAACCGAAAGTAACACCCATATTTTTGCTACCTGATGTCGGCCCTCACGTTAAAATCAAATAAGAAAATTCAGGTTGTTTTTGTTCGTTGTTTTTTTATTGCCGGAAAGTCGCCCATTGCGTTGCACTTCTGGTCACGTTATAGTTACAGTCGAGTAAATACGATAGTTTTGCTATGTTTTCCTCCCTTTTATCCCTACTTCTGCCCCGGTCCTTTTGACGCATATGGGCCCGCACTACAATCGATACGTCGATCAAACCCTTTCGGCAGATTGGCACTACTAGTACGCACGCGGCTGTCTCAGTTGTATGAGGTAAAGCACCACAGCGGTAAAACCGAAAAACGGGATGAATTCCAAAAGGGTGGAAGGGAGTGAGCTCACCTACATAAACCCAATTCCGACTTGATAGCCGACGTGCACATTCAAATGACTCTTCCGTGCTCCGGTGTCACTGCGAATTTCCATAAAGGCGGCTGCACGATCGGCACACCTCCTTTCACAATACTTGTTTTTTTTTCTTCTTACCCGGCAGCCAGCATATTCGCTTTGACAGACAAAACACAACAGAACGGTCACTTTCTCACTCAGAAAGAACGCACACAGATCATTCTCGTGTACCGCAAAAATGAGATCATTATTATTCTTTTGCAGGGTGCACGTTTCCTTTTTACGCATTTAGATCGATTCAACAATTCCTGTAGGAACAGTTGACCGAATCCATGCATTTATCTCCGGTCATCTACTTTTATCACTATTACTTTCAGTGCCTCACGAGAGCATTTTTTTTTTCGCTCAAATGCTGCATCGACCGACAGCACTTGTTTAAAAACCATATCATTGTCCTTTCTGAGCAAAGCCCGCGCTTGCATTTTCAGTAATGAGATTCACGAGTTTAATCTGTTGACCAAAACGGTACGCTACAGCTAATGTACGATTCATCCGCCTGATATCACATTGACGATTTTATGTAAAAACAAGCCTAATGACATTCTGCTACCGCAAATAAGTATTTTGCTACGAAAAGTAATTTTTTTATTTTATTATGTCTTCTCTTCTGTTTTCAAGGGGGGAGATGGCGATGGCTAGGAGAAGTGCGGTAATATTTTTTCTTGTTTCTGAGCCACGGAAACGTGGCTTTTCTTCTGCGACAGGAACACTTTCCAAGACGATGCCATATCCAAGATGTCAGGTACAGTACGACATAAAGAAGCCGTTCAACGTTACGCGGGTGTTACCGGAAATGCATCTCATGTTTCGAACAAACCACCATTGCGCAATTTTTTTTTTTGTTTTGAAAACTTCGCTCTTTATCTGACGTGTCATACTCTACAGCCTGAAATGCCTCCGCTATGCAGGTTTAGCAGTGATCTTTTGACTTCGAATGAATATGTCTTTGCCGTACCACGCACAACCCATTAGTTGCGTATAGACAAGTGCCTATTCGATCCATTCATTTATTTCTTGTGATGAAAAATAGTTGCAACTAAATTCACTGCAGCTGAGTGAAATTACACTTGAAGTTGTCAGGCGTCAAGTGTTTTAAGTGTTGCATTATTAAGCAGCAGGTGCCTGAGTGCTTAGGGATGCTCAGGAAGGCCGTGTTGATAACCTGGTTGCTCTTACGAGCACCATTTTTATTAGCGCGTAAGAACATTGATTGATATCTGGGGTTTAACGTCCCAAAACCACCATATGATTATGAGAGACGCCGTAGTGGAAAGCTCCGGAAATTTAGACCACCTGGGGTTCTTTAACGTGCACCCAAATCTGAGCACACGGGCCTACAACAGTTTCCGCCTCCGTCGGAATGCAGCCGCCGCAGCCGGGATTCGATCCCGCGACCTGCGGGTCAGCAGCTGAGTACCATAGCCACTAGACTACCGCGGCGGGGCAGCGCGTAAAAACAGGAATACAAGCCAGACAGATGTCTTCGTAGTTTGTGGTTTACGCGCAATTCTGCTGTGCATTCTTACTAACCCGTTTGGCTTTCCATACTACTGCTATTATCGGCTTCTCCGAACGAAATCCGTGATAGAAGAAATATAGCACATTAAATCAGATGCGGCATTAGGACGAGCAGGGAAGAAAGAAGAGATGAAAGGCGGCTTTGCAGCCTATAGTGCGCAATGAAAGCTAGCACAGAGAGCTATGATGACGTCAACAACAACAACAACAACAACAACAACAACAACAACAACAACAACAACAACGACTACGAAGACAAGCAGAGAAGCGTTCCACGAAATCCCTTAAGCTATGTCAGAATCGCCAATGCTGAAAGAGAGGAAGGCCAGGCGTCTCGCTTCAGATCATTCCGATCCCATCGCGTGTCGTCAGTTCGCGAAATGCACGCCCCGAGAGAGAGAGAGAGAGAGAGAGAGAGAGAGAGAGAGGTCGTGCACGTATGAAAACGGGAAGGGGACGAGGCCGCCGTCTCGAAAGCTCAATATTTCACCGGACCAGCTCGCACGCAGACTATTATACGCGGGGCGGGCAAGACGCCTGTAGAGCGCAGCATTCCCATTCTTCACGAGCCGCAAAACGCCACAACCCATTGGCCGCAACGGCCGTGCATTACTACACCGAAGCACTGGCAGCGACGTTGAGCAGCGAAGGAATATCCACGGAGAAAACATGAAGCTATAGTGAAATAAAAGCTTCGCGTATAAAGCATGCGCGCGTTTCATGTATAGCGTGCTATATGAAGCGAAACGGAGCTCGCCTTAAGGGTCTGCAGTGTGAAAAGGAAATGCCCTCAAGTCACCGCAGACCACTTTTATTTCTTTCAAAAAGCCACGCGACGGAAAACTCTACTACTGCCGTTACGTGTTTTCGTTTGCCCATTGCCTCTCGTGTATCAAGCGTTCGAGAAAAAACCGCGATCCCAACACGAGCGGAAAATTGAAATATGACGTCTTTCAGCCAATGTCATTGGCTTCCCGCGTAGTCTATTCGGAGCACACTGGCGTCCTATTTCATGACAGAAAGTCTACCCCTGTTTCTTTGCTGGAATAGAAAGAACCTAGTTTGAACAGGATTAGCAAATGTGAAGGAGTGCAGGTTAAAGAACAAAGGGAATGTGCTGGTATAGGCGCTGTTTTGAACACTACAGCCTGTAAAATCTGGTGGCGGGCTTCTAAGCTTATAGTTAATTTCATAGATATTTCTATTATGCTTGTTGTACTGAAATCACCGAATCAGGCTCGTAGCCAGGAATGTCTTTCTAGGGAGAATAGGGAACACTTGTTGAAGGCATTGAAAAGCGCCTATTTTGATTAATTATACTCGGTAACACTCCCCCTCCATCCAATTCACAGGGAGGGGGGGGGGGGGAGCGGACCTTTAGAGCAGTCTTTATGGCTACGGGACTGTACTTTTTATAAGTGGAAGGACAATTGACGCATAGTTTTTATAATAATATTTGCTGGGGCTTCGCGTGCAAAAAAACTATATAATTATGAGGCAAGTCACGATGGGAAACTCCACATTAATTTCAGCCATCTGGCGTTTCTCGACCTGCGCGTAAATCTGTCGATGATTGAGGAGTTAACGTTTAAAGCAACACTGTTGTTAGAGAAGTTATGTCGTAGAGATATGCAATAATTGTGGCCATCCGCGTTTCTTTATTGAACACTTCAGGCGTACGATCGTGTTTTTTTCCGCCTACATGTATTCGTCGTCGTCGTCGTCGTCGTCGTCGTCATTGTCTTCGTCGTCGTTGTTGTTGTTGTTGTTGTTGTTGTTGTTGTTGTTGTTGTTGTTGTTGTTGTTGTTGTTGTTCTGTTGTTGTCGTTGTCGTTGTCGTCGTCGTCGTCGTCATCGTCGTTTACATTGACAGACAACCCACAAGCAATATGTGGCGTGAATTTTTCCGCCTGCAAATGGTCTATACAACGCATATACATAAAATTCCGCAAGCACGCACAGAAGCGTGCCTTTAGCTTCTCGCTGTATACTTAGCCCTGTGTATGCTTCGCACTGCATGGATTAAAAGCAAGAATATTCTAGGCTACAAAGGCCGTCTCCCGCAACCGGGCCACTTCAGATATTTTGAGCGATATAAAAAAAGAAGAGAAAAACATGTCTACCTGAAAGATGACAAAACGTAAACAGGCTGTACTATCAGGCTGAGCAGAACACCTTAGCAGCCCTGATAAACGACAAGGTAGTTCGAATTGACGTTCACCAAGCGCCCCCCCCCCCCCAAAAAAAAAAAAGCGACCGTATTGGAAACGGCGCAGATGCACTGGAGCCGGTAGAGGCCAGGGGGTTTCCGCGACGCGGAGTAAATTTATAAAAGCCACCGCAGAAAAGTTGAAGCGAACATTGGTCGAATCGATGAAATGTAAAAAACGTACACCGCTACGGCCCAAAAGCCAATAGACGCCGGAAGAAAAATTATCGATGGCCACTCTAGGAAACGTTCGATGCGGTAGAGCATCATACGCGTCGGTGCACCGTAATAGATAACAATGGCTCACGGAGTACTAAAAAAATAAGTTCAGAAAAGCTGTCTGCGCTGGTCATCAGAAACACCAAGATAGGGTTAAAAACAACGTAACAAAAATATAAAGATTTCTTCCCAACGGCATTATATCTTAAAGGGTCGAAGAATGGGCGGAAGACCCATCACCTTGAACGTCTGCAGCAAACGCCAGTTGAGGCAAACTGGAAGACGAAAGTGCAATGGGTGTCAACGATGCTCGGAGGCTACACGTAAAAGAATCCCTTCGGGCGAAAAAAAAAAACAATAATGATGTTCGGAAGACAAGCCTACGGCGTCTCGTGCTTTCCTAGAGGCGAGAAAACAAATAACTTGCGGCTTCTAGATGACCACCATTGACGCCTGGCTTGTGGCACAACATATCTAGACAATTGAGCACTACAGTGTTAGAAAGACTAAGCAACAAAAAAATAGGCTGAAGCACGAATGAAGCGAAGGAAAAGATGAATGCTCTAACCACGTAAGCGTTGGGCTGTATGAGAGAAACAGGGTGGAAAAGAAGGGCGTCCTACAGACGAGCGGCTCAGAGACGCCTGCGGTGCTTGACAAATGGTCGTCGTGGCGGCAGACCCTTCTTCAGCCGTGGCAGTCAGCTGAAGAAAAAAAAGCATGCTTTGTTATTTGCGAGGCGCGAACAAAAACCGGCCTCGCGGGGGCCTCCCATGGCGCACGACGAGCTCTCTCGTCGCTAGACGGCGTGGCAGTCTCACACGCTTGAGAAGAGCGCCTGTCATAACACGACGGTGACGGAGAAGGGTGCACGCTGTTGTTTCTCGAGGGATCGTGCATTATCAATACCTTGGCGAAGCGGCGAAAAGCTCCAAGCTTCTTACAAGCGGCCAGAGCGAGCCATTCTTTTAAATGTTAGTTTTTCTTTAAGTGTTCTGGGACTTTTATATATTTTTTGTCGTTTGAAGCCAAAAAAACTATGATATGGTTATAAGGGACATCGTAGTGGAGGACTACGAGATCTGCCATCCCCCGAAATCTAAGTACACGAGCTTCTCGCATTTCGACTCAGTTGAATCCGCCTTTTATCATGATGCCACGGCGCCGGCAGCCTTCCCCAAGTGGAATTCCGCGAAACATTTCTTTATCTCTGAGTCTTTGCTTTCGGTCATACCGGTCATGCCAGTCGCTACGAAATCGCTACCAGAAAGACAGCAAAATGAGAAAGGAGGATTGCGGCCGTAGAGGCCAGGATTCAATCCCACGACTATCGTGTCCGCAGTCCTGCGCTATAGCCTCTTGACGAACACGGCGGGAACTTATTGCACATTTCTGTGATGCTCAACTGCTTATCGGCAAGTTGGAAAACATTAGCGTACCTTCAGTGTTGACAGAAAATGTCTCCACAATTAACGCTCACTTGCCGTGATAGCTTCGAGAGTAAGAAATCGCGTCGATTTGTTCGAGAACGCGTGTTCGAGTCCCGCCACATCGGCTGTATGTCTAAAAACAAAAATAAAAGTAGAGCGAAGATAAGGCAAGAGACAGGAAACAAGTATATATACAGGAACAGGCACTCGATCACTACTTACTGATTTAACTACGAAAAGAACTGTGAGAAAAAATATTTGCTTTTTAATTGAGAATCGCACAAGTATAAACGCTGAAACTTAAGACATATTGGTGGGCGCTGTGGATGGGGCCCGCCGTTCAGGGTATCGCCTGGTTCCGTTTAGGGCATCGTTACGACGGACAAACAGACGAATGTTCAGACAGACAGACCAAAACTTTTGCGTCGAGACACCCCAAGAAAGATTATCGTCTTTAAAATGCAGATCGTACGTCACAAACGCGGCTGCGCACATATTAGGGCTGTTCGCATCAAAAGCTAAGGCATATTACGGCATAGCGATTGAAGTTCGCACTTCCGCAAGCACACTGACGTCTGGCTGACGCAATCTTCACCCTTCAATTTCATTAAGAATACCTCCAACAGTTCACAGGGAACCGTTTCCCTGCTGCTTCCCAACACCTTCAGTCTAGAAAACAAAGGCACACAGCCACACACTGCATAGTGCGTAGAAAGATGCGCGCCCTTGTTCTTTGAGAGGGTCAACTCATGCTCCCGGGCCCGCTGGTTTACACACGTGGCCACTTGGCCAATGTATGATTTACCACAGCTCAACGGCAACTCATATATAACACGCACCCCGCGCATTCCACGTAATGCCTAGTGTGCTTGGTTCCACGATTTCTCTTCTGTTTAACCTCATCGGGAATATGATGCCCACATAGCTCGGACAGCTTGGGCGACGCTGAAAAGACGATCGGCACATTGTGCATATTGTAACGGTAGGATGAGAACGACGAAGAAGACAAAGAGGAGGACGATGTTGTCAGATCTGTGAGCCAACTGGGCGCCATCTTGTCCACCACCGAGTTTATTCCTCGTTTTATAAAGTAAAGTTATTCTCCCGTAACATCATTGGTGGGAGGTGCGGGGTACTCACTTCACGCAAAACGGAGCTTCGTAGCGGGCGCCTAGTGGTCTCCCCCATGGCGACTGCAGTCAACAATGCCGACCCTTCCCTTCGAATGTTTGAAATACATGATGGTGTATTGTACCGTTGCAATATGCGTCCTGACGGCCCCGAAAGACTACTCGTCGTTCCCATTCAATTGCGTCCACACTGTTCTCGCCCAGCTTCATGATGCACCTACAGCGGGTCACCTCGGCGTGTCACGGACCTACGACAGAGTTCGCCGGCGCTTCTTCTGGCCTGGCATGTACCGCGACGTCTGCCGTTATATTGCAGCCTGCGACCCTTGTCAACGACGGAAAAAACCAAATGCCCCTCCGGCCGGACGTCTTCAGCCACGCACATCCCACAAGACCCATTCTACCGTGTTGGCGTGGACCTGCTTGGCCCTTTTCCTACGTCAGCTGCGGTAATCGGTGGATTGCAGTAGCAACCGATTATGCTACCCGATACGCGATCACACGGGCCCTTCCAACCAGCTGTGCAACTGACGTGGCCGATTTCCTTTTGGAGGACGTCATCTTACATCATGGCGCCCCTCGACAACTCCTTACCGACCGAGGCAGCTACTTCCTTTCCAAAGTGGTTGATGACCTCCTCCGCTCCTGCGCCACTAAACACAAGCTCTCGACTGCTTACCATCCACAAACAAATGGTCTAACGGAGCGCCTCAATCGCACTCTCACCGACATGCTCTCCATGTATGTCTCCGCCGATCACCGCGACTGGGACACTACGTTACCGTTTGTAACATTCGCGTACAATTCTTCCAGACACGACACCGCTGGGTTCTCTCCTTTTTTTCTGTTGTTCGGCCGTGACCCTGCGCTACCTTTCGACACCCTCCTGCCGGCCGGACTAAATGACAAGTCTCAGTACGCTCGTGATGCAATAATGAAGGCCCAAGCGGCACGCCAAGTTGCTCGACGACGCTTACTGGACTCCCAGGACAATCAGAAGAGCGTATACGACGCCCGCCATCGTGACGTCCACTTCACACCCGGAGATCTCGTTCTGTTATGGTTCCCCTCGCGCCGCGTTGGACTTTCGGAGAAGGTACTCCCACGCTATTCAGGTCCCTACCGTATCTTACGCCAAGTAACTGACGTCACATACGAAATCACCCCTACGGACTCCGCCATCCTTCACCCTCACACTGACGTAGTGCATGTTACGCGACTCAAACCGTATTACTCCAGTGCCTCCTGATTAGCACCGGGTCGGTGCTCCAGCCGCCGGGGAAATCATGTAACGGTAGGATGAGAACGACGAAGAAGACAAAGAGGAGGACGATGTTGTCAGATCTGTGAGCCAACTGGGCGCCATCTTGTCCACCACCGAGTTTATTCCTCGTTTTATAAAGTAAAGTTATTCTCCCGTAACAATATTCACAACATTCTTAGAGGTTATGCGCTGCTTTGTGGATGTAGGGGGTCACCTCAGGCTTCGCGCTGTTTTCGTGTGTGTGTCTTTGTTGTTCTTCTCGCCCTGGCACTTTACCTTCTGTAGCAACGACTCGGCTGTACAGCCATCAGTATATATTGTCAGAATACACTGACGACCACAACCGTTTCACTTGCTGATAAAAACAGTCGGGGGCTGCATGAACGCATTATTTCTGAAGGAAGGATAGGCGCATGGAAGCAATCGCACGCTTCACAGTCTTTGAATGAACCGAATGAAACGGCAGTAACAGTTCGCAGGAGCACGGATTATAAGCCTAACGTACATGCGAGTGAGACATTGTTAGCTTCAAATCTAAAAAAAGTCCCAACTCACCCAGCAACGTATTCTATTAGGCTGCATCTCGATCGTGTATCCATGACTACGATATAAGAGCACAAACCGTGTCCGCGCTTAGAGTAAACGTAGGCAGCCAATCCAACAAACGTGATCGATTGCACGAAACATTCTGAGCTAACAGACGGGTTCTCAATGTGAGCCCTGATGATTTAGTGCAGTGTTTGTCAGCAGTGGATGTTTCGGGGATCTTTCATAGACCGGTAAGAGTGATGAGAGCCCCGTTGCAGTGAGAGAAAATGGCAGAAGGGGCGCCATATATTAACACAGCATGTCAGCGTGATATAGGCGCTTTTTATTTCTCCCCGGCAGAGAATTGTCAAACTGAAGTGCCACGCCGATTCTATCTCAACGATCGGCCAGTAAGCGATCCGGTCTGCGGCCGTGTTCAACCTCTTCGTAGCTGTGATTTCTCTTCAAGTACGCAAGCCTGGAAAAGCTATGCTCCTGTGCTTATGTGGTGGAAAACTGCAAGAAAAGCTTCACTACCATCTCATGAAGAAGGTGAAACGTGAGTCAGCCTCGCCTCAATGCATAAATGTTATGTGGCGTAGCATAACAAAAAGTTTCAAAGGGGCCATTGTTATTGCACCTCAAAAAGCGTATTTTTTTTTTTTAAAGAATTGGTTCTGTAGAATGTTATCTTTTATTTAGAATGAACTTTCCGCGTTCCCAAAAATGACTCCGAGGAACCTCTGGGGTCCACGAACCTGTATATGAGAACCACTGGTTTAGTTTTCTATCCATACACTCATCAATTCACCTAACTCTACATGCGTTTCACAGCCTACTTGCCCAGGTGCCCGCAGAATTGTAAAAGTAATAAATGAAGAAAAAACGGAACAGGGATCATGCTCTAAAGCGAAGAGTGACGTGGCCATTAGCAAATAACTCTGCTTCACAGACTCATCTACATAAGTAACTCAGTTCGTAAGAGGGAAAATAAAATGCAGGTCACGTAGTCGACGATACAACGCCGAAAGAGCTAATTAAAATCACTTGACGCGGAAACAATGTACCCAGAAAAAAAAGTTTAGAGAGATTACCTTGGCAACAGGCTGGACATGTGACTCCAGATGTGGCGTATGGAAATTATAAAGGAAAATAAGCAAGAGAGAATAAAAAAGCATCAAACGCGGACACAGAAATTCGTCACTTTGTTCACTTGAGTGCCCCTGCAAGCGTGCGCGTTTGTGAGGGTTGTACAGCAGGTTTGAATTCAATTAGAGCGAATGCGTTGCAGAGTTATTATCACATCAGGGGAGAAACGTAATAAAATCAAAGAAGGCACCGAAAGTGGCTAGGAAGGAAACGCCAAAATTGAACAGGTGGCGAAAACTAGCTGGAAAATGTAATACGTGTGCACCCCTTGTAAATGTGTAAGTGTGTAAGTATTAACTCATGTAAATCCAGAACGCACACCACTGGCTCAATTTTAATGAGTGGTGATAATTTCGACTTCACTTTGAACCAACATTCGCGGCTGTTGCTAGCGAAGAAAGAGAGTAGACCTTGAATCAATAAGCCCTTTTCTTTGTTGTTTTCCTTGATGCGATTTTAGGAAAAGCAAATAAATCACAGCAGCTTTTCCGGACATCTTTCTTTCTCAACTTGAATTCTTGGTATACATTCAAACTGTTTGCGGGGTATTGAGTTATTCTAAATATTATGACTTTTCTTTACGAGTACTGAATCATTTTCAGAACATATGGAATTAATTCGTGTAATACACAGCTTTTTATCGTAAATAATTAGTTACATTATGCTGCTGCGTTTTCTTCAAGAGTGTCTATTATGAGACGCTTTGAACGGTCCATGCGCGAATCGGTTAAAGTGTCTCATCCTTTATATTGTTACTGACTGCCGATTTTGCGTGAGGGCGACGCAGCAAGCAATGCTGGCAAAAATATTGGTAAGAATAAATCATACGCCCTGCGGCAAGATCTGCGCAAAGAAGAAAACGCTGCATTTAATTGATGATATCACAATAGAGGACATCCTCATGAAAACGCGTCTTGAGAAGACATTAAAGATTAAAAATTGTGCTAATCGGGTGCTTTCTTCCTCGATGTGTTCATGTTCACACTACATCAAACGCTGACGTCAGGCTCGATTTCATCTAACTGAAATGCTCCAAATTTTTCGGTGGGTGTACCTAGGCGTCAAGATTGAGATATCACAACGATACGTATTGCGCTTGTTCTGCCTTCGATGCTCCAGGCGAATCAGAAAGTGCAGCTGACTCTGGAGCGGAAGGAAAAAAATAGAAAAGCCACTCAAAAATCACTTCCAGGAGGCAAGCCAAAATGACAAGTTCGCCAACAATTACGCCGAAGGCCTATGCTGGCAAAAACTTGCGCCAGCAACAAACGCGATTTGCGCACTCCACGTGCACCGAGGCATGAAATGTGGGAGAGACGAAAGCTCATTGGAATACTCCAGATACCACCGTTACCAGATTACCGTTTCTAGTAGCTTCGTTGGGCGTGCCCTGCCAATTAAGCCACATCGAAAGCCGAGCACTATCACCAGAGGGCTAGGGCCGCGTTTAGAAGTACGAAATTAAATCCAAAAAAGCAACGCCAGCGGCCGTTTTGTAGTGGTAGCTCATACGATACGATTTTCACCATCTGTATATTGAGTGTATTTTCGTCACGTCACTCTTGCTCTTGTATACTTTTGTTTCGTTTTTTTAACCCCCTGTCATAACTGCAACCATGCTGATTCCCACGCATACTATACAATTTATGGCTCACCGTCCGAACACTAAATTTTAGCGCCGTCATGATTGATGATTGATTGAATAATTGATTGATTGATTGATTGATTGATTGGGATTGATATATGGATAGGGTTTTAACGTCCTCAAAACCACCATATGATTATGAAGAGCGCGTAGTGGAGGGCTCCGGAAATGTCGACCACCTGGGTTCTCTAACGTGCTTCCAATATGAGCACCGGGCCTACGAAGTTCCGCCTCCATCGAAATGCAGCCGCGCAGCCGAGATTCAATACCGCGACCTGTGGGTCAGCAGTCGAGTACATTAGCCACTTAGACCACCACGGCGGGCCACGCAGCCCACAAAAGTTTTCCGAAAAACAATTATGAAAAAAGTTGCGTAGCCGGGATAGCATGTCTTGTTTATTATAATGCCCATAAAAGTGCAGTGACGGCGACAATTGAAAGTGAACAAACTTTACAAATACGGAAAATAAGGTTCATGGATGATGTCGACCCAAGCATACCAAAAACTAAAGATGCGCAAGATGGAGTTTGAATGTTTTAGCGCGTAGAACCAATAGGGGCACTTCTTTAAAAAAAAAAACCTTCCAATTAAAATTCAATGAGTATGAAATTAAATCCAAAAAAGCAACGACCCAACAGCGTCCGTTTTGTAGTGGTAGCGCATACGATACGATTTTCGCCATCTGTATATTGATTGCATTTTCGTCACGTCGCTCTTGCTCTTGTATACTTTTGTTTCGTTTTTTTAACCCCCTGTCATAACTGCAACCATGCTGATTCCCACGCATACTATAAAATTTATGGCTCACCGTCCGAACATTGAATTTTCACGCAGCCATGATTGATTGATTGATTGATTGATTGATTGATTGATTGATTGATATGTGGGGTTTGATGATATATGGTGTTTTTTGGCGCAAGGGCCATTTGATGGCCAAAGAGCGCCAGTTCATGAGACAGGAATGTGGACAATGGTTGTGATTAGCGGCTGTATAAGGGCCATAAAATTCCTCGCAGTAAAGCGGGTAAAAACATACAAGTAATAAAATCATGACCATGCCGTGAAAGGTGTGTGTGGTGTGAATAGGTGGCAAAAGTTGGTGATAATGAAAAACAATGGTGGACATGTATGGCATTAGCACAAGTACCTCACACGTTAGTACCCTTGCGTGCAAGGGCCGTGAGGCAAGTGCTTTTCTGTGTAGCCACCGCAGCAAAAACCTCTCTAGAGAGGTCGTGCTACGGTATGCCCGGGTATATGATATGAAAATTATGAATTTCCTTTAAAAACGCTAATAATGATTTGTGACTAAAAAGCGGTTCCCTACCGACGAACATTGCAGGGTGTAAAGGTATATGTTGTCGGTAGGGTAATGGAAAGTGTTGTTTTCTTACAGTGTCCAATTGTTTGCACTCAATTAAAATATGAAGGACTGTCAATACTTCACCACATCTGTCACACAATGGTGGATCGCCGCCGGACAAAAGGTGTGTTTGTGTCGTGTATGTGTGTCCTATCCTGAGTCTCGTTAGTATTACCTCTGTATGACGCGATTTCGATACGGGCAGCCAATTACCAAGGTGTGGCTTGATAACGTGTAGTTTATTTTGTGTGTGTGTATCCCACTTGCTCTGCCAGTAGTCCCTGAGTTTTCGTTTGAGAGACGGCTTAAGATCAAGGGCCGGGATTGATGTCGGTGTAATGGCGGTGCTTTCGTGGGCGGATGCAGCAAGCTGATCCGCCATCACGTTGCCTTGAATCTCACGGTGCCCTGGCACTCAGCACACAACAACATGTCTGTTGAGTGTGTAGAGGGTGCATAAAATAGAGTAAAGTGAAACGAGGACAGGGTTTTTTTGTTTTTTAAGACTGTGCAGAGCCGTTACCACACTGAGGGAGTCTGTATAAATTACTGCTTTTTGTATTTGTGATTGTTTGATGTGTTTAGCTGCCACAAGTATCGCGTAAGCTTCCGCTGTGAAGATACTTGTGCCTGGATGTAGAGGGCCAGCATCCGAAAAGGAAGGGCCAACAGCAGCGTAGGACACAGAGGAGTTAGACTTAGAGGCATCTGTAAAAAACTCAGGACGTGTGTATTTGTGTTGAAGTTCCAAGAAGTATGTTCGAATATGGGCAATAGGCGCATGTTTAGTAACTTCTAAAAAAGACACATCGCAATCTATAGTCTGCCACTGCCACGGTGGCGGGTATGCTACAGGAGCCATTAAACTGTGTTCGAGTGAGACTCCAGTTTCCTCAGCTAGCTTTTTCAGGCGAACTGAGAAGGGCTGCCTCATCGAAGGCCTGTTTTGAAACAGAATGGAGCTCGACAAATCAATAATAGTGGAGTATGAGGGGTGCTTCTTGTCTGCTTTCACCTTAAGGAAATAAACAAAGGACATGTAAGTTCTCTGCAGATGAAGCGACCACTCATTCGACTCAACGTAAAGGCTTTCTACGGGGCTGGTGCGAAAAGCACCCGTAGAAAGGCGGATGCCCAAATGGTGCACGGGGTCAAGCATCTTCAAGGCACTTTGAGTGGCAGACTGATAGACAACGGCCCCATAATCTAAGCGGGTACGAATAAGGCTTCTATAGAGGTTCATGAGGCATTGCCTATCACTACCCCACGTAGTACGTGACAACACGTTTATAACATTCATGGCTTTTAAACATTTTGTTTTTAAATACTTGATATGCGGTACGAAGGTCAACTTGTTGTCCAAGATTAAGCCTAAAAGTTTATGCTCGGCTTTGACGGACAGACGTTGCCCGTTCAGCCGAATGTCAGGTTCCGAGTGCATGCCTCTCTTTCGAGAGAACAAGACACACGTGCTTTTTTGTGGGTTAAGTCGAAAATCCGTTTTCGTCTGCCCATTTGGAGACCTTATTTAAACCCATCTGAACCTGCCGCTCACACATGGCTAAGTTGCATGACTTGAAGCCAAGCTGAACGTCGTCGACATATGTACAATAGAACATCATGCGGGGAATGGACAAGTGCAAAGAATTCATTTTGATGATAAAAAGTGTGCAACTAAGCACACCACCTTGTGGCACGCCTGTTTCCTGGACAAATGTTTGGGAGAGCACACTGCCTAGACGGACACGGAATGTCCGATTTGACAGGTAACTTTCGATTATATGAAACATTCTTCCGCGCACACCAAGGTGGGACAGGTCTCTTAGAATTCCGAAACGCCATGTTGTATCATACGCCTTTTCGATATCGAGGAACACAGAGAGAAAATATTGTCTATGGACGAAGGCGTCTCTTATCTGTGCCTCGATACGAACAAGGTGGTCTGTGGTGGATCTACTTTCTCGAAACCCGCACTGAAATGGGTCGAGCAAATTGTTTGTTTCAAGAATATGTAGAAGTCGGCAGTTTATCATTTTTTCGAATACTTTACACAAGCAGCTTGTAAGTGCAATAGGCCTATAACTTGAAGCTAAAGAAGGGTCCTTGCCCTCTTTCAAAATGGGAATAATAATCGCCTCTTTCCAGGAGGTAGGGACAGTGCCAGAAAACCAGATAGCATTGTATAAACAAAGTAAGGTTTTGCGTGTTTCGGCTGGTAGGTTTTTTAACATTTCATACACCACACGGTCAGAACCTGGGGCAGAAGTTTTGCAGGAGTTTAGAGATGTTCGGAGCTCAGCTAGACTGAAAGCTTGGTTATATGCCTCGTATCTAGTGGATTTATGTTCTAGTTTCTGCTTTTCTATTCTTGTTCTGTATTTTGGAAAGTGTCAGTATAGTGGGACGAGCTGGATACCCGTTCAAAGTGTGCCCCGAGGAAGTTTGCCTGATCTTCCAAGGTATCACCTTGAGTGTTTACGAGTGGAAGTGTGTGTACTTGTTTCCCTGCTATCCTACCGACCATGTTCCAGACTTTTGCCTCCTGTGTGTATGAATTGATCCCCGACAAAAACTTCTGCCAGCTTTCTCTTCTGGCCTGCCGACGCGTTCTCCTTCCTTGAGACTTCATTTTCTTGAACGTGTCAAGATTTTCCGCTGTTGGCGAGTTGCGCAGCAATCTCCATGCCCTGTTCTGTTCCTTTCGCGCATTACGACACTCCGTGTTCCACCATGGGACGTGTCATTTGCCGGGCATTCCAGATGTTTGCGGTATGCACCTGGCTGCTGCGTCAGTTAGAAAAGCTGTGAAGTACTTCACAGCTTCATCTATGTCTAACCTACATATGTCTGTCCAACTCAAACGTGTAGTGTTGTGGAACTGTTCCCAGTCTGCTTTGTTCATCAGCCATTTGGGAACATGTAGAGGACATTCATATGTTGTTTGTGAACTCAACACTACAGGAAAATGGTCACTTCCATATAGATTATTTATGATTTTCCATTTCAGTAGGGGTAGGAGTGAAGGCGATACGATGCTGAGGTCTATAGACGAGTAAGTTTTGTTGGCAACGTTATAGTATGTTGGCTCTTTCCTATTCAACAAACAGGCACCGGAAGAGAAGAGGAATTGTTCAATGAGACGACCTCGTGCATCACAGCGAGAATCGCCCCAGAGTCCACTATGTGCATTTAGGTCACCAAGAAGCAAATAGGGTTCAGGCAGTTCGTCTATTAAAGACTGAAATTCACGTCTTTCAAGACGGTGGTGGGGAGGTACATACAAAGAGCAAATGGTGACGAGTTTGTTTAAAAGTACCGCTCGAACAGCAACCGCCTCAAGGGATGTCTGGAGTGGTAAATGTGTACACGCTACTCCTTGGTTAACAATAATGGCTACGCCACCGGATGACGCCACAGCATCATCTCGGTCCTTTCGGTATATGACGTAAGCACGTAAAAAATTTGTATTGGAGGATTTTAGGTGTGTTTCCTGTACACACAGCACTTGAGGTGAGTGTTTGTATAAAAGCTCTTGGACGTCGTCAAGGTTTTTAAGCAGGCCTCTGACGTTCCAATGAATAATTTGTGTTTCCATATCGGAAGTAAAGTAGTGCTGTGTGTACGTTAAGGGAGTGACTTGTTTAGGGTGAAAGATCAAGCTCAAGTAACAGGGCTATTATCAGGCCCTGTTATGAGCTTCTTAGTTCTCTTGGCGCGCTCCAGAGAGCCGCGCCGCTCTTTTGGCACCAAGGGTGCCACCGTATCCATTGCCTCCTTGGAGGCACTGGATGCCCGCTCATGCGAGCTGGTTTTTCGAATCTTGGGCCTCGCCTGACGAGTTGAGGCCTTGAGACCCGAGGACCCTGGAGTCTCTGGTCTCTGTTCAATAGTAGGCGGAGTAGACTCAACTACTGCCGCCTTGGGGCAGGCGCCACAGCCAATGGCTCGCTCTGCGCAGGCCGAAGGAGTGGCGAGGGCTGGTGCGACACTGCCCCCTGGCGCGCCGCATCAGCATATGTGGGGCCATAAAATGGCGAGACTCTTTTTCTTGCTTCTTTAAATGTAATGTTTTCTTTTATCTTTAAAGTGATGATCTCTTTTTCTTTTTACAGAAAGAACAGGACGTGAGTACGCAGCGGATTACCGCCACAGGTTCACACAGTGTGCAGGTGCTTCGCAGTTGTCGGACGCATGGCCCACGGCTCCACACAGGAGCACAAGTTTCCGGCCATCACATCAGGGGAGAAACGTAATAAATCAAAGAAGGCACCGAAAGTGGCTAGGAAGGAAGCGCCAAAATCGAACAGGTGGCGAAAACTAGCTAGAAAATGTAATACGTGTGCACCCCTTGTGAATGTGTAAGTGTGTAAAGTATTAACTCATGTAAATCCAAAACGCACACCACTGGCCCAATTTAATGAGTGGTGATAATTTCGACTTCACTGTGAACCATCATTCGCGGCTGTTACTAGCGAAGAAAGAAAGAGAGTAGACCTTGAATCAATAAGCCCTTTTCTTTGTTGTTTTCCTTGATGCGATTTTAGGAAAAGCAAATAAATCACAGCAGCTTTTCCGGACATCTTTCTTTCTCCACTTTAATTCTTGGTATACATTCAAACTGTTTGCGGGGTATTGAGTTATTCTAAATATTATGACTTTTCTTTACGAGTACTGAATCATTTTCAGAACATATGGAATTAATTCGTGTAATACACAGCTTTTTATCGTAAATAATTAGTTACATTATGCTGCTGTGTTTTTTCAAGAGTGTCTATTATGAGACACTTTGAACGGTCCATGCGGGAATTGGTTAAGGTGTCTCATCTTTTATATTGTTACTGACTGCCGATTTTGCGTGAGGGCGACGCAGCAAGCAATGCTGGCAAAAATATTGGTAAGAATAAATCATACGCCCTGCGACAAGATCTGCGCAAAGAAGAAAATGCTGCATTTCAATTGATGATATCATAATAAAGGACATCCCCATGAAAACGCGTCTTGAGGAGACATTAAAGATTAAAAATTGTGCTGATCGGGTGCTTTCTTCCTCGATGTGTTTATGTTCCATATCTCTTCTGATCTTAATACGCTGTACGTTTGTCACGTTCTGGCTTTTCCATCCTTCCAGAAGTTCAGTTTCCGTCAGCTCAAGCAAATCTACGTCCGATACGACTCCGCGAGATGAGTTCATGGACCTGTGTGGCGTAATACTGATGGGTGTGTCTCCAAACGTTGTGATGGTGTTCAGTTTATCGAATTGGTCTTTGTCACGTATTTCAAGGAGTAGATCTCCACTGGCCATTTTGGTAACCTTGTACCCGGCACCGAGAGTTTCGGTTAAGCATCTAGAAACTACGAAGGGGGATACAGTTCTGGCTTGCTTGTTAGTTTTTTCGCAGTGTATAACGTGAAAATGAGGAAACATTTGTCTTGGCCGGATAAAAAAATGATGTCTTCGGTGCGTACCCGCTTTGAGGAGGCACGATCACTGAGTAAAGGGAATGCTTTATGCATGCTAATTGTATGTTGTTCAGCAGCGTTGGCGGCCACCCACCACGGAGCCCAACGAGGGGACGCTACAAGTTTGCGGATGCTGAAACCTGCAGACACCAGCCGTACAACGCCACTATAACCCAATGCGCCTAGACCAAGGTAGGCTATTTGCACAGGGTTAACCCTTGCCGCCAGGAAAATTGGAAGTAAACAGAAGAGAGAAGTAGACAGGAAAGCTAAAACAGTAAGAAAGACGAAGATGTAGGGAGAGAGAGATAGGAAAAGGCGACTGCCGATTTCCCTGGGTGGGTCAGCCCAGGGGTGCCGTCTACGTGAAGCCGGGGCCAAAGGGGTGTGTTGCCTCTGCCGGGGGGCCTTAAAGGTCCAATCACCCAGCGTCAGCTCAACCCCCAGGATCCCCTTTTCCCCGGACACGGCAAAGCCACGCACGGCTAGGCGTGGGAGGGAGTAGAAACTCCCCCGTTAGCTCGGGTCCGTGGTGTCGCTACACACCAAACGCCTACTTGCGCAGGCGCCCCTGCGGGCTGATATGTGGGGTTTAACGTCCCAAAACCACCATATGATTATGAGAGACGCCGTAGTGGAGGGCTCCGGAAATTTCGACCACCTGGGGTTCTTTAACGTGCTTTCAAATCTGAGCACACGGGCCTACAACGTTTCTGCCTCCATCGGAAATGCAGCCACCGCAGCCGAGATTCAATCCCGCGACCTGCGGGTCAGCAGCCGAGTACATTAGCCACTAGACCACCACGGCGGGCCGCGCAGCCACAAAAGTTTTCCGAAAACAATTATGAAAAAAGTTGCGTAGCCGGGATAGCATGTCTTGATTTTATTATAATGCCATAAAAGTGCAGTGATGGCGACAATGAAAGTGAACAAACTTTACAAATACGGAAATAAGGTTCATGAAATGATGTCGACCAAGCATACCAAAAAACTCAAGATGCGCAAGATGGAGTTTGAATGTTTTAGCGCGTAGAACCAATAAGGGGCACGTCTTTAAAAAAAAAAAACTTCCTATTAAAATTCAATGCGTTTCACGTGAATTGCAAGACACCATGCGCATGTCATACACAAAAATAACGCGAATACGCCTCTTTTGTAAATAAAACAATCTATAAACTTTTCTCATTAGACTTTTTTATCATACTGCTTAATATATGAATATTATTTATTAGTACAACGTTACGGTAGCGCAATGTTGAATGAACAGTGCGTTCATTGTCTTGTTTTTCTGCTCTAAAGCGAAGTTTGTATTGACCTTCTGACTTAAGAGATGGCACTTAAAAATTCCCTCCTCAACCACAGCTGATGTACACCAAGAAAACAACAAACGAAAATAAACAGATTCTCCTTCCGGGGCTCGAATTTAAGCCTAGGTGCTCCCGGTCCGTTTATGGTGGTGTCCCATCGTGGTACAACTCAGTGACTATATGACGCTACACTGCGAAGCATGAGGGCACGAGATCGATCGAGGGAGATCTTAAAAAACAATTGGCTCAATCAACGGTCGCATCAGCCTTTTTTTTTTGTGCAGGAAGAGTTACTTATAGCGTACAGTTTCCTAACCATATAACGCAGTTATAACGTATGTAATTTGTTATACTAAAGATTTCGTGCCACGTTTGAATACATAAGCACTGTACGTGTGCGAAATAAAATGCGCAAGCAACAGAGCTCAGTCTCTCGTATACATTGCCTGCTCTCCTCAAGTGAACTTCCACTAAATCTATTATCAGACACTGCATAGCAATAAGCCCAAATGGTCACGATGATAAACTGCAGCGTTAGATTACACAGTACATGAAATTATATTTACGTTATACTTATTCGTCAGCCAAGTTTGTGAGTGACAAAGAAAGGTTTACCATTCAGAATGCGCATATCTATCTAAAGCAGTCCTTTATGACCAGGCAGAGTACCCGTTAAGTTTTTATATTTACAGTCGATCATGAAAATTGAGATTATCAATAAAATTCAATAAAACAATAACGCATTATGGCTGATTGAGAATACCACTGGTTTTGACATGGCAGATCACTCATAACATTTGCGATTGCACAAGACATCCTCCTACTGAATATATATTACCATGTCACGGGCGCTCTTTCTGTCGTCTCTATAAATCATAGTTTATGGTAGATTATGTGGAAATAGAATAAAACAGCAACGGAACCATCCGAGCTGTAACGTTCACGTCAGTGTGCACCAGCAGTAACTTTTCATCAGTAAAGTGCAGTAGTCGCTAGCTCAGAAAAGTAGTGGTAGCGAATGTACAGGTTCGCTTCAACATATCTGCAGAAAGAAGCGCAAACGCACACACGATTGTCTTTTTTGTTTTTTGCTTTACTGCCAACAAAGCGGAGATCTACGCTCGCCACTAGCGTGCATTCACTGTCAGTGATCCGTCAACGTATTTTTCGTTACGGTATCTCAGCGGCACCCACGCAGTAGACTTTCTCGGTCGCTTATTGAAATGAACCAAGTCCGACTAAACTGGAGCGTCTGAAAGTGAGATGTTCGATAACTCATGAAACGAATAAATAATTTCTAATTCCAGGCAATACTGCTAAAACACAGGAAGAATTTGGACATGGTGTTCTGGAGAACGGTTGCCGTGTCTAAAGCGCGCCTAAGTGAGGCAACACCGTGGTACGCATAGACTACAGGTCGCGCCCTTGCTGATGCTAAAATTTACAAGGCCATTCGGCTGAAAGCCGGAGTTACGCTCAAAAAGAAGGAGCTTTATAAGCGATAGAAACAAAATATAAAATCATTACGTATAATAGGTTATAATAGAATAGAATAGAATAGAATATAAATAATAGAATAGAATAGAATAGAATAGAATAGAAACAGGCACGTTGTCATATACGTATGGTAAAAAATCAACAAATTTGATTTCATGACACCGAACAAATCCTCTTACAGGCTGACGCCATACAATTTAAGAAAAAAAAATAGAGTTTTCGGAGAGAAGTTCTGCTATACAGCAATAATCGTCATCTGACTTGATCGCGTTTTTTTTTTTTCTTGAAAACCCGGCGCTGGCCATTTTGCTGTCAACAATGCTATGTCACACTGATACCGCGCGTGCCGTGCGAACTACCGGAACCTTGATGATAACGCGAGGAAAGTACTCGAAGTGGATGACGATTATTGTTGCGTGGCAGACATACTCCCCAAATACTCCATTTTTTATACATGCAGGTAGCACAAGTAGCGGGAAGCGCATCTACTTGTCTCAATTCGAGCGGGGTGAACTCGTTCATCATTCAGCTTCGCGGAAGTCCACAGACCTGAATTCCATATACAATGGTACGCACGCAAAACCCAAAAGACGAGTATGCGAGAAAAGAAAAGACTGCAGTACAGCAACTGGGTCTTGCATAATGCGCGTGAACGCGCTGCCAGAAATATGACCGCACATACGCTTGATGCTACCGCCATAACTGGCATCTGGTATACTGTCGCATATTAGCATCTGCGCCACATGCAATGAAGCTCCGTATCGTTTTAATTTTTGCCCAATTCCTATTGTTCGGGACATGAGCAAGTTGATGCTTACATCGGCATACGCAGTTTCACCGATCATACCATTTTATCGGGAAGCGGGAGCTCGTGCCTAATAATAAAAAAGGTTACACTTTTACCGCAAGTACGAAGCAATCAATGCGATAACAAATCGTATTGTCATACGAAGAAAGGCTGGCAGCTCACTTCTTTCACAAATAAGGCCACTGCAGCAAGTGAAGAGAACTTCGTGAGGTCTATGGCTTGAAGGCAAACATAGCCGTGGAAGAGATAAATGCACGAGCATAGGCGAGCACACCTTGTAGGGCCAAGTACGGAGCCGAAGGCAGGCAGGTAGCCCAGATCCGGCGAGAGACGTACGGGAAGACATCCTAAGCTCCCCCTATGAATTTTTGCTCTATCTCGTGTGTGCTACCGAAACACGTTTCCGGCATGCTGAGCCACCTCAACTACGAGCGTACTACGAAAGGGAAATTGAGTATATAAACAGGTGGCGTTTAATACGTTGGTGGATGTATGCTATAGTTACCGAGTGGTTTAACACGGCTCGGGGTGTTGAAAGTTCGAATTCCCGGTTGCGCGCTTCGGATAAACTTTCCTCGGACTATTTTTTCTTTGTGGCATTCACATAAATATATAGACACCTACAGTCCTATACATATACGAAACGCCACGAGTGCGGAGACGGTGGCAGTAGATACTACCCAAGAGTGACCGAAATCACTACCGCAATAAAAATCTTAACGTTTAGCTCAGTCCTTCGCCATCTCTCGCGACTCTCAACAACAATTCCACTTCGGCATGACAGTTGCACTCTGCTGACAACGTATCCGGTCCTACCGAAATGTATCTGTCACTAAGTGTTCTGGGTGTCTCGGAGTGCTTGGCAGGCCGCTGAAAGGCGAGTCAAGCCGTCTCCTCCACTCACCGTGAGTGTCGTAATCACGGACTTCCCTCGACTTTGCAAGAAGAACACGGATCAGGTATCCCGGAAACAAGATATCGCAAGATATTTCCTTCCAAAGAAAGAAATAATTATATGGCGAGAAAAGGAGCCAAAGAAGGAAAGCTCGGACACACACACAAAAAAAAAGATTCTCAGTTTATCCTGTCGTGCAAGACCTTGCTTTTCATTATTGCGACACTTGATGCACCTTTCTTTTTCTTTTTGTTTCGTTTGTGGAAGGAGACACGTAGATGTACGATGCCACTATCAAGAGCTGGGCGAGGATATGAGACACCTCGGTAAGTGCGAGTGAAAAGGCAGCGCAGACGCGGGTCAAGTCGAGCCGAAGACGTAGAAGGAAGGACATTCCAGCACCGGGTTCCCGGAGAATTACTCGACGCCGTACATGCTGTCATCCGGGGAATGCCAGCCTCGCAAACAATGAAGGCAAATATGCGAGGCGTCGTTCGCGCTGACCTTTTACAATGCCTGCGAGGCATCTTTGCAGACCGCGCTTTCCCATTTCATCTTATTTGGTCTGATGCCTCGACCGAGGTTTTAACGATCGATACACCGTGACAGCCAAGCGAAAGAGAAGAAGTCTGTGTGTGCAGAGTAATTTTACCGTCGTAATACTCTTTCAAACGATAGCTAGTATGTAATATCCCCTTCCTCAGGCTGAAACCTGTGCTGTACAATGACCTCAGTGACTTTTTCTGGACAGCTTTCAGTTAGCTTACGCGGTAAACGCTGCTTTTTTTTTTAATCACGAATGCGACATGTTTCTCGCCACAATCAATCAATGAAACACTAGAAAACTATTCTCCTAGTCGCGAGAATGAACCAACATCATTGCTACACCTCGTTTGTCTAAAGCAATGACTTTTCTTGACCTTGAGAAGAACGAATAAATTAAAAATGCAACTAGTTTAACGCAAGATTGCTACAATAGCGCCATATTGCTGAAAAAGTGAAGCGCTACAGCATAGCATTTGATGCAGTGTTTTCTTCTTTGTTTTGCGAAAATATGTACAAAGGTTTTCAACATTACTTTCCCTGTGAAGTGATAAAACATATTACTTTTTCGAGAAATTCGCAATACATAACACTGATAATGAAAACCATGGCTGATCCTTCAGTCAGAGGAATCGTTATAGCACGAAACTAAAACGTGCCCTCGAAGAAGCAATTGAATGTTTGGGGCAAATTTATACAACACAGCTTGCACAACGTCTATTTGTGTTTGGCAGCTATTTAACGCGGATGCACGCACGTTGACGCTTGGTTGTACATCTCCAACCTGACGACAAGCAATTTTTTTTTTTTTGAGAGGAGGGGGGGATACCTAATATTATATTCGCAATGCATAACAACAATATTGAAAACAGGGGGCCTAAGAAAAACATTTCCTCAACAACTTTCTTCTTCTCTTACGCTTAAGCAGAATAGCCACCCGCTGCTTTCTCCAAAAATGGTAGGAAGGGGAAGATGGAATTTGTAAACAGAGGTCGCTTCGAGCCAACGTGTTGACAAGCAGACTTGTCTTCCTCAAGGCTGGAACAGCCCAGTTCTGTTCCATCTTCGAGGAAGAAAAGTCCGCTTGTCGACACGTCCTCTGGAAACGACCCCTGTTTACGGATTTTTCCTCGCTGCTTTAAGTAATAAAAGTGGAGGGCTTGCAATGTGCAAGTAATTCCTGTCTGTATTTGTACGCTACCACAATAAGTTACTTCTAGATATATCTAGTTTCATTCTTTTGAAACATTGTCACAGTCTATGTGGGTGAAAGTCGCATTACATACTCAAACTGATTTTATACAGGTCGTTTACTTAACATGTACATTTTGACCAATTGTTTGTGGACCAAACGCCATGGTATACATTACCTTATATGCCATAATACAGGTTGCAATCTGAGAAATTCGTTGTAGTGTCATTTTGTGCAATGCGTGACCTTATCGAATCTCTATGCGTATTCATCCCACATATCACAACAAAATTTCGTAAAATATTTGTGCTTACGAACACCCCCTTCCGACACTGTACGCGAACAACACTTCAAGCGAATGCACACTCGTGGAGGTCGACGCAATAATGACGTGATAATCAAGATGATTCATGATACCAGTGAAGACAACACGATTTGCATGCATAGTTGAGAGATAGGTTGGTTATTAAGCTTCGCGCGTGCCCCTGTTGCCTCACTACAACTAGAGCGTAGAGCGCATGTACTTGTACGTATCGTGTAACGCAGCTGCACAGTGACTGTTAGGCAGTATAGCTAGAAAGCGAGTGTGAATAAAATATGTAATGAATAGAATATGAACATAGCTATAATATTAGTTGGTTGACATTCCATGTCTCACTGTGCCCACCCTAAAATCAATCTACCAAGACCTACAACGTTACACTTATCTTTGCCTCCTAGCAAACATGCTATGCGGTGATGCTACTTACGAAAAAGAATGACAATGAGGCGACGTCTCTCGTTCTCCACACAAACTAACGTCATTCTAGAAGCACCATATGACATGGTTGCGCTCATCTGTAAGAACACATTCATACACTATTGTGATATCAATTTTCGTTATAACATAGCTAGTATCGTAACGAACGTACCTAAGCACAACTGTTCTAAGCAGCTATGCCGAAGTACTCAATGAGGGAGTTGTGAGCTTGCTGCCCAAACACTTTGCTTGATACGATGAAGCAGGCTTTTAGGGATACCAGTTATAGTGTCTCTACTGTGAAAAGATGCAGCTAGCTTGTGAAATGCTTTCGTCAAAATGGTTTATTTGACTGCTGTTTGTCAGAATACGGCCTGTAAAAACCGAAATTGGCAGAATCGTTCAGCCGTTCACGCAGTTTTCGAGTTTACTTCATCGATTGTCATTACTTTAACGTACGGTCTGCTTCTTACGGACTCAACAGAAACAATCACTTAACGTTGCTTTGTTGAAAATGTGCTACTGCAACGACGATCGTAAACATAGTAAACATAAGACACAGTTATAACATTTTATAGAGTTCACGTCACAACCCATCGAAATAGAATCTGCCGATATTGACCGAGTCGTATCTCCCCTTTTGATCGCAAAATAGCAAGTAGAGCTGGAGAAGTAAAAGGAAAGCAGTGAGTGAGCTAATCAATACTTAAACCGATTTGATTCACGTATGAACTTCCAACGCTACGAGTGGGGTTATCGATTCAGTTTTAATGTGATTTCAATACAGGCTGACGACAACCAATTTCTAGATATTCATTGAGCATAAAATAAAGGCCAATATGAAATACAGTGCAGCCTGACATAGGATCTCAAAGCTTCAGTGGCCAAAAATTTAAAAAAAACGAGTAAATTGCGCATCATCCACCATCAGACGTTTCCAACGGGAAAGTGCGGCTCGAGAGTGGCAAGTCTGCGATGCGACATAAAGACTACATCGCTGAGACACCAGCTGGAAGACAAGCATTCAAGCCCACTATTTTTTGTGAATATGGTCATAAAATTAACTGCATACTACGAACGCTGGAGCTATCTAACATAAAAGTCGAGGTGCGTTGAGCGTGGTGACTAACGTGGTTGCTTGGGCGAATTGGTACGACATTGTTCACATAAAAACAGCGTCAATAACGAGGGACAAGAAAAGAAGAAGACAGACAGTGGCACTGAAGACAGAGAGCGTAGGTGAATACACCAAATGTGTGCATGAAACAGCAAGATTTTAAAAGGTACTTTAAAAATTTTAAATTAACTTTTTTTCTCTCATTACCTGCACCTCTTGTTTTCTCTTGATGCGCTTATTCATGTTCCACTGATATAATTGTAAACGCTTTAACTCATTTGCTTTGATTTCGCTCCATATTCCGCTCTCTTGCTGTACTATTCATTACGCTCTGTATATGCATAATTAACTAAAGGGTCCCACTACATTTTCTTACTTTGGGAGCCTTGCCTGTATATTTTTCATGTTGTAACATCTTGTTTTGAAAGCAATAAAATGAAACTGAAACTGAAAAACTCTAACTGAAGCGAAGGAACGTAAATCGATGAGTCGGTGGAGGCACTGCTGGCATCACAAATGCGAACGCAGCTACGGGGGTAACTACTACGTGCAGAAAGATGTGTCCCTATTTAGAAAATGAATAGTCAGCTAGGTTGTGTGGCTGAGGCAGGTAGCAAGCATCCTCACTCTACCCTCATCAGTAGATCACATACCTTAAAAGCCCTAATTAGCACCTGCATTTTATTCTCAACTTCCAGTATATTAGTATTATGAACATTCCACGAACTTCAAAGTTTTCTTCGCGAGAAAGACATTTATTTTGTTTTGGCCATTCTAATTACAATGCGCACTTATCTCTCCTAAACTATTCCCCAGCTTCAAGTCTTTTCTCCTCCACTCATCAACGCAGGCTGCGCAACCACCTCAAGACAGTTTCATTTGCATAATTTAGTTTTTCAGTTTCGAACTATCATACTATACTTGCTTCTGTGGTGTTACTGTGTTTGGAAGTGCCATTATGCTGGTTGTGAGGCTCAATTTTTCCTCTTCTTTCTGTAACGTATATGACTTTGAGCACTAAGGCTATCTTAATTACTAAAATGACCAAGAATCGTATTCATCAAAGCATTCATTAGGATAATTGGGGTAGCTTGCACTGGAGGTGCAATATTGAAGTGGCAGCAGAGCTGCTGGGCACCTAGGTAGACCCAGCTGTTTATGTTTTGCTAAGGCTTACTAGTATTCTCTTTCTTCTTCTAGTTCTTTCTCCCACGCTTTCTTCTCTCTGTTTTTGCGCATGTTTTTAATGCCTATATTTGTACTTTCTTTTTTCTCCTTTAAGGGTGATGCAGCCTAGGGCTGTGGCTTGTCCGTACACTTCCCTAATGTCTGTTGTCACGGGTATATGTGTGGATGTGAGACTAAAAATAGTATAACAATGCACTCACATCAATCGTAATTACCGAACAATATAAAACACCTACGAACACAAACTATTTATACTGGTCTGCGTCTTCAACGTATATATTATAGACCTTAGGACCTAGCTTCGACGTCGGCTCTTTATGAGATTTTATGTCACTCAATTTGTTATAATTATATCGGCGACGCTCGGATAACGTACGGTTACTCATCTATATGATACCCAGAGCTTTGCTCACTCGTCATGAGTCGTGACTCACTTCGTGGAAAAGCGTGAGTTTTCTTCGATTCTCACTCATTCTCTTCTTTTTTCTTTCTACCTTTAGTTCATTCTAGTTCTCTCGTTTTTTTTTCTATATTACGTTTTAATCTCCGCCTCCTCGTTTTCTTCTTCCCAACCCTCGCTTTCATAACCTACCACCTTGCCATACCATGCTAACCTCACAAGGAGTATGCTATGCTCCGCTATAGTGCCTGCATAGCCAAGGTTATGACGCTCCCCTTTGGATGGTGGGTACAAGGGTTCGAATCTCGCTTCACAAGTAAATTTCCCCCTAGAATTTTCTTGTTTGTCTTTATTTTATTTTTCTGTCACCCTCCGCAACTGTCTCCCACTCAGAGTTTAGCAACCACAGCGCTAAAGCCATCGGTGCACGTGTTTTGGACAAGAAGAAGACAATGAAGAATAGGACAAAAAAGCGCATGCTTGTTCGAGATGGCACTTTTCTTTTCGAAACAAACAGATTACGGTGGGGTGAAAACAGCCTCACTATTATGAAAAAAAAAAGGCGGCACAAAGTATTCACGACAAAATAATGAAGAGATTTGCACGCGAGGTAACAACTAATGTGGTAAGGGTTAGAACTAGTTTTTTAGTTATGACATGTAAACAGCACAGTGTGTAATTGGTAATTGGTGATTCTTTGAGGCAAAAATACAAAAATTAGGCGCACTACCAGCTCACACTTTTTCGACAGTTTGGCCACAATAAACGTTACGAAGCAAAACACAGAGTGCGGTAAGTGCAAATAAAAAGAAGCCCTTTGTCGACAGCTTGTACAAATACTGAAGGGCCTTCTGAAGTGTCATGCTTAGACCGGCCGCAACATAACTGCGCTAGATAAGCACCCTAGGAGCATAGTGTCTTAAGCAAACACTGACGCCGTTATGCGGGCGATGGCAAATATGAGCCGAACGGAGCGTTGTGAAAACAAACCAGTTTTTAAGTACCAGGCCGAACGCCTGTTCAAGTGCGATAAGATGCTTTGTATAGCATAGCGTTCGCGAACAATGAGGCTTGATGATTATAAAATTTGTTGAAGGAAATACTGACGCAGAAAATGAAACAATGGTCCATGTATTGATTCGGGCCAGAAATCATCTCTCCAAGCTTGAAAACTTTGAACCACACTAGTGCATGTTAATTTTTTAATTAGCAGTAATTAGATTAGGACGTACAGGAAAAAGAAAAATGAAGGAATCTTATCGTGTTTAAGACTCAACAATGCCAATCTGCTGCTTTTTTTCTTCTTGAAAACTCCGCTGTCTTGGTCCTCTCGCTTTTGTCTGTTATACTGCCGTTGTTGTTTCATTATATTATATTATTATTATTATATTAGTATTATTAGTATTATTATTATTATTATTATTATTATTATTATTATTATTATTATTATTATTATTGTATGTTGTTGTTGTTGTTGTTGTTGTTGTTGTTGTTGTTGTTGTTGTTGTTGTTGTTGTTGTTGTTGTTGTTGTTGTTGTTGTTGTTGTTGTTGTTGTTGTTGTTGTTGTTGTTGTACGGTAGAGGACGAGGTATTTCCTGAGCCGGTATTCGCAAAAACGCCTTACGCTAGAATTCTTTGCAGGAGAACACTTAGCCAAGTTTGACAGAGGACATATCAGTAGTATGGAGTGGTCTAGCTTGTTTTATTGAGCGGTTATGAAAGGAAGTCTTCGTGCAATCCACATCAGAATGTCACTCATGTTTCTAATGCAACTGCAGTACACTCGCTTGGGTGACGAATTGACGCATGACCTGCTTCTGCAGATTCCTGGCGTTACGGTTCTAGCAAAGATGCGCAAAGCTGCGAACCCCGTCTAGAAGTGTACATTGGTCACCTTATTGCACTGACCTTTCGTTTAAAAGCCGACAGATCGGTAAATAACCAGCCTATTTATCTTGATTGCATTTCCTAGTTTTAACTAAGAAAGTCTGCCTTTTCCGTATACTAAAACGTGAACTCAAACACAAGTCGGAAACAGACAGCTGCAGCACGTGTTCGCTTTTCACAATCGTGCCTTATATCGGCATCACACAGTGCACCACCAATCACGGTCAGACCCGATCGGGATAAAATGAGATTCAAAATACTGACTGGCTCGTTCGTTCAGCTTTCGTAAAGAAGCCAATCACAATCAACATATTTAATCCCGATCCGTGTGATAACGATCAAAAGTCAACGTGGGACACCGATATTATTCAGAGAACAAACGTGACTACTTACGGCAGGGACATATCAACCAAACGACTATGAACAATGAGTGAAGCTTTTAAATAAAGGAAGAGACTATGCGTGTTTAGTTTGGAATTAGTTTCACTCTGTATCACAATGTGTTCCGAAAATACTAGAGCACACAATATAAAACTGACACCCAAACGGTACTGTTCAAAGCTGCTAAACAATCATCAGTTGAGGCAGTGCTTACAACGGAAGAACCTCGGCGTTTCCAGTTGAGAGATGTCTGCCTTCGCTACAGCGAAAGAACCTGTTACGACTGCTGGTTACATGACAACCCATTCCACACGGCACTTCTCCTCCTCATACACAACATCGGCATAACGGCGTGCATTTGATACATATGCACGCACAAAATTTCATGCCTTAAGAGCAAGTCTACGAAGCAATAAAAAAAAGAATATGACATCACCGCAAAGTTGTGTTTTCCAACCTAAAAATGATACATTACCTGTACGCAATCACATAAAAATTTCAAATGTCAATAAAATTGAAGAAAAAAATTATTATTTTGGTTCCCGTATTCCTGACAACCAAATGCAATATATTCGGCATGCACCGACACTCACTGTCATGAAAGCTAGCGCTCCTGCGCCAGTTATTTATGTAGCGCATAGCCTATATTAGATGAGAGCACTTGTCGCGGGCATCGCGTGCACAATTTCGAGAGCGGTGCCTGAAATCAACAGTTCTGGATGTTCCGTGCCGCATAGCACAAGCATTCATAACAAGAGTAGAATCCACGCAAGTGTCTAGCAAATAGTAAAGAGCAAAAGAAGACAACCGTTCTTTCAAACGCGTTTCTCTTCTTTTGCGCTTCCTCATCGTAAATGCGCGTGATCACACGAAAATACTTTCCTGTTCAAAACAACAGCTCAATATCACATGGATTACTTTTCAAGCAAATATCTGTATATTCATCGCAAGCACTTCTCCCATACTTCATCATTCTCACTTATTTATACCTATCAACTCTCGTCTTTATGTTTGAGACTGGTACGTATACCAGCGGAAAAAACGGATCTGCTGGCATTCCTGTTCCGGGCATTTCTGGTATGCCAACAAATTGGCTCTATTTGTTCCTTTTTCATACTAGCGACTCAGAAATGTCTCTATGAACAGATGATCGAAATGGTACAGAAAAAAACACATGGTTGCGCTTTCCACGAATGGCCGACTCGAGCAACGTTTCATTCAAAACGTGCCAGACTGAAGGACGCCACCGAACGCTCATTCACGTGACCGTTTCCGGAAAACAACACGAATAGCGCATGCAAGAGAATGTAGGCATCAAACTTACCGCCGCTGTTCCTAGCAAGATAAACGAGAGAGCTGTCTATAGGAGGCGTGCGCAACGACAGAGGTTCGTGGCTGATCCGCTTTACACTGTTTGTCTGAGTGTAGGTTTTGGACGGCACAAGATCGATAAAACTTCAAAAGTGAAAAAAAAAACGTCCTTCAGAAAAAGCCCACTCACAACTTCAGCAGCATTATGCGACCACTGTCGTACATGTAGCTTTAACGCTGTTCAAAATAAATAGAAAATGACGAAGCAGTGGAGGGAAGGACTACAGTAGAGAAGTAGCGTAGGTTTTCATTGAATGTATACATTAAGGTATTTTTACTGTATTTGGGCAACTTACATCTATGTGTAGAGAGGAAGAAGAATATGTGCCGCAGTGGGTCACGCTTTTAGGAAGAGGAGCCGAGCGCAAGCTGTTGCCCCGAGCGTTGTGTATCCTGCGTCGGTTCCTGCCGCCCGGTTCCCGCATCAATACACCTGCTGTGCAAGCACTACTTGTGCCAATAAACCCCGTTCCAGAGTGGTGGAGGTGCTGGGTAACTCAACCTGGAACTCCGCAACCGGAAACTACCTGCCATCCCAGACATGGCTGAAGAAACCATCCAGCAAGGTACGACCCAGCCTCCGATGGTCATCGTTCCCACTGCGCTACGCGTACGCGATCCACCTTTTTTCGACGGTACTGATGAGCAAGACGTCGAAGATTGGCTGTCGACATTTGAAAAGGTAGGCGCAAGCAACAAGTGGGACGACCCTTCGAAGCTGCAATATGTACCCTTCTACCTGAAAGAGGTGGCTAGTCTCTGGTTTAACAACCACCAGTCGGAATTTGCCACTTGGGGTGCCTTTAAGCTACGCATTGCCGATGTGTTCGGTCACCCCGAGGTACGCAAGCTCCGTGCCGAACAGCGCCTACGGGGACGCGCACAGCTTCAAGGAGAAGGCTTCACAAGCTACATCGAGGATGTGCTCGACTTGTGCAAGCGCCTTGACCCTTCAATGATTGAGGCAGACAAGATCAAACATATTTTGAAGGGAATAGACGACGACGCCTTTCAGATGCTGCTGGCCAAGGGCCCACGTACCGTATCCGAACTCGCCACTCTTTGCCAGAGCTTCGAGGAGTTGCGCAAACAACGAGTCATGACACGGCGTCCAGCGGCTACCGATGAAACTCTCGCGGCATTGAGCCTGGGTGGAGACCACAGCACAATAATGTCCGAAATCAAACGATATGTGCGCGAGGAGGTGGCCCGACAACTTTCGTGCCTGTCGTATCTACCGGCAACGGAACCCTCTTCTGAGCGTCTCGCGCCCGCCATCAGGCAGGTAACACAGGCGCAGGTCTCTGAGGCATTGCCGTCCGTCTCTCAGACAGCACCCGTCACCGCGCCATTGACTTATGCTGCTGTTGCTGCTACTCCGCCACGACCTCCGCTTGGGCCAACTCCCCAGCCTGTACGAGTATCAACGACGCCATTTCCAGCAACACAACAGCGCTATAACGGAAACCCTTGGCGCACAGTTGACAATCGCCCGATCTGTTACGCATGCGGATATCCAGGTCACGTGGCGCGCTTTTGTCGCCGGCGCTTCGCAACGGGTCCGGCTGCACCTCCGAGGTACCCTGACTACTCTTTACCGGCCACGTACAACGCACAACGAGAACTGCCACGTCAATGCGACCGACAATCAGTGAAACGCGACCCGTCACCAACCGAACTAGACCACCGCCCTGCTGCCAACTACCGATCATTCAGTCCCCGTCGCTCATCCTCACCACGCCGCTACCGTTCTCCGTCCCCTCTGCGTCGCCGACCGAACCCTGTAGAGACGGAAAACTGACTGCCGCAGCTCCGGAGGCACGAGCTGCGAAATCGGCGCATTGTACAAGTCCTCGCCCGTCCCCCACAAACGTTCTGGAAGTGTTTGTTGAAGGTATACGAACTCTTGCGCTTGTTGATACGGGTGCCGCCGTATCTGTGATGAGTCAGAAACTCTGCCATTCGATACGAAAAGTAACGACGCCGCCTTCCGACGTTTTGCTGAATACCGCGAGTGCGCAACCACTTCGACCAGTCGGAGCATGTACGGCGAGAGTAAACATTCAAGACGTCCTGTACCACATCGAGTTTCTCGTGTTGACCACTTGTGCCCACGACATGATACTTGGATGGGATTTTTTGTCACGCCACCATGCCGTAATTGACTGCGCTCGCGCGCAAGTGGAATTATCTGTGTTTTCAGATGCGCCATCTACCGACAATAAGTGCACTCACCTGGGCAAGCTTCTTGTTGCTTCCGACGTTGATGTTCCTCCTCTTAGTGCAATCGTTGTCCCCGTCAATCGCACTGAATTATCCGGCTCTACCATTGTGTTCTCGCCATCTGACGTTTTCAGTCGCCGCCACGGTACGTCTCTGCCATACGCCGTTCTGCCACCTCACCAGGATACTTCCGGAATTGTCGTTTGCAATCCTAGCTCATGCCCTCTCACCTTAAGAGCTCACGAAACACTGGGCTATGTTCATTCTGTTGATGACAACGTTATGGTGCCTATTGAGTCCCACGACCCTGGCCAGCAACTTCAACTGAACGCCGTTACTACCCTTTTCACGCCGGATGACTTTTGGCGTCGCTAAAAGATCCTTCAGGTCGCCTTGGACGTTGGGCTCTTAGACTACAAGAATTCGACATTCGTGTCATCTACCGCTCAGGACGAAAACACTCTGATGCGGACGCCCTCTCACCATCACCAGTGAGATCCACCGCAGACCTGCATTCAGACACCAACTTCTCCATCGCTCCCATTTCCGTCAAAAGCATGTCGTCTGAACAGCGGAAAGACCCATGGATAACATCTCTCCTTAACATTCTTTCCGACTCTTCAACGTTTGCGTACCCACGTTCTCTAGCCGCCAAGCCACACATTTCGCGATACGGGACGCGCAACTATACCGCAGAAACTACCACGCGGATGGTCGTAAATGGCTCTTGGTTATACCACGCCACATGCGATCTGATGTCTGTGCGTATTTTCATGCCGACCCACAACATGCTCACGCTGGTGTGTTAAAAACATATCAGCGGATCTGCCAGCGTTATTACTGGCGTGGTATGTACACTTTTGTACGAAAATACATTCGGTCTTGTTCATTATGCCAACGACGAAAGACAGCTGCCCATTCACCCGGATTATTACAGCCTCTACCGTGTCCGGCGCACCCTTTCGACCGCGTTGGCATCGATCTATATGGTCCCCTTCCTTACACTGCCACTGGAAATCGATGGATCATCGTCGCCGTCGACCATCTGACGAGGTATGCTGAAACAGCTCCACTACCTACGGCTGGTGCACGTGACGTAGCCAATTTCATTTTGCGACGCTTCGTACTGCGTCACGGGGCACCACGTGAACTGCTAAGTGATCGAGGGCGTGTCTTTTTATCCGAAGTTGTACAACAACTCCTTCAGGCATGCCGCACGGTGCACCGCACCTCTACAGCCTACCACTCACAGACCAACGGTCTAACTGAGCGCTTCAACCGAACGCTAGGAGACATGCTCGCCATGTATGTCAATTCCGACCAATCAAACTGGGATGTCATTCTCCCATTTGTGACCTATGCGTACAACACCGCGACGCAGTCAACCACAGGCTTCTCGCCTTTCTTTCTTCTATATGGGCGTGAGCCATGCTCCACCCTTGACACCATTTTGCCGTATCGTCCCGATGTCTCAGAGTTCAGCCCTCTTTCTGAAATTTTGCACCACGCTGAAGAGTGTCTTCAGTTGGCCCGATCATTTACCTCGGACAAGCAAGCATTCGAAAAAGACCGCCATGACCACGACCAGCAAGTCGAGACTTTTGCCGTGGGCTCGATTGTCTGGCTTCGACTGCCCTTCCACTCCCCAGGTCTGTCCGCTAGGTTTGCCCCCAAGTTTCACGGTCCTTATCGCGTCGTCGAACGTCGATCTCCTGTCACATACGTGATCGAGCCGGTCACGCCATCTACAGACAGGCGACGCCTTGGTCGTGAGACTGTCCACGTGAGTCGTCTCAAGCCATATCACGACCCACTCCTAATATCATCACCTTGACTTGCCAGGATGGCTCGTCTTCGTCGCCGGGGTATTGTAGAGAGGAAGAAGAATATGTGCCGCAGTGGGTCACCGCTTTTAGGAAGAGGAGCCGAGCGCGAGCTGTTGCCCCGAGCGTTGTGTATCCTGCGTCGGTTCCTGCCGCCCGGTTCCCGCATCAATAGACCTGCTGTGCAAGCACTACTTGTGCCAATAAACCCCGTTCCATATGTTTTTTTTTCTGTGTAACATGACCGTTATGCAAGGTACCAGTCATTATCAGTGAATCAAGGTGATTTCTTCCGTTGTTAAAACGTATCCTTTCGCGCCTCTTCAATCGAAGAAATACCGGCTTGCAACAGTTTAAGAGCGCTTGATTATTCCCGATTGGAAAGCTCAACAGCATAAAGCCGAAATTCGCTAACTCTTTCGGTGCCATTCTCCATCCACCGATCACCAATTGTGGTCAATTTGTTTTGTGTACTAAATTCATATTATTATTATTATTATTATTATTATTATTATTATTGCTGTTGTTATTGTTATTGTTGTTGTTGTTGTTGTTGTTATCTGGCGCTTAACGTCCCAAAACCACCATATTTGGGCGCCGTAGTTAAAAGGTCAAGAAATTCTAACCATCCGGTATTCTTTAATGTGCACTGACATCCCACAGTACACCGAACTCAGCTGGATAGACGGCGAACTATTCTGATGGAGCAATCCTGATACCGTAACTGAAGAACTGAATGTGTATATGTAGACTGCATCGCGAAAGTGTTAATGCCTATCTTGAAGGCAACCAAGATATTACGTGTGCGTGTTCCAGCATAAAAGAATGTCTTCGTCTGCACATACATGCTCACCTTCTCTCGTTACTCCACCTTCTGTGTGCGTGTTTTTTTTTCTTTTTTTTATTCGCACTGCCATTTGACGTGTACGACAGCTTAAATGGGTGCCGTCTGTGGTTATCCTCCCTCTGACCTATTTTCTTTCGGACCATCAACCATATACGGCCTGACCTGCTTCTATAATGTGGGCCTTCACCGAAAGACTTTGCAGTGCCAAGTGTGACCGAGATGCGAGTCGGTATGCGACGCTGGTACAGCACAGTACACGCTATTAGTTTTTCTGCATGACTCACTACTGTGAACTGAATACAACATAAAGTATGGGATAAAAGTTTGTGTTGCACACGCACAACGTCAAAAGCGGTGGTTATGAAAATCTGTGCGCGAGGTATTCCCCGAGAATTCTTAGAAATTCTGGTATAGTCCTCTCCGCCGTGCCCTTCATGACATCGACATAAACAGAAAGAGCAGCGGCACCACTTCAAAGGCAGACATGAACGACACTTCTCGTCGGAATGTTATGCGGCCGATGCCCGCGCGCGCCGAGCTAGAGTCGCGGTTGCTAGCGTAAATAAACAGGACCGCGGGCCAGTGCGAAGTGGCTGCATTATGCATCATTCTCACAGCTCCCGCAGCCATTCGGGCTGGGTGGCATGCACGTGTGGTCCACTAAGTAGCCTGCGCTGTATCCAGCAGCCGTCATTCTTCGATCTGTCTCGTTCCTTGCAAACTAGTGCGGAAGAAAAGCTTGCCCGCTCGATATTGGTGGGGGTCAAATATAGCAGCCCATAGGCGCCGCTCTTGGCGAGGGACGTGCGCAATATGACGAGCACTTAAGCGGTATAATAAACGCTGAACGTAAACACACCCTCTCTCCATAAACCTCAAAGGACCGCTGGAATGCGGAGGCGACTAAGGTTTTCGAGAAACACATTTGCCAGTCGGGAGCCACTCTTTCTTTCGAACACCGATATAAACGTACGTTACGCATCTCTTGGGCTAAATGGCCACCACAGAGTGAAATAAATGACGAGGCAACTAAACAATTCTTTTTTCTTCTTTTTTTTTCAATGAAAAGGAGAAAAAGTGACGTCTAAGAAATTTGCGTCTTCGTAAGAATAACAGCTTTGCGAAGAGAAACTGTGTTTTCTGAGTTTTAAGAACAAATTATGAGACACGCTGTTGCTTCTTGCTGGAACTCAAGATTCTGTTTATTAAGCTCAATTTAATTCAATTCTCAAATTCATAGCCCATTCGCCGTGTCTGCGTGTTGTTTGGCAACGGTGTTTTTTTTTTATTTCGACGTAAGCACACTGATTATTTCTCTATCAGTTTTCTAACGTAAATTATGTGCAAGACTACAAAAAATGTATGTGTAACCCTCACACCCGTTGACGAGCCAAAGAGTACCTGGCAAGGCAGGAAGGAAAATAGGAGGAAAAGAACAGCAGGGAGGTTAACCAGCCTATAGGTAACCGGTTTGCTACCCTGCGCATGGGAGGGGGATGGGGGAGATGAAAGGTAGAGAGGAGAAAGGGAAGAGTATCAGAGCGCTATCATGCTCTTTTAGCTCGTAACTGAAAGCAATGAAGACAAGAAAGTACCCAGCGTCTCTATCTACATGCTGGCGTCAGTTCATTTTACTGCGTTAGTATTTTGGACAAAGAAACCGCCTTGAACACTGTCCTCGGCATATATTCGAGCCTCCTATGGTGCTAACGACCATCACTTCTTGAAACAAAAAGTTATCTTCGGTTATGCAAGTCCTAGGCGACGCGTTGCAGCATTCAGAATGAAGATAAATGCAGACACAATTTATCATACCCGATGTTGATCAGGGCCCTTGCTGACTACTTTATCAGGCCAACTGGACATGCGAGTGATTTATGTCCCACACCAGCGAATTTTCATCACCGTTATAACGAACGTGGTCATAAAGGCCATTTCGCATTCATTTGGGTATATTTCGCCACGCAGCAACTGGTTCAAAATAGTATAACGCTATGTAAATTATTAGGTGTTAACGATGCCTTCAGCCACTTTTCATCACTCTGCTGTCACATTGCCACATGAACGTTGCGAAGTTGCAAAAAAAAGCTAACTACAAACCAAAAGGTGAAACAATTCCTTAAATCAGAGACTGCGCCCACTTTTGTACTGAAAAAAATGGCAGCATATCCACGGAGTGAATGATGGACAGTAGGGCGAAGCATCCGTCCGTTCATTCGTTCTTGCTTCCGTTCGTTTATGCGTCCGTCTGTGTGACCATTCATGCATCCATCCGCCCGTTCGTGCGTGCATCTGTTTGTGCGTCCGCACGTCCATCCGTGCGTCCGTCCCTGCGTTCGTCCATGCATCCGCCCCTGCGCCCATCCATGTGTCCATCCGTCCATGCAGCCATCCGTACATCCGTCCGTGCGTCCGTCTATGTGTCCGTTCGTCCATCTAGTCAACACTCCAAGTACCACCATCACAAATCTTTTCATCATATAGTCCGTATATAGAAGCACCACCATCCGGTAGACATTCCAAGGACTAAACGAGATGTGGCACACGCACACTTTCTTAAGGCTTGTGCTTCGTGTCTACTTCCCACCTTTAACCACCTCTAGTTCATGGTATTGTTATGCCAGCGAGTCCTCGTCAAACGACCGTGCCTCTGAAAAAGGCAATCTGGGTCAAGGCCAGCCCGCAGTCGGCCTGGCGCGATCACCTCGACGGCGTGAACACGCGCGGCGCCCCTCTGGCCCACGTGCAGTGAGTCAGCTGCGCGCGTGACAGCGAGCCGGCGTCCGCGTGTCTGGTGGTCTGACGCATGGCGCGGCGACCCCCATTGGCGGAATCTGCCCTGACGACCAGCGGTGCTTCTGATTGGACATTTTGGTTGGACCCGGTGTAAATAAAAGAAGCCCGGCGGCGCGTAGCGATCGGAGGTCCTACGAGAGAGAAGTCCCCGTGTCGGAGTGCCGACATGTGTGTGAGTCAGCGGTCTTAGGCGAAAGGCTGACCTATGTGTTAGAGAAGAGAGCTCGGCTCTTCGAGTCTCTGTCGGCCCCAGTGCCGAAATTGTAACGCCTCTGTAAATATGCTGTACATAAACCTTGTTTAACTCACCGTCGTCTCGTCCGCTCGTCTTATCAGCTCTGCGCAGAAGCAGTCGCGAGCTGATAAACATACGCTACCAAACGGCTGGTGACCTTCCCGGCGGAGTTGAAAGCAGTGGCGCCTCCGGGGCCGTGTTGGCGTCGCCGTCTTTCGCAACAGTGGTGACTTCGGCGGGATCGGTCCGTCGTTCGCAACAGTGGTTGGCAGCTGCGGGATCGGCCGGCGTCAGCGACAACGATGCGGTGAGTGCCTGATGTTTTCCCCTCAGTTCACCAGACTACTCTAGCTCAGGTTGTAGTAGTTTAGAGAAGGGCTGTGTGAAGCATTCGAGTGAGCTTTGATCGTTTCAAGCCAAGTTGAAGTGCTTTGAAACCAAAGTTAATGCGGAGGTGGTAAACACGGAAGTGTGAAAAATTGCTTGCGCGTCTTGCTAGTAGGCTTATAGTGGGTACGGCAAGTAGATTTTAACAGGGGCAAACAGCAAGAGGCTAGTGTGAACGATGGAGAACCTTAAAGTGAAGGAACTCATCGAAATTTGTGAGGAACTCGGCATTACTTTGGGCCGTGCGAAACGAAAGCAAGCGATCCTTGAGATCATGAAGGATGAGGGAGTGTCGGCTGAGGAAGTCGATGAGGCCTGGGTGGATATTAAAGCACGCCGTGAGGAGGCTGAAAGGCGAGAAGTAGAAGCTCGCGAAGAAGCTGAAAGGCGCGAAGCTCGCGAAGAAGCTGAAAGGCGCGAACGTCGCGAGGAGGCCGAGAGACAGGAGCGTCTCGAGTTGAAACGACTAGAATTGGCAATCCTACAGTGTTCGCAGGCGCCTAGCGTAGCTTCTCCAACAGTTCAGGTCAGCGGATTTAGAATTCGGGACCAACTGCCACCGTTCGTAGTAGGCGAGGACATGGCGAAGTACCTCGTCAAGTTTGAACACGTCTGTGAGCGAAACGCTTTGGAGCGGTCTCTTTGGGCGCGGAACCTGCTAGCTCTTCTTCCCGGCGAAGTGTCCGACGCATTAACTTGCTTGTCTAGGGAAGCGTTTGAGAGCTATGACGAGGTTAAGGAAGTGCTCTTGAGACGTTATAAGTTGTCACCCGAGGCTTTCAGGCAAAGGTTCCGGTATGCTGAAAAGGGGAATGAGTCACACGTTGACTTCGCGTTTCGTCTTAAAGCCGATTTAATTGAATGGCTCAAGGGCGAAGGTGTTTATGACGACCGCGATAAAGTGGTGGAATGCGTTGCATTGGAGCAATTCTACCGCTGCATCGAGGATAATGTCAGATTTTGGCTGCAGGACAGACTTGGGGAAGTACAGCTAAACAAGGCAGCAGAGTTAGCTGAGGAGTATTATACTCGCCGAAAGTTGCACAGCAGGGCAGTGCGCATTGAAAAGTATGAGAGAAAAGAAGGCTTTTCAAAGAAACTTGATCAACGGAAACCCGCTCCGCACCGTAATTTCAAGAAGGACCCGTCTCTTACGAAGGACAGTGTAGGGGAAGGGCAAACAGAAGCGGAGAAATCGAGTGAGGTTTCTACCACACAGGAATTTGAATCGGAAAACAAACGGAAGCCGCTAATCTGCTACAACTGCAAAAAGGAAGGGCACATCGCGAGAAACTGTCAGGAAAAGTTTGCCTTCGCAACAATCCGAGAATCAGAAAAAAACATGCGGTTGTTGGAGCCGTATCTCCAAGAAATTAGGGTGAATGAAAAAACGTGCCGAGCACTTAGAGACTCAGCGGCAACTATGGACGTTGTCCATCCTTCATTGGTGTCTCCGGATGACTTCACAGGAGAATGCGCGTGGATCAGGCAGGTCGCCGAGGAGCAGAGTGTTCGCTTACCAATCGCCACCGTTGTCATTGAAGGCCCGTTCGGTAAGCTTCGCACCGAAGCGGCTGTGTCTGCCGCGCTAAATGATCGTTTTCCATATCTTTTCTCCAACAACTCAGAGCAGCTTCTCAAAGAGCAGGGCAAATCGTTCTTCCCCAACTTAGCGGGCATGGCCCTCACGCGATCGCAAGCGCGAAAGCTTTCGCAGGAGCTTGATCTGGTTCAATGCGGTGAACGCTCAAGTGACCTTGTCGGCGGGTCGACGGAACCTCAGAGAGGAAATTTTCCGCGTGAGTCACGTGAGCAGTCACGCGAGCGGCCCGTCGCGGAAGCGGCCGGCGCGGTATGCGTTGGGGGAGACGACATGGCGCCATTGAATCAGAGCGAGGGGGCTGCAACGCTCTCGCCTGTAGCGGAAAGTTGGAGCGAGCTGCCGAGAGTTGATCGAGAGACGCTCATTCGAGAGCAGCGCGAGGACCTCTCGATTGAAGCGCTAGTGGAAAGCCAGGTTGAAACGCTAGTGGAAAGCCAGATTGAAGCGCTAGTGGAAAGCCAGGTTGAAACGCTAGTGGAAAGCCAGATTGAAGCGCTAGTGGAAAGCCAGAAAAACGCGGCAAAAGTGCTGTCGAAGGAGCACTACGAGGAATCGGTGAAGAAGAGTGCTTTTGAAGTTGATAATCAGGTAACGCTGCTGCAGCCGTCCAAGAGGAACAAGCTTGAGGTTGATTGGGAAGGGCCCGCAAAAGTAGTATCGAAGCTTTCTGATACCAATTGTGAAGAGAAATTAGAACGGCGGCCGAACAAAAGTTATCACAGTAACTTGAAAGCAGTCGTAAATTTACTCTTAAGTGCTTCAGAGGAAGAGGAAGCAGAAATTTTTAGTTCTAGTGAGGTAATCGAAAGGAGATCGAAAGTAATCTGGGAACAGCTGAACCTAGAGCCTAGCTTAAGTGACGGAGGACCTGAGAAAGAGGACCTGAGAAAGATTGGTTCCGAGTTTGAAGACGTGTTTTCGGACCGCCCCGGAAACACGAGGGTGATCGAACACGATATCGAGCTCAGCGGTGAGGAGTCAATCCGTAGCAAGCCGTATCGTTGTTCCCCTGTGCAACGTCGAAAGTGTGAGCCGCTCTTGGTGCCGCATAGGTATCGTCGCCTAAAAGTGGCCGGTTACTGAAGTGGAGCATGTTGCTCCACAGCGCAACTTTGACGTTCGCTATCAAAAAAAAATAAAGGAAAGGTAAACGCTAATGCAGGTGCATTGAGCAGTGCGTTCCAGCTAGTAACTTCTCAACCTTTCGGTTTCTCGCTGGCGATTCGGGGCAAAATTTTGACCTCATCACGGCCTGGGCTGAGCGCTCTCGTTCAGAGTGATCTCAAGGGGCCAACTTTGTGGTATTGTAATTCGTTACGTTGTTGTACGTGGAAAAAAAATTGAGTTGTCATTTTAAGAGTCTTGTGTCCCACATGTGCCTCTTGATGTAGAGGGAACAAAATTCCGATAAACACGTAGATAGGTATATGTTGTATTATACTTTGTCTGGTGTTCTGTCGGGTGACCGAAGGCACTTGCGTGTGTCGTGTGTTGTCTGTTGTCGAACCGTTCTTAGCAAGTTGCAGAACCATCGACAAGTGCTGAAACCGAAGATGGTCAGAAGAGACGAGTGAAGCTGGTCGACAAGTTGTGGCGACAAGCCAGTGGAGCTGGGATCCGTCGTCAAAAATGGGATGTGTTCCCGGAACAGTCTGGAGCTGTAGTCTCCCCATGGCCCTGGAGGCGAACTTGGAGGGACCTGGCGAACGAGCGCACCTGACATCCGAGCCCCGTGGAAGCAGCTCGTCTTTCCGGTGCATTGTCTGGCGGCGGGGGTGCTGTTATGCCAGCGAGTCCTCGTCAAACGACCGTGCCTCTGAAAAAGGCAATCTGGGTCAAGGCCAGCCCGCAGTCGGCCTGGCGCGATCACCTAGACGGCGTGAACACGCGCGGCGCCCCTCTGGCCCACGTGCAGTGAGTCAGCTGCGCGCGTGACAGCGAGCCGGCGTCCGCGTGTCTGGTGGTCTGACGCATGGCGCGGCGACCCCCATTGGCGGAATCTGCCCTGACGACCAGCGGCGCTTCTGATTGGACATTTTGGTTGGACCCGGTGTAAATAAAAGAAGCCCGGCGGCGCGTCGCGATCGGAGGTCCTACGAGAGAGGAGTCCCCGTGTCGGAGTGCCGACATGTGTGTGAGTCAGCGGTCTTAGGCGAAAGGCTGACCTATGTGTTAGAGAAGAGAGCTCGGCTCTTCGAGTCTCTGTCGGCCCCAGTGCCGAAATTGTAACGCCTCTGTAAATATGCTGTACATAAACCTTGTTTAACTCACCGTCGTCTCGTCCGCTCGTCTTATCAGCTCTGCGCAGAAGCAGTCGCGAGCTGATAAACATACGCTACCAAACGGCTGGTGACCTTCCCGGCGGAGTTGAAAGCAGTGGCGCCTCCGGAACCGTGTTGGCGTCGCCGTCTTTCGCAACAGTGGTGACTTCGGCGGGATCGGTCCGTCGTTCGCAACAGTATATACTAGTTCACTGTATTCATGGCACTGCGGCTCAACGCTCACTGGACGTTTCTAAAACCAAGGAGGTTACGCCCAGCGAGTATAACCTAGCAACTCTTTCTTGTCAGATGGCGCTTAATGTACATGCCAACGGCTGCCAATGGGGAATGAGAGACGGGAGAATGCGACTTTTAGTTAACACGCACTCTGAAAATTTTTTTTTATTGTTCAACAACGCACAGGAGAAATCTCCCACCGGCACCACCTTGCAGGTCAAAGCGTAAAACATGTTACGCACTACCACGAGGGACAAACGGGTGCCGCTCCAAGGAGCTTCGCCCCTAAAGAGAGAAATGAGTGTGCGTGAAGCCGGCATTCGCCGGTAAACTGTTGTCAATGCAATTACCTGACGGCAATTTTCTATAGGCCTTCGGGACGGCTTTATGCTCTCCCATAGTAGAGTACTTAGTACTCTAAATCGTTAACCACTTTTTCTAAACACACTGACCATCTGATCCTGACTAGACTCGAGCATGAGGCACGAGACGCGAGGCACGAGCGTGCGCAGTGGGGTTGCCAGCGCCAACGCCGAGGCTGGATTTGCGAGTAGGTGCGACTATAAAATGCTCCGCATTTAAAATACCTGAGGGATGCTTACAGCCGTAAAGAGTAGTTACTAGGCATCACACCTCAATCCATTCAGAGAGACTAAAGCTATCTTGAAGAGAGCCCGTCTACTACTGAAAATTTCGAGAGCACTACAATTCCTCTTGAAAAAAAAAAAACTACCGGCATCTTGAAGGAATCAGACAAAAGCTTAGAATCGTAGAAGCGTAATAATTTTTAACGCTGAACTTCTGCACGTTTCTCGTGTTTTTTAACGCCTCGATTGAAGTTCTAACGAGCCTTACATTATGCGTAGTTACTTGCTGAAAATTAGTCCCTACCCTCCTCCCACCTAATTGATTGCAGCACGGAATACCCACTTCTGTGTTTACAAAGTGCATTGCGAATCTATAGACATGAGTGCCATGACACTGGTACCACGAGCACAGCATCCACTTTGTCTCCGGTCTTATTACACAAATTACAGCACCAGGCCGCGTGCCTCAGACCGTTTCGGACTATGGCACGTTTTTCCTGTTTCTGGTGTCTAAAGATATGGGAAAAAACATTCAGCAGTATGACTATTATCAGAGCCCTCGCGTTCATCAATACTTTTCATGCAGTGGTTTAGCACGCTAATGGCGTTATCTATGGTCACGTGTCCATTGAGATAGGTATAGGCCGGTATACCAGACACACGCTACATACTGCTTACAAGTATATTTTCAAGCTGCTAAGTATTTATACCAGTTTTCATTTTTGCTTCTATTTATTTTTTATATTTGGTACATAGAATGGCTACATACAGGGAAGAAACATTTGCTTGTAGCTTAAATTAGCTCACTTAAAAACACAGCAGGCTATGGCATACAACTTAACCAACAGGAATGTATATTATTTGGTTGATATGTGGGCTTTAACGTCCCAAAATCACCATATGATCATGAGAGACGCCGTAGTGGAGGGCTCCAGAAATTTCGGCCACCTGGGGTTCTTAAACGTGTGCCCAAATCTGAGCACACGGGCCTACAACACTTCCGCCTCCATCGGAAATGCAGCCGCTGCAGCTGGGATTCGATCCCGCGACCTGCGGGTCAGCAGCCGAGTACTTTAGCCACTATACCACCGCGGCGGGACAGACAACTGTATATTAGCATGGTGCGTTTTGCTAATACATTAATAACAGTACTGAAATTCATACAGTCGAAGAGCACTGAGTCAGAAAACAATGAGTACAGAAAAAAAAGAGTTGGTGAGGTTTTTTGCCCCTTTTGTTTGTTGACGAGGTTGGTACAATAAATATATCTTCCCCGGAGCCTCGTAGGAGTTTAATTGTCTACGAAGCTGCGTTTCGCGCTATAAGAACAAGACAATTACTCTCAACAAAAGCGTTGACGCGATCTATCCCTACACTCTTAAAAAAAATGGAGTGACGTACTCTCCATTTAGGGAGGAACGGCGATGTCCCCAATGTTCGTCTTCAAATATAGAAACGTTGCTCCCTCATCCACGGAGAAACACGTTCCTCCTTATGAAAATCAACATGGCTGCCCCCCGGCGAAGCGAGTAGGCTTAGCAAATGCAACGATTCTCGACTGGTAAGGAGTACACGGCACTGAAAGTTACAAAAAACGGTTCCGCTGAGCTTGATATTAAACGAAATTATTATAAAAACAAGCAGACGAACTTGTGGCGGTGAACACATCTCGAAAGAGAACGATGGAGCAAGTACGTTTCGTTCGGTCAGCGAAGCCACGTTCACTCCGAAAGACACAGTTTCTGCAGAGCCCTCACCTGAAGAGTGCATGCTAGGCTTGCTGTATTTATTTCTCGCAGATTCACATAGTGTAGCGACGTTATCCATGCGCTTACGGGTCCGCAGGTCACGAGATGTGCCTCCAAACCGTACACTCGATCGCAGCGAAACCATTCCGAATCCGTAGTGCAGCTTTGATAGATGTTCAACGATATATAAGTGGCTGGAGGTGTGAGAGCGTCAAAGCAATGAAGTAGGTGGTAGGTGGCGCCATCTGAAGGGATTGATCAAAGTTTAAAAAAAAGTTGACTGCCGCGACGTTTGTTGTTATTACCCACTATCACGGCTCCCTTGCGGATATTTTACGCATCAACCCGTTCAAGACCACTTACGGACACCGAAAGCCTATTATGTGCTGATGCAATCTATATAGCTAGACATGCACACATGGTCACATAGTACACAAATAGCACGCAACAAGTACACTAGCGTATACGCTATCAAGTACGCAACAAGAGCACAAACAACCATTTAAAACCAACGGCTCACACCTCGACGTATTTACTCACACTCTACTGTGAAAGCGCGCCAGCTTATATAGCGATGAATTTCAACTGACCTGAGTGGCACAGGTTACAAGTAGGTTTCCTTACACTTTTTTTCACGTTTTTTATCAATACCACAACATGCGCACACGTAAATATATTGTATCTGATGCTCAGGTAAACCTTAGTTAATCAATGGTTGCACAGTAATGAACGGAATAATTACTAGAGCTTATCAGGTTTTCACGAAGGCGGATGCCCCAGACCGTGCTCAGAATGCCCACGGCAATTTGAACGCTGCACCATCTGTCGACCACTGCCACAGTTACTTTTTTTTTCTTGAAGCCTCTGAGGGTGCAAACACTTGCCACGCGTTAGCCATTTCGGAGGTCACGTTTTTTTTTCTTCTTACTTGGAGAGGGCGCAGCATGCAGACCAAACTTTGTCTTCGTCGTGGTAGGTGTTCTGTGGTCACGTCGACCTCGTTTAGTTGTTTCGTCTTAACGTTTGCTTATATTCTTTTTACGTGCGTACCACAAGTGTGGCCGTTAGCCATGGATATAGTACACCACTAGCCCTTCAATGACAATGTTTTAATGCGGTAACGACCGTCCTAGCAGTGTATACGTACGTTACAACGCGGGTCTTGCGAGATAAATAAGCGATGACCTCGCATCCGATGGTATTTTTTCGTGAGCCATGACAGTGGCTGTTGGCGTTGCGGGAGCTCTCATACTTGAGTGGAGGAACTATCGCTGCTGTGCGCAAGTTTACTATAACTTTATAGAATGTTGTGCCCGCATACTTTTCTGCTTCAGATGCCTCTCGCGATTCGCCTCGCGTGTTAACTTGCAATCATAGTGCGTGCCACAATTTTGTTGTTAGCGCTGTGGCTGTGGTGGTTATTACTCTGGATTCGGAATACTCTTTTCACAAAGGTGAGTGAGCGTTAATACTTACTTGCTGTGCACAGCTGCTACTAGAAGTGCATTTTGTGTTGAGTTTCTCACGACAAAGGAGAATCATGGACGAGAAAGACATACTGCTCGCGTGCATAATTCCTTCCTACTTCTCAGTGCTGGCATGGGCAATTCAAAACGAATGCGATTGAGAATTTGGTTTAACCTACAGAAGCCATTGGTTCACTTTTCACAAAAGTTTAGTTATGATGATGTTTAAAAAGTTTCTGATGGTTGTAATCTAGTCTGGCGAATAAATGCTCCGTGAAACTTCGCAGTCTGTTTCCCTTTGTGCTTTCACCTGCCGGGGTAGCATAGCCTTATTGGGTGTCGTGTGACTATGCTGATGGACGCAGGTACGGCTTCCGGCCACGGCGGCCGTATTCGAATGGGGGTAAACTGCAAAGAACATCCATATGGTGGTAGTGGCACGTATAACTCTATCAGTTGTATATGATCGTACTTTCACGCATGGACTGTAGAGTGGTATCAGGTTTCCTACACTATTGAAAAAATAAGTGTGATGCTTTTTTACGCGCCTCGTTGAATTCATGAGTGCTGTTGGTGCCGTGCGAAAATAAATGCGTGGGCTTACCAACCATGTCGACACCGAAAAAAATCATTATTTTTTTTACACTCTAAGGTAATCGATAAAGCAAGACTGCTTGGGAAGCAGAGCTCCTTGTATTCGTGACAAATTGGTAGTATGAAACAACACGAGACACACATGGAAGTGTGCGGAGCATCGTGCGAGTGCCTGACGATAAAAAAAAAGAGAGGCTTTTACTCTATACTAATAAAACAAAAGCTGCATTGCTTACAACAATCTTAGGTTAAAGCAATCGCTCGCGACTGGCCGCGGGCGGCTATAGGCTTGGCGTGCGATGCGCGCGAGCAAGACCCCCGTGATTGAGGAGTAACTTGAACGCTGAAGGAGGAACGTTGCTCCTTTGGTCCTTGCCGCGAGAGGGCGCGACGGGTAAAGCGCCCGAAAGGGAGGAAGTCGCTGCGCCGAAGGAGGAACGGAGCCCGTTTCTCCATTCTCGCTCCCTTTTTTTTAGAGTGATAAGAAACGTAAGGACACCTTTCCCTTCCTAACACAATATTCAACATCTACTGATGGTCATTTCTCCTTCCTGGGGGTTTAAGTGCGGTGTAGTCAGGGAAGAAAGATTAGCCAGTGATGCAGGGTCCCTCCATTGTGTTACTCTCTTCCGTAGGCCTGCAGTGAAGACGACTGTCTAAGCGTGACGCAGTCAACGAGAAATCGAATAGAATAACGTCCACAAAAGAAATAACCACGGGTTTCTTTACGCTAGTACCCCGTAGACCTCGTTCCTATATAATGTCACCTCCATTCACTCTCTTCGAGCGTATCTCCATTATAGTTGTCGGGTGCATGCTTCATCGTAGCGTCCTCTTATCACAGTTTGCTTTCACACATCCTTCCGGCCCGATAATGGCACGTCCGCCATGGTTCGATGAAGGGTTATGTTCCCGACGCTGAGTATGACGTTATTTACTGCCCGACGGGGTTGGATAGCTTCGTTTCCGCACCGCTGCAACCGTCTCTTGGAGACTGACTCTGTTGCCGCGTCCCACCCATGAGACTCTCCGGGCTGCCTGCACGAGTCATCGCTTTGGTTGTTCTGGACGGAAGCGAAGGGAGAGGGGGGGGGGGCGAGAAGGACTCATTTCCTGTTGGATTCGGCGACGTTTCCGCATTTACTTGATCAACGCTCTTTTTCACCCAGTGAGAAGATAGAAGAGAGCCCTAAGTGACACCACGAGACGGATCCTAAGATTATGTATCAAACGTCGAGCATTCGACCAATGAATAGGCACGGCATTCCCACAATATTCTGTATAATATCGCGCGAGTCGCTTATTGCTCAGAGCAAGCATCGAGCGACCGTAGTTGTAAGCAAAGCAGAGTTTCAAGCAGTCCCCGCGCTTGCTACCCGTCTCAGAGACATCTCTTGATAGAGACGCGGGCGTAAGCAACCGACTTCTTGACGCAGTAGCACTCGAGTTGTGTAAATGAGCGACAAAAAAGTGTATACAGCGATGAAGACGTTACAGGTAAGTGGCACAGCTTTCGATCCAAGCGCAGATTTCTTTAGTCAGACTTTCTGGGCGTAACGCATAGGTGGTGTATTCACTATTGCGATATCGATAATCGCTGTCACGAGCTTCTTGCGTTTATTTCTCATGCGCACGCAGTTTTTTCTTCTGCGAAATATTCACATGCGAAAAAAAAGAGCCAGGTAGACTTCTTTGCTCGTCTTTTTTCCTGATCTAATGGTACGTAATAGCTGTTTGTCGTTTTCTTTTATTATTATTTATTACTATTCTACTCTGCGGAGGAGCCTTTGACTTCTTTTCAGATGAGATCGCTTTTTAGGTCAGACCTCTGAGGAAATAAGTGACAACAAACTTTCCATCAAATGCTTCAGACTTATCGGCGTCCTTCTGCGAGAGAACGTGTGGATTGATGCGAGATTGAACGTGAAAATATACTGATCGGAAGCTATGTGTCATAGGAAATGTGTATAGGCACCAAACTTTGCACGACCTCGCCTTACAACCTAAATAAAAATAGGAGCCACACTCAGTGAGGGTTCATTTCTTGCCATGTGTCATGACATTCACTGAAGATGCTTCACTGAAAGAGGAACTGGCCCTCATTCCCACAACACGGGAAAATTTCTATCGGTCGTCTTCCAAGACATTGAGCCAATCTCACACAAAGAAAAAACAGAGACAAACCTAGATAACAAAAAAACTTGCAACAATAATATACAAAAGAATGCAGGGAACGGTGACTGCCAAGTGAGGCATCCGAGTGGGTCACGCTAATGGAAGTTCCTGCCACAGATGTTACTGCGCCGAGGACACAGATCGTGGACTGCGCTTGTTCCTCTTTTCCGTAAGATGAGTCGTCACGTCAACCTACGGCCAGACAGAGCACAGGACTGATGCCAGGCGAGAGACAGGAAAAGAGATCGGGAGCCATATGGATAGTCTCCCGGTAAAAGTAGAGGCCCCACTATACGTTGCCAGCTATGATCCATATCTGAAAGCATGCGACGTGCAATTCGGAAGGAGCGCCTGTCATGCTCGTATTGTTACCGCTGCTGTCATGACATTAAGTGAGTTTCCAGACCATACCGAATATGCCTCATAAACCAAATGCATTGTAGCGCATGCTATGGTATAAATGAAAAAAAAAATCGTTGGAAACCGTAATTGCCGTATAATTTTTTTTTTACTGCCTCTTTATCTACCACGTCATTCTTTCAATAAAAATTGGTTATATGCTACTTTTCTCCAACGCACTATATAATGCTGGATGTTAGCTATTGATGCTTGGAATTACCGTATAGCATTTCTTTTTTAATTTTTTTTACTTGTACAGTTTGAAATGTGCAGGTAAAGTGAACGAAGATATCTTCTTGGCTCCGTGTTCCTTCGTTCAGCGTCCACTCAGACTACGTAGTATGAGTGACAGAAAAAAGCCTGTCGACTCAGGTGTCGATTTTTAATACCATAACTCAGTGCGAATGTGACATATGTCAACCTAAATTTGTTCTGTAACATAATGCGGACCTTCAGAGCTTTTCATCTGTATTTGCCTATTATACCCGAGCACATTTAGTATCTCAGATTAAGCTTGCTTGCGGTAAAATTAAACAAAAATATGAAAATAAAGAATATTTATTTTTATTTCAGTCATTACATTAAACATCATTGCAGAAACTTTAATTTGGATACAAGGTATGTGCAACAAAATATTACCTTCTTGCCACTATTGGAAACACTATTTGGAAATAAAGAAATGCTCCAGATGTCTTATTTCGCCCATACCTGCAGGACAAAACGAGATGCTGCGTGGGGCAAAACGAGACAATGTAAAAAATATTTCTCCTGTTATTGCAGTGACTTAAAATTCACTTTTTGGGCCCTCACGTAGGTTCAAACAGCCCGTCCTTGCACTCTACGCACTGAATCTAGACAGAATCCGGTGCTGTGCCGCTCCGAAGCCCTTTGCAGATGAAACACCACCAGTCTTTCTTTGTGATAAAGTTGTGTTTTGTTGAACGATTGCACCTCATTGAATTATTCAACAATTGGACGCTATAGATGTGTTTTGACTGCATTTTATTCGCCTCTTCTTGTCATTTTGATGCATAACTGCTCAGAAGTTTCATATATTCTAACTTCGCATGTCGGTATTTGTGAAGCATTGAATTCGAAACTGTGCTCGATTGGGATTTTTAAGCGCTAGTTTTTTTTTAGTTAGGCTGTTGGAGAAACTCATTAAAACTCAATCCCAAGACGTGTTTGTGAACGACATAGATATTCCGCTTTTTTTTTCATGCACCTTTTGAGGGCATTCATGGGAACACGGAAAAACATCGATGTAGCGCGAATGGAGGTTGTGATGTCCTGAACAGCTATTAGTAATTGTTTGTGTCATTTTGCTCCCAGGAAGCACTGTATGATACTCTCTTGTACGTTACACCTTTTTTTAACAAATAAATATAACATATAATTAGTCAAAGTAAACTTCTCAGTTAATAAGACAATTTCTCAAGCGATTCAATGCCTTTTTTGTCGCGTTTTGCGCCTCTAACATGCCCGAATGGAAAACGAATTCCCCTTTGAACCACGGCACCAAATGAACTAAACGTTTTGAGACATGTAGATAGAAGTATAAGGTTGTCATACTGACGCTACAGTAGCTCACTTTGTCGTACTGACGTTACAGTAGCTTCCTGCACAGATTAGAAAAGTTGGCCGAGCAGAATTTCACGTCTTTTTGGTGGGTCGCGAGAACACTCACGTCAGCTGCGCAATTTTTCCCGCGTGAACGCTTTGAGCAACCACTAACTTTTGCACCAGAAAACTTTTGACAACTACCGGCACCTATTACTTTAAAATAAACTAAAGAAAAGTAGCTCCTGTATTCGCGATAGAGGTCTATAAAGTCAAAATATCGAGTTTTACCCTGTATCTCGTTTTACCCCACCCTACACTATGTACAATACATATGAAGTTTCTCGACTGAAAAAAAGAAACATTAGTATTGAGCGGCAAATGTCACACAGGCACCACTCACCACTCTTAATGATGTCACTAATGATGCTACCAGGTACTCACTACAGAAGCCGCGATGCACGCTCACGGGTCTTTCTCGAATACGTTTAAGTTCTGCGTACACACTGCACCATCATTGAATCTGCATTTGCTATAGAGATCGTTACAATATGATGTGATCTTTGCTATAGAAGGTCGTTACAATGTGATGTGATCTTTCTACGGCGCATCTGAGTCATTGGCTGTGCAATAACATAAGAGGACTTGATAGCCAAGACTTAAATTTTCTTTATTTTGCTACACCACATATAACGCAAACTTAACGTAAATACACTATGCAAAACTTTATATGTTGAAGCTCACGCTAACATGAACTACGAGTGTCACTCCTTGTGTCGTCTTTCATACATTTTCGTCATCGCCTGCCTTCAATTTTCACGCACAAGAAAATACAACCGGTGATATAAGGTTTATATGAGCATTCCTGAAACCATAGCCCAGCCCACGTTACTTTTACTAAACGTGAAATAACGTACAAACATAGACTCAGCCTCGATTGAAGCCTGCTTAGATAAAAAAAAATATCGAGCATTATAGAGCGTGCAGCGAGAAATGACGCTGTTGAAAGCCCACAAACACGTTAAGTAAGCCTTGTCCCGTGTTTACATTCATTTACGGCCCCTTACTCACACAGACTATACGAGCTTTATAGACGAGCACATAAACCGGGACTCAAGGCGATTACTCAACTTCCGCAAACACTGGCACTTTCGTTGAAGCCTTTCCTTGATGGCTCAACTCGTGTAGAGAGGCTGCGTTTGATGCCGAAGCATTACGGCAAAGCAGGCGTATACACTTCTTACAGCACGCTTCCGCCAGGCGAAAACAGAATCAACGCTTTCTCCCCCGCAAGCTGGTGACCGTTCACCTCGACTCGTTTGCCCCCACAGGCGACCGCGATGGTGGTATCAGAACAATAACGACCCTGCTTGACCTCCGCTTCCCGACATCCTGCCGATCCCTGCGCCTGGTTTACCTCAAGCGAAAGATGATGTGCGAGCGTCGGCGACCAGACGCCGCGAAATGTTGTTCCTGCGCATACACGGGCGCACAGAAGCGAGTCTCTCTGCTCTTTGATGGCGTGTCATTTAGGAACGAGTCCCTCACTCGAGCAACAACCATTTCAGGGACGCCATGAGATGATCCAGGCGCGAGTATACGCAGAAAGGCGCTTGTCGGGCGTCAAAAAAGAGAGAGGAATCGTCGATAAAGAGAAGGACGACGACGTGTACGGCGAAACCGTGGGGATGTCAGAGTCGGCCTTCTTTATTTACCTTTGCATTCATAACGTTTTGATGGTCTCACGGTGTTTCGCCAAATAAGAGAAATATAAGGAAGACAAAAAGTCTGTATACTTATGCAAGCATGTATGTTTTGTATGAAGGTGAATAAACTGAAGCTGATTCTTCACGTAAGAAGCCGGAGCGGATCGAATCTAAACAAAGTTCTCGCAATATTTTAGTGGCTATTTAGGCCTGTAATGATTTGCATCAGCGAGTTCTAATGCATGACAAGAGACAAAAATAACTCACTTTCTTTTGGTTAGTGTTTTTTCCTGCAGCTAGGAAGAAGGGAAAAAAGAAAAGTTAATAAAAGTAATTCAGTGTTTAAAAAAAAAGAGGCGCACTTCATTCAATCTGAAATTTTTGTTCTACATTTATGCCAGAAACATGCTACGTTTAGAGGATGTCATTTCCGCTTGCCATTTTTCAAAATTTTCTACGGAGCTGCATTGTAGGTCACTGTTCAATTAGGTTTACATGCTTTACCGTCAGTTAACAATACAAGATTCAGCTTACTCACAGAAAATAGCTTGCAACTCGTTAGCTACTTATCACTAGTAACTGTCATATTCAGCGGCATTGAGGAATAACTTCTACTATCATAGATCATTAGCTCATGCTAATAATCGTGAATCATAAGCAATACTCACGAAAAAAATCACCGCATATCCACGGAGTGAATGATGATGAGTGGGGTGAAGCGCTGGAGGGTTTCGTCGCTAAACCGTGAACCATCCGCGAACATCGCCCACTACATAATCAAAGACGTGACAAACACTGTATATAACTATACAAGAAATTTTAATACTCTTAAGTGGTAGCTATACATCGATTCCGTTTCCCTTTCTATATAATGGCTTTATGGTCGGTGAAGTGGTGGATTGGTGGTGGGGCGGGGTGGAATGTTTGCAAGGACGAAGTAGTAAGTATTTTGCAAAGGTGGAACTATAGGCAGCACCGTACAAAAAGGGGATGGACACAGTGTAACAATATATGGTTCTTTAACTCGCACCTGGATAGAAACACATGACCATCTTGCATTTCATAATGGCTACTTCGCAGCCGTATTTGCTTTACAGGCGGTAAGTGGTGGATTGGTGATGGGGCATAGTAGGATGTTTGCAAGGACGAAGTAGTGGGCAGTTGGCAAAGGTAGAACTATAGGCGGCCCCGCACAAACAGGGGATGGACACAGTGGGACAATATATGGTTCTTTAACTCGCACCTGGATACAAGTACATGACCATCTTGCATTTCATATTGGCTACTTCTCAGCAGTATTTGCTTTATGGTCGGTGAAGTGGTGGAACGGTGATGGGGCATAGTGGGATGTTTACAAGGACGAAGTAGTGGGCAGTTGGCAAAGGTAGAGCTATAGGCGGCCCCGCACAAACAAGGGATGGACACAGTGGGACAATATATGGTTCTTTAACTCGCACCTGGATACAAGTACATGACCATCTTGCATTTCATATTGGCTACTTCTCAGCAGTATTTGCTTTATGGTCGGTGAAGTGGTGGAACGGTGATGGGGCATAGTGGGATGTTTGCAAGGACGAAGTAGTGGGCAGTTGTCAAAAGTAGAACTATAGGCGGCCCCGCACAAACAGGGGATGGACACAGTGGGACAATATATGGTTCTTTAACTTGCACCTGGATACAAGTACATGACCATCTTGCATTTCATATTGGCTACTTCTCAGCAGTATTTGCTTTATGGTCGGTGAAGTGGTGGAACGGTGATGGGGCATAGTGGGATGTTTGCAAGGACGAAGTAGTGGGCAGTTGGCAAAAGTAGAACTATAGGCGGCCCCGCACAAACAGGGGATGGACACAGTGGGACAATATATGGTTCTTTAACTCGCACCTGGATACAAGTACATGACCATCTTGCATTTCACATTGGCTACTTCTCAGCAGTATTTGCTTTATGGTCGGTGAAGTGGTGGAACGGTGATGGGGCATAGTGGGATGTTTACGGATGGATGGATGGATGGATGGATGGATGATGGATGGATGGATGGATGGATGGAGGATGGATGGATGGAGGATGGATGGATGGATGGATGGATGGAGGATGGATGGATGGATGGATGGACGGATGGATATGGCTGTACCCTTTAGATCGGGCGGTGGCTAGCGTAATACTTAGAACTGAACGAGAGGTGGCTACATACAGGGGACGCACAGCCCACGCCTTAAGGAGCTTCGCTCCTAAAAAGGAACGCACTTCATTTAATCTGAAATTTTTGTTCTACATTTATGCCAGAAACCTGCTACGTTTAGAGGATGTCATTTTCGCTTGCCATTTTTCAGAATTTTCTACGGAGCTGCATTGTAGGTTACTGTTCAATTAGGTTTGCATGCTTGACCGTCAGTTAACAATACAAGATACAGCTTACTCACAGAAAATACCTTGCAACTCGTTAGCTACTTATCACTAGTAACTGTCATACTCCGCGGCATTGAGGAATAACTTAGTGGATGTGTACCAAGAACCGAAGTTAGGTGGGCAGTTGGCCAAAGTTAGAGCTATAGGCGGCCCCGCACAAACAGGGGATGGACACAGTGGGACAATATATGGTTCTTTAACTCGCACCTGGATACAAGTACATGACCATCTTGCATTTCATATTGGCTACTTCGCCGCAGTATTTGCTTTATGGTCGGTGAAGTGGTGGATCGGTGATGGGGCCTAGTGGGACGTTTGCAAAGACGAAGTAGTGGGCAGTTGGCAAAGGTCGAACTGTAGGCGGTCACGTACATACATACAAGGGATGGACAGACCCACGCCTTTAGGAGCTTTGACCCTAAGAATTTTGAATGTGCGAAGCCACATTGTCATTTTACGGCTTCTGTGAATACTCATTACAAGGTACCTTTACCATTAAAATAATTGCTCCCAATTTTTGAAATATAGATCACAGTGACATACCGAGCTGTCCCTTAACACGCAATAAATAACACGCTGATATGTTCGGCCGTTATATGCGCCATTTTATCTATGTATGAACAAAACGCGCTTGACGAAAGGTATCAAAAAATTCAGACATGTTCGAGATAGCTTGCGTTTTAATTTATGAAGAAAACTAAGTATACAACTGTTTACTTTTGTCACAAAGCTGAAAACTGCAGTTTATACACCGAGGTACTCCGAAGGAACGGCTTCACGAAATTTACCTATCCTTATTTAGCAACAATGCATCTATTCTCGTACTTATCAGTACGGAAAAAAACGCCGCCTGCAGTTGTGTCCTCAATAGCACACCATATTTTCTATTAGCCCCACAACTCGTACAAAGTTCTTCCTCAGTCGAACTCTTTGTGTTTAAACCCGCCGGCTATGTCGCCATACAAAACTAGCATTTAAGACAGAATTAGCTCTATCGCTAGTGTCTTTCTTTTTTTTTTGGTCGATGTATGAAGCTGCTCAATCAAGAAATAGTTCCGGGTTCTAAAAGAGGGCTGGGGATGGGCGGCCCCTGAGGCGCGACATACGAGGAAACGCGTGAACTAATTCACACGTGAATCACTTTTGTATTTATTCGTTTATTTCTTCTTTTTGTGTCCTTGAATTCGGGAGGTAAACAAAGCCTCGGTACTGAGTGGAACAATTAGTCTTCGTGAAGTGGAGAGGTGGAGCTACATTCGTGTCCTCCATTCGAATAATAGAGCAGCTGTTCAGAGCGGTATGGAGTGCTGTACGTCCTACCTCTGCCATGTATGGCCGTTTAGTCTAGTCAAAAAAATAACGAGTATTTCGCACAAAGGCGCCTATACTAATGAGCCGAGCTGAAGTCCTCGTCCGAAAGCGACCACCCATTCATTACCATTTCATGTTGTCAAAGCAAGGTCCACTAAACAAAAAAAAACATTTAAAAGAAAGCACACACACGAGTGCGCGCATCTGGCGTTAGAACGCTAGTACTACCAGCCAATTCAACTCATGCGAAGGTACAATGCTTAAAGTGAGGTTCCTTTATAAACACCACAAGATATAGGTTATGGTTATCAGTGACCTACGAATACCAACTGGGTCATAGGTGTCCGAACAAACACAAACTATATCATTAAATAAGTAACTTCGAAGCATGCAGTCTGTCCATATTGCCAATGCTCACCTTGCCGTATAATAACGGTTCACTCACAAGAACGTATCGAACACATGTCAACAGTACCACTGTATACGAAGCACAGCCTCATAGGTGCAGTAATCTCTGGACGCGTTAGAATGGCTCCCATGAGTAGGCCATAAGATCATGCCCAACAGAAGCTCCAAAGCCAGAATCCGAGCTTGAGACAGAGAGATATAGTTGCACAGCGAAGCGTGTCCTGCCAAGTGTGTAATATTTGTGATCAGCGGTCGTACTTCTTCGAGCATCGGAGCGTGAACGCTAGTTCTGGTAGACAGCCACAGTAACGATAAAGAAAAAAATGACATGAAAAAGAAGGGTGCAGCAAAGGCCGACCAGACCGGAGCGTCGGCAATTGAGTCGGGGCCTCCCGCTTGCGTACAGTGGGTACCTGCTTCAGCCTGCTATTCCCGCTATTACTCTACTGCACACGTCACCCGAGAAAACTGCCCAAGACCACTTGCCTCCTACGCGCGGGGAATCAAGAGCAAGGTCTGCCGCTCTCTCTTCTATTGGCAGACGGCGGCGCCGGTAGGTTGTTATCAGTCCCTATACAGCTTCGTGGTGTTCTGGTCGCCTATGTAGAGCGGCCGTGAGACGCTGTTTGTCGATGGGAACAGGAGGCCGCAGACTGGGGCGAAACAAGATGGACAAAATAAAAGAAAGAGGTCAGTCAGGGCTGGTCGTCGAGACCGCTGGGGACGACCAACTGTGAGCGGTGGTACAAACCTCAGCGAGGTAGGAGATGAATGTGGACGACGCAACGTCTACGGCAATTTCTTTTTACTTCGTCTTGGAAGATTGCAGAGAAGGTTAGCTGGATTCCCGAGGGCAACGTGAGTTTAAAAAGTTGCGACAAATAATAGAAGATAATGTCAGGGATGATGCGAGGTCCACTGCGCAAAGCTTGTTCTTCAACTTCACTAGTAACATTTTTCTGTGCCTTCACAGTTACCTAGAGATACAGGAAATACGACAGCTGGCGGTTTATGGCTACCAGCGCAGTGGATCTGTCCATGATGGCAGGCAAAGGGCGCGCGTTCATGAACGACGGGATTGGTCTCGCGAGCCCGCCCATTTGCGGTGGCCGCATTTATTTTTTTTCTCTCCCTCGAAGAGCCCAATGCGAATCACCTAGTTACACAGCCCAGAAGCAACAGCAGTAAAGCGCAGAGATAACGTAAGCAAAAACAAAAATGGCGCACACCTTCGCGTAGAACCAGTGCGTGCGCATTACCCTTGAGGACGAGACGTGGCGTTCGGCAGCAATCACTGCTGCGCTTTTCGGGCCGGTCCCATCGTGACGTACCCGGCAAACAACATACCTCTGCGATGTTCAGACTGGTGAGAACGCGCAGCCACGGCTTCGGAAACCGGGGTAACGGGGCGGCCTTCATTCGGTGGCCCCACCATTGCAACCCTGCGCTTCTCTGCCATCGTGAGTGACGTGTCTGGGTCTGCTCTCTTTTACGCGCACTGGTTTTTGCGGCGTCGTAATTATAGATGTCTCTCTCCGAATCACACGGATAGGAAACGTGACAGGCCCATCTTTTATGATGGACAGTCGGTACATAGACGCGTCCGTTCGGAAATATGCACTTGCTTATGCATTAAGTTGCATACTCTATATTTGCCGTGCGTCAGAAAAAAAAAAGAGATGATTACTTTCTTGTACTCTTTGATGCACTGCTTTTCCACGGGTTTGCAGAGACTAGTCAACACCTAGACGGCAAGAAATCTGTTATTAAACAGCACAATGAAAGTCCGTGAGAATACAAGTCCAGCATTACATCGTGGAAACGTTGAGTTGCGGATTCGACGTGCCCGGTAAACTCAAAGATTACAACCAGCAGTTTTATAGATTCCCCCAACACCCTCTTGGGCCCTCTCCGACCACTTCACAATGTCAAGGCTTAGTACTGTTACAGAAAGAGGAGGAACGAGTGATCTAACATTCCCTTCGGAAGGAAAATCTCTAGACAATCGTATGAAAATTTTAGAGACCAGCATGCCTCTGTTAGTGTAGAAGATAACAGGTACTGTCAATAGGGAGCTGGCTGCACACTATCTTCGCATTATTTGTGATATCTTTCCACTACTGATACACCAAAATCACTGCGTGTATGATGACATGGCTTCCTTCTAGCTGACGATCCTGCTGTTGCTCCACTTGCTTTTTTTTTCGTAGTGTCACTCTAACAAAAAAGAAATCTAAATAAATGGAATACATATATGAGCTAGTCGATTCCCAGAGCATTATAAGCGAATACCGAATAACAATTCATTGCCGAAACGACATCAGCTACCAATTCGTGTGAAGTCTGTTTAGTAAAATGATCAGTCATTGAAATACACCACACGTGTTTTAATGATGACATTTAAACGTCTGAAAAACAGTACAAGTTTTAGATAACCAATAACTTCATTTGTCGGTAGTACCAATCATGACATTGCTGAAATGATATGACCGCTAATTCATAGATTCCTGCAATGTTGTGTTGACTGTAGGATATAAGTATAATAATATCCGGCGGTGTACATGCCTCAAAAGGGATGCAGACATAATGAATTTGGCTGACTATTCAATAATAGCAAGGCTACCCAAAATTTATTCTTAATGAATGACTTGAATTACCAACCAGAACTATTTTACCTGCCCCAAACGTTCAGCTCCGAAGTTACAGCACGTAAGCAAATGCATACACGGCACAGCAAATTATTTCGTATAAGCTTTTGCATTGTTTTGTCTTCCTCGATATTACAATAAATACTCTTGTTCATGGCATACTCAAACAAACTGAATACTGAAAAACTTCAAACTGACAATTCTCGAGTCAAATGTGAATATATTACCAGAAACAGTTCCATTCAAACTCACTATGAATATTAACGTACCCAAGTTTTATTAGTCTAGAACTAATTGAGTTGTTCTTCGCTAAGCCTGCCAACTGTAGCAAAAGAACTGTACTATTAAAGATGCAGTGAAAACTCACATAAAATTTTTTTAAGAACGAAAGGAGGTGTTGAGCACGAAAATGCCACTTCTTGATGTACCTGTTTGAAAGGGCGAATGTGATATGCGAAAGCGCTCTTCAGTACTTTAAAGGTAAATTGGTGTGCACCAATTTCGCACAAGCACACAAAGAAGATAGAAGCAAAAAAAAAACTTCTCCGTGTTTTTTTGTGTTTTTCACGGTGTCCTTGCTTACAATTTGCCTCTAAAGTATGAACCAAGGAGCCCACCAAGAAGTTTCGATTAACCTGTTCACCACATTACAAAACGTACAAAACGGCAAGTACAAAGCGTACACTGAATAAATTCGTAATTTCGAAGCGAGGTCCATCATTACAGCGAACCAACAACTGACCCGAAAACACGACACCACGAAGCAGTCTACAATCACTGCGAGCATGGAAGCTCGCACGTTTATTACTCGAATACACAGGCAGACGCCATGAATATTCCTCCACTTAAAACTAAATGCAGGTCAGCAATGTACCAAGACAAAGGCGATATAACGTGACGCACGATTTTCGTTGCCTTCAAGACAAGTTGCCTCGTTTGTTCTTGTGGCCTGCTTCGAGTCAGCGCCTCTTCATTCTTCCTTTGCGCGAAATTTGCGAGAATTCAGCGCTCGCCGTGCCTTTCCCAGGCGTGAGCCAGTTTTAGCACATGAGTCAATTGTTCGGTTTGATCACGTTCCCAGTTGCTAGCGACGGCGGCGAAGGCAAAGGATGAGTAAGAAGAGCGAATTCGGGAGGCCGACCCAATTCCACCGTTTGGCAATTAGGCCCTGCGGGTGATACATGTGAGCGGAAAGCGTGCACCTGGAGCTTAGGACGTGATGGAACCGCGACTGATTGCGGACCACGGAGCTTCATTGAAGCATGGAGACGAGGTCTGTATACGGCCGCGCAGATAGCGGGCTAGTTAAGGTACAGAACGTGCACAACGGGGATGCTGTTCGGATCTAATGGCTTCGAATGAGCGCGAGCAGCCTTCACGCTCTGAAAGACGCACGGGGCAAATGCAATCGACTAAACGCAGAGGCAATCTAATGAATTGCGCAGCGAGACGCTGGGTTTCCATGCTCAATAGCACTGCATACTTGAACGTACAATCACCATAGAGCAATTAAACTGCGACGAGAAATTAAATATTTGTCAGAACATTTTTCAAACGGAATTGTATACACGCGAGGTCGTTAGTAATCGGCACCGGTTTCCAAGTATGGTGTGCTTTTGAAGATACGTTGCTCAACCTGAAGTTGGGCGACGTCAGCATTCATTTTAATGCACGTGAACCTGAAATACACGAATTCTTTCATATATTCGGTTACTTGCTCGGTGTTCGAACTTAGAGCGAGTTGTGGTGTCATGATTGCAGGTTCCAGTGGGAACACAGCTAACAAGAGCGGCTTTAACTATATTCAGGCCAGCTTCCCATTGCTCTAAACTACGGCGAACTTGCTGAAACAAGACCTACAAACGTATTTCAGAATTCCGAACCCGCTACCCCAAACCCCACCTCATGGGAAAAAAGCCCGCCGTGAGAAACACATTTTAGAATCACCTGTGCGACGACATTTGATCATTTCAAGTCTCCATCTTCCCCTCAAATTTGGTCTAGTTTACGTATTAGCATGTTTGCATGGGTGTACTGTCCGTTTGTGTAATGATTATAAAATATATTGCCAAACGTTGACGATCAGGACTCAGTTTAAAATATCTTAAATACATATTTCTTTTTTTTTCAACTAAGTGCTTCCAAAATTGAAGCTTTGGTGAGTTCTTGCAGTTTAATAGAATTTTACTACATTGCAAGAACGCTTTACAACTGCAATTAGGCATTTGAGTGGTTTTAACGTATAGTGATAACAATTGTTAACCGTACTAATGACGTACAAGTGCTCAGCTTCTCTACGCTCAGTTACAGAAAGGTACGACACACGGTGGTCTTCAATATAACTTGTTAGAAAGTATCGCAACTAGAGTCGTTGCTACTTCATTCAGTATCGACGTATGCGCTCCCGCCAATTTGTGACTAGGTGCTGTGAATAGGTGCAATGCGAGGTTGTGACCGGCTATACACTAAACCAATTTCTCATGAAATTGCAGCTGTTGAGGCGCAAAGACCCTGCCATGATTTCTGAGGTTTTTCTAACGTGTTACGCCAAAGATGCTGAAGAATATGTTCGTATAACATTTAAGAAGATTTGCGTTTGGCCAGTGGTTACATGAAACAAAACTAATGCTATGGGAATTCATTGCACATGCTCGAGTTCACATATAACAAAGATATAATACAGGATTACGGTACTGCGCAAGCTACAAAAAAATCATTCTTTTTCTGCGCTAAACTGTGACACAAGTACAAAACGAAAAGACAGATGTGGGCAATTGTTTTATACTTGTGACTCAATTTATTACAGCGAAATGACAATGCCATAACAACTAGCCCCCGTCGTATTCTAAATTACGAAAAGGATATTTAAAAAAAAAGAGGACAGGTTGTGGTGTCGTGTGCTTCAGCTGTACACCTCTTTGTTAACTCTCATTGATTTGATTGATATGTGGGGTTTAACGTCCCAAAACCACCATATGATTATGAGAGACGCCGTAGTTTGTTAACTTTCAACTTTTCTCTGCACGTTACTAGTTAAGCACGAACTTTAATGCGCAACAAAGCTCTACTACAGTATAGGATTCGATCAAACGTCACTGTGACTGCCTTTTGCAGTAATTTTTGTCGTGCTCTTGCTTGCCATCAGCGAACGTTTTTCTCTTTTTTTAAGAGCAATTCAAGGAAAGCTTGCCAATTGCGTTGAACATACCTTAGCACATAATTGTGAGCAATATTGATTGATATGTGCGGTTTAACGTCCCCAAACAACCATATGGCTATGAGAGACGCTGTAGTGGAGGGCTCCGGAAATTTCGACATGGTGGGGTATTTTACCGTGCCCCTGAAATCTAAGCACATGGCCCTACAGCATTTTCGCCTCCATCGGAAGTGCAGCCGCTGCCATCCTGGATTTGATCCTACAACCTGCGGGCCAGCGGCCGAGTACCTTAGCAGCCACTAGACCACAGCGGCGGGGCAATTGTGAGCGATAAAAGAGGACTGACCGAGAAGACAGAACAGTGAGCTGTTGCCTGGGTTTCACGACAGAGACACGCCTATTAGTTATGTGGCCCACTGTTTAATTTGCACTGTAGAAATTAAACGACTCTTTATATTAAATCCCTGATTCGCGCTCGCACGTGACCGACTCGAATAAAAATTAATTAGATCTTGTACGACTCGACCTAATGCATGATCAAAAAGAAAGCCGCGATCCCAATTAAAGGGCACGTCGCGCCTTTAATTTTGCGCTGTCTACCTGTCGTTGAAAGGCAGTGGCACGCCAAACATATTACGGAACAAAAGAGCAAAGAGTCGCGAGGCGGTGAAATTTTTGCTCTTTTTACTTCGTGGTGAACGATCTCGTCGAGTCTTGATAATGTGATGTATTTTTTTCCTCGGTCCATTTATTTTTATTTTCTTTTACAGCAAGTCTACGTTAGCAACGAAGCACATTCCATACGGATTGTCTCGGTGGCGAAGAACACTTTGTTATTGACCTTTTGAAGCGTGGCACATCCTTATTTTTTTTTAACCTCAGGGCTTTTTCCTCGATACCGAATGTTATAATCCTACGTGCGCGGGAATTCCTACTGCATTTTTATTTTTAAGACTCTCTACCTGAACCAGCTCATTTCCGGCTTCAGCATCGCAGCGACCAATTCGGGCACATTTTACCGTAAACAGAGTATGTCGGTTTAAATATGCTTAGCAAGAGATTCACGTGAACGCTCACCCATCCGTATAGGTCAGAAGCGAGTGCTCTCTGCTGCTGCGTGTCTCTTTATACCGGCTAAGGTAGAAGCCAAACGTGATATTAAACGAAAATCACGAAAGGAGGCAGCCGCGGGTAAAACGTGAAATTCGTGAAGCGTATGTGCGTGACTAACATGTAACATTTAACTGAATTATTGAGACAATTTTTTTTTTGCTTGATGATTATTTCCGAGTTCCTGGGCCCGTATCCGAAATGTCTTAGTTTAAACATTTTCGCAACAAATTGTTTCCTCTAAATAGGATGTTGGGCATAAGATAAGTGGAGCCTTCTGACCAATTGACAAACGCACCTACGAAAGAGGTTCTGCCAATTCGGGTCCTATTCACGAAACATTTCAACAAAATGATCAGCATTTTTACGTCGCAGCTACACCAACGAAATTGTTCCATCTTTCAGGGGAGCCTGCTGAAAGCATTTTACAAAGACACAACGGAATATTAAGACCACGTTACTCTCCAGGTGATACTGTTGGTACGTCCTAAATTGGCTTCTTTTCACTAAACGGTAAAGATCATTATTTAGTTGATTTAGTGCTCGTACGATTACAGTATAGAAGGTATATATATATATATATACATATATACATATATATATAGGCAGTCATGGTAGTTGAGCGGCCGTAGCGTTGCATATAGTCCAGTAGATATATATATATATATATATATATATATATATATATATATATATATATATAGGGAGAGAGAAAGACAGAGAGAGAGATATGAGATCTGACAGACAAGAAGCTGAGGAGGAGGAAGTTAAGAATGAAAGGCAGGAAGGTCAACCAGACGCCCGTCTGGTTTGCTACCCTGCACTGGGGGAAGGGGTGAGGGGATTAAAGGAGAAGAGAGAGAGAGAAGTGAAGGGCAACGTGTGTGTAGATGTGACCTTGTCCATTGCACGCTTATTAACGGTCGCGCAGTCCGCTCGTCTTTAGAAAACTTAGCAATGCCCGCGTCGCTTTGCTGGCCAGCGACGCGTAGAGCTATGAGCCAAGTATCTTCTCTTCGGAAAAAGGTCTACTGTCTAGTGTCTCTAACGTTTCACGTAGCAAGTTGTCACGTAACATGAACACAGTAGATGTTCTATTGTCTCGTCAGTGTCGCACGATTCACATCGGGAGCTATCCGCCATTCCTATGCGAAAGGAGTACGCCTTTGTAAAAGCTACTCCTAACCACAGGCGGCACAGTAAAGTTGCATCCTGGCGGGAGAGGTCCGATAGAACTTGAAGCTTTATCGATAGGTCCAATTTGTGTAGGCGGCGGTTCCTGACACTGGGGTCACTCAGCCAAGTTTTCAACATGATGTTAGCGAACGAGTGAAGGCCCCTTGCAGCGTCGGTTCTCGACAATGGAATTGGGGTTGTCTGGGCGTCCACGTGGGCGGATCGTGCAGCATTATCAGCAAGGTCATTACCGACAATACCACAATGTCCCGGTAACCACTGGAACACCAAGTCATGTCCTTTCGATAAAACTTCGTGAATCAGTTCTCTTATTTCATTCACTATTTGTTGATGCTCCCTCTGTCGTAAAACTGATTGCAAGCTCTGAAGGGATGCCTTGGAGTCGCAGAACACAGGCCATTTTTGAGATCGGGCTTCCGCGATATAAAGTATAGCAGCACGTAAGGCGGCAGGCTCCGCTGCTGTGGATGTTGTCCTATGCGACAGTTTGAGCTTTATAGTGACCTGGTACGCCGGGATGACAACAGCACCTGTGGAGCTGTCAGCCGAGACCGATCCATCGGTGTAAATGTGGGTCCTCTGGCCGTATTTTTCGTTGAGTAGCGACAATGTCACCTGTCGTAGGACCACTGTTGAATGATGGCAGACAATAATGCCAAAGAATGTATAGGGGAAGTTATTAGAACCATTGTAATGTAAATAAGAAGAAAGAAAAGTGGGTGAAAAAATAACCTGCTCACGGCCGGTTATTATTTCACCCAATTTTCCAGACTAGGCCGAAACGTCGAAATAAACCACGTTGTGACCGCTCACGGAGAATCTACTGGACTATCTATATATATATATATATATATATATATATATATATATATATATATATATATATATATATATATATATATATATATATATATATTTATATATGGCTGGAACATTTCCACCCAGTTTACACTCAGGTGTAATCTTGAACAATGTGATTGTGTATGAAAGAAAAACCAGAGCATTGCCAGAAAATATTAAAATCTATGTCTTATGCCACCTTCCGCTGTGTCTCGCATGTCTCAGAAAAAGACATCCAAATTTTCACACACAAATGAAGTTGCGGCAACTCGCAAGCAATTTTTTTTTCTAAATTTTTCTAACGGATTCCATCAAACCCTATTTGTCTAATTTATTCATTTACAGGAACAGTACAGCTGCTAAATAGGAAGCGGTCTTACGGCCAATCACTCAGGCCAGTAATAACTCCCATGTCACACTTTGCAGACGCTAAAAGAAACGGTCCACGTTTTCTTCCTCGTGCATGTCGACGTTGACCGTCGTTGAGCGACACCATGATATACCAGGGACGACGTAGAAAAGGCGCGCCAGCCTAAAGGAAAACAATTTACCCGACGAAGAGGACGGTCAGTCTTCTTCCATCTACTTCTCTCCCCTTTCTCTTCTTTTCTGTGTCTTTTTCGTTTCACTAGTCTCCCTTCACGGTCACCTCGAAGCAGTCGCGCGACCGAGGCCAGACTCGGCCGGGGGTCCATGAACTTCCTCGAGCAAAATCAGCGCCGTCGAAAAGACGCGCTGCTCTCTTTCTACTTCGTGGCCGAGTAGCTGCCTTTATTTTATTTTACCGCTCAGAAAACCTGTGCATTTGTCTAGTGTTTCTCAGTACCGAATTTATTTTCCGTTACTTCTCTTTTTTTTCTCTCTCTCGCAAGTTTCGACCGTTTTGACGACGTTCCACCAGCGACCACGCGAAAGATAAACCGGTTTCACCTCGCCAGCCTGGCTTGACCAGGTGATCGTTCCATCCTGTCCGGCGTCGAAGAGAGACCAGAAGAGGGCGTGGCTCTTCTACTTCTCTCTCTCTCTCTCTCTCTCTCTCTGTCTCTCTCGCTCTCTTTATCTATCTATCTATCTCTCTTTGTTTTCCTTCGCTCTATTAGCAGCGCGCATGCAACGCCCGCAACAACGGACAAAATCGACGGTATAGGGTCCTGGGCATCGCCCCGTTTGTATTACGTCGCCTCTCTGCCAGGCCCATCTCGAGCGTTTCGACGACTCGTGAACCTACTCGCAAGGGTCCCGCCAAACCTCCTCTCCCTCGTACGCCAACTGAGGTCACCTGGCCTGCGAAGACGGCTGCAAGACGGCTTGCCCTAAAAGAGGCCCGCGCGTCTGCAGATGGGCGGTCTGGTAGGCTCGTCCAGCGGACAGGCGAGAAGACGAGGCAGATACTCCTGGTTTTAGAAGCCGTGACCGCTTCTGTCCACTGAGCACACGCTCATCATACAGCCGGGTATCTATCTGCAACATGGCCCAACCTGTGCGTTTCTGCATACAACTGCCAGCTAGGCAACCGGGCTTCGTATTCGTGGCATGGCGTTTTAAGTGTTGCCTCCTGGGGTTTTTTGTTTGTTTGTTTGTTTCTGCATTTTGTTTCTTTTTTGTTTATGAATAGTCGCTGTCGTCGAGAGCCGTTGTTTTTTAGGTCGGCTCTGCCTGCACAGCGCAGGGCCACGCATCGCTGAACGGCTCAATCATCTCGCGCTTCAAGGCGAACGGCGTCCAACGTGAAGCGCTGTTCTACCTGCTACCTTTTTACGCCATTTTACACAGTTTCATCTTGGAAGGTAAAAAACGTGTTCAGGATACGCGTATAAAAAAAAAGGCAGCAACGGGAAAACTGAAACCATAATGCAGAAAAAAAAAGATGAGAGAACCTTCACGTATAAGGCCTCACACCGATTACCTTTTTTTTTTCTTGTTTTTCTTCTCATTTTTTTTCTTCCTTTGGAAAAGTGTAGCACAAGCTGGGCTCACAGAAGCCAATAACGCTTAGAGCTCTGAAGTTTTCGAGTAAAAGAAAACGTTAAGCGCGAGAGGGCCGAACCTCAAGAGAGGCGCATACGTCTTTCAAAAAAAAAAAGACTGAGAACGTCTACCTCGCTTTAAAGTCTTCAAGACTTTAAAAAATGGGCGAGGCCGCGACTGAAGAAAGCGAGAACAACATGGTTGGTGACACCCAAATAGAGGGGCCTGGAGAATGTACCTGACGTTTGAATTTTCGGCGGAAAGCAGCAATACCACTTCGAAGAATTTGCAACCACGAATATTAGGTACGCGCGTATGAGGCTTATACAACCTGGTCAGACATGGAAGAACCACGAGCAACGTCAAGGGAACAAGGAGACGCGATAAAAATTTAACACGAGCTCGCAACGTGCACCGTGAAACCGGAGTAAATTTTAAGATAAAAGATGTTCGTTGTGGAGTGGTACAGAGAACGGAGATATGGAAGAAGGAGTGCGCAAGCTTAGAGAGGACGTGCGTTTGAGACAAAAAAAATATAAAACGAGGCGCATAAGTATGCGACACGAGGGCGACCACGCCAGTGAGCGGAAATGATGGACGACTGCTTGGGAGACGTAAGACGTGACACGCCGCGACCGAGGAGCCCCTTGTCACCTTTAGCATTCACCTTCTATCGTCTTCCTTCCCTAATCTAGCACTGTTCCGGTGCAGTCACGCGTTTGTTTTTCCTTTTTCTTTTTTTTCCTTTTCGTTCTTGTCATATCGAGTTTTGAATAAAGCCGCGGGGTCGAGCCACGAGAGGAAATCGCGAAAGAAGTTATCAAGAGAAGCCAAATTGCGTCTAGCGTTGCGATTTCTTTGTTAGAAACTCGAATATAACGTTTTACGAGTGCTCCACCAGCACTCCTGGTTTTGAGGAACGCGCGAGGAAAGCCCATTTGCGAACCTAAATGTAATCGCAAAATGAAATGCACTAGGGTCGTGACGCCAGAATTTCCAAATTTCGCTTTTGGCATTGTGTGCTACGTGAGTCCTGCACTGGTGACGAATGGCATGACCCGAGCCAATAAACCAAGAACTACAGTTCAAAACTTTGTGGTACTATTGACAGAAAGTAATACACACAAAAAATGCATATAAACGAATCTGCCTTATCAGCAGTTCCCTGCTTGTACGAAATTAACATCGTTGTGCTAGGTGTAAATGTTTTTGTATTTTGCGTCGAAAACGTTAGCTTTTGCAGAACTATTCACCTTTCACCATTGCAGCGTAAAAATTAATTCAAATTTGTTTTTTTTTAATGTCGATAGAGTCTACTAATAGCTTTTTATAATTGGTTCAATTTTTGGCACATCTCTTCTAGGATTGTGCGAAAACAGAGGCTTTGTCAAGTTTCCCGCTCACGGATGCTACTGTAAAGTTTATAGTATGGTATTACCCAAACATAAACTTCAACTAAATAAATGTTAACTTTTGATAAACTCAAGCCACACAAAAACTATATTTCATGCGAATGCCACCAGATGGACACCGTAGGAAGAAAAGGGAGATGACGAAAATGTCTTTGGCGAGACGAGCGTACCATGGTCGGTGCTCGGCCGGTTGCTGCCAGGCGCTCCTGGGAGCAATCTCTCTCTCTCTCTCTCTCTCTCTCTATATATATATATATATATATATATATATATATATATATATATATATATATATATATATATATATATATATATATATATATATGTATATATATATATAGAGAGAGAGAGAGAGAGAGAGAGAGAGAATGTACTAAGCATAGCTGTACTCTCTCCAGTCTTAATCCCAACACTACTTGACTATCGCTTTACACTCTAGAAGTTCTAATGTGTGAGTCCATAAATGCTGGCTTTAGTAGTTTTCACACCTCACACTTAAGTCAGCTTGCAAGTGCCTCTTAATTATTAGTAAATTTCTTCTTACTATAGAAGCTACAAAATTCTCGGAGACGCCATTCTCCATCTGCATGATGATATATTGTCCACCAATTTCACTATGGTCATATTAACATGAGTTCTTGTATACCGTCAAAATATAGATTCGCAAGAAGGGTGCCACCTTACGTTAAATGTTCGGTAAACTGGGGGCGCGGCAGTCTATGGGCATTGCGAATTATATTCGCAATGCACATAGACGGCCGCCAAACAAAACTTAACGTTGTTAATCTGCCTCCAATCGGATATTAAGAACTAAAAATGAAGGCTACAAATGAAAAACAGAACAATTGGAATGACAGCTAAGTGAGATGGGTCTCGGAGCAACTGGGTGCCATTTATTGTGTCAGTAATAATTCTCTCAAGTCTATGAAAAATCTATTTATCGCCCTTATAAAAAATTCTCATATCTAGCACCATAATGGTAAGAGGTCTTGCTTATAGCTCTGTTCGAAATAGCTCCATAACTGGAGAGCTCACAATAGAACTTTTTGTAGCATTGTCCAAAGGTGCTCACTTTTCAAGAATGTAGTGCCGCACACCCATTATCACTTAGGATGTTTAAACTCGTAAGTGTACGATGACACGTTGTATCATCCCTCTGTGGCATATGTGAACCCTTGCGAGAGAAGATGAAGATTTATCGACTTCCAGCGCACTGGTTTCGTGCAAATAAATGACGCATGTTCAGTATCCTCCTTAAAAAACACAGCGGACGTCTTGGAACCTTGGCTCAGGCTAAGGAAGGTAAAAGAGTGAAATGCGAAAGTCATCCTCGATTCCCCTCAGGGCCAAACAAAGCACGCTCGAAAAGCCACAATTCTTAGCGAAGCCGCCGCAGCGCCGTTGATCGCTCGCTGCTCCTATAACGTATTCATAGAAGCGACAGACACAAACCGCGAGGGACGAAAGCGAACGCAAAGCGGAGTGTGTAACGGCAAAGTGCGGTGTTTGTTTGAGTGTTTTGCATAGCACGCTGCTGCAGCCGTTGCTATTGGCTGCAGCAGCGTGCAGCCAATAGCAACGGCTGCGGAACTCTCATTTCTGAGCGCACATCTGATAACTTTTCTCGGCGATGCTGAGACGGACTTGCGAAAACTTCAGAAAGCCGCTCTATTCTTCAGATGCTAACGGACGGAGCATCGATTCCGGGCTAGTAGTTTGAGAGAATGCCACTGGCAGCCGCGAAAATCCCAAACCTGACCATTGCCTTGCTATCTGAATAATATATTTCGCGTGCGAAAACCAGAGTATGAATATATGATAGACGCCGTAGAAGAGGGCTCCGGAAATATCGACCATCTGTTCTTTCCCGTCCACTGACATCACACAGTACACAGGCCTCTACCATTTCACCTCCACGGCCGGAATTGAAACCACGACCTTTTGGCCGGCAGCCGAGCACCTTGGCCACTGCTCCACCACGGCGCGTCCGCCTTGCTATCTCAATTGTGGAGAATGTTCAGAGAATAAGACAACATGATTGCTGGCATATGTTCTCTATCTATGTCTCACCAGCGGGTGAATATTCAGTAAATAATGAGGTTAGTCTCTTCACGCAAATAGAGCCGATAAACATACATACATACATACATACATACACACATACACACACTACATACATACATACATACATACATACATACATACATACATACATACATACATACATACATACATACATACATACATACATACATACTACATACATACCTACATACATACATACATACATACATACATGCATACATACATACATACATGCATGCATACATACATACATGACATACATACATACATACATACATACATACATACATACATACATACATACATACATACATACATACATACATACATACATAATACATACATACATGCATGCATGCATGCATGCATACATACACATACATACATACATACATACTACATACATACATACATACATACATACATACATACATACATACATACATACATACATACATACATACATACATACATACATACATACATACATACATACATACGTACATACATACGTGCTGATATGGCATCGAAAGTAGTATATTATAGCTTTTCTAGCCGGCACTGATGCTGAAAGGGCAGATACAGCGGCCGCTGTCTCTCATACTGTCTTCAATATTTTCCGACAATTCATCTTCGCATCCCTGAGTCTTCACCACAACCGGAATAGGTACATATATGACAAGGAGAGCGAATAGCTTCTTTATATTGCGAATAAAACAAGAAAAATCAAGCAGAACACTGAATACTATTCTATTGTGTCTGATCGCAACTTTTTTACACTGTTAGCGTTGCTTTTTTTTTCGCCCATATAGAGTTTACCGCAACAAGAATTTCGGCCGATCTCGCTGTCGACGAAGGTTTCATAGAACTGCAGAAGTGGCACTCAGGCGTAGGTGCTCACATGTTCATAATAGAAAAAAGCCTAGAGAGAGGGTTGCTTCACTGACGTAGTTGTAAATGTGTGTAAAACGCCTGCAAATTCAATAGAGTATCGCAAACCAGAAACAAGTGGCCCCACCCTTTACATGACTTTTCTTGTCTATGTGATGCTGCAGTTTTCATTTCGAGCCGAAACAAAGTACGATTCCCCTAGGGAACTTACAAGAAATAAAACAGCCTGTCGCCATCTGACTACCGGGGTAAAATATGTTTTTAAGTTAGCACAACACTGCCTAGCACATCTCGTACTAAACCCCTGCCTGAACAGCATGGCCTCTTTTCATCAGCATTTCTATTTTTTCTACGTTTATGTCCATGTAGGATATTTCAGCATAGCAAACACAATTTAAGGAGCTCGAAACTGCAAATCGAGCATAGAAACTGCAAAAAAAACTTCCAGTGTTTCAGTTCCCTTGTCATATACGAGCGGTGTATGCATACGAATTCAATTCCGGCTGCCTGGCGTAATATCGTCAAGCGCGGAGACGTACGATATCCAAGCGGTGCGTCCCGCTTCACTCGGGCGTCTGGCAGTGATAGCGCAACTTTCAAATGTCAACACTAGCGCGCGCATATCTATCTGTCAGTATTGCAGTAAACGCCTATTTCACTGTTCGCTTGCTTGCTTTTCTTTTCAGGCATCAAAACCAGGCGCTGTACAACACAGCGATGCGCTCAGACAGAGTAAACGCCCACGCCAGGCATCTGCGAACAACAGTTTTTGCCGGATCAATATGCCGCCAGCGTCGATTGCTCATTGCAAGACAAGCTGTGCAAATGCTTGCGAGCACAAACATTGTGAGCGCTTCCATCCAATGTCGAGCACGTCATTATCTATAGAGAACATGGTAGCATATTGCAAGGTGAAAGCAACAAACACATTATTATTATTATTATTATTATTATTATTATTATTATTATTATTATTATTATTATTATTATTATTATTATTATTATTATTATTATATTAATTATATTATCTGTGGTTGTCGTCAACACATCGAAAAACCAAGATATCACTAAAAAGGAGGCTGTTGAGGAGGGCTCGGAAAAATACGGCCATTCGGTGTTATTTAACTTGTTCTGACATCACAGATTACACGCGCCTCGACCACTCCATCTCCAGCGCCACGGCCGGGATCACAACCGCGACCTTCAAGACAGCAGCCTTGCACCGTAGCAGTGGCGGACAGCAACGAAGAAGGAAAAAAGCGTCGCGAATTGCAGTATCGTACAAACTGAGTTCACCCTTGGATACCTCAGTCATAGTGTACAAGTGTTAGAAAGAAGAGACGATATTCAAGCTAGGGAAACGTTGCGTTCAATATTCTCCCAAAACCGCCCGGCTTTTGGATAATTTACGACTTGACGCTCAGGCACCACGATTTCATTATCTGCTTCTCAATCTCCCTCTCACTTTCTCTCTTTCCCTCGGTCTATGAAGGAGGGCGCATGCTTTGATCAGACAGTACCTTCACTTCACTGAAAGTGTACAGAAGCCTGGCGTCGTAGAAAAAGCAGTTCTCGTACCCAATCTATACGAATATCATGTATAAACCTGCAAATTTGTTCATGGAAACTGTTCCTAAAGAATAGTTTCGTGCTTTATTGCTTCGCAAGCTGAAGTTTTATATGCAACCAGTTTAGAAAGTGTCAACCGCCACTGATATTCACGATAAATGAAAGTGTCACTCGCACTTTATTCTTCGTATTTCCTCTTTACTTTCTTATCTTAGCGGTACCGCTAACCGAGTGCAACGTAGGTAAACACAACAAAATTACAATTATTACTCAGTGTCCTAGTACGAATGTCTCATAACCATATATAGTGTGGTTACCGCGTATAATGCCTCAAGAATGCGGTTTATTTAAATTCACTCGGTTTATTTTACGTTTTCAGTTGCATTGCGCGATATCATGCATCGAACGCGGTTTGCGCACTCAAAATACTTCCAACTGTGGAAAGAAGCCACGTATAGGGAGGATACTCTGGGCATATATTGATACCATACAAAACTCAGCTATATACAAAAGCACCAAGAAAATGGTGGTCTCTAAAAGGTGCACCTGGGAAGTTGACTCAAACGATCAGGGATGTTATTAAAGCTTTATCGCTTCTCGTCCCAAAGCACCTGCACGAGAACACTCGAAAATTAGGTTTTACCGTTTGGAATAAATATCAATTGTCTATGTGAAAGTGTTGGCAGGTTTGAACAAAAAAAAAGGGGGGGGGGGAGCAAGGTTACACTTCGAGGTTCCAGAATAGCCTCGCATTGCACACAAATGAAAATAAAGTGCCAGCCTTTCCAAAGCAACAGCCTTTATATCGTTGCACTTTACACAGAGCGTTTGCTCGTTGTATCAGGGCAAGCCCTCAATTCCTGAGAGACTACAGGATGGTTATGGCTCACATTTTTTTATAATAGGCAGTAAAAAAGTAATAACAGGCGAATATTAAGTATGCGATGTTAACTTGGTTGCTTGGTTTTGAACTAAAAGAAAGGGGGCTTAGAAAAATGCTATGGTGGAAAAAAAAAGTTTGCATTAAGTAAGATGGTGCAATGAGACCGAGGCTCTAACACAACAACGCCTTCGTCAGAAAATTACACGCAAACAAAAATTTACTCAACATAATCTGAATCGCACCCTATCAATCTCATCATAGTTAATCCTTACAGTATATTCTCACGTGGTCATGTCGTTGTAGACGGCAGCAGTTGGAAGTCTCAGTATGTATGTTCCTGAGCTACACATGCATGACCGGTCTGAAGCATTGTTTTCGGTGACGCTCCTCCTGTGGTCAGCCGTGTACTCAAACGCAACCGGAAAATGAAAACTGTATCTCGGAATCGCGCCCGGATTTCGCCCCTTTTAGCAACGGGTATCGAAATCTTGTTGGAATCCTCGCCCCAAATCTCCTTCAGAAGTCAACTTCACATGCGATATGGGAATTGTATCAAATCAGAACGTTTGCTGACGATGCGTTACAAACTATACCCTTCGCCCCTCCCCCATCCCCTGAGCCTGTGCCTTTTTTCCTTTCCCAGTCTCTGCGAGACCAAATTACGTTACTGGGGCCAGCTGGCTGTGATGAATTCGAGAACCCTGCTGTAGACGCTATCAGCGGCGAACACGGCATCGGCCGTCGATAACCTGACAAGCGGTAAAGAGCACTGGCTCTTATGCATGTCCAATCGAAGATTGCAGCTTTGTTGGTGGTAGCAGCGTAGCATCTTGAATACGGTACGCTATTCGTGTCCTGCGTGCAATCTTAACGGAATGATCTTGAACAATCGCGAATCTTCCTAAACATGGCGGCGTGTCCAGCGCTGAGCATTGCAAACAGTCTTCTGAATAAAATCCGAATGCATAAAAACAACACGCGTGGCAATATAGTGTGAGCTCACAGGATACATAAATAATCCTGTTGGGTTGTGTGTTTCTCAAGGTAGCATGCGTTTTTATTTTTCACTATATTTGCCACGTCGTAGTATTACGCCATGATTACTCATTTTAAGAAATAATAAGTAGGTCACTTACTGCGTCTGTCTATCTTTTCTCTTTTTTTAAAACAACACATTTATCACACTTCAACGTCCAGCTTAGGTTTATGCATACATTCAGTCTTTTTTTTTTTCCAGCCCTATTCTGACAAGATTTCTTGCATCAAAAAATAATACTAATCAATTAAAAGCTCTTACGGGCCGCAAAAAGAGTCACGTTACAGCCATGAGCTAGTGTATCTAGGCACAGCCGATTAACCAAGCCATAAAAGTAACTACGCCGGGGCGCGCTAAAACCATCAGCGCACGTCCTCAACAGCGGTCTTAAAGCGCACCACTTCAGGCTATTACACCGCATCAGTCGAGCCGCGCGACACACTTTCCGTTATACAAGTACACATAAAGAAACTTGCCCTATAATGGAGCGTCTCTTTTTATTTCTTGTTAACGTGCTTGAAGTTATTTCATTTTTATTCTCTTATTACAGACAAACCCAAGGGACACTTCTTCGCTAGCCGCGTTTTCACGGGCACGATGCTCTTCTCGTGATTGGCGCTCTTCATCTTGTGCGTTGTGAGCTACGGGTTCCCACTTTCAGCTAAATTGCTCTATGGGTTTACGCGCGCGGAAAAGCTGGCAATCTGGCAACCGCGGGCTGTTGCTTCGAAAGGCGCCACGCTTCGAGTCGCAGGCGCACACGCGTGAGACTTCGGGAGATGGACGTCCATTACGCAGCGACCCGCAAGAAATGGCGCCGATTTCCACAGTGATCCCCGTGAGTCACGGCGGCGCAAATATTACTGCGCCGCGTGATAAACTTCGTACGTATACAAGCTATATTAATCGCATAAATCATGCCTATTATGGCGTCTAGAAGTTCGTTATATTAGATGCGAAGCATCTTATGGCGGAGTTCAACTCGGTGCGCGTAAACACCCTTACTGCGCATGCGCAGTACCTGGCCCGAGCACTGCCAGAACACGCTCACGCGCTAGCGTGTTCCAGACTGTGTAACGAAGGAGGAGGAGGGGAGATTGAGGAAAAAAGGACGCGATTTCTGCTCAGCCTCTGTGGGGCTAAGGGGAGAGGGAAATGATGATGGAAAATAAGAGAGACGAATAGAGAGGCGGATGGCTTCTGCAACCCGTAGTCCAGTACACTGTCCCGGGTAAGATGCTGTAGCCTCTCCCTTTTACACTCTCTCAGCAATCACGTGATGGCGTCGAGGTACGAGATGCTGCAGACGCGCGATGAACCCACGGGCTCCCGCGTGGCGTGGCAATGAACCTGGGTGGCGTGCTCCAACAAGAGTTGGGGACGAGTGAGAGGAACAGAAAGTATACGGTGAACTCATGCTGTGCTCCACTTGCAAGGACTTGTCGAAATTGTACAAGCTGCCAGTGATGAACGGAACTTGAGTCGACCCTTGCGCTGCTTCTCATGCTACTCATAGTTCCCTTTAGTGGGAGATTGCGTAATTTTTTATAAAACAAATAAAACTACGCAGAGGTGAGAACAAACGTAGAGAACGTATACTGGACGAACGCAGACTAACGAAACCTATTGACGTCAGTAGACACCCACTCCTGGCAACGCACATGCGCACACTGTCTAGCGACAATAACACTGAAGTGATCTTACCGCGAGTCCTTGTGCGAGTGTGAGTTGTCAGGAGCAGAATTCGGATGGCAACAAATCTAGTTCTTAGCCTGCGTTCATCCTGTCTACTTGTGTTCCATTCCCTGCGCTGTTTCGTTTCAATTTCTTGTCGTACCAACAAGCCACCCGTGTACTTTACTCGACATCATATCTGATGTTACGTTACAATCACGCAGAAGAATGTGCGATAGAGTTTTGCACAGTCCCGTGGCGATAGCGAACACAAGCGGTACACTTTAAACGAACCGGGCATACCGCCAATGACAGTGCTCTTAAAAAAAAAGCGTTTGACTGGTCTCTAGTTTTCTTATTTTCACTTTCCAGCAGCTTTATTTTCGTATGTGAAATATGTATTATGATTGTAGCCGCAAGGAATAAACGGAAATAAAAACTGCTAATAACTATAACCAAGAGGCAGACAAACATACCTGACGGCAATGCTGACAGGTCTGCACAAGGCATGCAACTCCCCGAAACGAAAGTGAATTCTTAGGGTGGCAGTGGTTGGAAAGTGGTGTTAATAAGTGTAACTAAAGTATGGAAATATTTTTTTCGCAGAGAATAATGTCTGACATAAGTACGTTTCTGATTTATGTTGAGAGATCTGAAAAGGTGGATCTGCACACAAAATGTGCGCTAATTCCGCCTGTTTTTCTACAGGGAATCATAATAATTCTGCGAGAAAACGAAAACCGTTCTGAATAACCAGGAACTGTCTATTGCTAAGTAAATATTTGAGACAAGGAACCATTATTTATAATTATCCTGAGAAGAGTTTGTGCTCCTAGTTTTTCTTACCGAGTGAAAAAAAACTATTAGCAGGTCAGTTTCGCGAAAATAAGCCTGTTATTCCCGAGAAATGGTGCGTGTCACGCGTTTGGTTAAGGCCAGAGAATCTCATTAGCTGGTTTTCCGCTCGGGGCAAGCAACTACAGAGACAGTTCATGATATATATATGGTGTGCTCGTACTCAATCACACAAAGGAATGGCGTGGGTAATGCGCTATTGTTGGCTAGTGCGCATAGTGTAAGCACACTTCTTTTTCTAACTCTCAAATCGCACATATGAACTGAATGAATTGAAATTACTGTGTTATACAGTATGAATCTTCTTTCGTCAGCGTAATAAGAACTTCGACAGAAATTGGACTGATAGTTTGACTCAACACGTGGTAATGTGTTTCAGTGTGTGGTTTTCGTTTTCCTAATTATAAAAAAGTGAAAATGTTTTTCCAACATTCGCACACATAGCATACTTGTGTGTATTGCTATGTATAATGTTTTTTAAGCTCGCGTTCTTTACTGAGTTTGAATCTACGCTCGTGTTTGGTTAGCCGTGTTTCATTTTTCTCACGTTCCCAGGAAGACAAGAACTTGTCGATAACACAAGACTTTGCAGAGCTCTAACTGAGTTCTATATCTATAGACGCATACGAACAATTCTGGTGTGTACTTGCTTCACACCGGGTACACGGAGGGTCAATAAAAATGAGGCATTCACGCACATAAGTCCACGCAAGCCATTATGTGTCCTGTATTGATGGCGATTTCCGCATAAATAGCATAACTTCGAAACCATTCGTGCAAGCCTACTAAAGAATTTATAGGTTAGAAAGTTTTCTAACAAAAACAGTATTGTTCGTGTACTGTAAAAGGAAAAGCGAACTAGTCTACAACAAATTGCGTGCGTCGCCGTCAACGTCATTCACAAGAATTGACGGCAATGTCTTTTGGTCGACGCTCTGTGTCATGTAGAGCACGCGCTGCGCAAAGCTTTCCAAAGATGCGGCCTCGTACGTAACCGCGAAACGCAAGCGACTCGAAAAGGCAAGCGGCATTCCTCATCTGAGCGACTCGCTGACTCCGTTGTGTTGCCCCGGGCTGATTTCCCTCTAGAGCGTGTTTCCTTTTCCAAGAATACGAAAGCGCTCGCGCAAAGAACTAGCTGCGCATATTCCGTCCAACCATAGCTGAGTGGCACTGCCTCACGCTTACGAATGTTTGTAGCCCCAGAAAGCAGTACATTACATATTTATGTACGTTATTCCAACTTGTGAGTTTGGTTGGTTTTATAAATCATGAATCACAGGTATTATTATTATTATTATTATTATTATTATTATTATTATTGTTGTTGTTGTTGTTGTTGTTGTTGTTGTTGTTGTTGTTGTTGTTGTTGTTGTTGTTGTTGTTGTTGTTGTTGTTGTTGTTGTTGTTGTTGTTGTTGTGTGTTATTATTATTATCTGTCGTGTAACGTCCCGAAACCGTGATATTATGATTAGACCAGCCGCAGTGAACGGTTCCGCTAATTTAGACCATCGGGTGTTCCTTAACGTGCTCTACCATCACACAATAGACGGCCCTCTAGCATTTTACCTTCATTGAAATGAGACCACTGCTGCTGGAATTGAACCCGCGACCTTCCAATCAGCAACCGAGCACCCTAACATGTGTACCGTGGCGGCAGACAAAAGAAGAACACGCCACCAGAGCCCACCGTGCCTTCAGCTACAATTTTTTGGCACGCGATTAGAAATCCTCCAACGCGTTGCTGGAAGTCGCCTCACAGAAAAGTTCACTCTATTCTTTTGAGCATAGCAATATAGTACGCCAGCTGTAGAGACGAGAACAACAACAAAGCTGTTCAAGAGCAACAACTAAAAAATCACGGTGGTTATAAGTATTACGCTTAGAGGGCGCGACCATCGGCGAATCCTTCTACTGGAAAAAGAGCGCGCCAAGCCGTTGGACGCATTGCGAGAGTTACGCACAACGCGAGACGAGAGCCGCAGAGTGGCCGCGCACTCGTACACAAACAGTGCCGGCGTCGTCACAGAAGCGGCGGGAAATACTGCCGGGGCCGGCTGACAAACGTCTGTGTGCCCAGTGAGCGCTCATTGGGCGCCGCCAGCGTACCGTGCAAACCATGGAAAATAGGAACAGCCAGGCCCGCGGAGACAAATCACGGTGGCCTGGCGCAGAAGCCATTGTCTCGGACCGCTGTCGCCCCAGCGTCAACGAGCAGCGCCCCCATGCGCGCGCGGCTCAAAACGTTTTTCTCGACACCCACACGTCACCGCTGACGCGGAGAGGACGAACGCAGAACAATACGAAGAGAAAGAAACATAAGAATTCCCGGGTTCAACTGCAGCGTCTGGCCTCGGCGCGTGAATTAGCGCCTCCTAACCTCTCCAGAGTCTCCGGGACTTCTATTGTTTCGCAGGGGAGACGGGCGCGAAACGGAACGGCGAGAGGTAGGACAGGTGGTCATAAAAAAGAACGGCGGAGCTAGAAAATGAAAAAAGCAGAATTATACGCGCATGCAAAACGACCCGTGCGTGAACTTCCGGAGTGGCAGGTGCTGGATGGTAGCATGCTGCTCCGAGAGGAGATAAGGAAGGGGGGGAAAAAAGCCATCAACTTTGTTTCAGTGTCACCAGAATCGTCTCGACTGCTCTTCCTTCTCTCTCTTTCCTTCTTTCTCGTTCTCATCATGTACACGAGCTAATTTTCTCCTCTGGCTCGACTCAGGAAAGATGGCGCCGTTAACCGGATATACAAAGCAGGACAAACCAATCAGAGGCATTGGCACTCTGTGTCTCTAGACATATGTGTTATTTTATTTTTTCGTTCTCCGCGGAAATGGAACTTCGTGCTTTATACCGATGGAGAGCCGCCTTCGCACTTCGCTGCTTGGGTGATGGTGACTAATAGTTCAGTAATCAGCGCTGTATGTTGTCGTTGTGGGTGTTGCGAAAGACGGACCGATCCCGCCGAAGCCACCACTGTTGCGAAAGACGGCGACGCCAACACGGTCCCGAAGGCGCCACTGCTTCCAACTCCGCCGGGAAGGTCACCAGCCGTTTGGTAGCGTATGTTTATCAGCTCGCGACTGCTTCTGCGCAGAGCTGATAAGACGAGCGGACGAGACGACGGTGAGTTAAACAAGGTTTATGTACAGCATATATACAGAGGCGTTACAATTTCGGCACTGGGGCCGACAGAGACTCGAAGAGCCGAGCTCTCCTCTCTAATACATAGGTCAACTTTTCGCCTAAGACCGCCGACTCACACACATGTCGGCTCTCCGACATGGGGACTCCTCTCTCATAGGACCGCCGATCGCGACGCGCCGCAGGGCTTCTTTTATTTACACCGGGTCCAACCAAAATGTCCAATCAGAAGCGCCGCTGGTCGTCAGGGCAGATTCCTCCAATGGGGTCGCCGCGCCATGCGTCAGACCACCAGACACGAGGACGCCGGCTCGCTGTCACGTGCGCCGCTGACTCAATGCACGTGGGCCAGAGAGGCGCCGCGCGTGTTCACGCCGTTGAGATGTTCGCGTCAGGCGGACTGCGGGCTGGCCTTGACCCAGATTGCCTTTTTCAGAGGCACGGACGTTTGACGAGGAGTCGCTGGCATAACAGCACCCCCGCCACCAGATAATGCACCGGAAAGACGAGCTGCTTCCACGGGGCTCGGATGTCAGGTGCGCTCGTTCGCCAGGTCCCTCCAGGTTCGCCTCCAGGGCCATGGGAAAAATACAGCTCCAGACTGTTCCGGGAACACATCCCATTTTTGACGACGGATCCAGGCTCCACTGGCTTGTCGCCACAACTTGTCGACCAGCTTCACTCGTCTCTTCTGACCATCTTCGGTTTCAGCACTTGTCGATGGTTCTGCAACTTGCCAAGAACGGATCGACAACAAACAACACACGACACAAGCAAGTGCCCTCGGTCACCCGACAGAACACCAGACAAAGTATAGTACAACATATACCTATCTACGTGTTTATCGGAATTTTGTTCCCTCTACATCAAGAGGCACATGTGGGACAAAAGACTCCTAAAGTAAGAACTTGAATTTTTCACAATTACAACAACGCAACGAATTAGAATACCACATAAAGTTGGCCCCTTGAGATCACTCTGAACGAGAGCGCTCAGCCCAGGTCGTGATGAGGTCAAAATTTTGCCCCGAATCGCCAGCCAGAAACCGAAAGGTTGAGAAGGTACTAACTAAACGCACGGCTCAATGCGTCTGCATTAGCGTTTAGCCTTCCTTTTTTGTAGCGAACGTCAAAGTTGTGCTGTTGGAGTATCATGCTCCACCTCAGTAACCGGCCACTTTTAGGCGACGATACCTATGCGGCACCAAGAGCGGCTCACACTTGCGACGTTGCACAGGGGAACAACGATACGGCTTGCTACGGATCGACTCCTCACCGCTTAGCTCGATATCGTGTTCGATCACCCTCGTGTTTCCGGGACGGTCCGAGAACACGTATCCAAACTCGGAAACAATCCTTTTCAGGTCCTCCTCCTGGACTTCACTTAACCTAGGCTCTAGGTTCAACTCCTCCCAGATTACTTTCGATCCCCCTTCGAATATATCACTAGAACTCAAAACTTCCGCTCCCTCTTCCTCTGAAGCACTTAAAAGTAAATTTACGACTGCTTTCAAATTACTGTGATAAATTTTGTTCCGCCGCCTTCCTAATTTCACTTCATAATTTGTATCGCAAGGCTTCGATAATACTTTGGCGGGCCCTTCCCAATCAACATCAAGCTTGTTCCTTTTGGACGGCTGCAGCAGCATTACCTGATTATCAACTTCAAAAGCGCGCTTCTTCACCGATTTCTCGTAGTGCTCCTTCGACAGCACTTGTGCGGCGTTTTTGTGGCTTTCCACTAGCGCTTCAATCGAGAGATCCTCACGCTGCTCTCGACTGAGCGTCTCTCGATGAACTCTCGGCAGCTCGCTCCAACTTTCCGCTACAGGCGAGAGCGTTGCAACCCTCTCGCTCTGACTCAATGGCGCCATGTCGTCTCCCCTTTCTACAGAAACCGCGCCGGTCGGTTCGGCGACGGGCCGCTCGCGTGACTGCTCACATGACTCATGCGGAAACTTTCCTTTCTGGGGTTCCGTCGACCCGCCGACAAGGTCACTCGAGAGTTCACCGCATGGAACCAGATCAAGCTGCCGCGATAGCTTCCGCGCTTGCGATCGCGTGAGAGCCATGCACGCTAAGTTGGGGAAGAACGATTTGCCCTGCTCTTTGAGAAGCTGCTCTGAGTGTTGGAGAAAAGATAAGGAAAACGATCATTTAGCGCGGCAGACACAGCCGCTTCGGTGCGAAGCTCACCGAACGGGCCTTTAATGACAACCGTGGCGATTGGTAAGCGAACACTCTGCTCCTCGGCGACATGCCTGATCCACGCGCATTCTCCTGTGAAGTCATCCGGAGACACCAATGAAGGATGGACAACGTCCATGGTTGCCGCTGAGTCTCTAAGTGCTCGGCACGTTTTCTCATTCACCCTAATTTCTTGGAGATACGGCTCCAACAACCGAATGTTTTTTTCTGATTCTCGGATCGTTGCGAAAGCAAACTTTTCCTGACAGTTTCTCGCGATGTGCCCTTCCTTTTTGCAGTTGTAGCAGATTAGCGGCTTCCGTTTGTTTTCCGATTCAAATGCCTGTGTGGTAGAAACCTCACTCGATTTCTCCGCTTCTGTTTGCCCTTCCCCTACACTGTCCTTCATAAGAGACAGGTCCTTTTTGAAATTACGGTGCGGAACGGGTTTCCGTTGATCAGGTTTCCTTGAAAAGCCCTCTTTCCTTTCATCCTTTTCAACGCGCACTGCCCTGCTATGCAACTTTCGGCGAGTATAATACTCCTCAGCTAACTCAGCTGCCTTATTTAACTGTACTTCCCCAAGTCTGTCCTGCAGCCAAAGTCTGACATTATCCTCGATGCAGCGGTAGAATTGCTCCAATGCAACGCATTCCACCACTTTATCGCGGTCGTCATAAACACCTTCGCCCTTGAGCCATTCAATCAAATCAGCTTTAAGACGAAACGCGAAGTCAACGTGTGACTCATTCCCCTTTTTAGTATACCGGAACCTTTGCCTGAAAGCCTCGGGTGACAACTTATAACGTCTCAAGAGCACTTCCTTAATCTCGTCATAGCTCTCAAACGCTTCCCTCGACAAGCAAGTTATCGCGTCGGACACTTCGCCGGGAAGAAGAGCTAGCAGGTTCCGCGCCCAAAGAGGCCGCTCCAAAGCGTTTCGCTCACAGACGTGTTCAAACTTAACGAGATACTTCGCCATGTCCTCGCCTACTACGAACGGTGGCAGTTGGTCCCGAATTCTAAAACCGCTGACCTGAACTGTTGGAGAAGCTACGCTAGGCGCCTGCGAACACTGTAGGATTGCCAATTCTAGTCGTTTCAACTCGAGGCGCTCCTGTCTCTCGGCCTCCTCACGCTCGCGAGCTTCTCGCCTTTCAGCCTCCTCGCGGCGTGCTTTGATATCCGCCCAGGCCTCATCGACTTCCTCAGCCGACACTCCCTCATCCTTCATGATCTCAAGGATCGCTTGCTTTCGTTTCGCACGGCCCAAAGTAATGCCGAGTTCCTCACAAATTTCGATGAGTTCCTTCACTTTAAGGTTCTCCATCGTTCACACTAGCCTCTTGCTGTTTGCCCCTGTTAACAATTTACTTGCCGTACCCACTATAAGTCAACTAGCAAGACGCGCAAGCAATTTTTCACTCTCCCGTGTTTACCCCCTCCGCATTAACTTTGGTTTCAAAGCACTTCGACTTTGCTTGAAACGATCAAAGCTCACTCTAATGCTTCACACAGCCCTTCTCTAGACTACTACAACCTGAGCTAGAGTAGTCTGGTGAACTGAGGGGAAAACATCAGGCACTCACCGCATCGATGTCGCTGACGCCGGCCGATCCCGCAGCTGCCAACCACTGTTTCGAAAGACGGACCGATCCCGCCGAAGCCACCACTGTTGCGAAAGACGGCGACGCCAACACGGTCCCGAAGGCGCCACTGCTTCCAACTCCGCCGGGAAGGTCACCAGCCGTTTGGTAGCGTATGTTTATCAGCTCGCGACTGCTTCTGCGCAGAGCTGATAAGACGAGCCGACGAGACGACGGTGAGTTAAACAAGGTTTATGTACAGCATATTTACAGAGCGTTACAATTTCGGCACTGGGGCCGACAGAGACTCGAAGAGCCGAGCTCTCCTCTCTAATACATAGGTCAACTTTTCGCCTAAGACCGCCGACTCACACACATGTCGGCTCTCCGACATGGGGACTCCTCTCTCATAGGACCGCCGATCGCGACGCGCCGCAGGGCTTCTTTTATTTACACCGGGTCCAACCAAAATGTCCAATCAGAAGCGCCGCTGGTCGTCACGGCAGATTCCTCCAATGGGGTCGCCGCGCCATGCGTCAGACCACCAGACACGAGGACGCCGGCTCGCTGTCACGTGCGCCGCTGACTCAATGCACGTGGGCCAGAGAGGCGCCGCGCGTGTTCACGCCGTTGAGATGTTCGCGTCAGGCGGACTGCGGGCTGGCCTTGACCCATATTGCCTTTTTCAGAGGCACGGACGTTTGACGAGGACTCGCTGGCATAACATGGGTAAGCAAATACAATGACCGAGCGAAGGGTTGAACTTGTTCACATTGCATGCTCTCAGCAGTGCAGCGCATTTTTAAAAAATGGTTGAAACTGGAGGAAGCTCAACCTTCCTCTATACGCCGGCCAAAACTGTGCAGCACACTAACACTAAATCATAAAATATATTTGACCTTTTGGTCTCAGCGCACTCACACTCGTCAAGGCTTTCCTGAACCGGACTCACGTGGATTCATATTCACTGAAACATTTCACTCAACCAGGCTTCCTCAAACTCGCCAAAACAATATTGACCTAAAATAAACTCAGCTGCCTTATTTAACTGTACTTCCCCAAGTCTGTCCTGCAGCCAAAGTCTGACATTATCCTCGATGCAGCGGTAGAATTGCTCCAATGCAACGCATTCCACCACTTTATCGCGGTCGTCATAAACACCTTCGCCCTTGAGCCATTCAATCAAATCAGCTTTAAGACGAAACGCGAAGTCAACGTGTGACTCATTCCCCTTTTTAGTATACCGGAACCTTTGCCTGAAAGCCTCGGGTGACAACTTATAACGTCTCAAGAGCACTTCCTTAATCTCGTCATAGCTCTCAAACGCTTCCCTCGACAAGCAAGTTATCGCGTCGGACACTTCGCCGGGAAGAAGAGCTAGCAGGTTCCGCGCCCAAAGAGGCCGCTCCAAAGCGTTTCGCTCACAGACGTGTTCAAACTTAACGAGATACTTCGCCATGTCCTCGCCTACTACGAACGGTGGCAGTTGGTCCCGAATTCTAAAACCGCTGACCTGAACTGTTGGAGAAGCTACGCTAGGCGCCTGCGAACACTGTAGGATTGCCAATTCTAGTCGTTTCAACTCGAGGCGCTCCTGTCTCTCGGCCTCCTCACGCTCGCGAGCTTCTCGCCTTTCAGCCTCCTCGCGGCGTGCTTTGATATCCGCCCAGGCCTCATCGACTTCCTCAGCCGACACTCCTCCATCCTTCATGATCTCAAGGACCGCTTGCTTTCGTTTCGCACGGTCCAAAGTGATGCCGAGTTCCGCACAAATTTCGACGAGTTCCTTCACTTTAAGGTTCTCCATCGTTCACACTAGCCTCTTGCTGTTTGCCCCTGTTAACAATTTACTTGCCGTACCCACTATAAGTCAACTAGCAAGACGCGCAAGCAATTTTTCACTCTCCCGTGTTTACCCCCTCTGCATTAACTTTGGTTTCAAAGCACTTCGACTTTGCTTGAAACGATCAAAGCTCACTCTAATGCTTCACACAGCCCTTCTCTAGACTACTACAACCTGAGCTAGAGTAGTCTGGTGAACTGAGGGGAAAACATCAGGCACTCACCGCATCGATGTCGCTGACGCCGGCCGATCCCGCAGCTGCCAACCACTGTTTCGAAAGACGGACCGATCCCGCCGAAGCCACCACTGTTGCGAAAGACGGCGACGCCAACACGGTCCCGAAGGCGCCACTGCTTCCAACTCCGCCGGGAAGGTCACCAGCCGTTTGGTAGCGTATGTTTATCAGCTCGCGACTGCTTCTGCGCAGAGCTGATAAGACGAGCCGACGAGACGACGGTGAGTTAAACAAGGTTTATGTACAGCATATTTACAGAGCGTTACAATTTCGGCACTGGGGCCGACAGAGACTCGAAGAGCCGAGCTCTCCTCTCTAATACATAGGTCAACTTTTCGCCTAAGACCGCCGACTCACACACATGTCGGCTCTCCGACATGGGGACTCCTCTCTCATAGGACCGCCGATCGCGACGCGCCGCAGGGCTTCTTTTATTTACACCGGGTCCAACCAAAACCTTCACGCTTCTACAAGTCGTCTGTATGGCTCGTACATTCGAATGGCTCGTTCGTCGTGACACCTGTAGAACAAAATGCGTTGAGACTCCTTTCATTACATGACATTTGTGTAATGTTTTTTCCAGAGGTAGCTGCAAGTATTATCGTGGCTTTGTGGTCGGACACCTGCATTCCACGCTAACGGCCCGGGTTCGATCACCTATAGGACCGAAAATTTTATTCTTTATTTTACTTGCTCCTTTCTCGATTTTGTGCCCGCTGACTATTTTTCGCTGACAACCAACAGGGCCGATGCCAACGGCGTAATTTCTGCAACACGAGCTCTATAACGCTATCGCGTTAATATTGCGCTGGTGTATGAACGCTACTGCACTGATTAAGTATGTGTGAGTGGACGCGTGTAGACGCAAGTATAAACGTGCGCTGACGTAAAGCTGATATTACTGATCAAGTTTACTTTATTGGACTGTATATACACAGGCCAAAAATGTGGAGATCTCTCACTAACTGAATGAATATATTTTCGCATTGAGGCTAATTCGGACGCACGCACTGGCCAGAATATTACTTACACGGACTCACTTTGTCTAACACTTTCGGCTCTACCTGAGTCTGAGTAATCCGAAGAAAGTCAACTCAAAGTGCGTTTGCTGGCCTGTACCTTCTTACCTCATTATCTGGAGCTGATTCAATAAAAAGTTCGAGTGGCTCCAGTGCAGGTAACTTGAAAGTAAGACATCCACAACGTTGACTGTTTCGGTAGCTGTTTACCTTTACGAAGTGAGTTTGTACTGTAGCCTCCACGAGAAATAAGCTTGTCCGTGGCGTCTTCCTACACAAATAGTCCCTATTGACTAACAACATGGAGCTTCGCGTCTTAATATACGTCATCTGTGATATCTACGTCAAAGCCTGAATAAAATATTATCTGTAAATATTTTTAAAAATTAAGGTCGAGGCTACACTGCTAATATCCCGAGCCGTTCACGTGCTTTAAATGCAGTCTTCACCTTCATATTCCGAAATAAAAGTAATTAAAGTGAAAGCTAAACCAGCAAGTTGATACCAACAGTAAACAATTGGCATCGGTGTGCAAGAGAAAAGAAGAAAATTTGCAGTCAAACACCTGTCCTGCGTACCGTCGAATGACGCATTTCACAGCTGGAACCGTCTCAATCGGCAAGATTGCAACGAAGAGGTACGTAGACAGTCGGGCTTACCTGCAAAACAGGAAGAAAGAAAACTCTTGTCACAAAAATGTCATCATATTATTAATCATAGCACAGTGAACAGTCACACATTGAAGCATAAATATTACTGTGATCACATAAAAAACAAACTTGCAAACAAAGAAGAGCAGATGAATGTACTCAGAAATTGTGTTACCTTGGAAACGGTGCGAATTTTCGAGTTCTTACGCGGTGTAAGCTAACGAAGGATTATTTTGTATGTGCAGAACAGCAGAGATGTCCTTAGTACCACACACGCGCTATTTTACATCGTACATAAAACACGACGATTACCGTCCGGCGTTCGAGAGCAGGACGCACACAGAGTAATTTTTTCTCCGCCACGCAGAAGGCCATGCCACGGTCCCGCATGTCAGCAGCGTCGTATACGTACGCCTTCCTAAAAGCGGTCATCATCCTTGACCGCGAGACGGTCAACAAAATTAGCGCCCCATTGTGTTGCTACCACAACAATGAACTTTAATGAAGTCACGTGGATGGCGCAGAGGCATACAATAAACCGAATCCGAGTGGTAAACACTAAACATCGTTATAACAGACTCTTCGTCTGACGTATGCGAAATAACGATGAACGATTTTAACATTGAAATGTCACTTGACTCTCATTTTGTGTTTTTTCGCATCCGATACACAACTCCGTGTATTTTTCTGCTCCGAAACGTTGTTAAAGTTGCGGTGCTTTGCTGCTGATGACTCCAACGTCAAGTGTTTGATACCGACTACTGCGGTATCGATTCAAAAGAGGCGAATCGCTACAGCCTCGCGTACTGTGTTGCTAGTGCGCGTTAAAACACATCAATCGCTCTAAATAGTCTAAATTTCCGAAGTCATGCACTACGCCGTAGTTGATAATCGGATCGTAGTTTTGTAACACAAAACCCCATATATGTATTTTTCCCCTTTGAGCTTCGCCCAATTGGCCATGTAGGTGAGTTAATGGCTGCGTATGTCATCATCTTTCGGTGAAGTTTATTGTAAGATTTCCACAAATTTAGGTCCCGGGTGAAAAAAAAAAACGTCTTCCTGATTCTGCACCTTCACTATGCTTTCTTAGTTCGTACTACAGAATACAGTCATACACACGGAACCCAAGCCTCCATTTCACAGAAAGGCGGCAGGAAGGCCCACATGCGAGAAACAGATCACAATTCTCTTTCTCTGTAGCTTCCACTCACGAGCCCCCCATGGTAGACCGGAAGCTACGGCCCAAGGCTGCTGACCAGAAGGTGACGGGTTCGATTCCGGCCACAGCAGCCGCATTTCAATGGAGGCTAAATGGTTGTGGCCTGGGTCGCGTGTGATATCAGTGCACATTAAAAAACGTCAGATGGTCGAAATATCCGGAGCCCTTCACTGCGGCGTCTCTCATATTCTTACGAGGTTTCCGGGCGCAAGACCCCAGGTATTGTTATTAGCTTTCGCTGAAGGGAACTGTGTCGTGTCTAGCGACTTTCTGACAAATAACTTGGATACCATTAAACTACGGCCGTGGCACACAGGCGCAGTCAAGGAATTCTCGTTTGTTAACCTTGAAGGCTGTTCTAAATCTTCGCGAACCAATCTCCGGGGCACAGAGATAATTGAGAGACACATCAGGTGTACATGCAGTCCTAGTACTGTAGATTAGAACAAGTCGTGACTTGAAATGGAAACCATGTCTGAGGGAAGGTGGTTCCAGTCGTTGGATGTGCGTGGGACGAAGGAATGATGAAAACTGTTAGTGCGGCAGCTAATGACGTGTACCTTATGTTGATGATCTAAACGAGCTGAGCAATAGGCAGGAGTGGTAATGAACTGAGCTTTCAAAAGTGGATGATTGATTATCTTGGGAAAAAGTATGAGACGAGATGCTTTGCGACGTGATTCAAGTGACTGTAGTGAAAGGCTCTGTTTCATTGACGTAATACTGCTAGTGCGATGGTAGTTAGATAGAATGAAGCGTGCTGCGTTATTCTGTACCATTTCAAGCGAGTGAGTCAAGTTCAGTTGAAAAGGATCCCAAATGGAGCATGCATATTCAAGTTTCGGACGAACTAGTGTTTTATACATGGTTAGTTTCACGGCTTGAGGGGCACGGCTAAAGTTGCGTTGTAGGTACCCTAGCATACGGTTGCTATTGTTAATAACATAGGTAATATGATGTTTCCAGTTCAAGTCAGATGTTATATGAATACCCAAGTATTTATACGAAGTTACAGACTCTAGATCAACGTCATTTAAGATGTAGTTAACAGGGGGTCCGGTAGTTCGTGAGATACGTAAAACTTTACATTTGTTAGTGTTGAGGTCCATGTGCCAAGTTCTACACCAGCTGGCAATATTATTAATGTCACTTTGCAAAGAACTAGCGTCAGAGTTAGATGAGATTTCTCGGTAAACAACGCAGTCATCGGCATTCCATGAAGCCTACGCCGCTTGTTGAGATCATTCTTGATGAGATAAACTTTTCTCGTTATTAGTGTATTTTTTTCAATACCTACAATAGCTCATGTAAAATAACTAATGATAATGTTCAATACTGCTGCACATTTCGATAACAAATATAGAGCGTAGAATGAAACGTTAAATAAGGAATTTTCAAAACTACAGCAACTCAGTTGCACCTAACAAAAAAAACAGATTGTCAGAAGGTTTGGTGCTAAATAGTTTCCATGTTCATCATCAAGATTTTTGCTTAATTTGAGTTCATACGATTCAAAAAGATGGCTTATAATGCATGCAGCCCCCTATCCGTAACAAGAAAGAAGAAAAAGTAAGAAAGAAAAGCCAAAACTACGAACATCTGTCCTCGAGTTGTCAATTTCGTGCCTTTTCTTTTTCTTGATGTCTTGCAAGAACATAAACTGAGCACCCTGTCTGAAATACTTGCGCTCAGTTTTGCCGTAAGCGTAGAAACCTTTTACGATAATAAGTTACGACCTGGTAAGAGGTATTTCGCAATACGCGCATCAAAACAGAACGGTAAAACAAGACACGGGACATCGTATACCCTGAAATTACTCTCGGCAGCAGTGTATAGATATAAACGCAACTTCTTTACAATGTATAAGTTCTCAGCCATAAGACGCGAGGTGCACCAGCACAGACACTACAGGGTCACTCGACGTTCAAGCTTTGATTTTCAGACATCCTGACAGCCGCTGCCATGCATCAGGTATATAACTGCAAAAGAACCGTCGGCTAGCTACGAATGATGGCAAACCATATAAAATAAACATCTTCAGTATGCAAGGAGGCGCGGTTGGGAGTAAGTTTCACAGGGAGGTAAAAGTGAAACAGTCAAGTACGAGAAAGCCGAAGCAAAATGGAGAAGGCGGTCAGCGAGTATGACGATGCGTTCACGCACGCCGCCGCGGCCTTTGCTGCACCCATGCAGCGTGCTCGGTCGAATCGCTTCGGTGAGCTTTCACGGGGAAGGAGCTGTTTTTTTACACACACCATTGTTTTCCGGAGAAAATGTAAAACCGAAAGGATCAAAAAGATTGCACAAAGAAGGGTGGATATATAAATCGGACGGGGCATTACCCGCAGCGTATATACACGGCGCACACGCGCGCATGCAAGCGGGAAGGAGTTGCAAACTCTTTGTCTTTCCGCCTTTGTAATAAAGTCAACAGGCAGTGAATGGGAGCACGGGGGCAGTGGACCATCTACTTGGGAGAAATCGCAGACGCCGCTTTTTTCTGTGTGGCCGCAAGATACTAACACAATTGCCTTTTTCTTTACTTATTTAGCGGTTGAAGTGAAACAGAACAGATAGGCATAAGTGGTGGATTACGGCTATACGTTTTTGAAGGTTTTCGTTCCAAAGCAAGCAGGGCCGTATCGAAATATATTTATTATAAGATATATTTGCACACTGCAAGAAAACGCGCCGTTACAGCGCCACTGCGGAAGGAAGAAACGTGGACAATAAAGAGCGCTATTTCCTGTCCATGTGTCTTCCTTCCGTAGTTACACTGTATAACTACTCGTTTGCATGCGCTCTGCAGATATGTTGATTCCAAATCACCAACAATAGTCAAGCATCCGTCTTAATATTGTACAGCGTGTAATGTGCTCGAGTGGCCAAATTCAGGATTGTTGTCGTTGTTGTTGACGACTCTTTCTTCGCCCGTATGTTTAACTCGGTACACAATATGGATCTAACGAGCGAATGGATGCTATTTGTTTGGTTTTTTTTTCGAAAACCGAGAGCGCAGTGAAGTGAGTCAAGCATATTCCCTCACCTTCATAATGTTTCTGCATTCCGCAGTTTTCAATAAGAAGCACTGATATCACAGCGATCCCAGAACTACGTGCGCTGCCGTGTGTTACTACCTAACAATATTCACCTCGGATATCGCAATAAATTCATTGCCCTGAAATACGTCTGCAATAAAAGATCTCTGTAACTTTGGCACACGTTGGGGTTGCACATGATATCCATAGAGGAAATTTACTACATTCTGAACAATACCTGCGAAGATTTCCCCTATAAATTGTTGCAGAACCCCTACTGAACATATACCCATGTTCATACGCATATGTCCGTGTCCGCCTTCTTTTTCAGCTTCTCAATTCACTTGTTTAAATTAATAGCGAACTTCCCACTGTATACGCGGAGCATTTCGCATTAAAGCTCCGTCAGTGTAAGCATTGCAAGTAATAGAGGCGCGTTCCAGACAGGCGAGAGTTTGTCCATATCTCTCTCACTCTCCATTAGGAAGGGCATCGATATGCGCAGCTTCGATCCACCTTTCGCGTACGACCAAACTGCGATAAAGACGGCATGCATTCGTCCACGCTTCGCACGATGTTGCAGGTACAGTACCTGGCATTCCCACGCAAAATGTCCCCTCCCCACCCACCCCTTCCTCGGATGCACTTCCCTGAAATACAAACACAGTAGCAGAGAGCAACGGCGGCACGTCTGACGCGGTCAGATACGGGAAATACGGGCGGCCCCACACGCTCGCTTTCCGCACCGACCACCGGTCTCGGCAGTGGGCACACGTACGCTAATTTCGTTTGGAAAAGGCCGACGCGCCCGCGCGAGAGAAAAGAACCGAGGCGGGGAGGGGAAAGGGCAGAGGGTATGGGTGTTCGAAGCGGGTTTCATTCGCGCCTAATGGAGGTCGCGTCACTGGATAAAACAGACGCGAGGAAAGGAGCGAGAGCAGGAGAGGGCGAATGTATAGGCGTTATATAGGACTGAAGGGAGAGAGGGGTCAGGGAAGGGAGGAAGGATCGCGCTACCGCTAAACCGACGACGATCGCCGGGGCTGGGCCTCATCAGGATGCGCGCTTAGGCCGCTATCAAAGCACTATATACTCGTCTTCGCCCGGCCAGGGAAAAGGACCGGGGCTGAACCCCGCCGCATAGTGTGTGCGTGTGTGAGCGCCAGTGTGGAGAGCTCGTACATTATACGCTAGGCACCCGAGTCACGAGAGAAGTGGTGGTTGTGGGCAGGCTTTTGTCATCAGAGGAGAAAAAAAAGACACTACAGGAAGGCTAAATGAAACTAAGCAAGCTGGAGGAGCCTAGATGACCGCGACAGAGTGGGGATACGCCCTGGCACCGTCCACGCTCCATTGCAGCAGCGTGATGCGGAGAATAAGCAAACAAAGGAAGAGATTACGCACTCTGGCTATTAGGTGTAAATGAAGGAAAAACTGGAGAGGCGTCGCCGCTGCACGATAACTTTCGTATGAGTGGTATGCACCCTTGAACGTTTTTATAGACGAAGAACACGGGCAGTTCGGGCATAAATGTTCGTAACGCGCGAAAATGTTCTTGTTTGTTACCACCGATGGGGATGTTGCGTATAGCATGGTTGACAGGCGTGACGACGCATGTTACATGAGCATGACCGAGAGACTGCAGAAGTTTTTGGAACATAATGCGATGCCGAAATTAACGCAATGAAGTAAAAATAGTCTCGAGGAAAATGAGCGTTAGCAATAATGTGCTGATGGTGCTCATTTAAATACAATTATAAACGAGCGTTTTTTTTGCAATTCCCCGTAGCTTTCTTTGATAATGAAGGCTTTTATATATAATGAATGAGTACTCTTTACGTATGTCGATATGAGGCTCAGTTGGTCGTCTTCAGCTGCTGGTGAAAGGAATGCAACTTTTCTTAAGCCGTATACGCCACCATCCTGCCCTCAAGAAAGTTTTCTAGCCGACTGTCACAGTTCTCGATGATATACTACAGAATTTTCCTTCTGTGACACAAAACGATAAGTATGGACATTTACACGTAGAATCATCTAAGTAAAAAAAAGACGTTTACTCAGCTTGAATAACTTCGTAGGACGGAAAGAAACAGTCACCTATATAAAAAACCAAGCGATTAATTGTCCGATAACACCATATTTAGTAATTATACCACTTATTTCCGGCAAAACTTATTGGAGCAGTCAGTGCGTTTGCCTGAAGCAACGATGGTAGCACAGGGCACTTGACACCCGGTGATTTCTGTCCAACTAAAATAAAGAAAACACGTAAAAGCGGCTTTTGCAAATACATATCCTCTTTTCTGAGCCTGCAGGAAAAGGGACGCGTAACAGGGGCAGCGAATGAGAACTTTCTTATCGTACCTTCCAAGCAAGCGAGGCTAATGAAGTGGGTTTACAAAAGCGATATAGAGTAAACAAGCTCAAACCAATCGAGTGCCTCTGAAGTGCAGAAGTGTGCGCTTTAAATAACTAGGGGCCTTCGCGTGCGAAAGCACGATATCATTAGGGGGGCCCGCCGTATTCGTCTGCTTTGTAATAATATTGTGCGTATGGGCTTAACAAGCAACTATATCTAAGGAGACTGGCGTTTTTTTTTTTTAATTTCGCCCAGGCAAGAGTGTGGCAGCCATGATACGTTACCAGCTAATCAACCAAGTTGTGGGCCCCCAACAGTAACAACTACGCCACACGAGGCTCACACGTTGACATCGTCAACGTAGTTCGCAGCGTATTTGTTGCCGTTTGTCATGATGTCTCTACGAACTGGTGCGGCAGCTCCACACTCACAAAAAGTACATCGGCGCATTTCTTGGCACACAGACGTATTCTTTGTAGCTGGAATCAGCTTACAGAGCGCTGACTCAAGGGATGAGCATTAACTGAGTCACCACAAATGCACACGTGCGCACATGCAATCAAGACTACGTAACGCGGAGAGCACGAAAGAAAGGACCAGCACTCCTGCTGTGCTAATAGCCTCGGTCGCGTGCACAGCGTCCGCTACACTGCACAGAACAGCTTTCGGCTATGCGGAAGTGCGGTCTCCGCGGTAATCTGACCCGGGCTCACTCAGCACAAAGCCCACCTTGTGTAAGAAGTCCTATTTGCCCGAGTGCGTTGCATTATTCCTGAGAACAAACTTATAAGACGAACAAATGGCTACTCAAATATACACCGCAGGAGAAAATGGTTGAAATATGAACACTGGTTCCCATTTATATTCGTTTGCAAGGGAACTTGATACTCGCGTGAATGGGAAAAAAAAAAAGTGCCGGCTTGAAAGAAAGGTCACTGCTTGCGTAGGCGTACGTGCGACGGCGTTGTCTCCGCAGACAGTTCCAAGTCACGCACTTCAACAGCTCCGGCCAAATGTTATCCCTCAGATGACGGCCCACCGTGGACGACAGCTTCCGCAAGGAAATACCGTTGCGCGTACGTACTTACATTACATTACAGCATACGTCCGCGATATCACACCAGACGCGTCCTGCGAGACCCATTCTGCGCGATAATAACGCGTGTTCTATGCAAACGGTCCCTGGCTGCTGGGACTTCCCCTCTCATTCGTGGCCGAAAAAGAAAGTCAAACGGTCGTCTTTCCACGCTTGGCCAACGACGCGTCGCAAATGGTCCGCCAGGTGGCGTCTTCTTGAACCGCGTTTTCATCAAAGGCTTCGAAATATTAGGTCGCGCTACGGCATGCCGAGTGCGGGAAAGACAGCAAGAGCGATAGCGAAATGTCGTCACACTAGGAACAGGAAGCCCCCTTCGCACCCCATTTCTCATTTCTTTCCGCATTGCTTTTCGCGTGTACATACAACGGCCAAGAGACACGCGTCGGCTTTTAGAATTCTCTGTCGTAGCATGTGTATGAAGTACTTTTCCTTTCTCTCCCAGCGACAAGTGCCAGCCATCTGCGTCGATATCGCTTTACGACAGCGGCACGCTTCGCTCCGTACACGGCGGCGGAGAGTGCGCGTCGTCCAGCGTGGGCTTGATACCGCGCGCCAGCGTTTAATTATACGCGACCGTGTTGATTTGGGTCGCTCGACGAAACGTGTGGCGGCGACATGCAATTCAACGCGACAGGAGAGGGCACGCCGCATTCGAGCCGATATGAGGGAAATAAACGCGCGACAAAGTGAAAGCCTTCACTGAAGAAAGGCCAGAGCGACGAAGGGAAACGTGTAGAGAGCGACAAACTCCTAAGCGCGCTGCAGCGCTATTAGCGAGCGTTCGCTGGCCGCGCTGAGCGAAAACTACTAAACGTCCAGAAGTGCTAAAGGTCAACAGCGAGGTTTCAACGAAAGGTCCTTTCGTGGAACGCGGTGCGTACTTGGTCGCAATTAAAATGGGATATCACGGTGACGCGGAGGCGGATAGGAATAGGTGTTTGTCGCAACGGGCTCAATGGATGGACCCTTTGCGGAGGGAATGTTTTGCGTTAAAGACCCTTGGAAAAGTGCTAACCATCGAGTAACCACTACCGTTTAAGTAAGCATGGTACCCATAAAATGCAATAAAGCTGCATAGTGGGCGCGCTTCAAAGAGGTCATTAAACTGGCGCAGTGTTCTACCCTCGCCAAGTAGCTATTTGGCTTCGAATTTTACGTGCGAGAATTCGTTTAATAATTACAGCAAATGTGTACTTGAGCTAGTTATTACACCCAACCGTTGTAAATAGTCGCGAGTTCACTAAATACGTGAAAGATATGTTGGCTCTAGAATCAATGAGACGACAAATTTGATGAACATCAACCAAGAGTGTTGTGATTCTAAGTGACAAAAGTATACACGTACAGACGCTTCCTGCAGTCTGTATCGACCCGCAGGTCGCGGGTTCGATTCCCGGCTGCGGCGGCTGCATTTACGATGGAGGCGGAAATGTTGTAGGCCCGTATGCTCAGATTTGGGTGCACGTTAAAGAACCCCAGGTGGTCGAAATTTCCGGAGCCCTCCATCTCTCATAATCAAATGGTGGTTTTAGGACGTCAAACCCCACGCATCAATCAATCAATCAAATCAATCATGCAGTCTGTATCACACCAACAGGCAAGTATGTTTAAAAATCCGGATGTGGAATCAATTTAAAGTCTGAGAGGAGCAGTTGAGGTTGTAATTATCACTATCAGCATCAGCCGCAAACGACACGCAGCTACATAACACACTGCGAATAGCGCAAATAAGTTGCCGCGAACAATACAGCTATCTTGAACAAAACCGTCAAAATATTGATTACTTAGCAGACAGTGAGAGGAAAACTTAGAAATGTATAGATTGTGGGATTTTGACATTATCGTTCATCAGCCCACAAAGCCACACTAGTTTATATACCTTTCTTACACAGGCAGGCTAAACCGCGGTTAGCGTAACTTCGGTTACGTGTAACCACCGTTCACTCATATATGTTACCCGGTATACGCGAAACCACGGGTATACGTCACTAACAGTGGTTGTAGGAGACCGAACTTGGCTACTTTGGTTTGGCGGTTATAACAAAGAAAATGATGGGGCTCATTATTGCGGTGTTAATTGCCTTGACCAAGGACGCTTTTGGGCAGCGTAACATTGGCAAACCATGGCTGACGCTAATCATGGTTGAACGCAGTTAACCGTGGTTGATCGTAACCATGGTTAATGTGCCTGTGTGACATGGGTGTTAACTACATTACTTGAACGTTTTAGAACATCTACAGCCCCCCACTACAAATTTCAGCTGCATCCCTTTTGAGCACGCCCCCAGATGGCAGCAATAATGCAAAGGTCGCATCTATGCCTATTACGTATCTCTAGGGTGGCTACATAAAATGGAGATCAGCCACAGGCTCCTGCCTCTGCAGCAACGACGCGTCTCTATATATAACGTTGCCAACCGAAAAAAGATCACACACGCAATTATAAACGAAAGGTAGACCGCTCTACGTGTGTGTCTGGGGCAATGAAAGGGGCTGTCGGGAAGAGGGCGAATTGCCCCAAGCAATTTCTTGCATGACGGCATGTACAGAAAAGAAATCCGAACACACACTCGGTAGGGGAAAGACGGTTCGCCGCGTCTGTACTGCGCGCGGATGAAAACCTAGTGGCCTGAAGATCCGTGCGTAACGCGTATCCGGCAGTGAGAGCGTATGAACTTACGGAAATGATATACGTACACTGAATAAGGATGCACGCATAGAAACTCTCCTTGCGAAAGACGAACACATATTCAACCGGTGTAACTGGCAGAATTTCGCATTTTGTGTGACTCACAATAAAGCTGAGTCATCTATCGAGAACCAAACTAAAAACTAAAAGGTTGAGGGAAGCAAACCTAGTACGTTGGAGTAGCCACTAATAGTAAATTCGTTATTTTATTTAATTATTCAAAATATTAAATTTCCCACTCGACAAATACGCACATAATTATTGAAAGGACAATGAAACATACATCTGACAACACTATATTGAGCCACACACTAGTTGCGTGCTCATTTTTTACAGCTGATAGAGATATACCACGCAGAACATGAAAACACGACGAGACTAAATAGCAAAGATAATTTTCTGAGATCACGCGACAACTTAGTCATGACGCCTTAGCAACAACAATACCTGTATTTAAAATAGGTCGGCACCCGTGTGCTCAGATTTTGGTGCACGTAAAAGAACCACAGGTGGTCGGAATTTTTGGAGTTCTCCATTACTTCGTCTCTCATTATTATATGATGCTTGATTGATTTATTTGTGGGGTTTAACGTCCCAAAACCACCATATGATTATGAGAGACGCCGTAAGGGAGGGCTCCGGAAATTTCGACCACCTGGGGTTTTTTTAACATGCACCCAAATCTGAGTACACGGGCCTACAACATTTCCGCCTCCATCGGAAATGCAGCCGCCACAGCCGGGATTTGATCCCGCCACCTGCGGGTCAGCAGCCGAGTACCTTAGCCACTAGACCACCATGGTGGGGCTATATCTATATGGTGGTTTGGGAACGTTAAACCCCACACATGAATCAAGATAGGTCGGAATCATTTGTGACTCCCGCTGCTTCTCCTCTCTTTCGCAAATAGCACACAAGAAAATGTCCAGTTCGGTCCAGCAACAGCAGCGCGAGTACGCGCTCGTGCACATGATTGCGCTGACTGGCGCTGTGGTACACGCTGTAACCTCCACTCCGGTACCATATTATCGTGAAACACAGCGCATAATTCGATATGACGCCCGCATTGTTTCGAGTACCGCGAGCGGTGAAGCATACAGGCTAGGCTCGCAGAAGCAGCGGCACTCCCATGTCGCATCAGCACCGCCCACAAGGCGAAATTGAGACGCCAGCCATCCAGCCGCGCTGGGTCGCCTCTTTTGTCGTTAACACGCAACGAAGCATGAGGCAGGATGTTTGCAGCAAATAACGAGCAGCGGGCAGCAGCAGCAGCTTCTCGTGTCACTCGCACCGTAGAGTCAGCGATCGCATGCCTGCGCCGCCCGCTAATCCTTGGGCAAACAGGCGTGGCTCTGGGCCAGCTCGCGTGAGCCGGTGCCTCGTCCGTCCGTGCGGTGCGAGTCGATGCGAAGAAGGCCGCACACTCGTACTTGATGGAACGATATTGAACAATCGCGTGACCCAATAAAAGGAGCGAGCAATTATTCCCCAGCGATGTAAGAAGCAATGGTAAAAGAGTTCAAGTTTAGCGACGTCCGTGCCACAAGTAAAAACGTATGACTGTTCATTACGCTGAAAACATGAAGCGTGCGATTAAAGGGCAAAAGGGATAGTGGCGCACGAGGAATCGGGAGACACTGGTGCTCATGAACTTGGTTACGTTCAGCAAGCTAGGCAAATACATGGTCTATTTCACTAGATCTGTTCTTAGCTTCGCAACGTCCAAACTATTACTTTTTTTCTTTTTGCGGTGCTAAGCCAGTAATAATAAGGGGGCATAATAAGCGTCGTATATAAACTGTGACCGCATCAAACGTACTCGTCCATGGCCTCTAAAACACGCATTGCCAACAAGTGATGAGAAACGGTTTAACATGCAGTGTTGCGTAAACCAACATTTCGATAAAGCATCCTACTCTGAACAGCAAATGGATGGGACCCAATATTATCTCCCCGAACTTACGCATTGTCAAGAGGACGCACGCTGTATACCTCATTTCGGAAGAATTCACTAAGAAATGAATTTTTTTCAAGTGAAAAAATAAATGCCTGCATAATCAAAGGGCTCCCGTGTGTGTTGTTACAATTATCGCAACTCAATGTCGTCTTGTGTCAAATAAGCGCTTTCGGGAATCTCAGCCCGTAAGCATGTGTCTTCATGGTTGCAAAACTACTAGATATTGTGAAGGCCCAAGCTATAAATGTCAATTGCCAGTTTAGTACAACAAAACGTACTAATCTACAACGGCCGGTACACGTAACTTTTCCAGCACAGGCGAAAGCGTCTCACTAAAATCTCACTCAAGTTCTAGTTTCTTCATCGCATGAATGGCATAAACTCAAAAAGAAATTTGGTGCCTAAACGTTGAGCGTATCAACCCCGGGCTGATGAAAATGGTTACATTAGTAAATTTTAGTGCCTACAGGCGACTCCTCTCTCTCCATTTCTCACTTTCTCGCGTTTGCTAACTCAAGGTTGAAGTGCTTCCCTTGCAGGTGCATTGAGCGAACACCCTCTAGAGGGCGTTGATAGACCATTCTTAACCTAACTGTTTGTTGTTGCTGTTTCATGTTTTCTTAAAACCTTCATCTTCAACTCGACAATTTTACTGACTGGGCAGGAGAGCGTCGATTTGAGTTTCTTGTGTTTGGTTTTAAGGGTCTTACTGATAATCTTTTCTTTCTTTGTCAGGAGTGTATATATATATATATATATATATATATATATATATATATATATATATATATATATATATATATATAGATTGCTAGGTCTCGCTCTCATTGCTCGCTTGCTGTCACTTACCAATAACGCCAACTTTTTTTCTTTTCTTCCTTCTTGCTCTCACGCGACGATTGCTGCGTGTTCAAGAAGCGCACAGGAGCGCGGACGCTGCAATCTTACAAGAGGCGACGCTGCTGAGCCTTTTTCCTCTTCAAGAGCCACACTGGCCGAAAGCTTGTTGCTCCTTTTCCAACCTTCGTTTCACTCTCTTCAATACCAGGTACCACAGCGAACAACCGAAATATAAGAACCACCAACATGAACAAGAAATGAGAGTCCGTTCGATAAACACAGCGAAGAAATGTACACGTCGAATACGCTATGATGGCGACCGTCACGCCAACGTCCAGCTCCATAGAGAAGCACCTAGAGATGAGCGGGCTCTACAGATTGTTGTGCACGGTACATCGTGGAGCTAAAGCTACAACGGCACCAACGGAAAGACGACGCTATAAGACACAAAGCCGACAGGGGCTCGGCACACAGCATGCCAGGTTCCTGAAAAAGGTTCAAAAGAGCAGCGCTGTGGTGACCGAACAAAGAGAGCATTCCATCAGGATTTCGTCTGAAAGAAAAGCTAGCTCAGCGGATTGCGAGTGAGACGTCTAATAATAGCGAAAACAAAAACTGAATGGCCAACTCCTCTCGTCCACTTGGAGTGGAAAATTAACTTGTCCGTTTTAGCCGATGCAGCATCTGTTTTCGTTGATTTTACTCTTTGCCCATTGAAGGTGTCCTCTGAAAAAGGGGCCTTTCTATGGGCTTGTTTCTAGATTCTGTACTTTTGGACCTAAAATTTCATCGAAGTTTTGGACGAACTGGGCAGCCAGCTGTTTGTGCAGGGTTGGTGTAGACTAGGAGTGGCCGAGCGAGTTGGAGTGATGGGGCCTATAGAAGAAACTATCGGGAGTGGTACTGGCAAGCTCCAGTTTTCGGCAGGTTGCGTGGAATTCCGTTTTTCTCGTTTACTTTGCCACCACAGAGAAAAACTAGCCAGTTTCTATTTTATCTTTAGCGCACGCAAAGAGCATGAAAAAAATGAACTGATTCAATGTGCTGACAGCGCATCTCGGTGTTTTTTCGTGCGCGAACAGTGACTGAAGCCAAACTACAGTGGGTCATTCATTCGCGTCATCTGTACGTTTTATTTAGGAAGTTAGTTATATTCTTAGGCCCCTTCAGAGTGATACCGGAGTTAGCGCTTTCCATTTTTTGTGCTTGTTTTTTTTAGTGAAGTTTAGTCATACATGTGCCACAAGAGAGTTGGCACCTTCCTAGAGATTCGACAAAATCAGTGAATATTGATAGAAAAATTCAAGAAAGAAACCAGCAGCGTAACAGGGGCTCTACGTTGAAACGTTGTCCTCTTTAAACAAATACTATGTTTTAATCGTAATCTTACACCCAACCACTATCCTTATTGATAAGATGGTTAACAATAATAAAAAAATATCGGAATACACGCACAACTTTCATACATACTCCATATGACTTCAACATTGTCTATTTCAATAAGTGCTCTAACTCCCTTGTATTGATATCGGACTACGCAATAAACATATACTCTTTAGCTGATTCGCTGTGCACACCTTATTGTTAGAAGCAACATAGGAGATTGTTTCACGAAGGTTAGATCATTGTTTCAGTTTTCTCCTCACTATACGTTCCGGTCTGCCAAATTCTTTGTCGGAAAAATGAAAAGAATATTATAAGTGGTCTTTCGCTAGGACACGCAGAATTCCATTTGTAGCCGGAAAACTGTCGATAAGTGCACCCTAGCCACTAAATCAAGCCCCTGCCAATCAGTAAAGCGGAATGCCGCGAGGAGGCGGAAAGGTTGAGAAATGACAGCCGACATAAGCACCCATTTGTAGCACGAAGTCACAAGAAACTCCAAACAAGTTTTGCAGAAGAAAAGCATCTTAGTTGTGGGGGAATTCTTCCAGGTGCGGGGTATAAACCTGGGATCAGGACAAATTTTTCGGCAGCTAAGAAATATTCTCTCTGAAAATCTGAATGAATTTCTTTGTCCCTTCGTGCGACAAACGGATGCTTTTCGGCTGTACATTCTCAAACTAAGCACACACAAATAAATATTACAAGTGCCACGTATACACTGACCGAAACTTGTGAAAGTGCCTTTATGTATCAGCCCCTTTTCTTAATTTGATTTCATTGTTTGCGTTACTTTTGTTTTTGCCTATGGTTACGACTTGGTATTATAGCCAAGCCATGCTTAGCCGCTTTTTCGAACAGCAGAGGAGACGTGAGTTGGTACACGTAGAAACAAAACTCAATAACACTAAGAAAACGAACTTTTACACGGACGAGCGCTACTTTACTGTAGCACTTCTCCACGTTTGTTCGCCAGTCTAAATGTTCTTGCACTTAGTATTGAGTACCGTCTAGCTCGGACCCTCACGTAGTTAAAAGCCAAGAGATACGACAAACCAAGCCCGCGATGCACCGGCAATCAAAAAAGTAGAAATGCCATCGGTTATTTTTCCCCGTAGAGAAACCATTTTTCTTCGTCTGAGCGAGACATGCTGCTAACGTTGAGGACCCACAAAAACATGTTCTTCCTTTTGTGTTGCTTTCTCAGTGAAGAATGGTGTTACGCTGTGTAATACAGACACCCACCAAGTCGGTTCAACAAAGAAACAAATAGACGTATAGCAGCAGAGGGATGTCCGGCATCCTCTGTACAGTACTCGCTGGTTGTGAAACACGACTTAAGAGCTGCCACAGCCGCCGCCAACCAACGCTGGGTTACAGGTTACGCTGTCCGGAGAGTGATAAATGAAGTGTTTTATTTACTCTAGCCTAAACGAACGGCTAACAATAGATCTGGTGACGCAACACGACAGCTGTCGGTGGGCGATGTTCCCGATGGTGTCTGTGATCGAGCGCGGCGAGTTGCAGCAATAGTTGGAGCGGCCAATACGAATGGGCGGACAGACAGACTGACGCACGGACGGACGGACGCTTCACCCCACTCATCGTCACTCACTTCGTGGATATGCTGTAACTTTTTTAATGTCACTTGGAAGCGAAGATGGGCGCGATCCAAGCAACGCAAGTCGATCTTTCTGAAGCCGTTCTGGCACTAACACGTTAGCTTCACTGCAGCTTTTTGGTGGAAACAGGTCTAACACCCGCTGTATTTGAAAGGTGTTAGGATACCTAGGCCTCGAAGGAAACTATCGTGCACCAGACGTGAACTTAGTGAGTTAGCCGCGAGAAAAAAAAAAAAACTCTTGGAATGAAATGGTATGCGAGATCTCCGCAGCTGAAACGCGTGCGCGCATACGACATTAACATTTACTACAACAATGGTGATCGCGTAATCAACAGCTGTAGCCTCACGATGTGTTAGTTAATCAAGGTTTCTGCAACAACGCTACGCAAACATTTTTTGCTTTAGTAGAGGGTTACATCTTTGATACGGCTAACGTTTGGTATATACACGGGGTGTATCGTGTTTACAGATTTAGTTTCTAGTTCACAATTAGGGTACGCTTACTTTGCTTTCTAAGCAATATATCTGGCCCCATCCTACTTCCCTATACAGCTAAACCATAAAGCACCTTCGTTTGACATCCAAACATGCGTGTGTATCCTTAGGCCAATTTAGTATATAGAGCCACTCAGAGCAGAAAGTACGGCTTATAGCGGAGAGTGTGAAATAGTGACTATATTTCTTTACATAGAATTGCCTTCTCACTTCAAAAAAAAATAAGAACACTTGGTGCAGCGTGCATTGGAGACGTAGTGCTAAGACACATCGGATATGATGGACCTCAAGGTAGGTCTGGCTGTTGATGTCTCGCTAGGCTTCACAAGTTTTCTCTTTCGACCTCTATTTCTATTTTTCTTTTCTCTTTCTCTTCTTTTTGTGTCTGTCTTGTTTGTTTTTGTCTACCTCTATTTTTTTTTTCTTCTTCTCTCTGCTTATTTCTCGCATATGGTTCCGTATTTCTCGCTCACTTTCTAGTTTTTTTTCTTCTCTTTATTTAATAACTTTCATTCTTTTCTCTTCATGTTTTACATTCGCTTTGATTATGTTGCTTTCTATGCTATGCTTTACCCTCTCCTCCTCCTATCCTCACTTCTCACTGTCATCTTTCCCCCCTCCTTGCTGTGCTATACTATACGCTGCCACGCCATGCTCCGCTATATAGTGTGCCTGGACAGCCGAGTGGTTAAGACATTCACCAGCGAATCGTGGGTTTACGGGTTCTATTGTCACCACGAGAAAGAATTGTTCACCCTGGAATTTCTCTCTTTCTCCATCTTTATCTTCTTCTCCCTCGCTGCACTTGTCGCCTCGCCAATCAGATTTATTGCATCTCACGCCGGACAAATCGGCGCACAAGTTCTGCGAGCGAAGCAGAGGAAGACAACGACGACGTATACAAGAGAATTCACAGAGCGCGTGCCTGTTCGACGGCGGCGCGTTGAGTCACGCCAGCTGCGCTCGAGCGGACGTGTTTTGGAAGTGAAACCACCGTTCGGCAAGGTTGTTCCTGTCCACAGATATTACATACTACATCTTACACCTGGCTTAAACAGCGCCGCTGGTAAAAAAAAGAGTGGAGCGAAGCACATCCGCTTACGTCTGCAGCGTCAACTGTCAGGTGCTCGCGGTAATCTGATGCCAGAAGTCACATGCACTAAGGGAGCCGTTCCTCGAACGAATACAAACAAAGAGGACACGTCTATTAGGCAGTATCTCTAACGTACAAACTCTAAACGCGCTGCGGTTGGTTGACCAGTCTCCATACAGGTTGCAGTCGTTGTGTAAGACTAGGCTGCATAGACGACACCGTTTGATGCACAGGCTGCGCAACAATCAGCCACTTTGCAGACCTGTGTAATTCAGGCCACGCACTCGCATGCGAACGGGCACTATTTAATCTCTGACAGAAATTTGTAGCGGTATGCCACCTGCGGAAAACAGAACACGGCAACGCGAGGCGATTGCGTGTTTAGGTGAAACAGCCTTCAGATGGAGGCCACCAGCTGCTTTGGAAAATAACCGGAACGGTGTCTAAATCTACACTGCAATCCGAAATATCCCGCGAGCACCGTATAGTTGCTATGCACTGCTTTCGATAGTGATACCAGTCAGTGTCTCGAATTACACTTATTACCTAAAAGCGCACACGAAATCTTACCACAAATTTCAATACTTTGAGAATAGGAGATTCATTTATTCCTGCATAACCTGTTTCGATTCCCGCTGAGGTATAGCCACAAAACAGTTAAACAATCGAGAACATTATAAGTACGAGCAGCGCCCGTAACCAGGAGTTAGACAATGCGGAAATAGACTGCCCGGTTCTACATTAACGAAACTAGTTATGATTTGTGTACGTACGAAGAAATATGAAACGAAAAAAAAAGGAACTTAAATAACTACAGGACCAAACGCGACGCAACAGTAAACGGACATGCTTTCCAATTTTCATCGTGCATTGCTTCATTTCTGTCCTGGTTTCAGAAACTACATTCTATACTAAGAGAGCCGGCTGCCTGTTTTTATTTATTTATAAACAAGTCAACGACGCAAGCGTTAGAAAAAATGAGGAAATTACTAATATTTCCGTCTATTTTATTGTTCACATTAACTCCTGCCTCACCAGCTTCCTGAAGGATCTCATTATGATTGATATGTGGGGTTTAACGTCCCAAATTCACTATATGATTATGAGAGACGCCGTAGTGGAGGGCTCCGGAAATTTAGACCACCTGGAGTTCTTTAACGTGCACCCAAATCTGAGTACACGGGCCTACAACATTTCCGCCTCCATCGGAAATGCAGCCGCCGCAGCCGGGATTCGAACCCGCGCCCTGCGGGTCAGCAGCCGAGTACCATAGCCACTAGACCACCGCGGCAGGGCTGAAGGATCTCATTAGGTTTCGCTGAAGAACCGTCTGCACAGGTTATATTTGTTCCCATTTGATGTAATGACCGTGTGCGTTCTCATTCCCAGCTACTAGCACTGCTAGCCAGTTGCACAAGAACCAAAACCGAGTAACTTTTCTGCAGAGACACCTGAATACCGGGCAGAAAACAAAGATGACGTTTCGCACGACTGATCCCGCATACATAATCAATCATTACTGGGATTTGAGGAAATAATGGAAAAAAACTATCAGACAACTGTTCCAGGGTGTATAGGAAGCATGCGCCTACTCGCAAGTAATATTTAACTAATGCGTGTAATAAAAAAAACCTAACACAACGCTGAGTAACACCGCAAGATAAACGACGCCGAAGAACAGGAAAAGGCGGGCAAGAGCTGTCTGACAACATCTGTTCCGTCGTATACAGAGCGTTGCAGTTTACAGCGCCCAGTTATCATGAACAACTCAACAAAGCTGGCTGCTCCCAGTGTGCTTGCAAAGGCCGAATCGAAATCACAGAAAGCGGCAATAAGCAGCAACAGAAGCGCTTTAACAGATTGACAAGGAGACTCGTTCGGAAAGTGCCAACGCGCCTCACGTATCTCAGCGGCCTCTTGCGACGCGTCACGCCATGCTCTCAAAGAGCGGTTGCATCCATATACCCTGCATATCCGAAAATGAGCCACGCGCTCAAGTGTTCGCTCTAAAATAGTGTATAGGTCTCTGTACTGTATACAGCAAAGGTTGGGACACTAAAATCACGTGCCTTCAAAATTTGGTGCAGTGTGGCACTCACTTCCCATACGTCCTGCGATTAGGCACGCATTTGCCACGAAAATACAATATTTCTTCTTGTAGTATTCATGGGGTATTCTTGTGTCCTATAGCTGTTGAACGTCCCAATAAAGGTAGCCTATTGTATTACATCTTGCGATTGATTTTAGAGCTCAACTGGGAGTAAAGTAATGACATGAAAATAATATCCGTCTTGAAATACAATGTCCATTGATTATGCATTCTGTATGAATTGGTATAACGAAGATCTATTCTTTCAACAGTGCTGAAACATGCAGGTTGAAAGATAAGCTTTAAGTGGCCTACTTTTGTTCATTCTCTAGGTTGACTAAAATCTCATCATCTGCTAATGACAAGTATTACTGTGTTGAACCTTCGAACTAAAGACGTTATTTATAAACAACTTCTAGTTACTTGGACAACATCATGTCAGTAAATATGACATCTATAAAGCATAAAAACACCGAAAAGAGGCATATCTGAATACCAAAAAGTCAATAAGGAATCCCCACTTTTTCTATTCATATGTTTATAAACAAGCTGTCCCACGGCGTCAATTCACTATCCTCTAGAATAAACACCGAATGCATAGTGGCTGAAGACAGGCGCGAAATTAATACCGTCGATGACAGTGAGGCTTCAAGCAAAGAGCTCCTTTGCAGCTTCCGAAAGTTAAGAAGCCAACAACACGCCACTCGTGGGCGAGGCGTGAAAACAAACTTGAGCAAACGAAGAAAGAAAATGCACTTGCAGCTATTAATGAAGAACTATGCGGGTAGAGGTCGTTAGCGAGGGCAGGCGAGTGTGAAGACACAGAACCCGCTCATTTTTATCCCCGCAAACTCGAGATGCGGAAACGGGCGAAAGCACCGCATACAAATGCAACCACTGTTCTCACAAAAAAAAAAAAGGCAACCCTTCACGCGCCTTGCCGAGCTCTGTTCATTATGCCTCACCCATCGAGAAGGAATCTCGCAGGGACTTACGCTGGCTCGTTCCCACCGGTCTGTTTTGTTTCTCGAGCTTGCCGTTTTTTCGGTTTCTCCTTCCGGAAAGCGAGTGTTTTTTTTTTTTTCTAATTCTCCTTCTGGTGGTGTAATGCTAGGGACTGCTCTTATTTGCTTCGCATGCGAAGCCGTCTGAATAAACGGCGAAGGCCTATTCCTAACGCTCCACTTTCTTTTCTCCTAGAGTTTCTTACTCGTTAGGTCTTCTGAGTGCGTATTCTTAAAGAGAGCAGCGTATTCAACACTCGCACGTGTACAGCCAAAACTTCTGTGAGCTAGAATGCCCGGCTTCGGTGCGGTTCGTTTGCCTTCGTGATCGCGCGTGCGTCTGATGCAGACTCGCTCTTAAGCCTCGTGACGAGCTCATCGTATAACCAAAGTTGGTAGAAGCCTAAGGCCCAAACAACGAAACGTTCCTTTCCTTTGACCGCGTCCTCTCCTTACGTGAGACTTCCTTACAACCAAGGACCGACGGAGGAAGCAAGCGTACTTTGAAAGCTCCCTTAACCCGTCCTCGCGGGAGGAATGGTTGCCGCGCTCCTGCGTTCGAGATTATCGAATATAAGCTTTGCTCACAAGCGTTTATTCCGTAAAAAAAAGTTGGGTCACCACATCACTACCAAATTGAAGTGTTAATATAGAGACGCGTGTACGCTTTCTTCCAACTACGATTACTGAATGTGAAAAGCCACCGTAGTCGAGCGCGAAACGTGGTGCATTCTAGCAACACTGCGCGCCGTCGTGCCTGGCACCGTGCACGCACGCTCGCCGCTCGTGTCTCCCCGCAGAGGTGGGGTGGGAGGGTTGCCTCGAAAACGAAAACATCAAGTGGGCTAGCTGTGAGGCGAAGCGCTCGTTCAGGGCAAGGAGCGGACCTAAGGACGCACGAAGGTAGCCCCAAAGCAACCTTAGGCTGAGGAAGCGCCAAGGAAGCCTTTACCGAGGGCTCCTCAGTGAGGAAGCTTTCAGAGTGACATAAGGCGGCCTCACAAAAATGAAGGCTTCCTCACTGAGGAAAGGAACGTTTCGTTGTTTGGCCCTAAGAATACATTCACTGTTTTCACTCTGACGCATTTCTTTCTTTTCTTTTTTTATACTCTCTTCTATTTAGAGACCCATATAAACAGCTGCACCCATTGAAACGTGTCAATGTGCCAGCGCAAAGTTTTCGTTGAACACATGAGACTGCTGTTTTTTCTTCTTTGTTGTACGTTTATTTGTGCAAATAAGGAATATGAAGTTTCACGTGGTTGAAGTTTTATCGAAGTCCGTCATAGTGGTATATAGTGGTTACGGCACCGTGCTGCTGACACGAAAACCACGTGTTCAATCCCGGCCACAAAGCTGGAATTTCAATAGAGGCGAAATGGTAACAGCCTGTGTACTGTGCGATGCACGTTAGAGACCACTAGACGGTCAAAGTTTCCGGAGCTCAACACTACAGCATCCCTTAAAATCAAATCTCGGTTTGGAACGTTAAACCACATTTATTATTAGTTAAGTAAAGTTTTACAGAACACCAATCAGGCGCTTCTTCCTTTGAGCAGCGACTTGTTGAATACCGCAGTAGTACGTAACGCTGTTCTTTTCGATATCTTGTAGCATAGACCACAGTCTGCCCATGAACTAATTTTATAAATAAGACAAAATGTCGTCAAAATTTAAGGCAAAAGCCTTTAAGGTTCATAAACGTTGCTGACTTGAGCACAATACTGCAACACTACAGCTGCCGAAGAAGTCGATTTGCACTTCGCGCATTATCATTTAGTCCCAAAACGTCCTCACAAAGCACGTGTTGTATTTGAATTCAACCAAAATAAACTTTTTTATACCTGAAAAAACGTTTGGTATGTATTACATTATTAGGTGTTTGTGTTCATCTAAGCAAAATTTAATCTACCTGCTTGTACTTGTTCTTTAGACTTTCAAGATGGAAGCTTTATTAAAAGTTTTATTTTCGTCGTGGCTATAGCAAACTGTATATACATATATTCGGCCCAGGATCAAAACTTTTTTGTGGTTTAGCCATTTGACTAACAAAGACGAAAACTAACCAAAGTTGACACTCGATAATTTTCGGTGTTGTTTGTTGGTGCATGTTACCTTTCTCAATCAGAATCCCTTCATTCGGGAGAAAGTAAATGGTACTCTTGGTGATAAACTTGTCCATCCCTCGGGGGCGACCGATATAAACACACGGAGAAAGGCGTGTGGGGCGGAGGGGACATTCACTGATGTTTTCTCCATCTATTAGCACCCATTTTCGGAGCGTTCACTCTCAGGACAACCACGCCGTGTGAAGATGCCTAGCAATAACAACCAGAAAACGCCAACCCGCCAAGCAACGCGTCCTCCTGCGCCTACTCGAGCGCACAAATCACGTTTTCCGAGGTCTACGGTCGTGCTCGTAAACAACAGCCGCATCACCGTACAATAAGCCCGCTTGTCTTCATTTTATTTTACTCCCTTTACGATCTCCGCTTCCTTTTTTTTTTCCCCAACTTACTTGACCCCTGTCGCTATAGTCTCATCCACAAGCAGATTTTATTGCATGTTTGCCGCCAAGCTCTTGTTAGTTTTTGCAGTAGTCAACGCTGTACTGTGTAATCGCAACAAAGACCTTTCTTTCTCTCTCTCTCTCTCTCTCTCTCGCATTCCCCTGGACGACCGTTGCTTGTTCGGGGATTCCGGCGGTGCTAAACTGTTCCCGCCCTTCTCGCTTTCTTCTCCGGTCTAATTTTTCTTCTAGAGTTGCTCGAGTGGCCGGCCCTTCCATCATTTCGCTACGGCCGCCCGTAGTAAGCGGCGCGAGGTCGCTCACGCCCTCTCGGCGTTTACAAAAGTCGTGTGCTGTGCGTTTCAATGACGGCGCAGGAAGGACCTCTGAGGAATACACCCCTGAATCACGTGCGTCGTATAACGGTGCTTTATGGGGACACGTTTTCCTTCCCCCTGGAAGCCCCTGAGGCGACGCTTGTATGTGTGTGTCCTCCTATATGCTTCCCATGGGTACACACAGCGTGATGCCGGGCGTGATAAGGAAGCCATTTAGGCAAACGCAGCTGGTCGTTTTCTTCTCTTTTTTTCTTTTTTCCCCCGGGAACTGAAATGAGGTGCTCCTCTAGCAAACGTGCTCGTCTGTAGCGGACTTCAAGCGATGTAGTGTGATTCCTAACAGCTCATTAAAGAACCCATAGTAGTCATTTCATCGTCTACGATGACGTCATAATACCATTGAGTGTGTTTCCTAATGATAGTCTCAAGAAAGTGAGGTGAGAAAACAAAGGGCTTCATAGTCTTTTCAGGACTGACTGTAACACGAAGGTCGGCCCTTCTTCGACCTAAACGACTGTTAAAACGGGATATTAAAAGCAACGACGCCAACACTCGCGGTATCACGAAATGACGTGGTTTCATCAAGCGAAACTGTTAACAGTGCTTGCCTGCGACCAAGGAGGATTAAAGCCTGCGACTGACGATAGCTGACAAAAGTGGCGACGACAGCGCTAGTCTATAGTGCGGTTAGTTTTCGTTTGATATGTCGGTCAGCGCCGACTACGGAACTCGTCTCATAAACTAGCACAGGTGACATACGTTCATTGTTTCAAGCAGTAACACAGTATTATGATGCACACAGTGTTATGATGCAAAACTGGGATTTACCTATGACGTCCTCAATGACTTTTCTTGGTCCACAACGGACATTGAGATAATTTGTATAAAATGCAACAATTTTGTATTTGCTGTCGTGTATAGGCCACCTGATGGTAACTTGAGCGAATTTTTCACGTTTCTAGAGGCTATTTTTTCGTTTGTAAACATAAACCAATACTCTTTAATTTTAGGAGGTGACCTAAACATAGATATGCTGACAAAAACTCCTAAACAAGGCGAATTATCTGCGATTCTCGATTCCCATTTTTTGTTTAATGTAATAACCACCCCCACACGTATCACTGCAACTAGTGAAACTCTTATCGACCTTTTTATTACTAACCTAGCAATTAATGACCTATTCTCTGGTACCATTAATGTGACACTTAGCGACCACTTGCCTATCTATTTAGTAACTGATACGTACAATACGGCAAAAGAATTCACTGTAAATATAATATATCAAGACATCAACGCGGTTACACTGTCGCAGTTCCGAGATGAACTCGCCAGAACAAGCTGGAACGCAGTTTTTGCGTGCTCTACGGCTGATACCGCATATGACCATTTCATAGAAATTTTTTCTTCGGTATATAAAAAACACTTTCCGTACAAAGAAATAACTAAGCCAAAACGCGCACGTAAGCCTTGGGTAACGTTAAGTATATTGAAAATGATACGTACGAAAAACAGACTGTACCAGGCGTTCTTGAAAAATCGCGATTTGAATGCACTGAAAGCGTTTAGGGCCTACAGAAACAGTCTTTCAAAAACTTTAAGACAAGCCAAGCGCGACTATTACCATACTATTTTTAACGGTATCGTAGATGTCAAGCAAATGTGGAAAAAACTAAACACAATCATATCTTCAAGTAATAGGACGCCTGGTGTCGACGAAATTACAATTGATAATCATATATTTAAAGGAACAGCATTAGCCAATAAATTCAATGGGTACTTTACTTCTTTGTCAGAAAGTACTTACGACGGAAATGCATTAAGTTACATGCCAACACCTATAGCCCCCTCAATATTTATTGACCCTACGGAGCAAACTGAGGTAAACAACGTTTTCATGAAACTTAAAAAAAGCAAAAGTGAGGACATTGACGGCATAAAAATGGAACCGGTTATCTTTGTTATCGATTTATTATCACCCTGCCTGACGCATATTTATAATATTGTTTTAAGCACAGGTATGTTCCCTAAGCGGATGAAAAATGCCAAAGTTGCAGTGCTTTTTAAAGGTGGTGACAAAAATGAAATGAGTAATTACCGGCCAATATCGGTATTACCTATATTTTCAAAGGCTCTAGAAAAAATCATTTTCACTAGATTGTATAAATTTTTGGACTCGCATTCTGTGATTACAACAGCACAATATGGATTCAGGTCTGGCGTATCGACGGAGACAGTGCTGTTGCATCAAAAAGAGTTGATACTGGGCAACATTGAAGCAAGAAAGCTAACATTAGGCGTATTCATAGACTTTACGAAGGCGTTCGACAGAATTGATCACCAAACCTTGTTAGAAAAATTGTTTTATTACGGGATTAGAGGCATCGCGCTCGATTTAATAGGAAGCTACCTTAGTGATCGGTACCAGTGTGTGTCTATAAATAGGCAAACATCTATGCCCAAAAAAATCAAACGCGGTGTACCACAGGGAAGCATATTAGGACCTCTTCTATTTAACCTTTATATCAATGATATTGTAAATGTGGATCACTCAATAACGTACATTATTTATGCAGATGATACAAGCTTATTCTTTACGGGAACAAATATAGACGATTTGATAAAAGCAGCTAATAAAACGTTAGTCAATTTTTCGAAATGGTCCTGCCAAAATTTGTTACAGATCAACAGCTCTAAAACCAAGGCCGTTCTTTTCCGTGCGAAAGGAATAACATGTACGTACACACAAAAACTGATGCTAAATAATTTCAATATCGAACTTTCAGAGACTGTCAAAACTTTGAGCGTCATCTTTCATCAACATATGTTCTGGAATTCTCACACTGAACAATTGTGTATTAAGCTAAGAAAAGCCCTTGGCGTGCTGAGAAGGTGTCAGTCGTTTCTACCGCTCCCCCAGAAACTTCTTATCTTTAATACGCTTTTTTGTTCTCATCTACGCTATTGTCAGTTGGTATGGGCTTCTGGAACTGAAACATCAAAACAAAAGTTGTATACACTTCAAAAAAGCGCTTTGCGGGCTGTTGCAAATATAGGTTACAGAGAACACACATCCCATTTATTTGTCAAGTTTAAAGTTTTAAAATTTTGTGTGGCATATGAACATAACTTGTTGTTGTCTTTGAGGTCTGAAATTCGAAAGAATTGCGCAAACCTGAGAGGCTTAGCACATTTACAGCCGAAAATTTTGTTGCGTCCGATGCGGAGTTCTGAACACTGGCACATCCCCCGACCGCGAACAAATTACGGACTCCAAATGCTAAAGCACTCTGTTCCCCATATACTAAATAAGTTCAAGCTCACAGAACAGCAATTGCGTCTCCTTTCAAGTAGTGATATATTAAACCTGTTTGTATAAGGAGCTATAAACCCAGAAAAATTACACCCAGTACTTGTAAATGCATGAAATTTGAAGTGTACCCCTTTCTGTTATAGCGTCTTATATTGGTTGCCTTTTTTCCCAAAAATTGTTTGTTTGTAAACACCCAAGTGTGCATCTATTCTGTACTTCATAAACAACCACTAGAATGTTATTTTCTTTTCTTTTTTCTTTCAATCATACGTGAGCACCGTATGGAGCTTGGTGTGCCATTGTTTGTTGCCTTGTACAAATGGGAGGTGGGGCTAGTCAAGCTGCTATAGCGCAGCTTTTTTCCTACTTTCCATGCCACAATTGTTTCTTGTTTGTGTAAATCATGGTGTATCGTTATGGTGAAATAAATTTCAACTTTCAACTTTCAACTTAAGACCAATGCTTTCTTATGCTTTGTTTCCTTGTTTCGACCCCTTGTCGGTGCATCATGCCATTATGACACACAAGTCATGTTTCGTAAGGTCCGTGCGAGCTTGTTGAGAGAGAGAAGAAAAAATCATTACGTGAACTTCTCATACGACTGTTTAACCAGTTTGGTTTACAATAGGCATCGTTTGTCTCTTGTAATTGACATGAAGGTCTGGTCTACTAATCCCACGGTCACTTTCTAAGCTTTTCTAATAATTTTATTCACCTTTAAATGCATTAGTGGTAGCTGCGCAACACACTGTCCAACAATATGGTCGAGTAGAGAACAATGGAATGTGATGTCTATGTAACCTGAAAGGCTTTGTAGCTTCCAAACACGAAATTGAATTTTGCTTTCTTTACCTACATAGCAGGAACTTTTATGAAATATCTTTCTTTCAGAACTTTAGCAAGGAATCGATGCGGAGACACATTGAAGAGTCTGAAAGAGAATACAGAGTTGATGTTGAACCACAAAAAGGTAAGGCCAAAAGCAGCCTCATTGAAAATGCACTAACCCGCTGCCCTCGCAGTCAAACGCTGCAGCCGAACGCTAAGCCGCCGCCGCCGCCTACTCAGACTACTTGACCTTACATTTCTTTCGAGTGTATTTCTTCTTGCTCTTGTCAAGCATGTCTAAGTCTTTACGCTTCATTCTCAGCAACTGCTAGAGCGGCAAAGAAAGCAACAAAGGTTCAACAGACACAACAGTCCTGTCGTGTTCGCCTCGATCTTTGATGTGTCATCTATTCTTAGCGTTCCTTCGAGCCCTACAACGAAGCCTACCACGCATTGTCCATGCAAAGCCAGCCACGATCGCATCGACTGGGTCGGTTCGCAAGAATACAAGACGAAGCCACGCCTAGCTACGCCCATGGTCTCGACAAAAGCTAAAATTTCGACGGTGCCTCGTCTAGCGATCCTCAGGGAAATCAAGGTCACGAAACTAGCGCAGACGAATGAAGCTTCTGAAATAGAGAATAAGGGGCATCCTGTAACACGAACCACAAAGCGAGACTGATCGGAGTAGGCCACGACAGTTGACGAGCTCGGCCTGATATGGTGCCTCCTCAACGCAGCGCCTGATTTATTCGGAATAACACCATGGCCATCTTTCACTCTGCAGTCCACTGGACCTCAATCTTAGAAAGAGTCACGTACAACGTTCTTTCTTTATTTATGCCAAGACCTTTGTAATTACGCTCAATATGCGCAAGGCTTGTGAGTGCACATATCGGTACGCCCAATAACCGCGATATAATTATAAAAGACTCCGTAGTGGAGGCCTACGGCAATTCCAACAATCCGGTGTTCTTCAGCGTTCACTGCAATCACATCAGTACACGAGTCCTCTACCACTCAGCCTCCACCAAAAAATCGACCATCGCGTCCGGATCGAACCCATGACCTTCGAGCCAGCAGCAGAGCACTGTAACCGCTACACCATCTCGGCGCATAAACCTACAGACAGAGCTTCGTCGTCTCGGGAAAAGGCTTCCAATCCGTACCTAGTGATATGTATGTTGAATATGTAGTTAAATAGCATGCTTTCATTGCAGAGGGACATTAAGCAGTTAAAGGAAAACGAACCATCAGAGCCTCATATAACACCAGTGATCTACTTTAAAATATTTACGCTTAAATAAAACAAAAAATAAATATAGGGCTCAAAAAAACAGCATAAACTTCCTTGCAATCGCGTGAGTTGAAAACACCTATATTGTATATATCAGCCGCACTGGCCATCTAAATGCTTAAGCGACAGCAACTGTTTTGTTACAGCGCCTTATAGCCTACAGTTACTTTACTACCATAGGCACAGGTATACAACCATGCTGCATTGAATATGCCTGATAATTGATAATTGAACCGCCTTATGCGGTTCTATACCGCTCTTTCGAACCCTGAAACGGCATAAACGCAGGAACTATCCGTGAAGCATATATTCGTGCTTAATCAATGGAAATGTTCTTGAAACATCACGTAGTGCAAACGCTGCATAATCACGTCTATTCACCAATGCCATTAGAGGCCAAAACAAACCTGCTGCAATGATCTAGCTTTGCTTTTGCCCCAAGTGCGTATACTGAGAGCGGCAATTCCGTGAGATAAGCAAGTGTTTGTTCTGAGCGTAGCATAACTTATGGAGTGATCTGTCACAGCCATACAGCGAATGCAGCTGAACGACAGTTTCGTGGAAACGCACACGTGCGTATTTTCGTCAAGCGGCCAGTGGCAGGTAATGGCTAGTACACCGAAAGTTACTTATTTTCCTGCGATGTCAGCATTTGGGGTAAGTTTGCTCAATACACCGACTCACGGGTAATGGTCTGCCACGATGCATCACGCTATCGCGTCATGCAACTCACGTGCTGCGGAGTGTGCCTTAAAAGCACCCAATGATGAAGTTGACAAACACCAGCCGTATATATAGGTAAAATCATACCTACGCTCAATTCCGTATAATATCTGGAAGCGTACGTGCGTAGGGGTATTTTTGTGTGCTGCAAAATTACACGAGACAAAAAGTGTAAGCGAGATTTGAGACGACCTGCACGGAGAATCATTACCAGCTAAGGTATTCTCAGACACGGACCTTCAGGAAGAGTTATTCCGAGCTAAACACCGAAAGGTACGGCACCGACACTTGTCCCAGAACTGCAACTTCCGGTCGCGTGAGAAATTCGTTTATACGAACAGTATACCTACCAGGACAGCCCACCGCAGTACCCGTTACGTATATTCACACGGCTCCGGCTTCTTAAAATAAAAAGCACAATGCCTCATAAGGACTGAAAATAGTCGCCTATTTTTCCTCTGTGCTATCTTCACGGACGACGTTTCAGTGGCTTTCCTTGCCATAATGATGCGAGATTTTGTCAGCTTCGTTATTACCTAAGATTATATCTCATTTTAAGCTTATTCGCCTCCACATTTTTGGTGCACAGGCAATAGTGTCATCTCGTGTATAATATTTTAACAGCAAAGTTGTAGCTCACCGTATAGTTAGCGCAGTGTACAAAAAAAATAGAAGGTTGGGGGGGGGGGGGGGACTTCAATATGAACCGACACATGCATTTTTGTCCTCTTCTTCATAATCGGCGTCGTCTTCACCTTCCGCTTCGCTATCAAACTTCAAGCGCCGATTTCTCCAGCGCGGCGTGCATTAATTTTGATCGGCGAGGCTACAAGTACGGGAACAAATAAATAAATAAATAAATAATAAATAAAAATAAAAGATAGAGAGAAATTAGAAAGAGAAAATTTCTTCATGTGTCAAGATTTGAACCCGACTACACATCTTCCAGAAGCGAGCAATTTTACCCACTATCCAGGCAAACTAGCAGAGTACTGCATGGCATTGTGTATAGTGCAGTAAAGGTATGGGAATCACGGGTCGCGGGATGGAATCCAGACCGCGGCGGCCGCATTTTTGGTGGAGGTGAAAATGCGTGAGGCCCGGGCGCTTAGGTTTAGGTGCACGGTAAAGAACCCCAGAAAGTAGGAATTTACGGGGTATTAGTATAGCGTCTCTCGTCACCATATCGTGATTTAGGACGTTGAATTCCAACAATTATTATCGTTAAGGGGATGGGAAACAGAAGTGAGGGAGATGACATGTGAGGATGAAGAAAATATAAAGAAGGAGAAGAAGATGGAGTAAAGCTTATCATGGAAAAAAACAGATAAATAGGGAGAACGAACGATAGAAAGAAGGCTAACATGGAGTGAAAGAGAGAAATAAGGATACAGAGCGTGAGGGAAACATGAAAAAAAGAAGCTAAAAAGAAAGACCGACAGAAATGAAAGGAAGATGGAGAAATAAAAAATAGACCACTAAAACAGAAAAAAAAAAGGTCCTAATATCGCTAGCTTGTTGCTAACTTTCCATTTATTCGTGCTGTGTGTGCTGATTAACCGCAAAATTAACTGCCCCCCCCCCCCCTTTTTTTTCCGTCTACTTGCTCCGTGTCACCCGTTACCTGATTTGCGAAAACATAAAAGACATTTTAAGGCTGTGAAGCGATGGTTCTTTTCTCAATATTTCCACAGCAACAATAAAGATCATCGTATGTTAACTTCATGGGTAAAGAAGGTGGTACGGAGAGCTCTATAGAGAGTACATGACCAACCGTTTAAACAGTTCACGTGGTTTTGCTGGTATTATATGCCATTATACCAGTCATCTACTTGTCGTGGAAGCCACGGGAACATTTTTTTATGATCCCCAACATAACTAAAATAGAAAGTTTATACATAAATAAACCTGATTCGACACACTACAAAACATAAAGGAACACACTTCAAAATTCAAAAAGCGATTTCATTTCTAATTGAGTTAACCAATTACGCGTCATAATTTTCCTATCCACAGAGCGGAAATGTCACAGCGTCTAAACTGTAACCTTGTGGCACCGGGGATATATAGGGCTCACATACTTTCCGAACAACCAACGCTCGAGACAATGACACACACACCGCGAGCCTTTGCGGACCCCCCCGGTTCCTGCCATGCGAACATACGCACACACAGCGAGTTGCATTGTTCGGCGCGGCCTGCCGGGGGGCACGCTGATGACCGAGAGGCACGCGCGGTATTCCCCGCCACGGCCGCCGGCAGAGACGCAAATGAGAAAACGTGGAGAGGGGCTTGATGGCGAGTTAATAGCGACTGCCACAATACATCAGTGGGAGGGCACTCGGGAAGTGTCCGCGAGGCGTTTGAGAAGTGCCCACGATGAGGACGCAAGGGGGGTGGCTAATGTAGACAAGAGAGGTGAAAACAAGGTGCATCGAAAAGCCGATGCGAAAAGAAAGAAAATTACTAAACCAGGAGTGCAGGACGAGCCGAGCACATGCATAGCAACCGCGACGTCTTCCTCTATTAAATGATAAACCTGCAGGAAAGCTATAGGAAACACAATCACAACCGCTGGCGCTCGTCTCGAACGACAAGAATGGCACGCTTGCACACGCTGGTCCCGTAGCAATGTATGGCAATGTATAGGGAGCCAGAAGAAGTACGAGCTCATTTGAGCACTCATTACAAGCTCGTCTTGCCGCAGCGCTGAGTGCTAGCGAACGTGCATGCTACAGCCTGCTTTGTTTAGTTGCCTGGGGTTTCGAATGTTCCCCGCACGCTGAACAGATGCAGCAAGGAAGAGTGCTGCTAAGAGAAGTGAATCATAATGGAGCGCGTTCTTGACAGCTGGGATTTCGACAGCGAAGGCTCGAAAGGGGCCTTTTACATCTTAGCGAGGACGAAGACAGGCTTGATGGATTAAATGTCCCTGAGTTGGGGTGGAGCTTCGTGCTCTAAAATCTCCCTCATAATGAAGAACACAACGGTAAATTGAGTGTAATTCAGAGAGCCATTTGTGTTCTTGTGGAAATTCAATAAACTGATGAACGTGATAATAATTGCGATGCATCAACATAAAGAGAGGACAAGCAGGAAGCTAGCCATGAATACCACTAAGCGAAATGTATTGGGCCGTGTTGGCCTCGTACCAGTATGGCTACGGACTTATATTTTATACACGAGGTCTTCATTTATAACAAAAAAGTAGAAAATAAATAAACTGTGTAGAAGGATCAAACTGCCACAAACACCTGCCCAGAGAGTACCAAACTATTGTTTTAAACGTGCCCGTCCAGTCACAATGAATTCAATGCTTGTGGTGCAGAATGTTATGAACGTTATACAGTAGAGAAGGAGAAGAAGCGCAGTTAAGCGAAATCTATTCATGCTGGCCATAGACAGAGGAGAGCGAGCCATTAGGTATGCTGGCAGCACCCTGCATTCAGGAAAAAAAAAAAGACTCAGTACCGAAATAACTTCTTTCTACTGCTCCGGCCGGTAAGCATGGGTACACGTATACAACCAGATTTGGAGTTTCGAAAACGTACCGCATCGCTCCATGTTAATGAAATACTCAATTTACTTAAGTGACACCTTACACAGGACTCATGAAAAACGGGAGAAAGATGTCCTTGTCGAGGTTCACATCACGCTTCGGTCTTTTAGCTTACTGGATTCCTCTACAAACGATTTCTTTGAAACATCCCGACTACCTCTTCCAACTTCTACCTACATTTTAGGGATTGTGAAAATGTAAGTCTTAAGCTTCTTTCTTCAAATTTCATCCTTAAGGTTCCTTTAAATTTTCGTGAATCGGGCAGTGCTTATGCTGAAACAAAAGACACCGTTCCTTTAGCTTACTCGTCTTCTTTCGATGCGTCGAGACGTATATATACACTGTATAGAAACACGCAAGCAGTCACAAGGAAAGAACACAACGTATCACACCAACGACCTATCTAAAGCAGCGCTCAATCCATTTTTTTTTTGTAATTTACATCCTAAAGAAGAAAGGGCGTTCCGTTATTTCTATCTAGCCGCTAAATCGAAAGAGATGTTCCGGTATATCTATCTAGCCGCTAAATCGAAAGAGATCACAAAATTAAGAAACATCAAAAAGCTACGTGTACCGAATCGCCGACCGCGAAGGGAAGACAAAGGCCCTTCCCTGCTTCTCCTCTAAGATGCACCCTCCTCTATTTGCTCCATATTGTCTAGCCGCTTTGCGGCTCCAAGTAGCGGCAGCGGTGTAGCCGGTTGACTGCGTCCCGTAGCGCACACACCACCCTGACCTCAGACAAAGGAATCCGCACCCCCTCCTTTTCTTCTCCCCCTTCCTTGGCGCCTGCCACGAGCGATCAGGGTTCCGCGATAATAAAGGATAGCGGAGGGCGCCAGCTTCTCGCAAACCATGCCCTTTCGAGCACGCCTCGGTGCGTCGGACGAGTCTAGCCGGCGCGGCGGCTATTTTTCCGGAGAGCGGCTCTTCATGAGCGCGGAGACAATGAGCGCGTCATCAGGGCCAAAAGGGTAATTAAGACTCCTCGGGAGCTTGTCGCCTGCCGGAGCGGGAGCCGTCCTCTTTAAGCAGCTCGCGTGAAGAGGTCAGCTCAACTTCTTTTTTTTCTTGTACTTTCCTATGCTCCTACAGATACTCACGGTTAAGTACCTTCGTTTTAACGTCTTTGTTGTTTTTTTTTTCTTTTTGGTGTGCTCAGTTTGCAAAGTTTGCACAGCTTCTATATACTGCTGACGTACGCCACTTCGGGGCTCACCCCCCCCCCCCCCTTCCTCTTTCAACTGCTGGACTTCCCTGATGGTGACAATCGGTCAACAACACTGCCCCCTCCTCTCCTTCTTTCTCTCTGTCATTCTTTCCTAACTACGAGCAAGAGGATGTCACAGCACACAAACCATGCTGTTGGCAGACTTGCGCCTTTTTTTTTTTATTCTGGGCATCTGAGGATCCCCCGACCTTGAACTCTGTACTCAGACCATTTCACCGTTCACCGTTGGACTTCATATACGAAGCAAATTTGCATGCGCATTTTTGATAGATGCGAATCGCTATACCTAAAGGTATGCTTTCGAATAAAAAGACATACATATTATACTAAAAGAGCATCTTGGTGACTGCTCTGCCCTTATGTACCAGAAAGGGGAACAAAAATGCACCTAACGAACACATCAACACGTGTGATGATAAACATGAATACGTTAACTTCATCAGTAGAAGAAATAATAGCATCTGAAGGCTTATCTGCTTAAACCACGATATGGTTATGAATTAGCGGATGGCTACATGAATTTCGATCATCCTTTGTTATTTAACAACCAATGGCATCGCATATTACATGGGCCTCAAACATTTCGCCGCCATCGAACAGCGACCACCAACGCCGCGATCGAACCGGGTATAACTTTAGGTCAGCAGAGGAGCCCCATGACCGCTGTACCACCGCGAGGGACGACAATATACTTCAATTAGACCCGATGTTGCTTCTTTTTTCAAAACTTCAAGTTTTATTTTTTATCTCTTGCAGAAGGACTCGTATTGATTGCCGAAATCAAATCTACACCGCCAGAAAGCTAAAAATACACTCGCGTTACACCTTATCGGGTATATAGAAGCGAGGCCAGTCAAACTCCGACAATTGTATATCGTTACATGGAATGCAACGTCTGACGTGGTATGCAAATCGATAGTCATTCCTAATGACCCCCGAGCTTGGCTTCGATTCGTCGCGCAAACCTGTAACGTTTTGGCGGGAAACAATCAATAGCAGGCGCCACCGCGTATGCGCTAGTTTTCTTTCTATGTGAGGCACGCTGCCCAAGCTTCTATCGATGTGGCGTCGTGCCAATGGAACGACAGCCATGTATACCTCAGTTTCACTTAGAGATAGAAAAGGTCTTGAACGCGGGTCGTCGCTCAAGACAATGTTTTGACATGCAGTCTTGTACTATTGAAGACCGCAAGTGCGACAAGACTGCAACAAGAACAGACCGATAGATCGAAACGGTGGATCCGAATTCGGATCTGCAACGTTGCTCATGAATTTTTCATCCTTTATAGTTCCACCTTCTCTGGACCTTTTGCCTGGGCCTTGGTTTCCATATTGCCCATACTCAGCACAAATAATAGCTGTTAATGACCCAATTATTCGATACTCCAATAAGTCACTAGTACAACAACAACAACAAAACAACAACAACTAATAATAATAATAATAATAATAATAATAATAATAATAATAATAATAATAATAATAATAATACCTCGGATCTGATGTTCCAAAATTACGATGCGATACCATTATGAGGGACGCCATAGTGGAGGACTCCTGACACTTCGACCATCTGTTGTTCTTTAACACGCACCTAAGTTAAAGCGCACGGGCCTCAAGGCACAAGTACTTTAGTCATTGTGGATTGAACTCCTCAGGTTGCGAAGCCTCCTGTCACCTGTATTGACATCTTGGTACGGTCATGTTGGCCATACAGTGTTTAAAATTTATTTGTACTTATTTATTTAACGCCAATAAAGTTCATTCAATCAATCATTAAATCAACGAATCAATCGTGTTCTTGCTGAAATTTTGCAACTTCACCTAAAGCTGACATGCTGAATATTTGTCATAATTATATGAAACAAACGAAAAGCACATATTATGGAAAGCTTTTAAAAATTGCTAGAACATAATGACGCCGCAAAAGACAGGTAAAATCAATGTAGATAGCAAAATAATTTGCGGGAAGTCACACGTCTTTTCACATTTTGTGTTCTATTTGAGAACGAGCGACGTACGAATGCTCGTTCTCGTCGTGATCAGCCATCGTGGAGGAAGCCAAGGAACGTCCGCTTTGTAGAATCGTTGTGGATGTTGATTCTGAGAGGACCCGCACCTCGACCAAAATGTTACGGGGAAAAGGCGTCGCAGAAATATGTTTACTATCGACAAAACAAGCAGGCATACAAGATGGAACCCAGTCTGCATGAGAGCTCTGACATCATCCTCTTCCTTATCGAGTTTCGAGTTATCCGTAGCGCTACGTAGCAATATCTTCAGACATCGAACTGTCCGGCCCCGTTCGCCCAACATCATATTAGGATACTCATTCGTACATAATCTATTTTATATTGTTATTTTTGTATGTATTAAGACTTGCGGGATATAAGACTAACTTCACAATCACCTGGTGTACTTTACAATCACATAGTATACAGACTGATGCGAACCAACACAAACAAATTCATTCAGCTATTCAGCATTCAGCATTCAACCTACTATAAATGTGCCAATTTTTATATGTATTTTTAACTCATTCTGGTGGTACCAATTATCGCGGCACGCACTCTAGTAAACAGAAACATAATGAAATTTGTAAAAGCATTATTGCCTCTTGAAATGCTCTCTTAGATGATGCCTCATCACAGGCACGAGTTGTTATTCTGAGACGCTCAAAGACGCCTGAAAACTAAGCAGAATGCCTTAAAACAAAATCTGCATTGAATTAAAAAAGAAGTAACAGATTAACAAGTTACGTGCAAATATAAACTCAGGCCACTAAGTCCGCATAGTGAAAGAGTATTCGATGCAACCACCAAGGGCAATAAAGCAACAGCAGCCACATCATGATCATCTCAGCTCCAAACATAGCGGGCCTCTCAAAAACAGTCAACACCAACAGCCCCTCTCAGGGGCTCTTGGAAAGTCGTTTAATCAAACTGCGCGTTAAAATGGTGCCTCGTTAGATGCCTGTTTGTGGCGGCGGCGGCCGGCGAAACTGCGCTCGCTTCTGCGGGTCGTCGATGATGTGCGCTATCCCGAACGCGCGCCCTCAATCTACCGAATACATGGCTATACCACCGCACTTGATGCCAGGAAATGAGCCGGACAGCTTGGGAGGCGGCCTGTTATAGGCGGCGAGAGGGAGGAGACCAATTCTCTCCGATGTGACGTGAAGGGCTATAGATGCGTTCGCCGGCCGTCACTTGCACCGCACATCGACCATTCCGGGTATCCCTCTATGCAACAGAGGTTATACAGGTGCGAGAGCTCTTGCACGCATACAAACTAATGAGTAATGGAAATGAGAACTCCTGCTATTCGTACTCTGAACACTTTTCAGCACCACTTGCCAGTTGTCAAGGGAAAGCGCTCCTATAGGTTTTTCTTTTCTTTTTTTTATATGTTTTATTCACTAATAAAGTTTTTATTTCCTATAAACGATGCCTCCTGTTCCAAAGCACCAAGTCTGCACGTTTTTGCAGTACTCGAAGGTACCTGATCCATGTGCTCGCCTGTACGTCGCATACATGCCAATTGTGAGCCATTTAAAATGATGCCTGCTCTTTCTTTCTATCTCTCTCTCTCTCTGTGACACTGAACATTTTCGCATGCTTCCCAGCATGTAAAACTTGGAATAAAGCTTGGTTAGTATACTCGTCATTGCTTGATATATATATATATATATATATATATATATATATATATATATATATATATATATATATATATATATATATATTATATATATATATATATATATATATATATATATGCAGATGGCATGGCATATGACGCCAACAGGGGCAGCTTCTGTTGCAGAAAGTTGGCTCATACGGCCCCAGCGAACTCCTCCTTACCCAACTTTGGTTAACGAGTCCGGGCCTGAAGTTTTTATGTTACGCACTCCCTCGCGGCCGCACACTTTTGATCCGAGCAAGAACTACCTCGCTCTCTTTGTGGCATACCCGTGGGCATGTGTTGGAAGCTTATTAATGAAGCCCTAATGACCAGCACGGGTCGTTACCGCTGCGCAAGCGGTTTACTGCGGGTCTGGGTGTGCAGACGCTTGGACCACGTGATCACGCTTCCTCTTCAACTGGGGCGCGTTCCTGCGCACTGCGAGGCGCCAGCGATGTGCCCTGCTCAGAGAGCGAGATGAGAAACGGGCAGTAGAGCAGTTGGAGAGTGAGGGGAGGGTGCTATAGTTTGGCTCGAACTGAAGCGCCCGCAATTATTTCTATAAGTCAGCCGCAGTAGACAGGCCCCACAGTTGGCCTTGGCAGCGCCGCATTAATAAGTGGACTCTTCGGCATGTGTAGGCCCATGCCTGACACAACTGATCGTCCTTAATGAGAACACACATTTCGCGGCTATATCGGAGTACTAGCGCATATGCATATATGAATACATATGACTACAAAAGTACTTTTTGCTTGTATTAGTTGATGCTAAAATAACATGACTATACTTGATGCGCTATTACTTTCGCATTGTAAAGATAAATGCGGTGTGTATATGTTGTAAGCTGGCTTTATTGGCTCCATACAACTTTACTTCATGTTCACGTATGTGTGATGTACAATTGTGCTCCTAGCGGCTATTTTCAGCAGGAATTTCAGTAAACTGAGCTTGCGTTTAATACCGCTGGATCAACCGTTTCAGGTTTACTATTTGCATGGTCTGTAGTTTGTTGAGTGAACTAGCGCGAATAAAAGCATTACATCCATTTTGTAAGTCTACGATAGACGACGAATACACGGAACCAAAAGAGGAAAGAGATCTGCTGCACTCCCAACACCTGAGAGAGTATAGACCGCATGTCGGCTTTTTCTCTCTTTCCTTTGGTATACACGTCGCCTAGAGCTGCCTCACCAAAGTGATGAAAGCAAACCAACTTGCTCAGCTATCCTTTATCCTGCAAGCTATCATTACAAGCCTCAAAAACGAAGAAAAAGCATACAAAGAAATATAAAGAATAAAATTTTCACATAACAAACTGTTGCTGCCAGCGACAAATACGCGGGCCATAGAACATTGTATTGTCACAAATACGAGTAAAGCACTATGTCCTCGCAAATCTGGGGATAATAAATAACTTTGGTGAAACTAAGCCCACAATTCCAAGAGTGGTGATCACTGTCCATCAAGGGCATAAGCGAGCAGGACTATCTCGAAGAACCAAAGCATGCGTTGTCTTTTTTTTTTCATTGCCTTCAAAGACGAAGACTGCCACGTGATACTCGATGATATGCAGTGAATTGCCGTAACTAGAGATGGTGCTCCCATCGGCTTTCTCAAGTGAAGGTGAAGCGTTGAGTGAAGGGACGTTCTAGAATACGGGGGGGGAGGGGGGGGGTCACTGTGGTGAGTGCTATATATCACGCAAATACGCTTTTTTTTTCATTCCTGCCACTGAATGGGTCAGGTGACCTTTTTGCCGATAGTAAACTGCGGAAAAAGAAACGCACTGTTCAAAGTAACACCACTTGCAGCGAACTCGTTAACTTTTACGTAAGACACGCTAAAGGCTGTGCACTGCAATGAGGCATATACAGACTATATGTAGTTTCCGTACTGTATACGCGTTGCGCACGTGTAGTACGGTGTTGGTCTGAATAATAACGAGCGTACGATAGAGCCTACATATATTGAAAGGGTGTTTATTAACGATGCCTATATAGTAGCAGGCAGAAATCCGGGATAAACAGGAACACCAGAACGGGCTCGGCGTTCACAGCTCGCTCGCGCCTCGCGCCTTCACCACAACAAATATATATATATATATATATATATATATATATATATATATATATATATATATATATATATATATATATATATATATATATATATATATATATAGTCAAGTAGATCCTCCGTGAGCGGTCACAACGTGGTTTATTTCGACGTTTCGGCTACAGTCTGGCCTTCATTAGGATATATATATATATATATATATATATATATATATATGTATATATAATATATATATATTACATATATGTCCTGCAACACACGTAGTTTCTTACGTTGAATGCATAATGCATGAGATATAGCCACTATTGTTGCGTGGACGAGCCGGCCCCACCAACGCAGCCGCCAGCATCTAAAATACATTCACTCGGTGCAACACTTAGGTTGAATGTTTGCACCTTTCTTTTCGCTCATTTATGTCATCGTTTGATTTTTTTAGTCGTAGTTTTTCTTTCGCCTCTTCCATTTTTTTCTTATGCGCGTGTAGCCGCATAATCCATTCGTTTCACAGCAGGGGAAGATCAAGCTACGATTCCGGTCTTCACGTTTCCTATGCACACACCTAGACATGTATACAGCCTGCGGGGCATACTACTTAGACCCCCTTCGGTGCAGTGAGCATGCTCTCGCTATTGTTGGTGTTCGGCGACAGTTGCCGCGATAAAAGAGTGACGTTATCATTCCTCGAGTCGCTTGATCAGTATGAATAAACGATGCTCTCCGGCGCTGTGCGGTGAAGTTCCGCCCAAAAGAAATAATCGGAAACAGCCAGAGGTCTGGAACGGTCATTCTTCTTTTTACCTCCGGCAGTCTGGGCGCACGTATAAGCCCGTTCGTTGCATCGTATGAACATTTATCCGTACGTCCCAATTCATGAGGTGTAGCAAGTGTTTTTGTGGCGCGTTTTTGCGTTGTCGATGCGAGGGCATCTGATATGCAGGTCAGGTCACACAACACCCCCACACACGCATCTATTATATATATATATATATATATATATATATATATATATATATATATATATATATATATAGTACTTTGTCACGAGACCGAATTCCGGCTGCGGTGGCCACATTGTAAATGAAGGCGAGAATGCTTGAGGCCCGTGTGTTTAGATATAGGTGCACGTTAAGGAACCCCAGGCGGTCGAATTTCCGGGGCCCTCCCCTACGGCATTCTGATGATCAGATGGTGGTTTTAGGACGTTAAGTCTGAACAATTAAAGAACTACCAACGCATATATAGGGTGTCCAATTATCACGCAGCGCGATTAAAAAAAAAACGGAATGGCGTTACGCGAGGCAAAGCTAGTGCATATTCTTCCCAGTGTACAGTAGTAGCCGCTACAATTTTTTTTTCGTTATTGAATATCAATTCTTTTTGACAATCAAACTTGTAGCTCATAAAGTACTAGCCAAACTATCAAGATGTCAATGAAGGAGATGCGCACACGTTAAAACGACATCTGTTTGAGCTACTTTGAGCAACGTACTAATTGTGTGCGCATTTTAGGGGCGAAGCTCCTTATGGCGTAGCTTGTGCGTCCCTCGTAGTACGTAACCACCAGTGGCACATACCCGAAATAGCGGTCCTTACGATTTTGACCTCCAAGGTGGTTCCGGTGAGAGATTTTTTCTGTGCGTTGTTGAACAATAAAAGATAGAGCTCAATGCACATGTTAATGGCTGCTAATGGGGAATGAGAGACAGGAGCATTCGGCTTTTAGTCAACGCGCACGCTGCGATCCCCATTAGCAGCCATTGGCATGTACACTGAGCACTATCTGACAAGAAAGGGTTGCTACGTTATACTCGCTGGGTGTAACCTCATTAGCTTTACAAAGGTTTAGCGAGCGTTGAGCCGCAGTGCCATGAATACAATGAACTTGTATATTACCATGAATGAACTCGAGGTGGTTAAAGGTGGGAAGTAAACCCGAAGCGCAAGCCGTAAGAAAGTGTGCATGTGCCACCTCCCGTTTAGTTCTTGAAATGTCCGCTGGATGGCGCTGCTTCTATATGGAGAATATATGATGAAAAGATGCGAGATGGTGGTACTTGGAGTGCTGATTATATGGACCAACGGACACACAGACAGATGCATGGATGGACGCATGAACGGACGCAGGCGCGGATGCATGGACGAACGCAGGGACGGACGCACGAACAGACGCACGCACGGACGGGTGGATGGACGCGTGGACGGTTACACAGACGTACGCAGGAACGGACGGAAGCAAGCATGAATGGACGGACGAATGCTTCGCCCCACTCCCCATCATTCACTCCGTGGATATGCTGCCATTTTTTTTCCCCTGTTCATAAAGAAAGCCCACGAAATACAAAAAATAACACGTAAGAAGCACCTCAAGAAAAAAAAAAGCGCCCTCAAACAAACTCCTTTTGAGATAACAAGAAACAATGAACGAAATGAAGAAAGAAAAAAGTACGGATTGCACTATCTGCCACTTCCTCTCCAAAGAAACGCGCCGACTTGATTTCACACGGCCAAGCTGCAGCCGTTCGAGTCAGAACAGAGATCCGGGTGCCGACAGTTGACCGTGACATATGAATCGTGAAAGCGACGTATAAGCAAGCGAAATGAATCCCTGCTAAAGTGCGACGCATGTCGGCACCCGACCTGCCCTTTCCAATGTGCAATACGCTATCTCTGGCAACGAAAAAGAGGTCACGCGGTTGTTTCCAGTAAGGTTACTTGAGGGCGCTCTCTTTTGCGGATGTGAGCGCAGTCACGTGTTCCTTTTCATATTTCGCGGGCTTTTTGAAATTGCAGATAAGTGAGCACGCATTTAATACGTTGCCGGAAGAAGCACAGACAGGTGTCATTTCAACAGATGCACATCTGCCTCGTTGATATTTTGATAATTAGGGGAGTACTTTTCGAGTTGCAATTATAATTAGAGTAATTTGTCATTAACGAAAAATTATTGGTGGCTACTTCAGTATACTGGTAACAATATGCACTATAGGTTGCTTCCCGTAAAGCCGTTCCTTTATATATATATATATATATATATATATATATATATATATATATATATATATATATATATATATATATATATAACGCAACTTTCACGGACACTGACCTTTTTGCCGAGCGAAAGCCTTCATCGCGTGGTGACGCAGTGGCTGCTCCAGAACAGCCGCAATGATGAAACAAGGTAACTGCGCTATACCGAAGAGAAAACAGCCGCAGAAAATTCTAAGGCCATTTCTCTTTTACTACTCGAGGAAAAGGAAGCTGTTCCTTCATTAGTGGCCTCAAGACCACTTGCACATATAACCAAGTGTCCTGTAGAATCAGAGAAATCGAATCAATCTTTCAAAAAGTAGTAAAGCTTCCCCTATATGCTTATACACGGCTTGAGGCACACGTCTCACTTATCTGTTGTTTCCACACATGCTCGGGTATAGGGTACATGGCTATCGAAGAAATTTTCGACGAGAAGCTGCGCAGCTTAATCAACTGTTATTTGCGATCATTTTTCGCAGTGCCACGAGCTGTGCATGTAATATATACGGCACATGCTCTCTCTTTTATAACAATTATATAGAAAAAAATAATCGAGTGATGAGACGAGCTACGGCTCACATGCAGCATACGCGTATTTGGGAGCTCAAAAATAATTTAATGCGCAGTCATTCCTTTTCTTTAAGGCCAAAATACACGTGAGAGACACACTCACTGTGGTTAAAGATGAGGAAAGAGCCTCCGCTGCGCCCGCCCTATCTGAAAACGCCAGCGAGGGGACAGAGCAATAGACACTTCCGCCTTTACGCGTGCATCTTTCATCTATGCGGCCAGCACAGGCGTCACAACCACGCCTGCTTCATGCACTATGCACGGGCACGCACGAAGCAAAACACGCCCACTTCGACCCGCGAGCGTCGCGATTCTGACGACAAAGGCATAAAAAGCCTTTGGTCTCGTATGTAGGACATGCGTGTATGTACCACGTGATCTTGTACTGCTTAGAAGCGTATGCTTGAGTGACGGCCCCGAACGCGTCGTATGGGAACACAGCAAAATAAATGTCGACATTGAAGCGAAAGCGTCACACATTGACAGGCAGAACTGTCGTGGAATGCGCAATCATCAATCTCGGTGCTTCATTTTCTTTCAGGTGGTGCGCGTCATTGTACTTGTCACGTGGGGTTTCGGGGCACAGAGCTCGTCTAGTAAATACAGGAAGCATGGGTGGAGTCGAGATAACGCGGTTGGTTTATTATTCACGTTATAGCTAAATTTACTGCTTCTTATACGCAGTGGTTGTCACTTGATTGCAACTGTGATGAGAAAACAAGAAAAAAGAAAGAAAATAATATACCTGTGCGCTTACCATAAATAGAACGTTTGTTTAAGTTTATTAATCCCCTGTCGCTTGAAAGAGGTCCTCCTTGAATCTTGGCAGGGTTCTTCTCGTTACATTCTGATATGTTCAAGAAATTCAGGCATGATAGTGGACTACGGAAGAATACGAAAAGCCCGTATGTGTGCGAGGTTGCTCGCCGCCATCATCACCATCCGATAATCAACACATTTTCTCCATCTCTTTATACGTGCATGCTCTTTAAAAGACATTTAAAAAATAACATTCGAACAACATTATTTCTCTTTTCACGGATAACATGGTGCCAGAAACCTCCAATACCTTAAATTAAAAATTGAAATTACTTCTGGTGCCCCTCTTTAAAAGGATATCATCAATGTATTTCTGAAAATGACTGATTCCATGCTCAAGGAGCCAGTCTTCCTGCAAATCAAGGCTGTCGATAAGGCCCACGGCTTGGCGGTGAAGCTATATACCCGCCCCTACGCTGGAGTGGCCCACGATCCTCCCCCTAAAAAACGGAGGTGAATTCCTTCAAGACTTCAGTAACTGTTTTATCTATCTATTCTATACACTCCCTAGTTAGGTAGGCAAAGAATTTTTTGGCCCGATCTTGTGCGTGTTATGCCATCCAATGCATGGTGGCGTGGTCGGATGTTACACCATAACAGCGGGTAAAGTCGTGGTCCAACGCTACCGTATACATCACTCTATTCAATGTACTGTCTCGAATATGCCTTCTCTGCTTTCGTTTCTGTTTCACGCGATCCTAGCACTGACTGTACGTGTTTCTCTATATACAGACTATTTTTTTTTCTCGTTCAGAAACTGGCCTTTCTTTTTCATCAAGTCTTACACAGCTTTTCAAAAGATACTTTCGATTTCAATCTCATCAGCGTACTGGCTCAAGCAAAAAAAAGTAACATCTCTGCTGCCCCATTTAACTCCACTCTTTTTTACTGAATATTGGGCTACTACTTTTTTTTGTCACGTTTGTGTTGCTGCTTTAGCATGTGGCTATAGCTTGTCCCCGCCAGCCACGTTCATTTCATTTCTCGCACCCTGTAGTACATCTATTGGCGACAGGCTCATTTATCTACATTCGTGCACTCATATATAGAGGCGCGCCGACTTCAATGACATTTTGCCGCTCAAAGCTCAAATGGGGCGAGCCCTTTTCAATTCTCAGCAGCGCGCGACTCTGGAGCTTCGTGTTCGTACTCTTTTCACATCGAAGAAGGGCATTGTGAATCTTCTATATGGTCCCTCCAGGCAATGCAGTGTCCATTCACGAGTTTCAATAGAGAGAAACAAGTTTTTATGGTTCTCAGGGTCTGCGTGCCTTTTTTTAACAACTAGACCTAACACTAGCGGACAATACAGGCTGGCGATGAGGCAGCGCCGCTCCAGTGTGCTGCTCTTTGTGCCACTTCAATGATAGTTGTTACTACTACCCACATATACGGGTAGAGAAGGAAGTTTATCGAAATTCGGCGGCACTGTCAACTGCAGCAAAAGCTCGGCTTATATCCTTCGACTCAAGAAAGAACGAATGTTGGACAGCCAGCACAATCATGTATAGGCACGCAAACTTGGGAAGCAGGGGTGGAACCTCGGTACCACGGAATGTACCACGGGTTGTGCAACAGCGGAAGACGCAAAGGACTTCACGCCAACAAAGGGAAAGGAATTATTGTACAGTGTTTAATTTTTGCTTAGAAATGGGAAATAGTATTTATGGTTAATGAATGTCACAAACGTAATAGTCCGTATCCGGGAAGTTTAAGAGCCTAAGGCTGCAAAGCGCAGCTGTAGTGCCAGTCAGCACATACGAAAGAAAATCACGCCCCTTACATTGGCCGTCAGATGTTTAGATAGCCCAAGTTTGAGAAGAAGTAAATTTTCCAGCAATTTGTGACTGCATTAGGTCTAACCGCACAGTTACTGTTAGCGCCTTTAAGAACATGCCGGAAATAAGATAACTCAAACCTGCCGAAGCAACGGGAATATTAAGACTACGCGCGTGTTTCGACATTCGATTGATTGATTGATATGTGGGGTTTAACGTCCAAAAACCACCATATTATTATGAGAGATGCCGTAGTGGAGGGCTCCGGAAATTTCGACCACCTGGGGTTCTTTAACGGGCACCCAAATCTGAGCACACGGGCCTACAACATTTCCGCCTCCACCGGAAATGCAGCCGCCGCAGCCGGGATGTGTTTCGACATTCGGGATCCCTGAACTTTTGACGTAGACTAATATGAGACAGAGCGTTTCTGTCAATTGAGAATGAAACTGCACTACGTGGAGGCGCCACAAAGAACTCACTGGGTGCTTTTATTCGGCATTTACTTAACATGACTCTCAGGCAAACGCCGCATTCTTTTTCATCAAAGTCTATATATACTCATTCTCCACTGCACTCATCCGAAACCATTCAGCATCTAACGTTCTTTTGCACAGCTTTTTCGTTATAGGGCACACTTTTGACCAAGTCATCACACCACGTGACACGGTCATTAGGCGTCATTACGTTACGAATATTTTCTGCATCACTCGTGTTGACGAGGCCGACGCCGAAGGTCAATTTTCACGTTTGACAAGGCATCTAGGGTTTTCGACTTAATACGCGTGTTGCTAACAGCAATGGATGTCTCGTGAGCCTTGTGTGCTTAGCAGAGTTAATGGTACCTGCTCGTGCCCCTCATATGAAAGTACGGCACCCAGTCATGCAAGTACGTCCTTGTGTATACAGAGAGACCGCGGAATAGGCGCGTGGAAGTGCAGGCACTCTGTCACGTGTCACACGCTTCGCGGGCGTGGTCAAAAGGCGCGGCAGCGCCCTCTGTCCGGGTCTCTTCCTATCAAAGCGGGGCTTCGCCGTCATCCATCCGATCCCGCTTTCTGGGCACGTATACACAACTCGCGAAGCGCCTCTGCGCCATCTCGCTGCTTCCACCAAAGCGATGTGCAACGCACGCTTCACGGCTCTTCGTCAAGGGTCACTGCCTCCCCTTTTCGGTTACACGGTTCTTTCGCTCTCGTTTTCTATCAGTTCGAACGTTTCTTCTAGTTTCGCTTCCTCGAAATAGTGCACGGAATGACGTAAATCAACATCCTCAAAAGGGAGAAAGTCGGGACTACGCACATACCGTCCTGATGCGAGTGCCTTGGGGGTTTTCCAATGAGCAGCGCCGCCATTGATCGCAACCCGTAAAAATACGGTACCTTCGTTTACAAGAGTGCGACCGAAAATTAAATAAATAAATAAATAAAGAAGACCAATTGATAAACTAAATTTGCGGAAAAATAAACCCACATGTACTAACCAGCCTCTGTGTACTATACGAGAGTGGCAAGTCACGTAGATCAACTAATGATGAATTATCACTTTAACGACCAAATGAAGACAAGCTCAGATTCTTACACTTACAACCTCAGCAAACTTTGTATTGTTTTTTGGCACACTGGCACGACAATCAAGCCCACGTGTCTAATCACCATAAATGGCGTAAAAACAGTTCCACGTATGCTCTCTTCTAAAAAAATGCATTCTCCGCTGCCATCAGCTTCCTCGTGGTTCATGAATGAAGCTGTACCTCATCCATCTTACTGCGTACAAAGTTCACTGTTTGTGTGTGAACACGTTCTTGCCACTAACATTGCTATATTTACGTGTCGTAAAGGAAACGAATTGAGTGTAGAAAAATCTACGCTGAAGAAACCAGCGTTGAGTATTGAAGACTGGCTTGTAAGAGATGCCGAGGTCGCCAGATTGACGTTCGACCAGGTCTGAATGCTTTCCTCCGCATCAGAGAACAATTTAGTAAACAGGTGTGTACTATTGTAGACCCATGGCAAAGGGTTGAAGCTTAGGAGCAGAAGCAGAGAAACATTATCCCCGTGGTAGAAGAACGTCCACTTTGAACTCTAACAGAGCTTGAGTTAGCTCCATTGTTTATTTAACATCAGCAGCACATTACAAGACAAGCAGTAAATTATGGAACGTTGTTTCCTTGCTAAAATATCCAGGATGTACTAAGAAAATAGCACGACATACGTGGAAGTCACCTCAGGTCAGGAGGCGCAGTCCATGCAGTTTTAAACAACCTGTCAAAAACACCTGTACATTTAGTGTGATTGAGCTATAGTTGCTTCTAATCTACAGCGTTAATGTACGCTGCTAAGCACCAGCTAAGCCTTAGTACATATAACACGTAGAAAGATAACGTTGTACATTGATCTTGATGGCATTGCTGCTCGTGCTGCAGCTCGACTGGCCCAAAGTGCTCTGTCATCCTAAATGTCGATATGCACATTGGGAAGCGGACAAATTAACAAATCGAAAGGGCCACCACGAACCATGCAACTTCTCTCTTTGGCAGATAAGTGACATTCAGCGAAACGTAAAACCATGCGTGCGCACCTCCAAACGTTCTGCGCACCACTTACCATACTTGGCGTTCTCGGGCTGTTTTATCTGCAGGCGAGCGTCGCGGTTGTGTATCCATTGTCAAGTGCGTGGCCGGCGTATCGGCTCGAGCAAGCTAATTACCCGTGGTCAATCCGGCCATCCGTCAGGGCTCAGTGAGCCTCGACGGATATCTGGAGCATCTCACCACCAAGGGATCTGTCAGGCTTCTCTCGCCGCGTTCCGCTTAATGCGGCCCGTCAGTGGCGCTATCGCAGCGAAGCCATTGACCGGTCCAGTGGCTCCCTTCGCGCTCTCTGTAGTGCGAGCGGTACTCTTTTGTGTCTTATTTATAGCGTTACGTGTGCCCCACGGTTTGTGCTGCACTTCGCTGTGCGCGACGCAGAACAGAGCAGTGAATTGTATGTAATTACGAGTTCTAGTACTGCTATAGGAACTGCACGAAATGGACTCATTCGCACTGCACCAGGCCAGCTTCATGGCACACACTGCGTTCTTCCAAAGATTGTTGTATCGGGATGTGTTGTTGCTGTCCACTGCACACAACATTTGCTCAGCAGTGTAGAGAACAAATAACACCGTCTATTAAAATAAATCGGTACGTGTTCCGTAACGATATCACAATACAATTAAGAGAGAGGCACGCTTGGTTCTACAGTAATATTGAACATCTGGTATATATTGTTTGGGGTGGTGCTGCCTCACCGTTTGCCTCCCGGGAATATCTGGATGCAACAGACGCGCTCCTGCGTAACTAGAGCTCCTGCTAACTCCTGCTAGAGCTCCTGCGTAACTGTTCATTCGTGCGGGTTTGCGGGCTCGCACACGCCAACTTAATTATTACTAACTGCTTATTAAAAAGGGACCCTTTGCTTGTTTTCCCTTGACCAGTAAAGGTCAACAGTCCACGATGCCCACGCACTTGCAACGAGATAATGCGCAATCAGTGGCACGTTCCACGCTAGAAAGCTAGAATCTGCCGGAACCACTGGTGCGCGCACAGCTCGAACAGCTTCTTCCTTATCTGGAATGGGCAGTGCTCACTGACGTACCCTCGCCGAGCAAGGCACGGATCCAGAAGCTAGCCATAGCCTTCGATTCCCTTCGCGTCCCTGTACATGGCACCGAGAAACTAAAACGGCACAAAAATTAAGAAAAAGAAGAAGAAAGGACGCACATTGCTCTCGCTATACGCTCCCACGCGAGCAGAGTTCCGGGGCGCCAGCCTGGCTGCGTCTTTCCGAAAACTGATGGCCGACTGCGGCCAGGGGTCGGCACCCAGCGTGCTCGAAAGGCGGCTCTAGGATGGCGACGCTAATGCGTGGCAGCGCGGAACCAAAGGCGGGCTTCTCGCAGTCGCTGTGCCAGGAGCCGACTTGTGCGCGCCGCGACAGCGAATGACCATTCGCGTTGTTATTGATTCTGGCACAGCTCTAGCAGGCCTGCTACTATATGGGCAGTGCGCAAAAGGCGCGGCTCCTATTGCGTCGCTGCCAATAGGGCCATCTATAGTTGAGTGCAATAGGATGGAACGCTCCGTGTACGTTCGCAGAGGCCCGTGTCCCGTCGACACAGTTTCGCAAATGCGCATAGCTATAGTCTTAGCGAGATCTGTTGGTGCTTTTCGCAAGGTTAGTTGAAAGCACCAAGTAAGTGGCTTGAAAAAATAACTTTCCAAAGCGGTTATGCGTGCGCAATGCTTCATGCTTGAAAATATATTTCCGGCTTGCCTTCCCCACCCAGCAGGATACACAATTTTCTCTGGAAGCTTGAACGTGGAATGCCTGTTACAAGATCACTCGAACAGGAGCGCCCTACTAGCCATAGCAGCGAATGCTTTCAAGGAAATAGATTATTAACAGAAAGATAATCCTGCGATTCACATATAAACAGTGACGAACGCAGGCTTCAACCCTCAGTGGCAGGAACGGCACAGGGGTGATTACAATGTTTCCCTAAATGTTTGCGTCATCTATAGGCGTGGTAAAAAAAAACGAGGAGTGTATTTGAGTACTCGGAGGGCTACCTCTAATAAAAGTGGCAACTCTCAAGTTCTTCACTGCAGCAATAAAGGGAACACGCTACATAAATTATACCATGCATGAAGTTAGGACTATCTTATGATGCCATATCCGAGAAGCAGACAAAAATACACAACGACCCTCTCATGACCGTAACATACTTCAAAAGCCTGTGCACAGAACTATGAGGTGAAGTCTACGGAACTCGCTGTCCCTCGACAGGCAGGCGGCGTTATGCGTTTGGCGGCTTCCGAGCTAACGGCGCGTGTACGTAGAGGACGGTGTCCATGCCGTTATCACTGAGAGGGTGATAACGCTTGGGACGCGTACGCGCGCTTTGGATGCTTGCGTTGTTTGTGTTGGATGCGCGAACATCCATGACGTCCTTTCGCCTCGCCTCAAACAGTTCTCTCTTCACGCCTGTATATGCTGTAGTTGCCCAATAGCTTGTGCATTCACGTTTCATTGTCAGGCAGTGGGCGAGCGGCGGACGGAAGCGAGCACCGTAAAAGGGGTTACGGTAGAGACCATTTGTAGCGGAACGTCAGATGGCGTTCGGTGGAGAAATGCGCCATCCAGGGAAACCCGACAACGTCGTTGGGGCGCCAGAGAAGTGCCTGCCGAGAGGGAGCGGTTCCTTGCAGCTTTTAGCGCATTCGTAGCGAATGCGGTCCCGAGGGATGTATGTAGTATATACAGTGTCGGCGACTGCCGTATAGCTCCAACGAAAGCTCGCACAAAAAGGGAGCGACCATATCTTCTAAGAAGGTATCGCACTTATGTAAGAAAGCGTTCCTTCATTAACGCTAGAGTCGGAATACTCATAAGTGCTTCCCCTCCCCCAGAGAGTATTCTGTCTCCGCAATGGTTTCTACAGGCATACGTATGAAACATTTCTCAGTGTGCCAAGGCCATCGCATGTAGATGAAGGCGAAACGTCACAGGCCCGAGTACTGTGTGACATCAGGGAACCTTAAAGAACACCGGATGGGCTAAATGTCCGGAACCTTTCCCTGCGGGGTGCCTCATAACTGTGTTTTGATTTTGGCAGGTAAAACTACATTATGAATACTAGATATTGCAGTGATGCTTTTAACAGGCTTTGTATTACCTATCTATGTAAGACATCGTAGGTCAGTATCATACACTCCTGCATGCGTGAGCAGTAATTTCACGTATTCAACAAGGATACAAGACAACCCCGTTTAATGTAGTTTTTTCCTTTTCTTTTCCATCGTGCCATCACCGCGTAATGTCTGCTCTAGAAGTGAGCAAATAAGAGCAGGTGTTATCACCTCGAAAATGAATAATAATTGTGAGGGTATAAAACACTGAAGCTACGGTACGAATACGAGAGAGCCGATGTGGAGGGCGCCATAAATTTCGAGCGGCTGCAATTCTTGAACGTCTAGCGTGTTCCAGAATGGAAGCATAACGCGGCCGCCAAGGCCGGGAGTCAAGTTCCCGCGGCATTAGCGTCCGCAGTGAAGCAAAAAAAAAAACGAAAAATCACTGCACCATGGCGGCGGATACCTTGAGAGGTGGGGTATCTGTCTCTAGTAATAACGTGTCAATTAGCCTGAGTATGCACCATCAGAAACAGCAATGCCCTAGTAAGGGATTGGCTTAACCTAAACTTGATATTATAAGCGAAATCTCGTTTTTCATGATCAGGTAATCACGTATCAAGCTTGCCCCACTAATATATAACGTGCTTTTTTTCAGTATCACGCCTTAAAAAAGAACATGCTAATTACGACAACTTATGTTATGTTTTTTATTACGTGTCTTTTTTAGGATTACTTAACGCTCCTATTTACATCAATGAATACTGTTAGGAAGGGAGTAATTTGCGTCATGCTTCCTCTGTCTTGTACATTGTAAAACGAGCGAAACGTTGCGGCGCGCACTGTGTTCAAACTAACGAGCGAGAGCCCGCATGGAGTAAACAGACCTCGACGAATGAATCTGGGAAGCACGAATGACACGAGTCGCGTACGCGAAGCGACTGTCGCTGGGTACAACACATGACATCCGGGTCCCCTTGATGATCGGGTTCTCGCGTGCTTGAAAACAATAGACGCTGGCGAGATCCATTGAAGGAGCGTGCGGGCCTCCCGCGCTCCAGTTGCGTGCGTAGTATTCCTTCGATCACTTTCTTGCGCTCTTCAGTCGTACACCCGCATAGAGGCCTACGTAGTGCGCATGCGCAGCTCGAGTTCAATCTGGCGTGTCTCTAGCTGCCGGCAAGAGAAAACGAAGTCCTTACTTCCGTGACTGTTCGCCTTTCTTGTTCTTTCAGTTTACTATACGAGTAGAATCACAGTTAAATATATTCTGGCAGCTTTCTCTTAACCTTTAATACAAAAAGATTTTTGTGAACCCACGCATGTCCACGTGTAACTAAATAATTGAAATTTCGCACTAGTAGAGCGCCATTTATTTTCGTCGAGGCACTCATAGCATGGAAAGCGTCGCCCTCCCGCTGTTCTGACTCGCGGGTTTGAATCCAGAACACACGCGCCCTTCAGCGTCCAGCACGCGTCTAGGTAATACCGCAAGGAACACGCACTTTCCTCGTTTTTTTCTTAACCTCTCGCTGCTTGTTCCGACGTCACAAATTCCAAAGGCAGCACTAGTTACTACATCAGGATTTTTTTTTTTCGTGGCTGTGCTGTGTTATGTTTTTTTTTAGGTTGTTGCTCCAATAACTTCTGAGGGAAAAAAAAGTATAGTATATGTCAAACCTTTCACTAGGTCCTGGCTTAACAGATATATGAATCTATTCAAGGCTAACCGTTAACTCTTTTTGGGGTTCCGCGAATCTCCAACGAGATCACAGTCCCCTAAAGAAAGTTTACGTATAGCTCGTTAAAGAGAGTCATGCAAGTGAGAATACAGGACCTTTTTTTTTCTTTTCTTACAGTTTAAAGAAAGTTCTGGCAGGTCATCGAGGTAGTTTATAGGGCTAAGGCACTGTGTTTCTGAGATGGAGGCCACGGGTTGGAACAATCACGTGGCGAGCATACTTCAGTGCAGCGAATTTCAAAACCGCTCATGTGTATTGGTTCAGATTCCCGTCAAAGAAAAGGTAATGAAAATTATTCTGAAGTCCACCAGTGAACGTCTTGTAATAAGATCTCGGTTTCGACGAGCAAGTAAGAGCTTTTTTTTTTCAAGTATTGAAAATTACGGCCTACTGTTTTCGTTGAATGATTGCGTGGCAGAACTTTTTCCGATACATCAAAATTGAGTTGTTCTGGAGTTATTGATGGGCGAAGTATCGAGCACGACTGATCCACGCCTCTCAATATTGCTGCTTCAGCCATCTGTGTATTTCAGTATTTCCTCATATTGACAAAAGTGCAAATTTATGAACATGTACTGATATTAGGAAGACGTGAAAAATATGAACAATTTAACAACCCTCAACCCGCTCCCCCCTCACAGTTTCTTGCTTTTTTTTTGTCGCGCCCCATTGTTGTTGCTCAATTGTGTTTTCCACTCCTTGTAAGCCATATGCTGGCCCGAAAAGTGTTGCTCTTCTAGTGTGAAGCTATATTGATCGAAAAGAAAACTTTAAAAACCATGTACTTTATCAAACCCTTTCACTTCCCTCCCAAATACCCGATTCACCTATACAACAAACCCCATCTGTAAACGAACGGGGCACACAGAAACCACTATCAATAGCAAATGGCTATCACACGTCTTCTTCTTCAGTTTTTTTTTTCTGTTGGCTTATCCTTTGTCGCTCTATCTATATTATGTCGCAACGGACGCCGGACAGGAAAGCCACTTCGATTTCCGTTTCGATCGTATGAGCCCAAACGCCTTCGGAATATACGCTGTGTCTTCGAATACACGATTTCTTTATTTTATTCCCCCCCCCCCCAACTTGAAGTTTTTGCTCCATAAGTGTTCTGAGCTTCGTTTGTTTAAATAATTTTTGTACAGTCAAAAACAAAAGCACATGCAGGCCTCTAGGGATTCTATGACGCAAAATCCGCTTTACTTCTCTCTTTCTCACTCACTTTATACGTTTTCTACAAATTCTATGTAACGGTGTATCGAATGTTCCTCTTACATCTTACATTCCTTTTAGTGGGTTCATTAACAGGCCCACACACGCTTATATGCAGACGCGTACAAGCAATACTCCCCTCCTTACCCCCGAACACACAAGCGCGCGCGCTCGGCCATTCTATTCGCTGAGCGTCACTCCTCAGACTTCCTCACACGCCCCCTTTCTTTTGTTTTCAGCCACATATTATTTCAGCAGGCGTCCTGCTCCAGAGTACCAACTCACTATACCCACACACACACACACACAGTCATCTGACGCAAAATTTCTCTCTGTCCGCCTCGTCTTTACTTTTCCTCCTTCAGAACAGGCTTTCTATAGCGCCGTAATGATTTTCGAACGTTCACAGCACCCGAAAAGCAAGCGGAGGTTAGCAAGGGCCAGAGGGTGACCGAAAGAGGAGGTCGTGCAATTTTAATTTGCTTACAGCGCTGCCGCGGAGAAAAGCAAAGAGCTGAACGCAAACGAACGATTGTTTTTCGCTCGAACTCTGGCACGGCCTGGCGCGCCGGAGCGCGCGCGTCGAATCGATCTGAACAGCCGGCGTAACAGGAACCAAACGATGCGGCCTATAGCTGCATGCTCGGATATGTATTTCCCGACATCTCAGTCTTTTTCAGTCCTTTTTTTTTCTTCCTTTTTATCTCTCTCTGTTCTCCGCCGAAAATAAATTAGTTTTGTCCCTTCAAGCGATATATGGCATGGTGCCGCCAAAAACAACAAAGGTGACTGTTTGAAGCCAAACTTTCGATCGGCCCGCATTATCAGTAACACCCGCACGTGTTTTCCTGCAAGTTTTTTTTTTTGTTTTATGGCTTGCCGATGATGAGTGTAACTTGCAGCAGGTAAACTTCTAAACGTGGCAGGAGACGCATCTCGACTCTCTCCCAGCAGTTAATACAAATGAGAAACGATACCTTACCGACCCATCGCATGTATTATTCATTGAGCTCTGACTCCTTGGTCTCATTTAATGAAGCACACGCAAACGCGCACCCGCGTACACACTAGCTTTTATAGGCTACAATTCAAGATGTGGTACTTCCCTTCGTAGTTTAGAAGTATACCGTTAATTGTCGTTGTAATAACATAAAAGAACTATGCATAAATTCTCAGCGTAAAATTCTGTTTACGCTACTTTCATCTTTGTAAGCGGAAGGAAACTGGAGGCAAGTACTCCTGTTCTATATGCACCTGCTCCTCTAACTTTCAGAAACCCTCAAATTGCCCCAACACACTGAAAAAACAAAAACACAATAGCTCAAATAAAATTGTGCACGTCGCTTGCCTAAAATGAAAGATGTGCTATGAGATTGATTGATATGTGGGGGTTGATTTTCCAAAACCACCATATGATTATGAGAGACGCCGTATTGGAGGGCTCCGGAAATGTCGACAACCTAGGGTTCTTTACAGTGTGCCCAAACTTGAGCACACGGGCCTACAGCATTTTAGGAGCGAAGCTCCTTATGGCAAGCCTTGTGCGTCCCTCGTTGTAGTGCGTAACCATCGGTGGCACATAACCGAAAGAGCGGTCCCCAGAATGTCTGCTAGATGGTGGTACTTGTATATGATGAATACATGATAAAAAGATGTGAGATGGCGATACTTTAGTTGTTCACTAGAGAAACGGACGGAAGGACAAACAGATAGACGGACAGACTGGCGGATGCACCGACGGACAGGCAGACAGAGGGACGGCCGCACGAAACCACGCACGGACGGACGGACGGACAGGCAGACAGGCGGACGGTCGGACGGACGAAAGAACGGACGTACGGATAGACGCATGGACGGACGCACGGATGGATGAACGCACCGATGGTCACATGGACACACGGATGGACGCACAGATGAACGCAAGCAAGAACGAATGGACGGACGGAAGCACGGACGGACTGACGAACGCTTCGCCCCACCAATCATCATTCACTCCGTCGATGTGCTGTGATATTTTTTTTGCCTCTATCGAAATGTGCTATGAGTGCCATAAACGTCAGTGCAGTATTTATAGTGTGCGTCATGGCTAACGCCCGCCCCTTCGTGCTGCATGCAGCACGGTGGCTGGTTAGTTTATTGTCCCAAATCGGTTTTCTGTTCAGCGTAACCTAGCTTATACTATTTTATACGTGTGCTGTTTTTACTGCTCGCTGTCAAGTTTTGATATCTTGAAACAGCAACGACCCGCTTGGTGAAAATCCACTAGTTTTTTTTTTTCGTTTTTTTTTGCGACACTTACCCGAATAGCTTAGCACGTAAGTATCACGCTGCTAAGTTCGAGTGCGCGGGTTCGAACACTGGCCATGGAGGCCACATTCTCGACGGGGACAAAATAGAAGGTAACACCCGCGTACTTATATAGATTAAGGAGCATGATGAGGAACCCTCTCCTCCAAGGTTCACTTCGATTTACCACGCATTCGCTCTTGACTGTCTTAATTTTATTTCTTTGACTTTTATCAATTTGTTTCTTCTTAAATCAATCACTCTTTTTTGGCCAATACTTCATATAGTTTACAAAATCTAAAAATGCAATGTAGTTTTTTTTTTTTTCGGAAGACTAGAGTGGACAAGGACGCTGGACCAGAGCTGGCGCGCGTTTTGGCTTCACTACCACGACCTTGTAATGGGTTTCGCGTCAGGTGTTGGAGCAGTGCACACCTGACGCGAAAGGAACGCATTGCTGAACGCGTTCGTACGGACGCACGTACGTACGACGTTGCACACGTGAGTCAAATAGCTGCTTCGCATCTAATACTGCAGCATCATTGAATTCATTGCGCCAATCTATAATAATGCATTGTGCAGTATATTCCATTCCTTGGGAAACCCTATTTTATCAATTTGTAACACATTACAGGCCAGAATTTTATCTTTCACAGACATGTCAAAGCGTTTGAAAACGCCGACAAGATTAAATTACGTGTTACACAGCTCAAGTGTCCTCACATTCGGTGCGTCGCGAAGTAGTGCCTCGTGCAATTTCGAATGTCCACTCTCGGGTATAGGACGCCGCTGTTCTCATTCTATAACATAAAACGCTTAGAGTATTATGCAAATAAAAAATATGACGCCTTCTACTAAAAAATCTTTACAATACCAAAGTTACAGACGGCAGAAAAACAGCCTTGTGAAATTTTGAACAGGTGGTGCAATTCTTGCAGGCCTATAGATTACCAGGCTAAGACCGCCTGCTTTCTGAAAACACTGAACCGACCGATCAACGAACTATACCTCGAGCTAGCGGCGCTGTCGCAAGCCGGTGCAATGCACGCAAATTTATTGACCCTTGGCACTTCAAAACCTTAGTTTCTTGCATGTCCCAGGAGATAGTAAAAGTATAAACCCAGCCAGACGCTATTACAACTAGCATCGGTCGACTGGTTGCTATTCCTATATTGCGGGAGTGCGACCTTAAAGCTTACATCGCATGTGAATTCGGCGACAGTAATGCCCGTATTCTTGAAAATATACTCTAACCAGAGCTTTTTTCTTTCTTTCTTCTTCTTTTTAAAGTTGGTCCATTCTGTCGATTTTGAAGGCGTAATAGCAAGATTTAGTAAGGAGTTTGCCGCGTGCCTCAGAGTGTGTACTCACCACACTCTGAGGCACGCGGTGAGTAAAAGAAAGCTTGCGAAATGGCGTGGGGCAAGCGTTCCGCACTGCGATAACTGGTCATTCTTCACTTTTATTAACCACGTTACACACCGTACGACTGGCGTTAAAAAAGAGAGAGCTTCCATGGAGAAAGCCGAGGCATAGCTTTTATGACTCGGGTGACCTTCGGTATCCTTATACTTGTAGTAAATGTACCACACGTAGTTTGTCAGTCCTACAGTTCTCAACCTTCGCAGCGTCAGTGTAGTTATTGGCTGACATGAAATTTTTACAAGCTTGATCTCGTTTGATATAGTACAGTGCTGTGCCGTACAATCCACGCTCTCAGAGCAGTCCATTTTGTCAGTCTTGAACTTAAACGTATTTTTGTACTATTTCTGATTTTAGAGCAACCGTTAAAGCATTAAGTTTGATAGCGCGCAACGCGCTAGTTTATTTTATTTCTCTGTGGCCGAGCTTCATCTGCAAAAATGCTTTCCAAACAGCGCAATAAATACAAAGCTTCGAAGCCGCAGCTTACGTTCACTCGCATATCGAGAGCAATCAGAAGCTCCATTGATTTCGTGGCCGACGGTTGCTTCGTTCCGTCCATGATGTCTTCTCTTCGACGACCGCCCAGCGATCGCGGCCCCGTCCACGGACTTCTCTAACCATGCATCTCCCAATCGTTACTTTTCTTTCTATCTCTTTTGTTCTCTCCTCATCCCATCCCTTGGTAACCACTACTGAGCTGCCACACTTTCATGCAGACGGTTGCGCGGTTCACTTTTCATTTGCTCTTTTAAAACCACTACACCATATCTCCCTCTCCTCTTGGGCACAATGCATGTATCGTTTAAGTGCACATTTTCGCGGGTGCTGATGCAGTTAGAGCCTTTGACACTGACAAAAATTGTTCGTTGATTCACTGGATATCAAGCGCAGACAAATACATCAAGCGTCAATCACTTCGGCAGCCCCTGTGACCGCGATTCGGCCACTCCCTCAGGCACTGCACAAAAGCAAGTAAGCCAGATAGACGGGCGAAGATGCTGGCGCAGCAAATGCGTTCAAGGTCCTCTTCCAAGCAGAAAAAGCGCTGTTCTTTTCTGTACATACTGTTGCCGACACCCCGCCGCGGTGGTCTAGTGGCTAAGGTACTCGGCTGCTGACCCGCAGGTCGCGGGTTCGAATCCCGGCTGCGGTAGCTGCATTTTCGATGGAGGCGGAGATGTTGTAGGCCCGCGTGCTCAGATTTGGGTGCACGTTAAAGAACCCCAGGTGGTCGAAATTTCCGGAGCCCTCCCCTACGGCGTCTCTCATAATCATATGGTGGTTTTGGGACGTTAAACCCCACATATCAATCATCAATCAATACTGTTGCCGACGATATCATTTTACCGCGAAATAATTATCTCGATGTGTGCCGACGCCAATCGGAGGCGTACGCCACCCAAGCGCGTATCGTGCGAAAGGGTCAGTGAGGCGCTGCAAGGGATTAACGCGTACGGCAACATTTTATCGCCTGACCTGATCGGAGATTGTTGCTATACGCTTGTAGCTGCTGCAAAATAGACGCACGCTGCATGAAGCGTACGGACTGCAAAATGTAGAAAGCCCACACGTGTGACAACGTACAAATGGGCGGTGGCGTACCTGTCCTGTCACTCGCCAGCGGCTGTCCGAGGTAAAATTAGGCGTACAGAAAAAAAAAAACTAAGAACGACGGACTCGCATCTGGCTGTGCCGTAGGCGAAGGCGTCAGCTTTAGTAGCTCATGGAACGAAGACAAATCTTGCACGTTTGTGATAGCTTTGTTACTACGTAGGTGAGGCAAAAATGGAGCAAGGACAGAGGTGGCCAGCGCTGTATCGAGGCTGTTTTCGACATAAAATGTGCTGAATTCTATGGGCAAAATTTCAATATAGTACAATATCACTGTCTTCTACGATGAAGACATACGAGTAAGCAGTGAAATAACGTAACGTTTCGCGCATTTATTTATTTATTTATTTGTTGACAGCCACCTAATAAACTGAGAACGCCTCCTGCACTGCAGCCACTTATGAGACGAACAACGTGCAACAGAGGCTGCCATTTACATTAAGTCAGTGTCATTCGACAAGAGTAATCATAAAATATATGATGAAATTTATTTCTAGAAAGCCAATTCCTCATTATTTATTATAAAGCTTAAGTGTTACTCAATTCTTTTGCAACCATTGAAGAGTACAGTCGTGAAGATATTTTGTACCGAGATGAGCGATGACCCCTGTACTCGTCATCAACAAAAACTGGTCCCACCCGGAATCAATGAAGATTATACTTGTAATGCCTGTGTTTTTGGCGCTAGATCGTGACAGAGTTTCCTAAAAAAATACAATGGAGGTAACTCTGGCGCTAGCGTCTATGGGAGCTGCAACGCACGGCGCTTCATCCAGCATGGGAGTGATTGGTAGTATACACCAATTTGTCGGCGCTAGATCGTGACAGAGTTTCCTAAAAAATACAATGGAGGTAACTGTGGCGCTAGCGTCTATGGGAGCTGCAACGCACGGCGCTTCATCCAGCATGGGAGTGATTGGTAGTATACACCAATTTGTCTAATCTTTGTTCTTGCGGCTACGTATGGTTTCGTGTGGCTTGGAGCTGTTTTACTAGCAAATGTAGAGCAATCACGCTTCACCACGTCGAGGTTTTTTAGGCACACCAATTCGAATTGGGCCACGAAGTTCACAAAGGTTTGTTCTTCTATTAGAACCAAAACACAGTAATAAACAAAGACACGAGTGCGTTCCAAGCCGCAACCACGAAGACTGGGCAAATTTGTGTACTACACCTATTCCCGCGGTGGCTGTATGATCGCAGCGCCAGAACGACCTCTATTTTATTTGACGAAACACTATGGGTCGTCCCACTTGTCCATGTTAAGTCATTTGTGCCCCAGCTTTCATTTTTTTTTATTTCCACTTTTCATTGTGTGGTTATGCGGAGAAGCCAGCTAATGAGTTACTTTTCTTCATTTACTACTGGTGGACCTCCATTCAATTGAAGAATGAGAGCATTTATCAAAAAAAAAAAAAGAAAACTCTACAAAGCTAACAAAACAGCTTTTTCTGTAACTTTGGCCCCGTTGTTTTTCATTTATTCGTTTTTTACGATAGCTAACAAAACAGCTTTTTCTGTAACTTTGGCCCCGTTGTTTTTCATTTATTCGTTTTTTACGATAGCGGAAGGGTTAACCAAGTAACCAAGATCAATCATGGCGCAGTGCGAGCCATATAATGAACGAAAATACAATTTTTATTGCGATTGCTTTGTCCTCAAGCAAATCTAACCTATAATAATATTAATAATAATAATAATAATAATAATAATAATAATAATATCTGGAATATCATGTCTTAAAACCACCAAAACCAAGCCTACTTGACGTATTTGAAACCTAAAATACCCCTCATGCAAAACACGGCGCTACTTTGCTTAAGTGTCCAATAAATCAATCCTGCTATGTGACTGCATGAATGAAGCGCTCTGAGAAAAAAAAAAAAAACTCCAGGCTTACCAGATCTCCATGCTACTGCGAAGAGGCACCGCTTCTCGTTAATACATACCAATTCTTTGCCAGACTCTTCAAGAAATTCAGATTTCCAAATCACCCAGAGTTTTCCCGAAACCTATGACACCGAAGGGCGGCGCTTTCCCTCAAAGTACGCCCGAGCTACGGCCGAAACGATACGGTATCCACGCTAAGCCCATTAAGCCTGGCTTTATTGGCCCGTAGTGTTGGGCTATACGAGAGGCTAAAAGAAGACAAAAGAAAGCGGATAGCGGGCACACTCAGCGCGCAGTAACGAAATCGTGGAGAAGAGGCAAAGGAGAGGATCTCTCTTCGCGAGGCTATTCTGACGCCGTATACGGAGAGACGATTGCGTAATCCCCACCGACCCGTTTCTCGATCTCGAACGTCGCGAGGGTCGAGCGACGCTGGTGATTAATCGGTGCGCCGAACACCCAACGAGCGACCTGTATCGCGATGCGCCGTTACCGCACGCCCGACTGCGTTCGCCGACTCGTCCCCTCCTCCTTCGTCGCGATCTCCTTTCGCATACCTTCTCACGCGCTTCTTATCGGCACCGTCCTGCATTTTATAAAAGGCGCCACATTTTTTCGCCGCCCTCACCGTCGGTGCAGCACTGTTTCTTTTTCTTGTTTTTGTTTTTTTGTTTCGTGCGCAGTGCTGGCTAGATGCTCTGCTTCCGCAACCTTCGCGGCTTATTCTCTTTGTAACACAACAGGGTGGAGCTGCATATCGCGTACGTCCCGGCTGGTTTAAGGCGTAGAGGATTTTTAAAGGTATCTTCGAAGCGGAATGCTTCGCGGGGATGCGGTGCGGTGCAGCACTCGATGCGTGAAATGCGGATTTCCGCCTTCTGTGTGTCACCGCGATTAGCAAAGGTGCACCGCTCCGTGACGACTTACGAAGTTCAAAATCGCGGAACAAAGCGTGCGAACTTCCGCGCTTAAAAAAACTAGAAAATAAAAATGCCAAAACAACGCTAGTTTGTTGCTAACTTCTTCTACGCTTCGAGTCGGATCGTTGTAAGAAGGGCAGCTCCAGATGCTGTGAAATAGATCCGCAAATTCCCAAAGGATTCCGGCTGACGGTTAGGGGAGTGAATGGAAGCTTCTGCTCTACCCTGCAGAAGGACTTGTTCTTGGTCTCGTTCGTGCTTGCTGAAAATACTAGAGTAGTGCTAAAAGGACACAACGGACACACAGAACCACTCACCACAAGCTTTTCTTTTCTTTTCTTTTTTTAACATTTGGCAGCCTACAGGAGGCGCTAGACAGAGATTACAAATCAACAGAAAAAAACGCATGTTTCAAGACAAATAAAGGCAACAGACGTCTGATTAACACGATTGCTACCATAATTGTTGATAATACTAGCTTCTAAAAGTTCTCGTATCTTTTTATCTTTACTCCTACCTACAAGACCCTAACATTATGATACCTTGGAGCACATTGGCAGGCTTTTCAATGCCCAGAAAGGTGCGCATTCGTGTCCTTCTTCAAATTATTCGCGTGCTCTTTCATTCTGTCATTGACGCATCGACCAGTTTGTCTATACGTATCACTTGCCGCATAACAGGGGGATTTCATACACCTTCCTGGTGGTGGTCCAACACGCATACGGCTTGGCATGTGTAACATGGCGGTCTTTCAAACAGCTACTCATTATGCGGGGACACAAGTGGACGAGCACATTGGGAGCAGAAAAAACGATAGGTAAACCGCACCTATACTGGCCACTTTTTGCGATTGTGGCTCATGTTCTGCACGTAAGGCACAATTTCAGGTCTAAGGCGACTGAGCTCATTGGCTCTAGCACCAATCGCTGGAGTGCCCGCTTCTACAGATATGTCTTCCAGCGCTTGCGGTGTGTGGTTCTGTGTGTCGGTTGTATCATTTTGCGCTACATTAAGATATTCTGCTCTGTCATTTTGACGGGTTTGAATATATATTATTTATCCCTCTCTCTTTCTTTCTCTCAGGCCCTCATGACTCTAGATTTTCTTCGTTATTTCTCGTCTTCAGAGCGCTTCCCCGAGTTACTACACGTAACGTTATGACCGTACAGCCGGTATGCTGGCATACCTCCAGGCATCTTCTTTAAAGAATTTTATGGTTTTAAACAGCTATCTTACATCTCAAACAACCGATATAACTAATTAATTCCAGTGCCCTGTTTTGGCATTTCGCTGCAGCCAGTTACCTGCCTTCTTTTTTTAAAGAAATAACTTTTTTTGTACAGACGACTCCCTGTTTTCACTTAGTTATGAGCCATGCTATCAATCAATATTTATTTATTGGTACCTTCATTTTTTTTATTTACTGAGTTTACTTTCAGACATCCCTTTGTCACTATTACGATTTCAAAAGCTTGCCCTGTTTCAATGCGAATGATTAGCATACCATAAACAACACACCTTATATGGAAGGAAGGAGTAGTGTGAACATTGTTAACAAAAAAAAAGCAGAACATCTAGCATCAGCGAAAAAAATAAGAAAAACACATGGACAAAACGCAGCAGCAGCAATATTATTTTGATAGCTGGCAGTTAGATGTACTCTAACGGCGTGCTTCTATAATCTTGAACATCTATTACCGCCGTTAATAATTTATCAAATTGCGTTACCCAATACCACGCACTGTCACTTTGAAAAAATTGAGTTCCCAATTACGACATATTATTAGCGTATCATACGTTTTAAATTTAAATTCAATCGAAATATCCCATCAGGGGTAAGCTATTAAAAGTTGCGCTTGGTAGCTATAGTCTTCCGCTTGGTAGCTATAGTCTATAGTCTTTCGCTTGGTAGCTATAGTCTTGGTAGCTATAGTTCTTCCGCATCAACCTGACAATTTTTGTCCTTTTTGAAAAAGTCGACAGCTTTTACATCACTATATACTCCAGCAGAAGACAAACTTATTTCGTCCTTATTGTTCCAGACGATTCCGGTCGCCACCGCCGCATGACACCGCAAGACACGCAAGTGGAATCGAAGAGCTTCAAAAATCGACTGGCGAGGCGAATCTCTCGTGCAGAGTTCAAACGTTCTTATTTTGTTTGAGGAATTTCGGCCCGGCGCGGGATTAAAACTCTGGCGGCGAGAAAAGTTAGCCTCGGGTGAAAGAGCTGAGTAAATAAAAATGAAAACGAAAATAAAAGATTATGGTGGGAAAAAAATGACGTACACGAGTATACATACTGCCACCAGGAATGACGGCGGTAGAGTGAAAAAAAAAGAAAAAGACGAAATAAAGCGTAAATGTAGCGTAATTGCAAAGAGCGGGCCCCACTTGAACGGCGAGCTCCCTGCCTGGTGTTTCAGGGTTCAACCCCGTCCTGTTGGCCTCTGACAACCCTCTTGCCATTTCATTCTGCTCTTTCTGCGGGGCAAACACTCCACCTTCCGGCAAAGTGGCTGATTAAGTCAGCGCCACGCAAATCTGAGCCCGCGCTGTGCCGTTCTCTCTTCGGCAAGGAGCAACTCCTAATGAATAGAATAAGCGTGCGTGTGGAAGGAACGAATGAGGGCTACGCGTCGTACCTTCTGTTTTTTTGACTTCTTCACGTGTTAGCTCGAGCGCTGTCACACGGTATTCCGCTCTTCAGGCCGCAATTCAATGTCCTCGAACCACTTGCGCCTCTAATATTACTCGCAGTGATCATTAAAACCACCTACTTTATTGGAAGGAAGGAGTAGTGTGAACATTGTTAACAAAAAAAAAGCAGAACATCTAGCATCAGCGAAAAAAATAAGAAAAACACATGGACAAAACGCAGCAGCAGCAATATTATTTTGATAGCTGGCAGTTAGATGTACTCTAACGGCGTGCTTCTATAATCTTGAACATCTATTGCCTATAGGTAGCTATAGTCTATAGTTTCGCTTGGTAGCTATAGTCTGGTAGCTATAGTTTCCGCCTCAACCTGTGACAATTTTGTCCGTTTGAAAAGTCGAACAGCTTTTACATCACTATAAATCTCCAGCAGAAGACAAACTTATTTCGCCTTATTGTTCCAGACGATTCCGGTCGCCACCGCCGCATGACAACCGCAAGACACGCAAGTGGAATCGAAGAGCTTCAAAAAATCGACTGGCGAGGCGAATCTCCTCGTGCAGAGTTTCAAACGTTCTTATTTGTTTGAGGAATTTCGGCCCGGCGCGGGATTAAAACTCTGGCGGCGAGAAAAGTTAGCCTCGGGTGAAAGAGCTGAGTAAATAAAAATGAAAACGAAAATAAAAGATTATGGTGGGAAAAAAATGACGTACACGAGTATACATACTGCCACCAGGAATGACGGCGGTAGAGTGAAAAAAAAAGAAAAAGACGAAATAAAGCGTAAACGTAGCGTAATTGCGAAGAGCGGGCCCCACTTGAATGGCGAGCTCCCTGCCTGGTATTTCAGGGTTCAACCCCATCCTGTTGGCCTTTGACAACCCTCTTGCCATTTCATTCTGCTCTTTCTGCGGGGCAAACACTCCACCTTCCGGCAAAGTGGCTGATTAAGTCAGCGCCACGCAAATCTGAGTCCGCGCTGTGCCGTTCTCTCTTCGGCAAGGAGCAACTCCTAATGAATAGAACAAGCGTGCGCGCGGAAGGAACGAATGAGGGCTACGCGCCGTACCGTCTGTTTTTTTTTTTTTTTGACTTCCTTACGTATTAGCTCGAGCGCTGCTACACGGTATTCCGCTTTTTACGACGCAATTCAATGTCCTCAAACCACTTGCGCCTCTAATATTACTCGCAGTGATCATTAAAACCACCTACTTTATTCGAAAGAAGCCAGAACAGTCGAAAAATACGTTCCAATTTTTTGTGTAGAAGCCTTAGATATAGGTCGCAGGTTCGATTTTTAGTCGCGGCAGACGCATATTGGTGGAGGTGAAATGCTAGAGACTCGCGTACTGTGCGATGACAGTGCACGTTAAACAGCTCCACTTGGCCCAAATTTCAGGAGCCCTCCGCTACGGCGTCCTTCATAACCATATCATGGTAAACGCGTGATACATAAAGCCTCAGAGCCCGACTAAATGCGAAAAAGTTACCAATCACGGCGTCGATGTAAGCACGAGTGACCCGAGAAATCATTCATATCACGGTTTCACCACATGACGTCCTCATGATCTCAAACGACTACAAAATGTGTGACATCATCACGACGTCGCGTTCAACATGAGCCAATCACGGAGCCAGCACGAAACACCGATGGGTTGAGAATGTTTCCGGCGGGCAATCAATAATATCGACTTGGAAGAAAAAAAAAAGAAGACTGCTTTCAGCCTCAAATCGTTATGAGCAAATACATTAAGGGAGCGTGTCACTTTTTCTGTCCTGTTTCCGACCACATAATATATAAGACAAACTTCTGCGGCTTCACATGGCAGGCCTTGTGTAGACGGTGGCTCTGTATTAGTTATACTCGTGGCCCTAGAGCATCCTTGTGTTCTAGCCCAAATTAGAATTATCTTGCAGTGGTTCACATTAAAATCATCATATGATGTTTTTCTTGTACAGCGAGATAGTTTCTGGGACACTGTCGTGGGATTTTCGCCAAATTAAGCGCTTCAATCTAAACATACAAAATATCACAAAGTGTACAGTATATATATATATATATATATATATATATATATATATATATATATATATATATATATATATATATATATATGCGCATAAGTGGGATCACTAATCACTAATGTGAAAAAGAAGTACACGTTCTCTGCCCGCTTCTTTGTGAACTGGTGATGCGAATGAAGTGACATAGCATACATTGTTCTGTTCCGATGACCATGCGTGGTAAAACAGAAAAATAAAACATGTGTACATCATTTCAGATCGCTTACGGTGCTGTGACATTTGAAAGACGTCATTACACTAATGGTGGCTTCTAATACACGCACGACACTACCCCGAATCACACCAAAAGTGCTCCAATATTCGCAGTAAGCGATTATGAGAAAATAAAACTAGAAAGCCCACCATGGTCATAAAATGACTTTTTTTTGCTTCTTTCTTCTTTTCAGTGGTTGCCATCCAAGCGGCATGAATAAAATCGTAATGAGAGAGAACAGGAGACATTACTCGGATACAGGCGGGGCTCTAAGCCAAATGATCTACCTACGCACGACTATGGTAATAATAAGTTTATCCCACTGCTACTATATGTGTTGCAAATATTCCCAGATGGAGCTATATGTGGAGCACTCGGAGTGTTAATAAAGCAACGTATACGTGTTACAAAAGAAGCAATGGACTTGTAATTGCAGTCAGAATGATCGAAAATACAGAGCCCAACTGCAGATAACAAACTAGCCGCGCTACCTGATCCTGGCAAGCACGAAGGCATAACCGTAATGGCCAGAGCTGCACTGGTCTGGATTAGGATTACGGACATACAAGTGTGGGGTCGTATCGAAGGCCACCGTTGCAAGAGGCTGCTTTCCAGGCGGAACGCCTTGCCCTGGAGGGAAAATGCCATAACAGGCAGCACAAACCATTTAACTTCCTGGCAGTGTGAACAGACACAGCTATCAAAGGATGCGGTCTATGCTATCAATGCACCCAATCCTGTAATGCTTGCCACCTCGCCAATGCTCGCTTTGTTGTCTGGCCAGAAAAAGAAACAGCACGTAATTTAAGACTTCCTCCGCCAAGCGCGTGTTTCCCATAGGCCCACACCGGCGGCGCTCGGCCCGCGCCAGCCATCTGCGTGGCACACGTTTCACCACGGCTGGGTCGCTCGCGATTCTCACACCGTGCTGAAAAGAAAGGAAGAGAGGTAGAGGAGAGGAAAAGATGCAACTCTTGTAGAGCACGGCTCAGCGGCGACAAAGCGCGGAATCTCTCGTGCAGAGCAACGCATATAGCGCCAGTCTCCACCAGGGATAGCGAGGAGCACTTGTAGTTTCCTAGCTTCCGGCGGGAGGCTTTATGCGGACCTAGCTACCTACAAGCGTAACACGGACCGTAGCACACGCAGAAGTGTGTCTCCCGCGATGAGCGGCGCGCGTGCATGGGCACTCCGGGAGTGAGGACGGATGACGTGGCCACAACGTCAGCGCGAAGTATGAAGGATAAAGAAAACGAGATACACATATAGCTTCCGTAACAGCGGCGTGTCGCGTGTCTTCCACAAACGGTGCGGCTTGCAGTAAATCACATGCTAAAGGATAGCGAAGATGGGGGCTGGGGGAGGTGAAGGGAGAGGTGCCGAAGGGAAATGCGAGAAAGGCACTTAGAGGAGGCGGATGAGAAAAAATGGGAGGACGTGTCAGAAAGGAGAGAGGAAGGAAGGAATGCGGAGAATGAAAGGGACACGAAAAATGCACGGACGGTTATAGGGAAAGGAAAGAAGCATGCGGCGCCACCGGAAGCGGAACCAGTCATCCGGTCTAAACCGGGCGCGCAAGACGAATGGAGGTCCACTTCCGCGCGTCGCGCCGGCAGCTTTTGCGGGGGAGGAAATGCATAGCGCCGCGCGCGGAGGAAGGACGCAACCTCCGCGTGCATTGAAACGCCCGGCTCGGCTCTGCAACGAACGACCGTACCGGCCGCGTTTACATGTGTGCCGCCGTGGCGCGCGCTAGGCGATTCGGGCGCCCATTACGCGGGCCAAGCGACGGGCACTATTGCCTGCCAGGGCAGACCCATAAATCCTGGCATCGTCGCGCCACGTCCCGTCTTCCCGTGTAGTGGCGAAGCGAAGCGTTGCGAAAGCATTGCACACTGCAGCATGCACGAGCGCACGTTGTACGGCTTTGGGCGCGCCACGAGGAAAAACTGTAGTTGGCGTTGTCCTCGCGTATGGGGATGCGATGCCTTGTTCGCAACACCACCCAATGTCCTGTCTGTCGCGAACACGGAGACACCTTGACAAATCTGTTGAGAAATCAGGAAGTTCGGGAGGTGGTTGCTCCTGCTTTTCCTTCTTTCTTTGACGCTCTGTGTGCTTGGGTCGGAAGCGGTGAATCCGAAAGTTGCCAACGTTGTCATATCAATTCATGGAGAAAATTGCTAAAATATTGGCGCACGCGATATTAAAAATACACTAAAATGAAGTTTAGGAGCATTCATATATATCGACGAATCATTCGCACGAAACCGACAATGACAAATCAAGAGTACGATTTAACGCACGGCAGTGTTTTATATCAGCTGAACCACGGTTTTTGTTTTGGTCAGTTAAGCAAGCTTGAAATGACATATCTGACTGCTGCCCAATTATAGCTCACTAAAATACAATGCCAATGTCATTATTTTGTTTTTAATTCAGAGGGCCCTCAAAACTGAAGTAAATATGTGCTTCTATTTTTTTTAATCCGAAATTATGTTCGCGGCTTTAGGAAGCCACGATGTTTCCCTATACTTACTGCAGCCTTCAACTTATTTCTGTGTTACAGCAAGACAAATGACACCGGTAAATCATGAGCTAAATTACCGATTTTTAGCCAGCGCAAAAAAGAAGAAGCGTTTAGCAGCAGCATGGTAAGTCTTTCACAGGTCCCGTCTTTTACATGTCATTTACATATCTAGGGCATTAACGAAATAAGCAAGCAAGAAATTCGATGCGTAAATACGTTTTGCATGTTGCGTTCAGCATAGCAAGACAAGAAAAGCTAGCACCTGTAAGACAACACTGCATGCTCTTGTCGATAAAAAAGTTTCAGAAAATAGTTACCGAGCTGCTGCTGATGAATATGTTATGCACAGGGAAGGTAGCTTACCTGCAAACAAGAAAAAAAGTAAAATATTAGAGAATCGCTTAACGAAGCGTCGTATGCACTTACAAAAAAGACAGCGTTTAGAAAATTTGTTCAAAGATTTATAGTATTTCATGCTATAGTATCGGAGAGTAGTCAGCCGTCCCAGATTCGCTACCAGGGCTACAACAGCGGAGCATGCCTATGACTATAAGTAATAAACCAATTTGAAGTTTCAGGTCCCTCATTGCAGTGATATATGCTGTTTGCGTTAATTTGATCAAGTTGCGCGAGTCTACAGCCTAGATGAACTTGTAAGAACAGGATTATCAAACAACTCATTGCGTCTACACACGTGTCTACATTCTCATTTTCATGTACACATCATTATTTATACCGCTCCACGCTCGTCATTAAGATGCTAACGTAATGAAGTGACAAGAATAAGGGAATGAAAGTGAATGTTAACGTTACAGACGCCATGTTTATATGTTACAGAAAAAAAACACTAAAACACAAGACACATCAATTCAGCGCAAAGTTCGGATTATGTTGCAGTAATGAGTCAGAAACGTCGGCGTGTTGTTATTACCTTAGAGGGAGGAGTATTGAGCAGACTTATTCGTCTCGATCCCGAACAATGGTGAAGTTGTTCTTCGAACAAGGACCCAATAAACGGGTTTCAAAGCACTTTTTAGCCAATTGGTCGACTTAAACAATTCTTTTATTCACTGGTAAGCTAAAGCAAACGTAAACGGTCTGCATACTGAATTCGCGAGCGCAGCGAAAAAATCAGATCAGTGAAAAAAAAACATTCAAATGAATAAGACACTCTCCTACTCATGTGAAACACACGACAACTGCTTGCTCATTTTTCGTTTTGGTAACGAGAACGACGCGTAAGTATAAGGATGTCAGACTTTTCAGCTGCAAGCTAATGACGGCGAGAAAAACTGCGGCACCGCGTTCTTGATGACCAGGTTGGAGCCTTAACGTGTGTACCATCTAAGCCATACGACTTTGACCCTATCTATATCTATATATATCTATATCTTTATATATATCTATATCTCTATCTATATCTCTATCGATATCTCTATCTATCTATCTATCTATCTATCTATCTATCTATCTATCTATCTATCTATCTATCTATCTATCTATCTATCTAATGGTGTGCAGTGAGAAACGCTGAAGCAGTGCGTTTGTTGTTCAGATAGGCTGAAGACCACTAGGTCTCTTCGTTTACTGCGACGTGGGGCTTTACGAGTCGTATTTCACAGCTTAAACAAAGTGTCGTCCACTCACTGCTGCGCATAGATGTAGCATCTCATGCCAGCACAGGACATTCCATCGAGCTCATGTTTCTTCACGAGCACCGCATCTTGCCTAAACTCATTCGAAACGACTGCAAAACGACGGTGAAACAAAGTAGACGCACCGTCACGCTCTTTTAACTTGACTTCACAACAAAACGAGGGGTTCGTTTTGGGCAGAGTCCCAGCCGACCACTTGAACAGACGCACCTGGCATCGTAGCAGACGAAACGTTAAGTGTGTGTCACTTAATACTGTACTGTTATTTCTATAAATATAGGTAGGAGTGTAAACAACTTTATTGATATATAATGCGCACTGTCAAGGGCAGGACAAGTATGTTTGTTTTCAAGTGTTGTAAAAAAATAAATAATTATATCTTGATACTACATCTGGAACGCAATGGCAGAACAATGCATACCCTGGTGGCTAAATTTGTCCAGGTTTCACTTCTGCCTCGTGGACACGAAAACATTTAGCAACAAGATTTACATACAAAAGAGTGAAGCCATTTTCAATTAAATATAACTTCACATCACTTAGTTTTACATTCGGCAAACAAGCGTCGCGAATCTCAAGAACGCAATTCATCCAAAGCAGATCCGAAGCCTATACTTCCCATCATTACCATAAGGGTACACGCGCCGCTGAAGGAGCCCACGTAGACACTAGCGCCAGATTCCCCTTTATAGGTATTTTTGTATGAAACTCTATGCAGGTGCCGACCTGCCCGGCACGCGCCGCACTGTATTGCTTTGACGCATGCGCGCTTGAGCGCTCCCGGCGTCCCTCCATCCCGAAGAAAATTGACTGATTGATTTGTGGGGTTTAACGTCCCAAAACCACCATATGATTATGAGAGACGCCGTAGTGGAGGACTCCGGAAATTTTGACCACCTGGGGTTCTTTAACGTGCACCCAAATCTGAGCACACGGGCCTACAACATTTCCGCCTCCATCGGAAATGCAGCCGCCGCGGCCGGGATTTGAACCCGCGACCTGCGGGTCAGCAGCCGAGTGCCTTAGCCACTAGACCACCGCGGCGGGGCTCCATCACGAAAAAAGGCAGACGCAGTGCTGTCTGGGTAGAACTGAGTAATGTCATAGGTGCGAAATGCAGCTTATTGCATTTCACCCCGGTTGCCGCCACGCCACGCCGACGGACGCCGATCGCGCCTCGAGTGCTTGCGTTTTGCTAGCGTAGCGTCGCTGCGCTTATAGCGTTCGCGCGCGTCGATGTTATGTCGGAGTACATTGGGCTCTTCATGATGCGCTCGCGGCCGTTTCACTAGCTCCACATATACCAAATTTTGGTGTTACGTGACGCGATGGATGACCAAGGTATATGATTGGTAAAAGCATGATAATCACGACATGGGTGCCATGTAAGAACATGACAACATACGACGCTCAAGACGCGCTCACAGCCATTTCACTGGCTCCACATATACCAAATTTGGTATCGCGTCACGTGAATAGACGACGAAGGTAAATGACACTTTGCTCCCTCCTGATCAAGTGCCTTTGCTCCCTCCTGATCAAAGATTTTCTTAAAATCAGCCCTCCAGTGGCAAAATTTACAGATATACGAAAAGCTAGAGGTCCAGGTCTTATATTCAGGTGCACGTAAAAAAAAACGTAGGTGGTCAAAATTTCTGTAGCCTTCAAATATGGTGTCCCCCATAACTGTATCATGGTTTTGGGAATCACAAGTTAAACAACTCTTTTCAAGCTTTTCTTAAAATTTGTACAGAAACAACAAGTTCATTTTTCTCCTGCGCCAATTTCAAGCCGCTATATTTCCTTTTCTATTATGATTTTTACGAATGCTCGGCTGTTTCGGCCCGTATTTACGAGCACGATTCTTCAATGTATGCTTTTTCACGGTCGGTGCACATAATGAAAGGCCTGGCGACTGAATGATAAAGATATCCAATATGTACACAGGACCATATGGAAAGAAGCCTTGCAAAGTAAGTCGCCATACGTATAATCTTCGGCAAGCCATCTCAAGCCAGACACATATGGGTACAAGTTTCGTACATAGAGCCGTAAAAAGAAAACTGCGTCGTTTTTCTTTGCGGAAGTTACTGCATTAAGCGAGTCCCTTGTGCAGCTTGTGTCCACGGGTGCGGAATATATGTCTCTTACTTTACAGACCCATTACGCCTCGCATATTGAATTTGAGCGAAGCCAGGGTTGGCATTATATATGCAAACTGCGCACACGCGACATGCGTTTCTCCTCCATCGTTCGACAAGAGTAAAGCAGTAAAGCTAAAATTGTTTCCTGCAAGATGTAACGCGTGGGTCGATGCGCGCGCTTTAACGAACGCAGTGCCGGAACGGCGATCGAGCAATTTCCTAAAGAGGCCGATTGGTCAAGCGCGCTCCGTTTTTCGGTTCACGTTCAGAGAGACTCGCCCCGAAAATTGCTCGGGAGGACTAAAATTCGTGGCATCGTCTGCGTCTACGGCCGTATAGATAAATCTATAGCCGGGAGCAGCAGTAGCTTGTTTCGCTCTGCAAAATAAATAATGATATGCGTGGACGGCTCCCATGGCTGCTCGGAGACCTTCTTTGTGTTTGCTTCTACAATGCAAGCCACGGCAGCGGGCGATCAAATTTTACAGCCGGAAACAGGGTTGGATTCGTTTTAAGGGCTAAGGATGCATTGCAACGAGTCATTCGTTTGGCACGGGCTCATGAGATTGTTTATACAGTGCCCGCGATTTAACATTCGAATAACGCTTGAAGCTCACTAGACGTGGTATTCCGCATAGGCGGTCACCGACAGGTTATAAAAACCGCCGGATGTTCACTTGCTTGACCTGTCATACATGGGCGATGAAAATTACCCCCTCCACCCCAGATCGCGACTCAATGCATCTTATCGTCTATGTCGTGTGATATAATATTGAAGAATCAGATGAGTGACCGTTAATGCAGCCATACAGCTCTATACAGTGGGATTACTACTCCATCGGACAAGAACCGGCGCATTCAGCATGGTATGGCCGATGGCAGGATTACTAGTCCATGTTTGGGTTCCCACTTCTCGAACAAAGCCTAGTCTGTTCGTCATTGGCTAAGATCATGCGTTAGATGCGATAACACTTCGCATGCCTGGGAGCCAAGTGATAAGAGCGCCAGGACTCTATAATAAATAAATAAATAAATAAATAAATAAATAAACGTGAGAGTAATGCGTCATGCCCATCCAGTGACCATATTGAAGATACCATTGAATGGGGATAGTCGACGGTAAAATCATACTACTGAAGAAATTCATAAAGTGCAGGCAGAGTCTGAAAGCAGACTTTGTCATTAGCTGGCTATCTTTGCGGGCTGTACACACAAATGTAAATTGTTGATCGTCTGGTGCCATTTCCAACTTTCCCAGATGCTAACCATCTCTTCTCATTTAGGCAGGACCAAGTTTTCTTGTTTTGTTTTACTCAAGTTTACTGCATAATGTTCACCAGCCAAGCGTTTTGCCGCCCTTCCATGTGTAGTATAAAAAATGTAACGCATATTAACAATATAGGTCGCTGTTCTTTTACACAATGAATGGCACCAAAAACACTCAAACACACCTGGTTAAGATGCTTCAGAATATAAATCTCACTCGCTACGGTTCGAGCAGCTAAAAACTTTCTATACAGACTACTTTACAAAATGTTCTTTTCTGAGAATAAAATTTTGTTATTTTACGATCAAGAATTTACATCGTGCTTCTTCACAAGATCTCTGTGGTCGGGTTAGTAAGCAACCATGGCTTATTGTACACTTTTCACAACGTGTGCAAACTATTAAAAAAGAAACTGCGTGCCCCTTCTTATATATTCAATACACACCATTGCGTCTCCATTTCAGTGTCACATTGTTTTCACACACTGTACGTATAAAAAAGGCTCCCACGAAATTTCACACCAGCAAAACCACTGAAGTCACGTTGCTGTTCGAGTCAACTGACACAGATCCACCACCACGCAACGCACGCAATTCGCCCTCAACACCGACGCAACACATTCGCAGCTGTCCTCAAACACGTCTTAAATACCGTTCGAGCAAATTCATTTCGACACAGCCCGGTTCCACAAGGCCAGCGGGGCTTGCGAGACCGTGTCGTGGTCACCGAAGGAGACCGACTCGGACGAATGCACCGCGCCGTGCCGACAGCTTCGGCGGCAGACTCTTCGTGTGCCGCTTCGAGCGCGCCGTGCATCGCAGGCGCTGGCGCCGGTTCGTCTTTATGCAGCCGGCCTTTCCCCATAGGCAACGGTGTTATCTAGAGCGTGCTTACAACTTGGGCGCACGCTACGTTTACCGCTTCTCATTATATATAAAACTCTAAGGCAGAAAAAAACACACAAAATGTGTTTCGAACGTTTACACCCCTCTCTTTTCCGACGCTACAACGCGTTATTTCTACGTCTACCCAAATTCTTTCTCTGTTCTTTTGTCCGCGGAGTTCTTTAGGAAGTGCCGGGACGGCAGCTAGAGCATTAAATATGTCAGAGAACAGGAAAGAGGGGTAAAGGGGCGAAGAATTTAAACAAGCGTCGAGGCATGACAGCTTGGTTGAAGTGCTGTGCCAGAACGCGACATGAAGTAACGCAAGAAGTCGAGTCCGTGCTGTGTAGAGGGGGAGGGGGCAGAGACGTTGCTTCTTCGAGGAGTAGCGTCTCTGCGTTATGCGTAGCGACAACGGCTGGCGGCTTTATGGAGCTACATAACATAGGTTTCAAAAGGGATTATAATCAGGACTTATACTTTTTTTTTATTTTTATGGGTGTATCACTCTGTTTTTCAACATAGGTTGTAATTCCGTTCCTTACCAGCTCGTATATTGCTCAACGTTATTGCCCGCATCGCGCAAAAAGACACTGGTCACGATCACGACATGTTTCACTATCTATAAAGTCGCTGCCAGGCTTAAACACCCAAGTCAAAGCATAGACTCCGACTTTGTCACCGATATAGCGCATAGCAGCAACTCCGTTTGAACAACGACCTGCCGACACTGAAGTGAAGGCTCAGGAAGGCATTTCACCGCAGAAATTTTGAGCATTCCCCTCTGACGCAGATAAAAAAAAGAAAACTTCGACTTCGAGTAACACAACAGCTATGCGAAAAACGCCGGCTTTTCAACGCGCGCAGCTGTAAACAACCGCCGTTGACAGCGGGGACAGCTCTCTTAACTCTCCTTGTAAATCGTTCGCAGCAAAAATAAAATAAAAATAAAGGAAGGAAAAAAATTCATGCGAACAATATAAATGCAGCACAGCAGACGACTGGAATAAGTCTGCACGGTGACTGAGGCGAGTGCGTCAGTTCGCGAGTCATTATAAAACGCGCCCGCCTGCAGTCAACCCACCAGACCGTATACGAGACGTCAGTCTCTTGCCGCCGCGTCCGGGTTTTATGCTGGCATAATACATTTTTCTTTACTGTCCTCCTTTCTCTTTAGTTTACTCTCACTGGATCGCGGTGTGGCCGCGACGCTGTTCGTAGCCGAGTGTGACGTTGGCTCTCGTTGCCTTCGAGTCAGTTTCGAGATGAGAAACGCTTTGGGGCGAAGAACCAATAACGCCCCGAAGGTCACGCAATATGCGAAACCGGGCGCAGGACGCCTGTCAGTCTTGCGCAGACCTAAGCGGCAAACATAATAGAAGCTGGCCTGTGGCCTCCGCGGAAGACACATATATTGCGCTGCTGTCTTCCCGCCCAATATCTCGCGCTCGGCGTTTCCTAATGCAGTTCAGTTTTCCGTATACCCTCCGAGTTTACGCAATTCGGTTGTCTTTGCGAGTTTCCAGTGATTTTCGGGAGCATGCTAGGAGATTGAGGGACGCGAGGAGAATGTGGATTTCACTCGACGGAGCTGAGGAATACGGGTGCACTTCTTTGGCTGCAATGCGCAGAAAAGAATTCCGTCAATATTACGACCATGTGGCCACGGCTAAACGGGTCTATATGAATGGCCGGTGTCAGAGGTGCGTCACAGTCATAGGTTGGCGAACTCACTCACGAGTTGGCTCACTCGGACTCACTCAGACTCAGATCCAGCCTTGAGCCTGTGTCCGAGTGAGTTCGGCTGAAGAAAGTTTTGGTGAGTGTTAGTCTGAGTGAGTTCGGCTCGGGAAAATTTTGGTGAGTCCGAGTGAGTCCAAAGCTCAAGATATAATTCTTGAGTGAGTCTCAGCAAGTCCTACTTCATTTCGCCTGCCTAAATTCCCTATTTAGTCATCTTCAGCATTACGATCAGCCTTACCTGTATTCATGTTTATGCTCCCGTGTATAGTTACAGGTATTCCAAAGCAGTGTCGTTCATAAACCGTTTCAATATTTATTAATTGATTGATTTGATTGATTGTTATGTAGGGTTTAACGTCCCAAAACCACCATATGATTATGAGAGACGCAGTAGTAGAGGGCTCCAGAAATTTCGACCACCTAGGGTACTTTGACGTGCACCCAAATCTGAGCACACGGGCCTACAACGTTTCCGCCTCCGTCGCAAACAATATTTATTAATTAGAGGTGTGAATTACGTAGGGGTTGCCTTGACTCCCCCCCCACCGAGTCTTTCAGGGAATTTCATGATTATTATTCCTCACGCTGTCACCTCTTCCAAGAAAAATGACCTTACTAATTAGGAAGTTCTCCGAACTTGTTTTGGAACATACTATGTCAAACGGCACCAAGAAGGTCGCCGATTACGTGACATATTGGTGTTGAAAAGCTGGCCTACAGTTGAAGAAGCTAATTCTTGGCTGACGGACTGATGATTCGACTCACTCTGACTCAGATCAAGTCCCGAATCTGAGTGAGTCCGGGTGAGTAATGCTCTGGGGATTTGAGTCTGAGTTAGTTCGGCTGCAGAAAAGTTTCGTGAGCGTGAGTCTGAGAGAGCCTGACTCAGCAAAATTTCCGTGAGCCAGACTCCGAGTGAGTCCGACGCTCAAAATATATTTCACGAGTGAGTCTAAGTGAGCTCCACAAGTTTTGCCGATTTATGGTCACAGTATTTGGTGAAGTTTATTTAGTGCCTACAGTTAGCAGTCCCCTCGCTGACACTAGCGTTACCAAAATGATGCAGATATGAGCAGAATGTCAGCTTTTTCATCTGTGAATTACTTTTTACAGTACGGGAAAAAAAAACAAGTGAAATGAGAGGTTTTAAAGAGAAAAGATGTAAGTGAGGTGTAAATTATTGTCGTATAGCCAGAATTATTGTCGAATCAGAATTGTAATTCGACCAGCCAGGGCGTCTGGTGGTTCCTGAGGTGATAGTCACAGGCGCACTCAATCAAAATTTTCCTGGCATCCCTGAGGGCTAAAAGTTTCTCCGAGAAGCATCAACACACGTGGACATTATTGTGTTAGAATATCATCGCATATGCGACTTTCACGACACACAATTTAGGTTAATTTTATTAACGCGTACTCAAAAGCCGAATGCGCCAGTCGCTGAGTCACTTTTAGTAGTACAACATCTCCTGCAACAGATATAAAACGAAAGGTGGGCAATTGACCACGCAATAATAATACACTTTATTAATGACTATAAAGGCAGCCGCGAACAGATCCTGTCATAATTGACTATTTCGCCTAAGATAAGTGCCGAGTTCATCCTAAGCTTTTCACAAAAAGTGCAGACAATCGCGAAACCATTGGCACGATTAAATACACCTAACATTATTTGCTGAAGGCGCGTCTTCGTCTCATGCAAAAAAAAAAAAAAAAAACTCGTGAGAGTGCTTTAGCTTCCATGTCACAAGCCTTACGCACAACACAATCACCGCTCTGCCAGTCAGCCGCAATCTCACTCACTCGCGACCCTCAGCTGTCCGCTGCTGACATAAGCTCACAGTCGCGCTAGCCTATACTCGTACAGATCGTCTCTTCTTACGTACGCCTCTCTCTCTTCAATCGAGCACGCTGCAAGAGACCGAATGCGCGTGGGAATGGACGAGAACGCAGCAACAGTAAAAGCCACGCAACCTAAACCTCGACACCGAGGACAGGATGTTTTCGTTGCGTTCGCGTGACGTCCTATAATCCTATAGATGGCGGACTGGGAAACGAGAAGCGAATCGGTCTGTATGCCGAAGAGGTTACGTCAACACGAGGCGTCATACAGGCTGAGCCAGCAGGTGGTCGCCGTGGGACAGTTGGCTTACCGGATATGTCACGCTTCCCGTGCGAAGAGTGCGGAAGATGTTTTGCTAGCGGGGCAGCGCTAACGGACCAGTGTATGCTGTGAAAGCTGCGACAATCTCCAATGAGGAGACGTGATCGCAATCTATTCTAACTAGCTTTGACGATTTCTTGTTCATTTACGAGAACCAATTTAATATTATTTATTGGGGGTTTCATTCATCACCTCGACGATTTAAGCGGTGTATACAACGTGAGGTGAACGTCAAAAAAAAAAAAAAACATCCTCAACGCGGAGGAATAGGTGGGTGAATAGAGAAGCCTACGTATATTATATTCACCTACGTTATCGCCTTGGCCGAGATTTTTTTCTTGTACCGCTTAAGAAAGATCCAACTGTCGAAAGTGCTAATAACCGAACCCACATGCATCACCGCAGCTTGGAATATTAAACAATGGACGCGTATACAGACGGGACAACCGTTGCCCAGTAATTACTTGTCCCATGTTTGAAATTATTTTGTTTCATATCATGGCTGTTTCAGCTTTGTGTAACTGTTTCTTAACTATAAATGAGCTATTACCACTAGTCGCCCCACAAGCGTTAATTTGTCTGATAGCGGGACCGGGAACGTATAGTGAAAGGCATCTGTTATTGGCAATGAATCAGTCGCCTGTCCGGTTGGAACAATCAGCTGATTTGTTTGCCATCGATATAACGACGCAATGTTACGCAAAAGAGAGGCTCTCGGACGCTCTAGCTAGCGGTCTGATACAAAGTACAAAAAGTACAAATAATCAAGGTTGAATCATAAAGCTTACCCACCAACAAATTGCAAGTGCAGGTGGCTCAGTGCATACGCGAAACGCAAGGCCCATTCGTGTCACGCAAGCACCAATAAAGCGTGACGAAGGTGACGAAACGCCAATGGTGGCCTAGGCTTCGGAAAGAAGAAATCGTACCGGCCGTCTAGTAGGCGACAGCAACCAAGAATGTTTACATCTCGTTGATTTGTCCTCGCAGCCAGTGCTGACGAGAACTGCTCCAGTGCGGTGCCTGGGCGTGTCTGTACTTTCGCGAGGTATGCGGATATACGTTGCAACGCATCACAGAAAAACAAAAAATAGAAAAAAAATTGAAATGTAATGTGGTCATGACATGATACATGAGAGGAGTGTTTGTGCTGTACATACAGATATGCAAGTAGGCATGAAATCAGGTTGTCTCTCGCTAAGATATTGCAGGAAGAATGGTTTCAATGAGTGAAGAGAAAGATATACTCATGACTCGAAACCTCAATGATCCAGAACACGGGAAGGTTGACGATGACAAAGACTATGACATGAAAATGGGAATTATGGCAATTAATGACAATTATGTGATCACAATGATTGCTGTCGTGCTAAGCAGCGGTGAATGGATGCGAACAAGTATCTCGTGCAAATTTTTGTATAGTAATGACTGTGTACCAGCCATCAAGTAACTGGAATGATTCGTTGTCAACTTCGAAAATGTTAGTACAAAGTGGCATGCAGCCAGAAAGAACTGAACAAAGCGTGAATAGAAGATGTGTTTTCATTTTTCTGGCCCTTTTCTTTATGTTCTAAGAAGGAAAGCACGGCAGCAACAATTCAAGTTTATACGCATTATACTGTAAGCATAGTTTCGTTACTCTCAATAAACTGCGGCTGTCGAGCAAATGGCAGCCAAGCCTGTAGTTTCTCGCTTCCGTCAACATCGCTTTTCTGCCACCTTTTAGCTACCCCTTTCGGGTAACAAATACACAAGCAAGGCGTCACTCCGTACCGGTAGGTACCAGCGTGCGGTTCACATACATTGACGTCGGTCGGGTGACGCGTAAGGGCGTCGGCCCCGCGAAAGGCATGCGAGGGGCGCGGTCCGAGCGCACCTTGCAAAGCGGTCGTCGGTCTGCTTGGCAAGACGAAACGGGCCCGTGACTGTGTAGTGCCGATAAAGAGCATGGCCTGCCTCCTCCCAGGACGCCGCAAGGCGTCCTCCAAGGGCGACGTTGGCGGCAGTGCAGCATCGAATGGAGGAGGAGGAGGAGGAGGAGGAGGTCGTGCCGCTCGGTTGCGCGTTGCGCACGTTTCACACCGACGGCGTCTCGAGTTGCGTACACCGCAACGAGATGTGCGACCACTCCTTTAGAAAAGCCACGGAGTGATTACTCTAAAGTAAAGTACGTGTTACTCTAAAGTACGTGTGAAGGTGTATTTAAAGCACGTGTGTACAATTTCCGCACAATCGTGTCGAATCTGTTGTTTCAGAGAAAGCGAAATGACCCGAGAGTGAAAGGAATTGAAAAAAAAAAAAACAAAGTCAACCAAGTAGGTGTTGGATTATTGTCCAACTTGCTAATGGCAAAAATGCGGAATGGAAAAAAATCACGCGGGACAGTGGAGAAGGAAAGCTAGCAGCACTTAACCACTGACACTCACCGAAAAGGAGAAATATGTAGAATAAAAGGCATTGCGAAAAAATATCAAAAGGTAAAAAAAAAGTAGGGTGAAAAACACACACTGAAGATCTAACACGAATATACAGAAATACAATAAAGCTAGAGCTTCTAACCAGTCTCGACTATTGTAAAAACGGAATTGTGCCTTTAGATGTAATTTGTGTGGCTTCTATTGTACCTAAAATCCGAAAATTGTGTTTTCTACGATGGAATTGTATAGCCTGTAAAGTGTGGCACTGAACACTTTTCTATGTACATTGAAACCAGGAAATCTGCACAGAAGGGGTTAAAGTGCACGATGTTTCAAAGCGAAAGCCCGGATATTTGTCAAGTGATCAGTTGACAAGCGGTCATGAAATCCGGTGCTTCTAGGGAAAAAAAAACCTCTAAAATGATTTAGTTGCGTTCACACAGAGCATAGAGTTCTTGTTTGCATCAATATTGGCACGCGAAGCTCTAAGCTCTGCAGAAGACGATATCATCTGCGTCGTAAGCCATAATTATTTAGTTGTTGACTTCGCTATTTAGAAAGAACTCGCCCACCTGTTATGAGCGCACTCGTATTTTTCTACGCTGTTTTATTGTAGAAACTAAGACTGAGATTGAAATAAAATTTCAAGGCGCAACTCACCCGGTCCTGTGCAATTCACAACACGGAACAAGAATTCTTCGCGGACAATTTCTTGACCATAGTGCTTGCAGATTGGGGGTAAGAGAGGGCATGCCTTCAAAGTTGTTCATATTCGATATCACTGCACAAAACTAATAAGATGCAGCAGTCACCCACTGTGACGAAACGCGACCGCATTGGTCCATGAAGTAACGCGTGCGCCAATAGTAAGAGTACGGAGCCGAAGCGCTTTCTGCACGCCACGGGGCCGTGCTCGTCTGTAATTGGAGTCAAGGGGTCAAATTTATCGCGGTGTAGCTCACGTACTTAACAGCTCGCGTCCGATTTCGCCCAAGTAAGGGGAATATACACCGAAACCATAGCAGCAAGGATATGTCAGGTATGATACAGGGCGTACTTTGTCAACAAGACGTGAGACAATTGACGAAGTGGAGGCATGTGTGACGAACAAGTTATTTCTCCCGCCTTGAGCTCTGCTTTATGAAAAGTAACGATAATAAATAAACAGTGGGAGACGTTACCTGGTTGAATGGAAAAACGGGGCTGGGATGGCAATTCGGAGAAGAAAAACAGAGTGTCCCTTGGAGAGGATTCCATCATTATTCTTTCGTGCAGCGAAGAGCTGTCAGTGTGGTCACTAGGTCTTCATCCTGCCCGGGCTCATCAATATTCTTCTGCGTTCCTTCTCCTTCTGTCTTCTCCTGCCCCTCCTCTCCCCCTTTTTTTCTTTGTATAAACTCCATAGATAACTTTTTGTCATGAAACGTTGTTCTGCGCGTTTTTCACTACCACAGCGGCATTTTTACAGACTTCAGACGTGCATGCAGTGAAGGTCGATAGTGAACGAATAAACTTGACTACCAAACGTACGGGACATTGGGTGTGCTGAAATCTCAACTGCTCTTATTAATACGCGTAGTTTTGAGCGTAAGCGGTGAAAAGCCCCAGGCACGTAGTTGCACCGGAATCAATGTACGAAGCCCCAGGGTAACCGATAACGTAGTAAAATTTGTTGTTGGGCTAGTTCGAACATGCCTATTGAAGTACAAAAAATACACGTGCCATCAAGGAAGGATTAAAGACGGGACAGAAAAGAGAGTCCAGATAATGGCTGTATAAAAATACATCGTGCAAATTCATTGTTGTTGCGACGTAGTTGGGGCATTTCGCTCCACTATAGCGTGTCACCCTCCTTAGAGCTTTCAGCCTGTTATAAAAGCACAGCACGCGGAAAGGCGTAAGTGGAGCGGGTCGCGAAAGCGGAGGTGTGCACTACGGGGGGGGGGGGGGGGGGGGGGGGGGGAAAGAGGTCTGATTGCGGGCTGACACCTCTGTAGCGAAGTTCCATCGCATTGTGGACTGAACTGAAAGGCACGCTCACCAACTCTCTAGCGAGAGAAAAAAAAAACAAGTCTGAATATATAGAAAACATGTACTATTCAGCAACAACTTCACTGCGAGCAGGAACTCCAATGTGCTTCGGCAAGGAGGAGACAAGAAAGCAGAGCAGCCAGGTGAATTGTGCGAGGTGTATGGCGCACCTCGCTACTAACGCAGCAGGCGCACGCGCCTGCGAGACGTTGTCCTATACGGTGCACTATACGTACACACACGCTAGTCTCCTTTGCAGAGACAATGCACCTGCTAGGCCGTCGCAGCACGCCGCCTCTTTCTGTTGTGCACCACGACTCTTAACGGCGAGTCGCTGCAAGCGGCCCAGGAGCGTTTCGCGCGGGCATCACTGAGGGGCCCCGATGTGGGAGTATGGCGGACGCACCGGAACGGCCGACGGGGAGAACGAGCACGGCGATTACGCACAGTCGTTCGTTGCGCTGGCTCGGCGAGAAAAAAACAACGTCATAGGATAAACTAAAAATGAGAAATACGACTGCATATACGCGCGGTCCCGACGAAGCTGCGCATGTTAGTGTACATACACGAAAACCGGTATCTACGGCTTCTGCTGCAGTGGGTAAGGCGCGTCACGGCGGAGGCGAGTTCGAGCAGCGAACAAAATACACATGTTTCAGGGGACGGGTTGAAAGGATGAAAATGAACGATACGGTCAGAGTAGATGAAGCGAACGCACATAGCGAGCCCGTACGGGGGTTGAATGTTGCGAGAGTGATTCGTAAGGGCAACAACGAAACAAGGAGGGAGGAAGGTCCTGGGAGCCCTAAGAGCCCTCGCATAGAGGAATCACAGAGGAAAGCCAAATAAACAAGGAAAGCCCTGGAGAGCTTTTTGATTGATTGATTGATTGATATGTGGGGTTTAACGTCCCAAAACCACTGATGATTTTGAGAGACGCCGTAGTGGAGGGCTCCGGAAATTTCGACCACCTGGGGTTCTTTAACGTGCACCCAAATCTGAGTACACAGGCCTACAACATTTCCGCCTCCATCGGAAATGCAGCCGCCGCAGCCGGGATTCGAACCCGCGACCTGCGGGTCAGCAGCCGAGTACCTTAGCCACTAGACCACCGCGGCGGGGCCTGGAGAGCTTTCTCGCTCATACCTACTAAATAAGCTGAAAAAAAAATTAAAAGAAAACTCACCTTACAGAGTTCCTTATGTTTTCAACTGAGAACGCTTAATGCCGGAAGCCTTCTTTTCCTTCGTAATCGATATATCGGTCATCCCCAAGCCCCTCCGCGAAAGATATATGCACCTATATTATGATTTCGCACTTCATCCACGATTAGCCCAGCCTTGATCACGCGAAGATGTCCCGTGATGACAAAATCACGTGACGTCCCCCTTGTGTGACGTCATGGTGACGTCATGATGTCACAGATCTGGGTTTATCTGTGACACCACGACGACATTAGGTGGCGTCTTCACGTGTATTTTTTTTAATCAATCTGGTTAACGCAAAAGTTCACCGACACCCCAGTTCAATTTTCCCGTTCGACAAGGCGTTTCATGCTTTGTCCTATTTTTTTTTTTTGAAACTCTATATTGCCTACGATACAGAAGAGTGCACGCCGACGCGAAGCTACCAACACACCCCGAGTAGAGCTCGTGTCCGCTACGTGGTGCTTACGAAACTAGCTGGTCGACGCGTGACCGCCACGGTGTTAGGCATGTTAAACGTGTTCCCCTACCAAGGTCGTGTACGCCGAGTTGTCAGGTCTTTGTTTTTCTTGTTACTTGTTCATGCATGCCGGAGTCGTGGTCTCAGCTTCGTCGCAGATTGAGTCACGCGAGCAACTGTCACGCGAACAAGACACGCATGTGGGCGAGTTAATCACAATCGTCTACGTGACTCACTTTACGAGACTTTTTTTGTTTTTGTTTTTTGCAGCCAAAAAAAATCGATTTGAATGACTAAGCTGATGAAACGAGATGTGGTTAGCGAAGGAAGCAAGTGAATTTTAACAGGCGCTCTCAACCAGGGTGTTGAACGTCACGCGTAAATAAACTTTTGGTGACGAGACAACACAACGCATATGAGCGGCAAGTACTGTGTGGAAGATTCTGGTGTTCTTACTTTCTCTTCAGCTCCCGACTCGCTAGCGTACTTTTTTTATATAAACCGAACTATAGCGCAACGCTTCACCATTTCTACAGAATGCATTTCTCCTGCAGTCGTAATTGCATGAGGTGCTGCTCATTCTGCCTTCCTTCACATGTGCCATTTTTGCGCCGTCTTCCTTTTTAACATGACAGAAACTAATGTCTCTTGCATTACTTGTTCCTAATAGGCTTAAGCTATTACCACATTTGTTATCTTCACGAAGGTACTGTTGTGCCACAGACATGTTCCTCGTTCGGGAGCACGTCTGACGAGATCGAGCCCTGTTCCGACGAACTGTCTACCCCCCCTCCCAGCGCCGCCTTCCGTGCAGAAGAACCGTGCAGTCCGGGGATAACGTCGTTTCCTCCGCCGAACCACTTTGCAGTTCCGGGTATGGCTACGTCTCCCCCTCCGAGCCCGAGAACTGGTCGGAGAGAATGGACCAAAGACGCTATTTAAGGCCGAGCCGGCCCCATGTTAGTGGATTTTGCCCCAGCCGACGTTGTCGTGCTGGCCGGCTCTGTAAAACGACAACCTGCGATAGTAAACGCTACTTTTGTTGCTGTTTTCCAAACGGATTGCCTCCCTGTTTCACCTTGGGGCTAAGGCTTCATCTAAGTCCGCTCGACGGCTTGCCGCTCTTCGCCACCGCTACCATCGCGACAGAGCAAATTCATAACAGTGGTGGCAGCGGTGGGATACGATATCCTACGTTTGGCACGCCGGATCAGACCCCTGTCCTCAACGTTTTGCTGCTCTGGGACCCGCTACCCCGATCTCGACGGCGGAAAAGTTGGATCGGATCTCCGAGCACGAGGACGAATGCCGTGATAGCGTTTGGCTACGCTGCGATACGCTACCCCTGCTCTCATCGTTCGGCAAGCTGGGACAAGCAACCCCGGATCTCAACATTGGCAAGTTGGACCGGATCCCTGAAGGCCTGATACTGTTCGACGGCAGCCACGAGTTGGACCATCGTTGGCTACTTTGGTTGGGTGAGTGCCCAACGTTTACTGTTCATTTCGCCAGACCTCTCTAGCACAGGCAGATGTTAGGAGAGCGTTTTGTGTATTTTTAGTTGTAATTTAAATATTCACCTACTTTAAACCACGAGATTAGTTTTAAAGTACGGTGAATATCAGTAGTAGAGCATCACGAGGGACGAGATCGCGATGGAGCAGTACCTGGTGCAGGACCTCTTTGAAATTTGTCGAGCCATGGGGATTTCCACCGGGTTCGCTAAAACAAGGGAAGCGATTCTCGAGGTGATGCGGGCAGAGAATGTGACGGCTGAGGAAGCTGACGAGTTTTGGGAGCTCATCTGTGAGCAAAAGCAGAAGGCCGAGAAAAGCCGCGAAGAGCTCGAAGCTCAAAGGCACGAACAGCAGAAGGCCGAAGAGCTCGAAGCTCAAAGGCACGAACAGTGGAAGGCCGAGGAGAGCCGAAAAAGGAGAGAGCATGCTCTCAGAATGAAAGAGCTTGATCTTCAAATTCAAGCACTTAAATGGGAGCGAGCTAAACACCAGCTCCACAACTTTCAGACAGGCAAGAACATCGCGCATTTTCTTGATGATTTTGAAGTTGTCTGCTGTAATGTTGGTGTTAGCCGCGACCTTTGGGTGGAGAAGCTCGCCACGCTGTTGCCGCGCAAGATCGCGCATGTTTTGAATTGCTTACCCTTCGAGGAAGCAGGAGACTTCAGTCATGCTAGATATGCCTTGATAAGATATTTTTTTCTTTCGAGTCCTGCTGACTGGGAAAGTCGGAGCGATAGAGACAGCGCTGAAGCGCGTCGAAGGGCGCTAAAGGTAGACGCCTGCCGAAAAGAGCGTGAGAATGAGGCGCGACGTGAAGCGATGGAGGCTGAGGCCCGCCACGTGGCGCTTGATGATGTCGCTCACTGGAAAGTATTAGATGAGGACAGAAGCAAAGCGCAAGACGCCGAGGCTCGTTGCTATGCGCAAGCCGCTGAAGTGCGTCAGAGAAAGCGGGGCGCTGAGGAAAGTCACAAGGTATCTGACGTTGAGGCCCGTCACAAAATGCAGGACGCCGAAGTGCGTTGGACAGAGCCAGACGCTGAGGTACATCGCGAGGAGTTAGGGGCCGAGGCCCATCGCACAGCTAAGGACGCCGAAGCGCATCGTAAAGCGCTAGAGACGGAACCGCTTCGCAGCGCACATGATCAAGATGCATCGCGTGAAAAAGAGCTTGACGACGAGTCGCATCGCAAGGCGCTAGAAGTTGACGCATGTCGACAAAATATTGAGCGGGATGCGCGAGATAAAGCGCTACAGAATAAATCTCTTGAAAGAGAGCACGAGGCTGACGTAGAAGTGCAGAGAACAAGGGCTAACCACGACAGCGATAAACCCCCACCGATCGAAAGCTCTTTAGGCGCGTTAGTTGCATTTAAAGACATCGGGACTCCCGTTCTGTCCCAAGCAGAGGCAGCTAGCAACGGGCCCGAAGAAAGGCTAGCTAACCAGTCTAGAGTTTTGGCAGTACCTGTCAAAGGCAGCGCACTTGAAACTGGGTGTGTCGAAACAGCCGGCATTCCTAGCCATTCCGTCAAAAGGAGGCATCTGCGTAAGCGTAACGTGGTAAAGACGACGGGCGCCACGTGCGCTAGAGCCGCTGTTAAGCGCCGTGACGTCTTCATTCGAGACGCCAGGTTCAAGGCTAGGCGCACGAAAGGGCACCCCATGAAATGTTCGATGCGCAGATTGTCACGCACATCAAGATTTGGCGGACAGCGTGTTCAGAAAAACCGGCTTTCGGGAAAATTCGGACGCCGAGATCTTCGCCTGGCCTTACAAATTTTGAAGCCGCGTAGAGGTAACCACGAGAGGAAACATCGCGTACCTCTGAGTTGTTACAAAGGCTATAGTTCCCCACCGTGGCGAGAGGGTTACTGGTCGAACGGGCGGCGTAAACGACGCAGTGCAGATGCCCCTTTCTTCGAGTCCAGCGGCTGCGGATCAAAAGTCGCTACTACTGAGTTCGGCGAACAAGTTCCTTCGTCGTCCTTTTGTCCAGACCGCAACCCTCAGAAGCTGTGGAATGCGCGACTCTCCAGAGTTCGTCTGAGAGGGGCCCCGTCTTGCCATTACTATGAATGGACAATGTAATCAGCTTTGAAAATTGTTTTTCTAGTTTGTCCTAAGCCATTCAGTAATAAATGTGTTTGAAATTTTGTGTTTTACTTTCCTTCTGATTGGAGAAGCGCGCATTGGTATGTTTGTTTCATTATTTTGTTTTCATAAAATTTAAAAAGGCAACAGTCAGTGTGTTTTAATTTAACAGAGAAGGCTGAGTAAAAGGCCTGTTTAAAATACGTTCTTTGTTTGGCATTACGTGTTGGTAAGCGTGTCAGTGTGGGTTAACTTTGCCCTTTGTTTTGTTTAACGCGCGCAAGTTTGATTTTCATTGTTATTCACTTACTTTTTCAAGCGCGTTTTATTTTGTTGGGATGCTCTTTGGCTGAACACTTTGAGTTAGGGCTTATCGAATGGCTTTGTTTTGTTTAGCGGTCTTATGCTTGCAGGCGACGCAAATGTGCGTGATTCGAAAACTCTTGGTATTCTAAATTGTAGATTCGGGACCAAATTGAGTCAACCTCGGCAGCTTCAATCGTCCCTAATCTGCCCGGGTCACAATTGAGAATCGCTTGAAAACAAAAAAAAAATTCTGTTTGGTTTAGCGGTGTCATGCACTGACACTTAGCTAAAGGTGTGTCCGCATTATGTATTCCTCCCGAGATTCGTTGCTCGTGATGCTATTTGTTAGCCCAGCGTAATCTCGAGGAAACATTTGGTTTCTGCTGGTCTGGCGACTTGATCAGCATTTGGAGGGTGCTTGCTTTGGCCAGAGTGTTTCGGCTTTGTGTTCGACTCCGTCGTTCCAGTGAACCTCTGCAGGCCTATGGAAGTCTCAACGGGCGGAGAGAGCGGAACGGCTACCGACGGTCAACCAGCATCCCTCCTTCCGAGCCGCGCTGACGGCTCAAAACTCCGGATGCATTGTCTGGCGGCGGGGGTGCTGTTGTGCCACAGACATGTTCCTCGTTCGGGAGCACGTCTGACGAGATCGAGCCCTGTTCCGACGAACTGTCTACCCCCCCTCCCAGCGCCGCCTTCCGTGCAGAAGAACCGTGCAGTCCGGGGATAACGTCGTTTCCTCCGCCGAACCACTTTGCAGTTCCGGGTATGGCTACGTCTCCCCCTCCGAGCCCGAGAACTGGTCGGAGAGAATGGACCAAAGACGCTATTTAAGGCCGAGCCGGCCCCATGTTAGTGGATTTTGCCCCAGCCGACGTTGTCGTGCTGGCCGGCTCTGTAAAACGACAACCTGCGATAGTAAACGCTACTTTTGTTGCTGTTTTCCAAACGGATTGCCTCCCTGTTTCACCTTGGGGCTAAGGCTTCATCTAAGTCCGCTCGACGGCTTGCCGCTCTTCGCCACCGCTACCATCGCGACAGAGCAAATTCATAACAGTACTCAATATGGCTCACTCAAACTTCTTAATAATGCCGCAGTTTAATCAGTACTGGTACTTCCTTGTTCGACACAGACAGAAACAAAGCTTTACTGGATTATCTGTTCTGATGCAGGACTGATAGTTGGTATAGTTAATGATACATTATGGGAGTACCAGCGCACAAACTCACGGTACGAAGAGAATAGACACAAACAACGCTTGTTTGTGTCTCTTCTCTTCGTTCCGTGAGTTGGTGCGCTGGTACTGCCCATAAATTATCTGTTCTCTGGGTACTGATAGCATAACTTACTTTGATCAGCTCTTTCAGGGTGCTCAATACGTCTCTCTGCAACTATTAAATAAGGCCACATTTTCATCAGTACAGCGACACATGCTTGGTCGAGCTCCTACGTCGTCTAATGAATCGCGCAATACACATACCATGAATAGATTGACAAGGAAAACATGAGAAACAAGAAAAGGTAATCAGTAAAACGAGGTAATATTTTTTACTAGCGAATATAACGACGCATAGAAGTGATTCGAGGGGACTCTCTTGGTAAGGCATGACTACTTTGTGTAAGCTACACTCTGTAAAGTGCCACAAGCTAGAAAGCTTGCAACTTAGTAGTCGGGTATTACGTCTCGAAACAATGATATGATTACGAGGGAGGTCGTATATTGGGGGGCTCCGCAAATTTTGACCACCAGGGGTTCCATACGTGCGGCTGCCGCTGGGTTCAATTCAGCTACCTTCTGGTGGGAAACTGGTATGTCAGCAGAAAATTGTCACGTGATATGAACCGACCTTAAATAAATCAACAGAGCAATGAAACGGCAGGCCACGGCACCGTTGTCGATCATTTTTTTGCTCGTCCTGTTTTTTTTTTTTTTTTTGCGCTGCTTATTCATTCAAGATCGAAGCACTCCTAACTTGCCCAGAACACCGTTCTGATGCTCTGCTGAAAAATAGCGATTTATTAATTCATTATACGCTCATAGGGCTGATAATTAGTAGACAGCTAATAGATTTCGAGTGTATGGGGGTGTACATTAAATATATATGAGTCAACGTCTATGTGTGTCACCCAAGTCGAGTAGTTACACCATAAGGAAAAAAAAAATACCACACGCAGCGAAAAACGATGGATGTAGTGCAAATATGGCGTCGGGTGGTTTCATGACCCTTCAATGTTTGTTTAAGATGTATATATTGGTTCGAGCCCTTCGTGATCTGGCTCTATCTATCTCTCTCTATCTTACCCTTACCCTTTCATGCATTCCTCATTTTTCTTCACCAAACCAAACAAGTGATCCTAAAAAAACAAAAAAACTAAGCTACTCACTTATCAGGTGCAACTAAAATTGCAAACAAAAACAACCTTGCATCTGACCTACAGCTACCGACTAACTGTATATCAAGGCAGGTCGATGTAGGCATTGCATTGAGAGAAGGTAAGGAATATTTTGGAGTGCACAGCTGAGGCTTGAAGGACATTTGAGGTTATATTCCTGAAAAACAAAATAGTTAGCACTACATCACTATTACTGAAGAACAGAATCAGCTTTAAAACGAGGCCCCTAGTCTCTTGCGCTAGTTAGCAGGCGTTCCTTGTCTGTCGTTCCACAGAGGGCAACGAAGTGATTGGGGGAAGGGCATTCAAAACAGGTCAGTGTTCTCAGTACTGTATCGAAGTACTGGTTGCTACACACGCAGTTCCTGGGCATTTAAAAATTTTCATGGTTCCTATAAAGTCTACCTGTCGCTTATCTGTTTCCATTTCCCAGAGTTTCGACATGAAACAAGTGGGCAAGCCTTGTTTTTCCAATCTCCTCGTTTTCCTTCACTCCCCCACAATTTTAAGCTAGATCTAAAAGAAGAAAAACGTCCCGACGAACGAGGAAATCGCATTCGTCCGATAATGGCATTCACCGTCACCAGACGCGGCCGTCGTCAATCCTTTATCGTCCTCTACAAAGTATTCCGCACCTAACGGCTTAGGAGCGATCGATGGCATTACAGACCACGCGCAATCTCAGATGCCCGGGTCGTAAAGCCCGCACTCAACACCGTCAGCGGAAACGCCCCCCCTCTTCCACGACTCATAGGGCACGCTTCCCTCAAACCTACAGAATCTTCAGCGGCTAGCGGTCGGCGGCCGTGCCGCGCTGCCAGTCAGCCGGCGCTCCCACCGAGGGGATCTCTCCCCATTCGTCGCAGCCGACGCTGTTCCGTGCTTGCTGTGTAGCTGCGCGCCCCTATACTTCGGCCCGTAAACCGCAAATCTATTTCGATCCGACTCCAGCGCCCTTGAAAGGATTGCCATCGATCCGCAATGCCGTACACAGCGCTGTAAGCCCATCTGAGGCCGGCGTGCCACTCCGAGTCGTCGCTCTCGTGAAAGCGGACGCCACAATCCTGCCCCATGCTGCGGTGCCTCAGCAGCAGCAGCCAATTTGTGCATTCCTGCTCCTTTCCCTTAGGCGTCCCCACCAACATTCGTCTATTTGTATGCGCTTATCGCCCCCCTCTTCCACCTCGCCCCTTCCACAGCCCTGAGCTTATACGTGTACATATCTATCTATATCTGGCCGCTCTTCTCTTCGCGATGGAGTATGCAGCCGTATACAAAGCAGTCGCTCTCCTTTCATAGCACCGCCTTCAATCGAGCGCGGCGGCCCAAAACAAAAGGAAGCGCCGTAAACAAACAAAGGAAGAGGTAGACAAGGGCGCAGAACGGAAGCGAGAGCTGCCTTCTCCACCTGGTACCTCCGTCGCTTCTGCTGCCGCCAGGCGACGACCCCGACTCTGCGCCCGGATACCTATCTCGCGATCCCATTTGTAGAGAGGGCAAAAACCAGAAAAAGGGGAAGAACAAAAAGAAGGAATTGGGAAGAAATCGCGCACAGCCCGCCCTCCTCCCCAAACTGTTTTTTCCCGCATTGCAAGCAGCTATGGTGGCGCTGGAGGCTGTGCTGCGGTCGCATTCGGAGTGGAGGCGCCCCGACTTCGCGAACAATGTCGCTGATGCAACAGCTGGGTCACAGACATGTCATTTAGCATGCAGAAGGCGATAGGGATTTTCCAATGTTGAACGCGGAACCAGGACGCATGATCATATGTTTCGAGATTTAAAAATAACAAGAAAAAGCCAGCGTTCAAGTTTCCACCACAATACAAAAAAAAACAAAAAAGGAAAGCAGTGTGCGTTTAGAGAAGAGCTAAACGAAAGAAATTGGCAGGAATAAATGCTAAATCGGAACAACAGAATATCCACGTTTTTTCCTCATATGCGTCGAGCTCTGAAATTCCGAGGGTGTAGGAACACCTGTGAAAACTCAATAATACGTGAAACGATCAATCATTTACGAGCGTACTTTTCAAAAGAACTTAAAAGAAGCGTCAACGTCATTATTTAAAGTGGAAGATGTAGAAGTCACAAATGCCACATCTTTGTCTTCTCCCGTCAATATATGCTTTATTTTCAGTCACTTGTTCAGCAGAACGAGAAAGATGATACTCCCCGACAGTTTGTTTTTTCTGTTTTGAGCGGCAGCTGCCAACGCGAGACGGCCGCGCAAAAGAAAGACACTTGAAGACACCGTTGACAAACAACCGGCGTTTATTTGCACCTTAGGTATACCATGGTGGACCATGGGTATACCATACGTACAAATTCCCGCGCAAATGCCAAACGGTCAGAGCTATTTTTGACGCAGACTGAAAGTATAATGAAACATTGATACAGAGAGTATCATGGAACACAAACGCACCGACAACGATAAGACACCGAGACGCGATCGAGAGTACAGAGCAAATTAAAAGAGCGCAAGGGGGGAATCAACTGGGAACATCGAGACGGAGTGGCACTCAAGTTCCGTGCGAGCACTTCGACCCTCTCTGCCTACCGGCGGCTTCCGGGTGCCTAATAAATGGAGCGGAGGCCGGTCGATGAATCGGTGACAGTGAGTGACAATGACAGAGGCCGTGGTGTCACTCCTTTTCTTCCTGCTTCTTCCCTTGGGGAAGCACGGAGGCAGACGCAGCCGCTCCCGCGGCGGAGGGCGTGGCGTTGAGAATCCATCAACGCAGCACGCTTCCTCCTCGCATCACCCTTCCCTTCCCATATATGGAGGAGACAGTGATGCATAGCTGCCAGGGAGCAGACGTATTCTGTCTTCCACAATCGCAACTACGGTGATAGACGAAAGAAAATATATTTAAAATTCAGTGTCTCGGATTACGGCAGAGAATTGCAAGGAGTACTCTGCGAGTGTCTTCGTATGTTCATCTACACGGCGTATTCAACTCAACACTAGTGATATCACTAGTGTTCATTGTCCTTCCTACACAGGTTTATCGGCTTTTGCGATATACCCTGGTGTGAACGAGACTCATCACTGCGTTTTAAACAATTTGTTTGTTGCGTGTTTACTAACTGTCGTGCGCAAGAATGCGTACGCTGACATTTAGGGCATGGTGAGGTATAACGCAACAAAAAATATAGAACAGTGAATATTTAGATTATTTCACTCTTTCCAATTAAATACCAATGCAGAAAACTTTCTTTGGGTACAAAGCATGTGATAAATAAATATTGCCACGTTGTTGGCTTTAGAAACGTTATTTTGCCAAAATCCTCCTGATGTCTCATCTTTTCCAACCTTCCGGGCAAAACGAGACAGCGTAAAAAATAATTCATTCTTTCATTTTTTTTTCCTGTAGAAAGACTTTAAATTCATTCTGTGGGCCCTTACCCAGTCTCAAAGAGCCTAGTCCTAGGAGTCCACGCATTAAATCGTGACAGAACGCGGTGTCGTGCTACTCTGAAAGTTCTTGCAAATCAAACACCACCAGTCTTCCTCTGAGCTAATGTTGTCTTTTGTTGAATGCTTGCACCTCATTAGAATATTCAATAATTGGCTGTTAAAAATTTTCTTACGTATCTTTTTCACCTCTTTCTGCCATTTTGATAGAGAACTTCTCAGCTGTGTCATGGCTTTTAACTTCATCCGCCAAGCTTCGTGAGGCAATAAATTTAAAACTGTGATAGATTCACATTTTCTAGCGCCAGGGTATGGGAGAAACGCCGTTAAAACTCAATCCCAAGGCGTGTTTGTGAGCGACTTCATTTGGAGATTCTACCATTTATTTATGTCTCCTGGGAGCATCCTTGGAAACACATAAAAACCTCGATGCAGCACGAATGGAGGGAGTCATGTCCTGAACGGCAATCTGTGCTTTTCTTTTTCATGTAGTCCCCCCCCCCTCAGGAAGCTTTATATAATATGCACTTGTATTTCGAAACCCTGCAAGGCAAATAAAGTAAATAAAGTGAGTTTATGTTAATTGTTATATCAACTAACCACTCTCTGAAGCAATTGGGTGCTTTCTTGTCGCGTTTTACTCCTCTCACATGCTAAAATTAAAAAAAAAAACTATTCCGCTTTGTCTCCGGCCACCAAACAAACTAAAATTTTGGTGTTATGTAGCTCGTAGTCTGAAGAAACAAAATAATTATTTACGTTGCTGTACTGGCACAGGACTAGCTTAATGCACGGCGGATCCTAAAGTTTTGCCGAGCGGAATTTCGCTCTTTTTTGACGGGTCATGAACACGCTGACACCAGCCACGTAAATGTTCCCACACGAACGCTGTGAACAATCATCATCAAATTTTACACATAAAAAGGTAGAGAAGAGAGACAGCCCTTGCTGCTGGAAAAAAGAAACAAATAGAGGTACTTTTTGTTTTATTAACAGAAGCCGGCCAAATCAATATGTCGCGTCTTACCCCTAGTCTCATTTTACCCCACCTATACTCTAATTTTTATAACGGGGACCTAGAGCTATGCTAAGTGTACCATAAAAAAAAAACCCTCTCCAGTTTTTTTTTTTCAATTAAAAAGTGGTTCTCACGTTCTTTGCCGCCTGTAGGTTATACTATCACTTGCGGATAGCTAATGAATGCACCATTTAAAACTCCATGGTTCTCGAACCGCGTCTGCTGGCTTTATTACGAACACTTCGATAGACCACTGACTGTAAGTAATGAGCGGTTTTTGTCAACTCCCCTTTTTCCTCATTCTTCACCCTGCTGCTTTTACATTTGAAAGTACAATAATCAATGCTTCACAGCTCCACCGGGTATGCTACTTACATACAGCAGAAAACAAAACGTTACACACGCGTACCATCATTCGGTTCCCCTGATTCGCAGACATTTTTTCAATTGCCAAATCAGCGCGCTTAAATTATATCGCAAGGTATTTCTCATTGTATAACATATGTTTCTCATCATTGCAATACAAAGTTCATGATGATAGAAGCGATCTTTGAAGTATACAGTAAAATCAAGGGCCTACGTGGATTTTTTTTTTCTTTCAGGAGGCTTCAACTATCCTCTGCGTACGTTCGTGGGTTCGTTTGTATATGTATGCATTTTATACACACGTGAAATTGAAAACTTTCGTCTCCTCTATGTTTATCCCATCTATCACAATCGTCGGGCACTTCATCGCATCAAGATATCCAGGAAGACTTCATAAACGACGTATCCAGAGGCAGCGCATGAATAGAAAAGAAAATAAATGCTCCCGCGGCCACACGTATCTATACACCGGCCCTCTACTTTTACGCGAACGCCATCTATACGGAGGGATCGTTTAGCGGCAGTCATTTTAGCCCCGTGGAGTTGAGAATGGTTCCCGCAGCGACACTCGCAGCCGTCAGCGGGCGACATTTCGGCGTCATGCTCCGCCACCCTTTTTACTGATGAGCAGCGGAGTTCGCACCAGGGGGCGTCATTTTTCTGCGCTCGCTTTCTGTCACTTTTATGACACGGCTAGGCATTTTTTTTATGCTTGTCTACCCAGCACAGCAGTTCTAAGCATGCGCACGACCAGTGTGATAAACATTTCTTTATTTGTATAGCCAGGAAAACGAAAATAGAGAGAGAAACGAGAAAAAAATGAAGGCAGGGAGGCAGGGAGGTTAACCAGATGCTAGTTAGTATCCGGTATGCTACCGTACACTGGGGTTGGGGAATAGGGGGTGTGCCTTACACGTGTGCTCAGCGAATGGAACAAATAATCTATACAGTAAATGTTCACTTCTTTGATAGTGAAGCACAAAATGACATTGCGAAGTACTTGTCCAAAAACACGGGTAAACTTACCTGCTACACACTTATATAAATTATTCATAGTGAAGTGTTTACGTCCCAAAACCACGATATGATTATGAGAAGCGACGTAGTACAGGGCTCTGAAAATTTTGACCAACTGGTGTTCTTCCACATACACCTACATCTGAGCTCACGAGTATTTCGTCCCCATTGAAATGTGGCCGCCGCGGCTTGGATTCGATCTCGAGACCTGCGGCTCAGCAGTGCGCACTTATAAGGTTGAGGAAGTAGATCGCTCAAATTCGTTAGCTTTTACGTAAGGAGTACAGAGTGAAAAATGAACGCTCTGTCTAAAAAGATGCATGGTTCGTCGGGTCGCCAAAATGTACCAGGAAAGGAAGTGATGCACGCATACTTTCTTGTATTAGCCGACATGACAACGATGAGACGGTTCTGAAGGAAAAAAATTAAGCGTTGCACAGGGCATGGTCTTATTTATTTGCTGCAAGTGCCTCACTCAAACAAGCCTTATGTATGTTTACTTCACACATTTATGCGATCTACAAATCACCGTTGGTTAACATCTTCTTTGTTCCCACCCCACCGCTTGCCTTACTGAAAAGCTCAAGCCTACACAGGCCTCTAGCTCCGCATAAGCACAGTGTTTTCTCTCCTTTTGTTTCTCATGCAATTATTTTGTGAATAAGCAGTTCATGTACACAGTCTTATTGTTCGTTTAGCTTTGCCAGTGCTTTGTAAAGGGTCATGAAACAAGAATAACAACACAGAAGGAAGAGGAGCATGTTGGGTGGAGCCAGAAGTCCAGTGCAACACTGGCTTTCACCGCACATCCAGTGTGCCTCAGAAGTTCTGGTGCACTTACGGTTGCTAGCTCGAAATGTCTGACCGTCTTCTGGCTTTCGGCCACATGTCCACGAAATGTGGTATAAAGTTTGCAAACTAACGAATCACCATTGAAGTGCCATGGTAAATTGCTGCATAAGTTTAACTAGCTGCATTGAACTTTAAAAACTCCCGTCTGTACCTTGAGGTTACCTGTGGCGTCTTCCAACGCATCGGTTCGCACCCGATCACCAACGTTAAACAGCATTGGTATCTGTTAATACTTGGGAGAGAGGTTCATGAAAACATTTGTACCAAGATATACTTCACTGCGGTGAACCTTAAACGTAACTAGTTACTAAAGGCTACCACTTTCTGCTTTTTGTGTTAAATTTGCTATCACTACTTAGTTACCTTCAACGAACTTGTGTTGTAAGCTAGTGAAAAAGCATACCAGTATCTAGTGGTGCCGCAGGCCCACTTCAATTTGTCTGAAGGTGTATTACCGTGCAGTGTTATCAAAATGCACGGAGAGCTGAAGGCTTTTCGTCCACAAGGTTATAGTTGCGTGGTGCGAAAGAGGTCTATAGGTTGTTATTGCACTCTATATGCTGGGGACATTTCCATCCCCCATAGCGCGCAGCCTATTAGTGTGACCCTTTCGTATAAAGTTGGGATCTATAACGTGAAGCTGTGGTTCTGCTGTGGTAGACCAGCTCAAAAAGGTCGGGTCTACAACCTTGTGATCGCCGTCATGTGAGTGCTCATGCAAATTTTTCCATCCTCACCGTCGTCCTTGATTTTTGTCTGCGCCATTCTCCCCTCCTCTCGAGTATGGTAGCGAATCAGAAGCCAGTCAACGTCCTCGCCACCGCTTCGCCTTTTCTTCCTCCATATATCGATAACTTCGTGTGACAGTACCCTAATTTCGACCCTTGGCTGTCGACAGCGTGTGCGTTCACCATGCTGCATGGATTTTAGGGATAGCCCAAAGTGGCCGGCGTTTGTAGAGAAGACGTCCGGAGGCCGCCACTTTGAACCCCCCGAGTCTGACGTCAATGGAAACGGGAGCCGAGCTTTCCCTTGCCATACCCAGTTCCTATCGATAGTGGCGCGGGAATCCTAGCTTCCTCCTTCTCGTCCCTCCTCGGGACGCCTCCATTAGCTCGCTAGACAGGCTTTATTTTCTTCGGCCACTCAATTTAGAACGCGGTCGAGAGCTCGGTGCTAGCACTCACTCTCTTCAGTCGAGGTTCTTTGCTCGACGAAACCGAGATCGGCTGAGGCCATTCTCTAAAGAGCCCACGTACCTACTTTCGATTACACGTCGTACACACTTTCAGTCGCAGTGGGCTGTACTGCGAGTTGTATAGTTTCGGTTTTTCTTCTGTTATCCTAAGTTAGCGTTGCTTCGAACGTTTACTGTTGCCACTCGTTTAATAGCACCCATGGACTGATACGAAGCTCTCCGAAGCTCTCTATCTGCTGATCAGCATCCGCCTTTCGACGAGTGTAGGGCGAAGCAGTGCACGCGTACTGTATCTCTTACGCTGTTGCGAACGACGGACCGATCCCACCGAAGCCACCACTGTTGCGAAAGACGGCGACGTCAACACGGCCCTGGAGGCGCCACTGCTTTCAACTCCGCCGGGAAGGTCACCAGCCGTTTGGTAGCGTATGTTTATCAGCTCGCGACTGCTTCAGCGCAGAGCTGATAAGACGAGCGGACGAGACGACGGTGAGTTAAACAAGGTTTATGTACAGCATATACACAGAGGCGTTACAATTTCGGCACTGGGGCCGACAGAGACTCGAAGAGCCGAGCTCTCCTCTCTAACACATAGGTCAGCCTTTCGCCTAAGACCGCCGACTCGCATACATGTCGGCCCTCCGACATGGGGTCTCCTCGTTCATAGGAACGCCGATCGCGACGCGCCGCAGGGCTTCTTTTATTTACACCGGGTCCAACCAAAATGTCCAATCAGAAGCGCCGCTGGTCGTCAGGGCAGATTCCGCCAATAGGGGTCGCCGCGCCATGCGTCAGACCACCAGACACGCGGACGCCGGCTCGCTGTCACGCGCGCAGCTGACTCACTGCACGTGGGCCAGAGGGGCGCCGCGCGTGTTCACGCCGTCGAGGTGATCGCGCCAGGCCGACTGCGGGCTGGCCTTGACCTAGATTGCCTTTTTCAGAGGCACGGTCGTTTGACGAGGACTCGCTGGCATAACAGCACCCCCGCCGCCAGACAATGCACCGGAAAGACGAGCTGCTTCCACGGGGCTCGGATGTCAGGTGCGCTCGTTCGCCAGGTCCCTCCAGGTTCGCCTCCAGGGCCATGGGGAGACTACAGCTCCAGACTGTTCCGGGAACACATCCCATTTTTGACGACGGATCCCAGCTCCACTGGCTTGTCGCCACAACTTGTCGACCAGCTTCACTCGCCTCTTCTGACCATCTTCGGTTTCAGCACTTGTCGATGGTTCTGCAACTTGCCAAGAACGGTTCGACAACAGACAACACACGACACAAGCAAGTGCCCTCGGTCACCCAAAAGAACACCAGACAAAGTATAGTACAACATATACCTATCTACGTGTCTATCGGAATTTTGTTCCCTCTACATCAAGAGGCACATGTGGGACAAAAGACTCTTAAAATGACAACTCCAATTTTTTTTTCCACGTACAACAACGTAACGAATTAGAATACCACATAAAGTTCGCCCCTTGAGATCATTCTGAACGAGAGCGCTCAGCCCAGGTCGTGATGAGGTCAAAATTTTGCCCCGAATCGCCAGCGAGAAACCGAAAGGTTGAGAAGTTACTAGCTGGAACGCACTGCTCAATGCACCTGCATTAGCGTTTACCTTTCCTTTTTTTTTCTTTAGCGAACGTCAAAGTTGCGCTGTGGAGCAACATGCTCCACTTCAGTAACCGGCCACTTTTAGGCGACGATACCTATGCGGCACCAAGAGCGGCTCACACTTGCGACGTTGCACAGGGGAACAACGATACGACTTGCTACTGATTGACTCCTCACCGCTTAGCTCGATATCGTGTTCGATCACCGTCGTGTCTCCGGGACGGTCCGACAACACATACCCAAACTCGGAAACAATCTTTCTCAGGTCCTCTTTCTCAGGTCCTCCTTCACTTAAGCTAGGCTCTAGGTTTATCTGCTCCCGGATTACTTTCGATCCCCCTTCAATTACCTCACTAGAACTCAAAATTTCTGCTTCCTCTTCCTTTGAAGCATTCAACAACAGATTTACGACCGCTTGATGTTGAACGCATGGTTTCATCAAGTTGTAAATTTTGTCCGGCCGCCTTCCTAATTTCACTTCATAATTTGAATCGCAAGGCTTCGATAATACTTTGGCGGGCCCTTCCCAATCAACCTCAAGCTTGTTCCTCTTGGACGGCTGCAGCAGCATTACCTGATTATCAACTTCAAAAGCACGCTTCTTCACCGATTCCTCGTAGTGCTCCTTCGACAGCACTTTTGCCGCGTTTTTCTGGCTTTCCACTAGCGCTTCAATTTGGCTTTCCACTAGCGTTTCAACCTGGCTTTCCACTAGCGCTTCAATCGAGAGATCCTCACTCTGCTCTCGAATGAGCGTCTCTCGATCAACTCTCGGCAGCTCGCTCCAACTTTCCGCTACAGGCGAGAGCATTGCAGCCCTCTCGCTCTGATTCAATGGCGCCATGTCGTCTCCCCCAACGCATACCGCGCCGGCCGCTTCCGCGACGGGCCGCTCGCGTGACTGCTCACATGACTCACGCGGAAAATTTCCTCTCTGAGGTTCCGTCGACCCGCCGACAAGGTCACCTGAGCGTTCACCGCATTGAACCAGATCAAGCTCCTGCGAAAGCTTTCGCGCTTGCGATCGCGTGAGAGCCATGCACGCTAAGTTGGGGAAGAACGATTTGCCCTGCTCTTTGAGGAGCTGCTCCGAGTTGTTGGAGAAAAGATAAGGAAAACGATCGTTCAGCGCGGCAGACACAGCCGCTTCGGTGCGAAGCTTACCGAACGGGCCTTCAATGACAACCGTGGCGATTGGTAAGCGAACACTCTGCACCTCGGCGACTTGCCTGATCCACGCGCATTCTCCTGTGAAGTCATCCGGAGACACCAATGAAGGATGGACAACGTCCATGGTTGCCGCTGAGTCTCTAAGTGCTCGGCACGTTTTCTCATTGACCCTAATTTCTTGGAGATACGGCTCCAACAACCGCATGTTTTTTCCTGATTCTCGGATTGTTGCGAAGGCAAATTTTTCCTGACAGTTCCTCGCGATGTGCCCTTCCTTTTTACAGTTGTAGCAGATTAGCGGCTTCCGTTTGTTTTCCGATTCGAATGCCTGTGTGGTAGAAACCTCACTCGATTTCTCCGCTTCTGTTTGCCCTTCCCCTACACTGTCCTTCGTAAGAGACGGGTCCTTCTTGAAATTACGGTGCGGAACGGGTTTTCGTTGATCAGGTTTCCTTGAAAAGCCCTCTTTCCTTTCATCCTTTTCAACGCGTACTGCCCTGCTATGCAACTTTCGGCGAGTATAATACTCCTCAGCTAACTCAGCTGCCTTATTTAACTGTACTTCCCCAAGTCTGTCCTGCAGCCAAAGTCTGACATTATCCTCGATGCAGCGGTAGAATTGCTCCAATGCAACGCATTCCACCACTTTATCGCGGTCGTCATACACACCTTCGCCCTTGAGCCATTCAATTAAATCGGCCTTAAGACGAAACGCGAAGTCAACGTGTGACTCATTCCCCTTTTCAGCATACCGGAACCTTTGCCTGAAAGCCTCGGGTGACAACTTATAACGTCTCAAGAGCACTTCCTTAACCTCGTCATAGCTCTCAAACGCTTCCCTAGACAAGCAAGTTAATGCGTCGGACACTTCGCCGGGAAGAAGAGCTAGCAGGTTCCGCGCCCAAAGACACCGCTCCAAAGCGTTTCGCTCACAGACGTGTTCAAACTTGACGAGATACTTCGCCATGTCCTCGCCTACTACGAACGGTGGCAGTTGATCCCGAATTCTAAAACCGCTGACCTGAATCGTCGGAGAAGCTACGCTAGGCGCCTGCGAACACTGTAGGATTGCCAATTCTAGTCGTTTCAACTCTAGGCGCTCTTGTCTCTCGGCCTCCTCGCGCTCGCGACGTTCGCGCCTTTCAGCTTCTTCACGTTCGCGAGTTTCTACTTCTCGCCTTTCAGCCTCCTCGCGGCGTGCTTTGATATCCGCCCAGGCCTCATCGACTTCCTCAGCCGACACTCCCTCATCCTTCATGATCTCAAGGATCGCTTGCTTTCGTTTCGCACGGCCCAAAGTAATGCCGAGTTCCTCACAAATTTCGATGAGTTCCTTCACTTTAAGGTTCTCCATCGTTCACACTAGCCTCTTGCTGTTTGCCCCTGTTAAGAATCTACTTGCCGTACCCACTATAAGCCTACTAGCAAGACGCGCAAGCAATTTTTCACACTCCCGTGTTTACCCCCTCCGCATTAACTTTGGTTTCAAAGCACTTCGACTTTGCTTGAAACGATCAAAGCTCACTCTAATGCTTCACACAGCCCTTCTCTAAACTACTACAACCTGAGCTAGAGCAGTCTGGTGAACTGAGGGGAAAACATCAGGCACTCACCGCATCGATGTCGCTGACGCCGGCCGATCCCGCAGCTGCCAACCACTGTTGCGAACGACGGACCGATCCCACCGAAGCCACCACTGTTGCGAAAGACGGCGACGCCAACACGGCCCCGGAGGCGCCACTGCTTTCAACTCCGCCGGGAAGGTCACCAGCCGTTTGGTAGCGTATGTTTATCAGCTCGCGACTGCTTCTGCGCAGAGCTGATAAGACGAGCGGACGAGACGACGGTGAGTTAAACAAGGTTTATGTACAGCATATACACAGAGGCGTTACAATTTCGGCACTGGGGCCGACAGAGACTCGAAGAGCCGAGCTCTCCTCTCTAACACATAGGTCAGCCTTTCGCCTAAGACCGCCGACTCGCATACATGTCGGCCCTCCGACATGGGGTCTCCTCGTTCATAGGAACGCCGATCGCGACGCGCCGCAGGGCTTCTTTTATTTACACCGGGTCCAACCAAAATGTCCAGTCAGAAGCGCCGCTGGTCGTCAGGGCAGATTCCGCCAATAGGGGTCGCCGCGCCATGCGTCAGACCACCAGACACGCGGACGCCGGCTCGCTGTCACGCGCGCAGCTGACTCACTGCACGTGGGCCAGAGGGGCGCCGCGTGTGTTCACGCCGTCGAGGTGATCGCGCCAGGCCGACTGCGGGCTGGCCTTGACCCAGATTGCCTTTTTCAGAGGCACGGTCGTTTGACGAGGACTCGCTGGCATAACAACGCCCACCTTAGGTGAGCTAGAGGAGAGGTTCTTGTGCGTTAAAGTACCAAGCGTCCACCCGGGCATCTGTCTGTCTGTCTGTCTGTCTGTCTGTCTGTCTGTCTGTCTGTCTGTCCATTCGTCCATCCATCTAGTGAACACTTCAAATAAAGCCATCTCGCATCTTTTTATCATATATTCAGCACAGGAGTACTGCCATCCAGCGGACATTCCAAGGACTAAACGAGAGGTGGCACTCGCGCACTTTCTTGCGGCCTGCGCTTCGTGCCTACGTCCCACCTTCCACCACCTCTAGTTCATGGATATATGCTAGTCACTATATTCATGGCACTAAAATCAAGGAGGTTACGCCAAGCGAGTTTAACATGGCAGCCCTTTCTGGTCAGATAGGGGTCAAAGTGCGTCCTTCTGATACCAGTTTTTTTTAGTTAGCACCAAATTCAATGAAATTTTTATTTCATATTGAGTCACCAATGCTCGTCTCTGTAAGTTATTTTTATCAGAAACAACAGTCTTTTTATTTATGAATAACGTGCGCGGCTTTCCTCCTCAATTGAAAAGGGTGCGTGCACGCTACTCCTCTATAGTCCGGCCGTGGAGGTGGCTACCTACTACTACGACGACGACTACTACTACATACATCGCGGACGCACGACCCACGGCGTAGGGAGCTTCACCCCCCAAAACGAGCAGTGGAACCTGAACAAGTTATGCAGTGAATTCGGAGACTCTCAGAGTGTATTAGCCTCGCAATCATAGTTCAAATTTCACCAACACGTAAACAGGAGCACAAATTCTGAACAATACCAACAGATAACCAGAACATAAAGTCCATCCCATATGTAAATATGCCACTGAACTTTTAAGCGCCGCGTATGTTTAGTCTTCCTCATCAGAAGCTCAAAACTGCTTGCTTGCATAAAGGGCCTGGATACCTGATTTGAAAGCCGAGACAGAGCGCAAAGGCATTCGGGACTAGCCTAACCGACAAGGCTGAACATGCAGCTGAAGTTCGTTTCAATTTCGACCCAAGGGCACTGCCGTGCACATCACCATCTTTTGCGCGTTTAATGCATCAGCCACATATCCAAGCTCAAAGCCACTGCCAGAAAGTTCATGGGAGGTATTCCTGTCCTTTCTTTTACGCATGTTTCTGCACGTGGTTGAATGTGTGCGTGTATGCATACACATGTAAGCGAGAATTCTTGTTGGTGACTTAATCTGCCACCTGCCTAATCACATCAAATCTTGCTGTGTATATACGTCCATACTTCGCTTCGTTAAACTGCGGCGACTACGAAATCGACAACTCCGCAAAGTACTATACTGGCGTATACGAGCGGGCCTGCCCATTCATATTTATCTGAAAAGATCGCCCAAGATCCCAACAACTACCGCGACCAAACATTCGTCAGGCCTGCAAGGCGGGTTTTGCGTAACGCTCCGTTCTGCCCATCACCCCCATTTCCACATCCCCAACCCGCAAGCATTTCCGAGAGCACGGTGGAGCTGCGGGGGGGGGTCATTCCAATAACGGCTCGTCACGCTCGTTAAATGGCGGCGACCGCGACACCTCGAAACAGCGCTTGCGGCGCGGCAAAACAAATGTAATAGTGGCGCCACGGTACCATCCATAAACATTCTTCGCACCCTTCCCCGTTACCCCCCTCCCCATGTCCGACAGTTTCAGTGCGAGTCAGTGCACTGCAATCATTCTTTCTGCGTGCCTCATTATCCGCGCTATGCGTCTCTTCGATTCCCTCTATCCCCCTCCTTTCTCTCCACAGGGTATGACCCGTGTGCCCCTTTCCCCTTACTCTTCCTTACACCGGTCACTTTCTCGTTTAATCGCGTTCCCTCACTGCGTATTACACATGTGCCGAGTGTGCCCGAGCGAATCCTCATTTATTTCCTTTCCCCGCGTAGCTGAACCTTTCAATTCGCTTCCCGTTTCCCTCTAACAAGGCAGCGTACATTCATTTTCCCTCCCTTTTTTCCCTAGTCGTCCCCGCTACCACGGCCGCCGTAGTAGTCATCGTTGCCGCGTGCCCTTAGGGATAGCGCCGAGTAATTTCTCTGTACAACTACGCCAATTTCCCTCTTTCTCGAGCACGCAAACCCGTTGTTCCTTTCCTCTACATTCACGGGAGGAAGCATGCGAGGGCACGAACGCGATTTACAGTGAAACGACGGTAAGAAAGAAAAAGAGAGAAATGAAGCAAATAGTGCGGGCCTCACAAAAGGGAGGGGTGTCGCACGCTGCGGCTGCCGACGGGACCTTTCGAAATAATGAAGCCCATCAGACGCGCACGTCCGCCATCCCTCGGTGACGGTCGTGGCGAAGCGTCGGCAAATAACGAAAAGTAGACCACCGTATCCTGCCGGCTGTGTGTTTCAGCGGTAGGCGACATATGCCGCGCCAACGTGCGTATACAAGGGAGGCACGCCAAGCGACGGTTACGACGGGCCTCCGGGAGTAAAAGACGGTTGCCGCTAGCTGTTCGTTCCGCGGTGGCTCTTTGCCGAAGGCGCTAGTAAGATGGCAAACATGGGCCTTGGTCGAGCGAGCGTCTTGTAACGGCAGGTGGGCGGCTGCCCCCAGCATGCCTTGATTGGAAGGAATGACCTCGTCCGTTGTCTAGCAATGCTGCCCTTTGGTTCTGACGATTCAATCGCATCTGTTTCTTCTGCGAGACTGTCGTTGATTTCTTTGTACGTTATTTGAGAATGGAAGTGTCAAAGTCTAATGAACATCATAGAGCACGTTAAACATAGCTTATCGCAGCACTCTGCAACTGCAAAGGTGATTGTATTATATATATATATATATATATATATATATATATATATATATATATATATATATATATATATATATATATATATATGCCACTTCCTTTTAAACAAAAAAATACACCAGTTCCTGTAAAACACTGGTGACATTGCTTACGTATTTCAGAGTTCTGACTAATGTACCTAGCTTCTGTAAGTCAGCAAACACCTAACAAAACAAATCGACAGTACGTAAGGCACTTCCGACTAAAGTACAGTGTTTTTGTGGATTTTCTTATGTAAATTGAAATATTTGCACACGCGGGCGACTGACCTTGCACACCACCTTTAGTAAACATCACAAGTTTATTGTATAGTACCTGATATGCAAAGCACAGCAGCAGAACTCTCCAGACGTTTTTAAACAGGGTATTGCCCGTTCTATAAGTTGCAACAACTAGATGTGTCTGCAGATACGTGAAGAACGCTTGGGCTAAGTACCACTGGCATGAAATGCATTGAAATCCACTGTTATGAGCTATTTAGCCTAAGTATTGCAGTTCGAGATTCAACTTATTTACATCACCTATGAAATGAGACTGCGGCTCTGTTTGGCCGCTGCTGAAGTTACGTATTCTTGACGTTTGTGATAGTCACCACATAACGGAGGTACCACAACTCACGCCATCTTTCCCAGCCATTTCGCCGCGCTGTTCTCAAAGGCATTAAACGTATGCCATGTTTATTCTTTTACTAGTTACACCCCGTTACGAATCCAAATGAATTAAAAAGTACTCGCGTCGAAAACCGTAATCCCCAGTCTTACCAGAGCCTTATGCGCACTAACTTGCGCAAGTGAACGGTATACGCTACTTTCTTGAATGCCGCGCCCACCCTTGTGGAAAACCCGGCTGAGAACAAAAGGGCACCGATCGGCCAGCATTCAGTAGGATGCCCGCACCGCCCAACAACGAACCTTCGCCGAGCACTTCAAGGTAATGAAGGGGGGTTGGTAGGGAAGCAAAGTGGGGGGCAAAAAACCCCCTCGGTAAGCTACGCTACGAGGCGAGCGGTTATTGCAGGCCGGCGGCGTATTCCACCTGGCCTCGAAAGCCGCAGAGCTGCTCGAACGGATAGAGCGGCAGTGGTTCCTCCTCCTCCTCTTTCGGGCTCGTTAGCGAATCTGCACACAAACAGCCCGAGCGAAACCAGCCGCCTCTCGACCAGTTCTCACGGCTCGGCAACCGCCGCAGTCATCGCCGTTCCGCTGTCGACAGGCGCCACTTCTTCCCGAGGAAGTGGTGTTGTTTGCGAGAGAGAGACCTCGATTGTTGCTTCGTTTTTGTATTGTTGCAGGTTCTCGGGGACCTCGTCGATGCCGTCACGGTTCCGTTCGATGTAGCGACGTCGTCGAAACGCCGTGCCGGCTGCAGATTCATAATTACTGCCCCTCTCTTCGTCGATTGCCGCCGTGTCACTGTGCTTGGCACCCTCGTGAACATTCCGGCGCGACGTTTTCGGGTACTCGGACCGCGTTTTCCTCTTATTATTTTTTTGAACACGGCTACCCCTCATTCCGCTCCATTGTCACTCTCATAATCATTGTACGTTTACGAAAACAATAAATTCAATTAGGGAGAGTTGGTTTGTCTTTAAAAGTACTAGTGATGTCGAAAATGTTCTCTTATTCATGCTGTCTCCTTTCCAGCCTCAAGTTGTATTGATATGACACCTTCGTTTATATTCCACTGTGGCGGCGCATCTTCTTTTCTCAAACAAGAAAAAAAAGCAAAAGAATAAAGCCTCGGCTACTGCCGATATCGGCACAACGTCATTAGTGCATTATGGTGACATGCATTGCTGTCATGTTGTGCTATAGTGTTCTGCTTTGTGCGAAAAAAAAATATAACACAGAATAAAGTGAAACTACAAGCACATATACACAATCAGGCTCTCGAGTTGTTGAACTGATGAAAGTTAGGCTTGCCAGCACTTTCTCCGGTGCGGCACAGCTATGACGCAGTACAGTTTAGCGCCAAGCCATGCAGTATTTCACAATAACAGATACTTCCTGTATCAGTGCAGGCAGCACATTAGGCACGATTATGCGGAGCCTTGCTTTAGATTACCGAAGCAAGCAGCTGCTTCCTGATGCCCGCATACCCTGCACATACTCAATGAGAGAGAGAGAGAGAGAGAGATAAGATCGTGCGATCCACAAAGCGCACCTCGCCGTAGCAGCCTTGAATTCATGGCTTCGGTATGCTAAGCGAGCGCGATTTCTGCGGAGGTCACATTCTTCGTCGAGTGTTTCCGTGCGATTTCCCGTGACATCGCTGCTTCGTTGCAGTCGTACCGTCACGCGCGCACGCATGCCGGCGTCCATCGAAAGTGAAAATGGCGAAGATCGCGCACAGATGATGCATTGTTCTCGGCAGAGTCGCGTTGTTGGGAAAGCGAAGGCGAGAAAAATTCCTACTTTTTTCTTTTCAATTTGGCGACGTGCCATATGCAAGCAGCTGCCGTATTTGGCGTGGACTCGTGTGATCAAGTACTTCAAAGACGATCATCGCTGGTGAAATGTCAACGTATGCAGCTGCACTCAACGAGAAAGCGGTATAGGAAGTGCGAAGCAGTGGTTGGCCTGCTGTTGGGCGACGCTGGCGTTCCAACTTTGCGGCCCGCTTGGCAGCCATGACGGCAAAGAAAAGCATTTGCGATGCAGTGATAACTTTTCCCTCCCCCTTTGCCACACCCTTGCAATACTGTTCTATGCACAGCTATATGCTACGCTTGATCGCTTAGCATATGGTAGTCCTCCTCCTCCTCCTCTTTTCCCTCATACTAATCTTCCCGTTCTTGCTAAGCTATGCTATCATTTACCCTCCCTTACCTCTCCACCAGCATACTTACTTCATCGACATGCAACCGCCATGACTGGGGTTGAAAACACGACTCTCACGTTACAGTTGAGAATCGCAACAACTTTATCACCGAGGAGAACACCGTAGAGACGGAAGTGGCCGAGATAAAGAAAACACGGGGAGCACGAACTGTCGTGTTTGCTTTGTAGACTTTCTGTGGTCCTTTACATCAGGCAACAAGTCACACCGACAACCGCGACTTTCAAAATAGTCAGTCGTTGGGCGAGTTGGTTTGAAATCTTGCATGAGGAGTGCGGAATCGGTTGGGAAGAAAGCCCACACGACAGAAAAGAGCGTCTGCTGCATTTTGCGTTTTTTTAACAATTGTGCGTTTTTTAGAAATTAAGGCAAGACACGGCTTTCAGTACACTTGAGCAGCATTGGCCAGGACAGCTAATCGATATAGAAGTTTGAGGCTATAATAAATCCCATACATTCTTTCCTAATATTCTGTATTCGCAACAAAGTTACCGATCAATGACGCGTTATCGATTGGAAAACGTGATAGTGCTAATGCATGCGCCCTGGAATCATTATAAGTCTGAATACACAGGCAAAGCAAAAGACGCCAAGGTTAACTGCATGCATGGTGCTGCGAATAAATACCGAAAGAAACTCCCGAGACGTCAACGCAGATCTCTGCAAGAAGGGTTCGCAAACAATGCCGCTAAATTATGACCTTCCCGTCTGTTTGTGAAACGCTAAGAAGTCGTTCTTCACATGCAGGATAAAAAAAAAATGTGCGCGCCTAAATAAATTTAACTAATTAAAGTGAAATTTGGCCTAACATTTATCTCATTTGTCATATTTTAACGAGGCAGCGTTAAAGAGCTCGTTTCGCAGAAATTCCAGTGTCGGAGTCAGCGTCGTTCGTTGTGAACGACAAATCCTCATGTCCATGACGAAAAAAATCAAGACGCAAACAAAAAAATTAGAGAAGAGTTTCCGTTCTAGTGAAAATAGAAAGAAAGGCTGTCTTCGTTGCAAGTGTGTTCAACTACACAGCCATGCTTTGCTTGAGACAGCTTCGGGGGAAACACAATACAAATTTCAAGTAGTTACTTGCTATTTGCACAGTCGTTCTATTCTTTATGGCACAGATCAGACATGCTCCGAAAACCGAAGCACTGCTAGCAGTTGATAGATACGGGCCCTGATAAGGCTACCGCATTCTACTCTCGAAGGCGAAGCTCCTGCATCCTTCAAGTTTTTTTGTTTCTTCTTGACACCCTCAACAAGCGAGATTTAATTCCGTTCGTTCAAGTGTCGAACCCCGATTTCATTCTGCCAAATAGGGCATATTACAAAGTGATTCCCAAAGCAAAAGCGAAATATCTAGTATTAAACGCGTAATAGAGCAAATAACAGCAGTGCGTGCTTAAAACGCCCGGTTCAAAATAGTATTAAACTATGGCTTCACGGCATAATTCGAACAGCGGCAGCTTTCAGGCATCGCAAGAAACAAAATTTCGAGCATTTCTTGTCTTTTTTTTTTTTTGTCTCCGACCCTTTCCAATGAATGCGAGTTTTTCATCCGTTGCAAGACAACGGCTGCTTACTGGGCACTGCTTCAATATGTGCAATGATCCGATCAAGGCGCTTCTCCAAGGACGCCTCTCTTTAGGTTAGGTTTGACAAAAAACTTTGCGTATAGTTAAACGTTGCCTTTTACGACAACGACGTTCTGCGTTTCACACGACTGATTTCGTACTTGCGCGAATAGGTTTTTCTCGCGTCTCGTGGAAATGCAGTAAAATCACCTATGTGCGAGGAATAGGAAGACGGGCTAAACAAAGACAATATGCACAGCGTTGACAACGTTGCCTTTGCCTACACTCCTGTATGTGTTTTGAATCTTTCTTGCTGAATCGTTTTGGAACGTTAAACCACACATATCAATCAATTGCTATGAATCTTTTCACCAATATGCGCAAACTTCAGTGTTTCTAAGCCATTAACTTAAGTACGCCGTCATAATATAAACAAAAACAAAAAAGAGTCATTTGTATGCTGCAGATACAAAACACAAACTTAAAAACACGCACAAGCGCGTTTTTTTTTTCTACGGGCACGAAACATTTCGCTATTTTTATATCCTAAAGACAGAAAAGAAACGCAATATTGAATCTATATCTCCCGTCTTGTTATCCGACAAAAAAGAAATGCTGAGAGAAGGATATCGCTGCCCGGAGGAATTTGTCTGCTGCTTAGAACACAAACTTCGTGGAATTCGATATCGCATCCGCTCGCCTTCATTTTGGAACGCAATACGAACTCAAAAGCGCCTCCAATCGAGTTTTCTCGATGCCAGAATAAAAAGAAGAATGAGGAAGAGTCGTTTCAGTGGATTTATTCCCATATTCGTTTTCTAATATGAAATAAAAGGAACGGCCTTCTTATGTTAAACTTAAGCCAACAATTAAAATAGAAAGTATGGTGACAACGGCGGCGGTGTTTCCCGCTCATTCCAAAGAATCCTGGCGCGTTATCTTCCAAACGTTTAAAACAGAGAGAGAGTGGGAGGTTGAAGGGGGAATGAACTATCATTTTACAATTTAAAAAATGTTGTGATAAAAAAACGGCTAGTGTAGACAGTTGAGCGGGCCAACAATCTCAGCGTATATATATATATATATATATATATATATAGATATATATATATATATATATATATATATATATATATATACACGTTGAGATTGTATATATGGGGAGTTATTAGAACGAGTGCCGTGAACAGGAACTGAACCTGCGAAATTCGAGAGCATCGAACGCATTATTCGAAGGTCGCAGGTTCGGTTCCAATCCCACGGTAAGTCATCTTATTACCCACTTTTCTTTCTTCACATTTACGTTATAATTCGGTATAGTAACTTCCCCTAACCACCTAGAATTTCCTTATATATATATATATATATATATATAAGATGTGAGCATAATATACGTATACGCGTATGCGCACTTACGTGACCGATATGATGCGCGGTTCACCACCAGCCGAAAACAAGTGCTCCATTAAGCCACGTTTGTTTGTGGAGATGACGATCGCATTACGCTGAGGCGCACGTCTTTTTGCGTGATCTTTAGTAAAGTGTGTGAGACAGAAAAAAGGCGCCCATTAGAAGAACCAATTATTGTGATGTACGTGTGAAAATATCGTGGCCCTTGTTAACGTACCACTAGGTGGATGTTTCTCAACTGGAACATCGATGCTGCAAGAGACTGAGAAGTTTTGAGATTTGTAGAGCATGGTATTCCGCCTTCCCATGGGGAAATACGGTAAGTGTTCTAGTTTAAGTGTCACAAAGTTGTCTTGCGTACATGGATTTGTACGCGGTAAAAGAAAGTGAGGCTATGTATTTAAAAAATGATCTCATTTGTTCCTTTCGTTTAATACATCGCTTTCTGTTCCGTGCGCGTGTGTGCGCGTGCACATGTGCATGTGCATGCGGGCGTGTGTGTACGTGTATGTGGTTGTAGAGAGAGAGAAAACCGGGATTGTATAAATCTCAGTAATTATCGCGATACTGTGATCTCACACACTCACACAGAGAGTAGTCACCATAAATAGGAATAAAATCAAGCCGCAGCCACTTCATGCACTGTGTCTCTCATGCTGCGTGATTCGGTCGAGCAGAGCTCTTTCAGAGACAGTTGCGTCTAAACACTCTACGTTCTTTGGAAAAGTGTCACCGCAAAGCGCTCTGACCGTATGCAGGCACATAACCCAATATACACACTAAACGAAAATGACCTAAAATAACCTCAAAAACTGGGTAAACCATTTGTCCTCTAGCGCACTACTTTTCCTGGGTTTTTTTTACCACCTACTACCGAGGTAAAATTTACTCTCGTGCTAACTGAGTTTTTGAACGTAGGGAGAGTAGTAAATATTTACCCCAGTGAGGTTCTCAGCGAGTATAGAGGGAGTAAATTTTTACTACCTTCACAGGTTTTTGAGGTTATTACTGGGAGTTATTTCTGGTGGTAAAAAAATAAAAATTGACGGGTGCATTCGCCCAGAGACGACAAATTTATTGAATAGCAGAACTGATTGAATTTATTGAACGGCAGAATTGGTGACACATAGATTCACATACAGACAAACACGCACACACAACAAATGCAGAATAATACACCACTAGAACAGACTGCACGCGTTGCTCAACTACACTTTGACAGTCCGTATATATATAGGCACGACTGTTTGACCGGCCCTGTAGGACCAGTAGGAGAGCTCTTTTTTTGCATCGATAAACAAGAACAGTTGAAGGTGCAAGCGTAAACTTAAGGTGGGCTGCAGGACACTAAATGTCACACCGACCTTTTATTGTAAATCTACCCAATCTCACCTTTTTAAGTATCCAATAATTACTTGGCACACCGGGCTCATGGCCCCACGCGTGTTAGCACTGCTGATGCACAAGTCCATAAAATATACCCAAGTACGCACAAACCATGGTAGCACAATGATTTTCATTGAGCGACGGTGCACAAACACAGTAGCAGCACATATTCATCACAACGGGCGTAGAGGAGCGGTGCACGCCTGCACACAAGCTTCTTACCGACGGCGCACTAGGCCTTTTTGAGGAGCACGGCTATCCGATGAAACACAGCTGGCGATCACAGAACACATATCCTGTGCGAATTCCGTCGTCGTTTCAGACACAAATGAACACGTGGCCACTATCTTACGGGGACGGGGCGGTGTAAATACCACCGTCCGGGTTTTCTTCGTGCTCACCGGCAGCCACTTGTTGGTCCCGTCTGCCTCGTATAGGCTTTGCGCTACATGTTTGAGAGCAGTTGGTGCATGAGGAGGGCAATTCGGGCAGCACTTTACTCATGCAGACATCGCCTACTGTGGAACAAAACATATGCGATGCTTCTTTCACCTGCCCCGGCGACACACTCCCACTGGTCACTGGCGGCCGCGGCTCGGTGCCGACGACAGAGTGAAGCATTTTAGTTATTGCTTCTCCAGTAGGCAAGCACGGACGATGACACCAGATTGATTTTGTTACCACTGGCAGATATTCGCGATTCGGCTCGGAAGTGAGATATCCGCGACGTGCAGGTTCGGAAGCGCACGGTCGCTCGATGATGTAGAAAACACTTGGCATCCATCAGCCCAACCAGACACACAGATACCGAGATTCTTTCACCGTCTGTCTCCAAGGCCAACGCCGAGCAAAAGCCAACAATTTGCGAAAATATGCAGGACAAGTTTCCTGAGCAGGTTTTCTTTCTTTTTTTTCTTCTTTTGAGACCCCCCCCCCCCCCGTCTTTTTTCTTTTTCGTTCACAGAATGCTGTTCACGCTTGTTGTGCTTATGCTGCCCCCAGTTCCAGTGAAAGTGCGTTGACTCGATGTCAATCCCGAGGCACGGCGATGCCAAAAAAAAAAAAAAAAACTGTGGTCCTCGCGTACCTTCAGGAGAGCGTCACAATGGGGCAAAAGCCACCGAAGCAGCTGCACCTTGCAGTCACGTGGTAATAAACTCTGAAACGCAGGTTAAAAATCACGTGACTGAAAACGTCCCTAAGTGGTAAAACTAGATTTTGACATCCTTTTACTACTTGCCTGAGAGGTGGTGGTAAAACTATGTCATGTACCATCTTTTACTCCTACACGAGGTAGTAATTTTAAACGCAAGAGAGTTTTCAGAGGTCATGAGCCGCAAAAACCCCAAACTCGGATAGTTTTTGCTTACAGTGTAGTTTAGCAGTAAACTCACACGAGCAGCAGCAATAAATGAACCGGGCGAACAGTTCAGGGCCATACATGCTCACCCTATATAAGAACATACAACACGCTTGTGCGCGCAAAACACAGAGTTCACTCGAAAACAAAAAAATAAATGAATAAACAAAGCGTACTTCCCACGGCAAAATGGGAGGCGCACATGAATGCGCTCAATCACGAAGTGGCTGCTCTTCATGCCTTCGAAAAGCCTAGTTCGATGTGACAAGCGCAAACATCTGCTAGGAAAACAAAATACGCGTTTGATTCATTATGACTTTTTGTTGTTGTTGTTGTTGTTGTTGTTGTTGTTGTTGTTGTTGTTGTTGTTGTTGTTTTTGTTGTTTTCATGTCGGTTGAGAAAGCAAACGTATATGTCGCCAACACCACGGTATGGTCGCCGGTCATGGTTCTGACTGTGTCTACAGTACCGCGCTATCATGTCCGACGTCTGCCACGCTTTGTGCCTCATCCTGCTCATGGCTGCTGGGACAAAGATATCAGATCAGATATGTTTCACGCAGTGACCGTAGCCCCACTGCGATGGTATAGTGGCTAAGGTATTCGGCTGCTGACCCGCAGGTCGCGGGATCGAATCCCGGCTGCGGCTGCATTTTTGTTGGAGGCGGAAATGATGTAGGCCCGTGTGCTCAGATTTTGGTGCACGTTAAAGAAACCCAGATGGACAAAATTTCCGGAGCCCTCCACTACGGCGTCTCTCATAATTATACGGTGGTTTGGGACGTTAAACCCCACATATCAATCATTCAATCGCAGTGCCCGTAGATAGCAAGACAAGCAATAAAACGCGATGTCTACACTCTTGGTAGTTGCGTCTACCAATTAAATACGTGATAATTTTCGTTTACCTATTAAACAAGTACCATTCAGAGCCCTTTTGGCCAACATCGCCACGAGCTTTCCTCTAGAGTTACAGCGCCTCGTGAGCAATAGTGTTTCGATGTTTATTGAAATATACAGGCACATCACAGGTATATACCTAACCAAGTTAACGAAACCGTAGTTTTACTTCCGCACGCTGAACAACGAAGTTGGAGGACCACTGTGATAAAAAGGTGACAGTCTGGTGTCGCAACGTCAACAATGCACCGAAACAGCAAAAACGAAAAGGTGGAGAGAGGGTTTGGGGAAGGGTTTCTTATTAACATGTGACTGTTTGCGAGTTGAAATCTTTAACACGTTAAAAAGCTCGTTTCGCGGAAATTCTGACTTCGGTGTCGGCGCCGTTGGTTGTGAGCGAAAATTGAACGTTGTCTACCACCGAAAAACTAGGGAAAGGTAAAAATTCGATAAATAATAACTATCTTTAGTTCAAGTGAAAATCGAATTCAGCTCTTTTGTGTGGCAAACTGGTGTTCCACTACAGAGCAACGTTTTTTTTTTTAACGCATGTGTTAATTGCATGGCAGAAGCGCAAAATCACGATAGTCAAAAACATGTGAATTGCATAATAGTGTTCGAAACTCTCCTAGAATGCCTGCCTACAAGTACACTTGCAATGTTCCTGCTACGTTACACTTAATTCTTTTTGCGAATCAGTGAAGGGCCAACTTACGTTCGTATAACAACCCATGAACGTATACGCGGATGCTCACTTTGATGGTGCTTTAGCTGATCATCGTGACTGGGTATGTCTGAACGTCTCGTAATGACTGGTCCTTTTCAAACACTCACTAACGTAAGAGGGCCCTTGATAGTGCTGAAATAAAATTTATTTTTCGAAACAAAGTTCCCGAGTTTGAGAGCTCGGGGTCACCCCAGGTGCGAGCTCGGGTCATTTATTCCAGGAATCCCCTGGCCGCAATCTCTAATTCGCAAAAGGAATAATTGATTGATTGATATGTGGGGTTTAACGTCCCAAAACCACTATATGATTATGAGAGACGCCGTAGTGGAGGGCTCCGGAAATTTAGACCACCTGGGGTTCTTTAACGTGCACTCAAATCTGAGCACACGGGCCTACAACATTTCCGCCTCCAACGGAAATGCAGCCGCCGCAACCGGGATTCGAACCCGCGACCTGCGGGTCAGCAGCCGAGTACCTTAGCCACTAGACCACCGCGGCGGGGCGCAAAATGAATAAGTATAACGTAGCAGGAACATTGCAACTACACTTGTAGTGGGTATTCTAGAACAGTTTCAAACGGCTATATAATGTTACGCACACGTATATACGTTCGTTTCCTAGCTGAGTGGCTGCGGCATCCATCGAGAACGAAGCCAGGCTAGCAATTACGAAGGTGATGCGCACAGGTTGGGACTACGCTATCAAGTTTTACTCTTTTAAGAGAAGCTCAAGTGCCCTCGACGTTTTTTTTGTTTTTTTTTTAATATAAAACCCCGCTAAAGCAATGACAATGTATATCGGTGCAACACAGACTCAGAAAACGCAATACTTAATCTGAAAGTCCCTTCGCACTATGTGCAAGTCTAAATATATATAAAGCTATGGCCTTGATATACGGCCATGCACAAGACCGAACATTGCCACACGTGTGTACGAAATCGGAAGTAGGAGAAAGAAAAGAGGCGCGCGGTCGCATCTGACGCAAGACCCATTTGTCGGTTGCCATGACATTATTGTTCACCTAAACACTAATGCGATTTTGCCCCGCAGTCACCCATATAGGTCTTTGGCAACTGCCGTGGACGTCACGCACAAAAACGCCCCTAATCTTTCAGCCATGCTAATGAGGCTCGTTGCTGTGACATTTAAGGTCAACAGATCTCGTTGTCATGAGCGCATTAGGTGATTGCTGAGATTGTTTTAACAATATCCGGCGTTAGAAGCACTCGATACCGCATATATCGTACGAAGGCCAATTACGCTAACATACTACGCTATGCACTTCATCGGTGTTTTTTTTTATCGACTTACTTAGTATGAAATATACTGCACCACCGTGGTGGATAGATGGCTGTGGTGCTTGGCCACTCACCCGTAAGTCACGGGTTCGTTTCCGGCTGCGGCGGCCGCATTTACATAAAGGCGAATTTGTGGAACCAGCCATATTCTACAGCGTCATGCATAATCATATCGGGCTTTTCGAGGCGTGAAAAGCCAGATATTATTATTATTATTATTATTATTATTATTATTATTATTATTATTATTATATTATTATTATTATTATTATTATTATTATTATTATTATTATTATTATTAATTATTATTATTATTATTATTATTATTATTATTATACCTCAAGTATGTGCAGCTTTTTTACAAATTTATCATGACGTCAATGTTCAAGAATTACATACTTGATGAAAAACCGCGTTCCGGGTTTCTTTCATCGAAGAGTGCAATGATGTTTGTGACATGTTCTATAATGCACCACTATAGTTTCGGCAACGCTGCGCTGTTGATCCAACGTTGTATATCCAGTACTTTAGTTCACGTGCTGCGCTGCGGTAGCCATCCCGCGCACAGTATAGTACAAAGTGATTGATATCGGAGCACGCGAACCTCAACCAAAAGGCCTAAAACACCGTGCAAGAGCAAGCCTTTGGTTTCAAATGATATCACATACTACAGTTCTACTACGCGTAATACGCCCTAACTTGTATCGGGCTAACGCAGCATGACGTGGCATAACATACGAGACTTAACTTTGACACTTATCTCAACTATCGCCTTCCGGCTACACCACAGCACGCAATGCAACGACGTTATTAAGAGTGTTCAGAACAGCCATTAAATTCTGGAATTAGAAGATTGTAAAGAGAAAAAAAACTGGAGAGAGGCGAATCATGTAGGGAAGGGTGTTTCAGCCGCACTATAGGTGAAACCTGTGGAGGGACAAAACGTGCAGTGTTTCGACAGAGATTTTATTGATGAGGCACTGTTCGTACCAAACCTGAAACCGTGTATGTAAAAAAAAAAGACAGGAATGAACAAGTACGATATCTTCGTAAAATTTTCTGGCTGATATAGCCACTCTGCGGTAAACTTGAAGCAATCGAATATTAGAACGCGACCCCAGAAGCAACGTCCCGCACAAAAATTACGGTCTTTACCACATCCTTCGTCGTTCCACTGGCCGAGATAAGCCGTTTCGACAATGACAGGCTGCCGAACAACGCCGCCGAGAAAACGACGGAGTGTCGCACCCGAGCGTATATCGAGCACAGACGCGGAGAGCAACGACGTATTGTTTCCGGCAATGCGTGCCGTAAACCAGCCCACCTTGTTATACAGCTATTCGGAAGACCGTTCCCGAAACGAGTACTTCGAGAACCGGCAATTTTATTGCGACCGGGGGGTATACAGTCCTAGACTGCCTACGTTGTAGCATCGAAATAAATATAGTGTTCAAATGCCAATTACAGTTTCCGTGGTGGATGATCCAGCTTCCGGTGCGATGTTTTCCGTAGCCGTTAGTATGTTCGGGTCCTGTTTTAACGTGCTTTATGCACAATAAATATCGCTGAGCAGCTCCGAGTGCAAACGAGCTATTATTTTTAATTTCATAACTACTTTAACCTGCAGCTTTTGAATACTGTCGTTTGAGAGTACAAATAACTTGTTCAGCTTTTTCTCAGTCGGAGCACATTCGTTCACGTTTATGTTACTCTGGTAGATAGAAGGTAGTTATTCCTGCTTCTCAGAGACGCTGCTGGCTACTTGGCATTGCTAAACATCATTTTGCCTGCATTTTCACGTCACTGGCATAATATAAAGCTACATAATACGACCAAATGAATACCTAATTAAACCAAGGAACCTAAAGGGACAATAATTGTTGTTTTTAACTGTAACGTAGTAATGACTACGTAATTTGAAGCAAAAAAAGCAAACTAAAAAGCCCCCTACCCTCCAATAAATATCAACTCATAGACTCTACCAATGGAGCTACAACGGACGGTCATCCTTGCCCACTTAATTGGCACTACTGTACATGCAATTCAACTCAGTTTCATTGAAGACCACTTGTAGGTATTACAAGAAAACTACTGCGCATTGAGTTCTGAATCTGACGACTCGGTGACAGACGGTGCCCTCCAAGCGTACATCTAAGAATAATTCAGAAAAGGTGTAACGTAGAGCACATGCCACTGAGATTATCTTTCTAGATTGATCATGATGAAGAACAAAGTCTAAAAGCTATAGAGGGAAAATAAGTGACGATACATCGACACTTCAGAAATTTTTTCTCAGAGTCGTATTCTTTTCTTTTACTTTCTTTACTTCATCGTGCGTATTGATTAAATTTTCACGTGGCCGTATTTGTCTTCCAGTGTTACGACTGGATGGGTCCTTGGACGGGGGCCCGCTACCAAACTGAGTCCCGCGGGACCCGGAGTCGCAACACCAGCCATTGCGACCTGCAAGATAAAGACGCTGCGCTCATAGCCCGTAACGCCAGCATGCAGTCAGTCATCCATGGCGTGGTACAGACGTTCTTTCAGGCCTCGCCGAAAGAAAGCTGAGGTGCGCCAGCCATTAAATAGCGATTAAGAGCTGCGCCACAGACGCCCAGCTCCTCGGGCTTTCATTACAAGTGTTTCACAGCACAGCGCAGGCGGGCCTGAGATGATAAAAAAGGCTAAACATTTAAAAAAAAAGATGAGGCCGACACCAACATAAGTGCATATAAACAAGGCAAAAGCAAATCAAAAACCAATTTTCGAACTTCATAAAAACACCACCAAAAAATAAATTATGTATTGCACCTGGAAGCAATCGTTCAGGGCAGTTCTGTGTTCCCAACGAAAATAAGTACAAACAACAAGTATGGCCCACACGCTTGTGTTGGAAGGTATATAAAAAGGCGATGTGCCTCGAAGGCGTATTATGTTCAGGGGCTTGCAGCGTGCCGCGGACAGCTATCAAGGCCCATTACCCGGCACGAAAGCACCGCGTGCCACTTTTAACCGGACAGCGCAACGACGCTTTTGACGCAGGACGACTGCATGTGCGTATCCTACGTGGCTTCCTGCTTCGATATAAGCTTTCGATCGACTATCATATCGAACGTAGCAGGCGCATTATATGACCTTGCGGAGCTAATGAATTCTCTCGTACTCACACCATCCTGAGTCGCGAGTATTACTAAATGGCGGCCGATCTTTCAATTGTCATGAGATTTGAAGGCGCTCTGGCAGTGCATTAATATTGTTTTCACAAAAAAGCTGCCCTTTCACTCTTTAAAAACAATTGTTCGGCAGCGGTAAGACTGGAAAATTTCTGCGTGCACGTGCTGCCCTGCCGAATGTTCCATTGCTTAAAACAGAATTTTAGTGATGCCAAGCTTCATGAACCGACAAAAACTTGTGGAAGTCTATGCGCAAGCATTTAAAATATGAAAGGCACTATAACTAAAGAAAGAAAAGGGAGACAAAGAGAACGCCTAGAGGTCGCTGTTATTTGTATCAGAATTCCTTTCCTAAAATTGTAACTTACCCAAGCTTCCCCACGAAACGACTGCTTTCATCTCGAAACGACTTCTCGGAGAAGGAATTTTAGGTGTACTTAACTGAAGGATCTAAAAAGAATGAAGAAAATGTGTGATAAAGTATCTGTACTTTTTTGTTGCATATTTTTCTGCTTGGTGCCCGCCTTCAAAAATGGGTTACTAGAATTCCGTCTACATTACGTGTTTTAAAAATTTCTCATAGAAGCACAATATTACTAAATAAAGAACAAGAAACAACTTGAGGCATGAATTCAATAGATACCCTTCCAAGAACCATGCAGGAGGCGCCTAGAAGGGGAAGAGAAATCAAGGCAAGGAAAATGGTCAGCGAAGAGGGCAAGGAAACAGAGAAAAGTTGCGGAAAAGAGCAGAACACAAAATGGGGAATGAAACCTGGGCACCGGAAAAAAGAACAAACACGCATCGGGCAACAAAGTAACCGCTCAGTGGGCGGCTCCTAATCACCGAGCCCACTCCTTACGCAGGAAGGAATGCGGCTTCGAGATGTCCGGCCCGACATGACGGGCCGGGGGCACCCATCGCTTCATGACGTGCGCACGCCCTTCGATCATCCGTACAGAACATTCGATAGGTTGTGCGAAAGGTCGAGGTACGAAGCGAGGAGGCAACACAAACTACAGCGAAAACTACACGAGAGCCTCCGTTAGTACAGCCGAAGAAGAAACCTGAACGAGACGCCCTTGCTGATGAGTATAGAAACGGACCCGAACAAAAACAAGAAAAAAGGAAAGTGTACGCGTAAAAAAAAACGGTGTTCGGAGCGGTCGGACCCCACTGAATAACGATGAAAGTTGAGGTGGGGTCGAGCAACGAAGAAACGCGAGCATCGGCAGCAATAAAAGCAACAGCGGTAGAAGAGAGATGCGGCGCGGGCACCAACTCCGGAACCACACGCCCACACCGATTAGCAGGCCCGATGGGAGAAGAATTCCGATAAATATATGAAGGAGGAAAAGAGACTGCTGTGCGAAGAGGAGGATGATACGTCGTGAGCAACGTGCAAGGAAAGGAGGGAGAACACGAGGCCTGCGGCCTTTTCGAGGGAAGAGGAAGGCAGGGGAGGACACAAATGCACGGATATATAAACGTTGCAACGCTCAGCAGCAAGACGTGGTTCGCGAGGCCGACCGATGGTCTCGCATCGAGAGTGAGCGTGCGGAGAATCCACAAGTTTCTGTTGCGCGCCCGAGAGTGGGTCGTGTCGAAAGCAGCTGGAAGCACGAAGCGGGCCGAGGGGGATTTCTCAGGAACGGCTTCGGCGCAGCGGGAGGGTCGGTTCTTCCAGAACGTCTTCGACGTCGAGAAAATTGTTATCGCCTTGGATGCGTGGAAAACGTTTTTTTTTTTTTGTTTTTTTTTTTGAAACACCAGCTGTACGAAGGCGTTCATGTTCGTACAAAACGGCCTTTAGTTGGATTCCCGGAAGCGTCCGATGTGCCGCAAAACTCGGCCGCACAGCCACTTCCCCCCCCCTCAACCTCTACCGCCCCCCCCCCCAAAAAAAATAACGGAAGGGTCGTGACCCGTGAGAAAGATACACATCTAAGTGCTGTGCACCTTCCAAATTGCGACCGTGTAAGCGGAAGCCGGCGATTTCCTCCAAGACCCAATCGATGGGGGTCGTCCCAGCAGTGATTTTCAATAAGCGTACAGCTTCGTATTTGTAAACCTCAGCGTTAAGGAATAAAGCGTCGCACAGCTCATTCACCCCTATACCAACAGGTGGCATGCAATATGCAGTTCAAACCGGTTAGCTGCAACGCTATCAAATGAACAAAACCAATGAAAAGATAAACGGCTAGCAATTGCACGAATGAAACTGCGCCGTAATGTGTCGGCGGATCCCCCGCGCGAATTCAAAGGCACACGAGGACGCGAAAGTGATACAAAATGGCGCACAAATACGTCAATAAAACCGAAAACCAGCACGCCAGCCACCCTATCAGGGCCCGGTTCAAGGCCATCCACTGCCGGTCAAGCCAGTGTCACGGAGATTCAACATCAAGGGCGAGAATTGGGCGCGCGGAGGAAGCGTGTCTGTGAGGAGGGCACCAAGGAATCGTATAGGGGCGCAAGGAAGCGCAAGCTCTACGAAAGCGAAGGAAAAACAGGCGTCGGGGTGCAATGGCGACTGTTACGGAAGAAAAAAACAGATACACGAGAGAGAGACGGGAGAGCCAGCGACCGGCAGTGAAGGACCGCTTTTCTTCCTCACCCACTCCTCTCATCCGCGCCGCCTCGAAGCGATGTGTGGTGGTGCCACAGATCACGCCCTGCGGCCAAACGGCAAGGACCTCTGGAGATGCCATGGCAGCGCGGCTGGCGGAAGGGGACCCAGCAAGGGGGAGGGGCAACGCACGAAATGATGCAGCAGCAACGGCGCTGCACGTCGTTCCGTACAAGCATCAAATAGTAGGTTTGGAAGCGGAAAAAAGATTTTTTTTTCTGCCAATTAATACACCTTAATACACCGCATTATATATATATCCTTAATACACCGCATTTGCACTTTGAGATTGCTGTTTGCTGCTCAAAAGTTTGATTTGTTCGATATGTGTGGTTTAACGGCCCAAAACCTCCACATGATTATGAAAGACGCCGTAGTGGAGGGCTCCGGAGATTTCGACCACCTGGGGTTATTTAACGTGCACCCAAATCTGAGCACCCGGGCCTACAGCAGTTTCGCCTCCATCGAAAACGCAGCCGCCGTAGCCGGGATTCGATCCCGCGACCTGCGGGTGAGTAGCCGATTACCTTAGCCACTAGACCACCGCGGCAGCGCAAATGGCGAACACTGGTGAAGGTACTTCGATCAACGTGTCCGATGAGAATGCTGCACATTGACTGCAGTGACAAGCTCAAACAATAATACTAAATTTGCTTAATGATAATTGTAAACTATATACTTCATTTTGCCCCTTATTATTGCATTTGTTCGTTTCACTTATAACAACAGTAGTAATTACCTAGCAGCGTTTTATTGACAGTCGCAGTATAATCTGCCACAGTAAAAAAAACCACCGTAGTTCATGGAACCATGCTGTGGAGCTACCAATCAAGTTGGGTGCACAACACTTTTAATCGTATTCCTCGTTATATACAGGAAAACCAAGGAAAAAAATCCGGTTCCTGGCTCTATTTAGTACTTCATGCGGTATGTTGATTAAGAGTGCACTAGCGACATCGTGTCCCGGAGGACATACTCCTATTGGGTAAGACGAAGTCTGAGGCATGAAGTTGTGCTTCACGTTGCGACACGTGCCTTGTAAAGTAGTTTACTATGGACTCAGGTTCATGACTACTGAGCCAAAACTTCCAGCTCTACGTACAACGAAGCTCGAAATATTACCTTTTCCAAGACGAATCAGGGCTCCGACTGCTGCCGCGGCTCCTAGCGCAACTCGCCGTAGAAGCCAGGACCAACGCCGTGATCGCATTGCCTAAATTTGTCACCACGATGCTGATGGACGCGTACCATGGCAGCGCCCCACTACACAAATCATCATAACAGTTTTCTTTCAAGTTACATGTCCCTTGTGTTTTTAGCGTTGATAATGATGATGATAATCAATGAGGGATAATTGGCACCTGCCCCCTCAGGGCGATCGGCCCTAAGATGACTCGAGGTCGAAAGTCTTCTTCGGCTTCTTCTTCGATCATATACTGATTTTTCATTGCTTCCGATACCGGGGCCTTAAAAGCTTGCAGCCCCTCATGTGGTCTGGCAGTTCATACCTCTGATCAAATGACAGTGACATGTGATGACATGGCATTGTGTGACATCATGATGGCGTCACTGATTTCGGTGACATGTTACATCACAATGACGGTATTGGGTAACGTCAACTTGTGATGATGGTTTGTGGCTTTACTCGCGTTGACGCCGCCACAACTGACGGTCCCTTTTCGAGCTCAATAAGGTGTCTCAGGGTTTCGCCTTGATAAACTGAAGACAGTTTTGATAAAAAAAAATAGCACACTATCAGATACCCTCACAAAACAGCAGAAAGCAAGATACCCACACAAAACGAGCTGCCGACGGAGTAACAGTCGCTTTTTTTTTATTATAGAGAATAATTTCCCTAGATCTTATTGTCGCATGAACGAAATCACCTACCTGTTCAAAGTACAGACATATTAAACATGCATTAGGCTACGTTTCTTCTTCGCCTACGCTTGGTATCTCATTTTCAGTTCTTCATTTATCTCTCCTAGCGTTACTTCGTGATAGTTTTCAACAGTAGCCTTCGTATTGTCAATTATTTAGGAGTTAAAATAAGGCCAGAAACATAAAAAGATCTTTAAATAAACTGCACCGTCACTTTAACGACGGCTCCTTTAGATTCATCAATAACCTATTACTGAAATCCCCGAAGCCATATTCTTTACATTTTTTTCCCTTGTTTGTGCATATTCAGCGGTGGACAATAAATCAGTTTTGGTCGTGGCTGACAGCTCGCAGAAAAGCTCCTTAGAACATGTTCTCTCTATATATGTGGCCTCTCTCTCTCTCTCTCGCTCTATATATATATATATATATATATATATATATATATATATATATCAGCTTGGCTCCCCTAAAAAGGTCCTGAAATATGAGCTTTATTGCGAATAAGGTTCCAGGAAAGGAAAGGAGAGAAGCAGATGAGTCAAAAATTGGCTTGACTGCAGATCGAATGAATCAATATGCGTCTTTTGTATTATTCTTCAAAACTACCGAAGGGAACTTTGACGCAAAAAGCCCCGCATGTAGCACATTTATTAGCCCGAATTTATGACAATATCATCAAGCCTACTATTATCAATAACTATTCTAATATTACTATTCTAATATTACTATTCAAAACCATTATATTCAACTAAAAATTTCGTTGTCTTCACAATAATTTTATCACTCCTATGCACGTTTGCAAAGTATAAATTTACCTGCATGTCGATATTTGAAAAAATTAACATTGCTTAGGATTTTATGAAGGCCCAATAAATCATGCCTCAAAAATGCTTCAAGCTATGACCAGGAAGCATAAAGAAATGCATCTGTGAACTTCTATTGCTATGCTAAGCGAACTATTACATGCAACGTCAGGCGCATTTCAGGTTATGTTTTTTTTATTAGAAACTTTATAGTATGCACGCATCAAATACCGCGTCAGCACAGCTAGTGGAAAGAAGTGAGGTCGTCGAACGAATGACGTCAGTGATACAGACAGTGAATTGGATGAGTGCTCGTCTGACATATGGCGGCGAGTGGCCGCTTCTGGTAGGCAGGCAGGCATGCCGATGAGCAGGCAGAATAAGCATTAAGAAATTGCTATGAATAAGCATATTCGAACAATAAAGCAATAACCATAAGTTATATGCGAGCGACGCTAACTAAAGAGCCAACGAAACCAGTCGTAGAGCGATCTATAGCGATTAGGACAAAGTTTTGGACTGTTTTTTTTTTTTCAAAACCAGAAGCTATTTTCAAACTGTGTCCTGTAAAGAATGACAATATTCACTGCATAGCAAATGGCCAGCAACTACACGCGGCTCAAATTGCAGTGTTTGGAAAACATGCTGGACACAAGAGACGGCGAGTAGGCTTATTATTTGAAAACGTAACACCATAATATAAAGTCGGCTATGCGAAGCTTTATAGCGATATATGTAGGCGGTTCAGTCGGCTTTCTCAGTCCAAAAACTCGCGTGAGCCCGAAGGGACGGCTCTATGCTCTCCCATAGTAGAGTACCAAGTACACAAAATCGTTAATCGCTTTTTTCTAAACACACCACAATATAGATCCAACAAATGAAGGGTAAACAACAAGGATTCCAGGTGAAATGAAAACAAACAGGAGCACGTCTGCCTGACGTCTAAAACTAAGAGGAATGTACCATCGTGCTCACGAAGTATTAAAAATAAGCCAACATAACACGGTTCTGCTCTGAGTACGACTCAGTTTTAAATACAACTTACGTTGTCTTGAAGGTAAAACGTGACGCCTGCAGAAAGATTGACGTCACTGTCGCGCTTTTGACCTATACGCGGATCGAGCTTTCGTCGCCTCAAATGTCAAATACACTTTAGAGAGCCTACTGCGCACTTCATCGTGCTGCGCACGAACAATTAAGTGCTCGACCCGCACCTGTCTGCGATATCGAATACAGAAATGTGATTTTAAGAACCACTGCACGTGAAAATGGTGAGTCTTCGATGGCGAACAAATAATTGATGGCAAATAAATTACTAATATTAACTGTTGGGGTTCAACGTCCCCAAACCACAATATGATTATAAGAGGCGCCGTGGTGAAGGGTTCCGGAAATTCCGACCTCCTGGGGTTCTTTAACGTGCATCTAAGTCTGAGCACACGGGCCTCAATCACTTTTGCTTACATCTAAAATGCGGCCACCATGGCCGGGATTTGAACCCGCGACCTACGAGGCAGAAGCCGAGTGCCTTAGCCACTGCACCACAAGGGCGGGTTGTATGGCAAATAAATTAAGTCAATGACTAGAGAACTATCACCGCTGACGCACCGTGTCCCGTGTAGGTTGAAGAATGTATCCATTTACCAAGACTGAGAATCCTGTGTCACTTACCCCCGTATTCACAAACGCTCCTTCACTCAAGAGCACTCCTCGACTTGAAAAAGTCGATGGGAGCGCTGTCTATTGGCAGAACAAGTCACTGCATATCGGCAATATTTTGCAGCGATTCTTGACAAGCGCAGTGTCCATTTCAGTCGAGCAGTGGCGCAGTGCTCAACTCAGTCAAGTGAAGGATGGAATTCCGAGTCGAGGAACGTTTATGAATACGAGGGTTAGTTGTGGATCACCGCCGAAGGCACTGCGCTAAGCTCAAGAACAGGGGTTCGATATATGCCTATTGCCGCCGCATATCGACGAGCTTCAACTGCGAGAATATTCATGCACTTAGATTCAGGCAACGTTAAGTTAGCTAATCCGGAGTTGGCCACTATATGGCGAGTCTCACACTCTGGTTTTCACACGCAAAATGCAAGAATCTCTTTTCTTTTGTTTTGTTATGCCTCATCCGGAATGGTGATGTATGTAAGGAGGTTGCTACGCTCGCTCTTAAGCAATTGCCCGTGTACGTTGGTTGCTCATAAATTAAATAAAAATGAATACTTTCAACAAAGCTTGTAACTGTTGCGGAAGGCTCTTAACCGTTCGTATAGAAGTATTAGTATATTTGCACGTTGTTTAAGACAGTGAACGCAGAGTCGTGCTCGACTCGGTGTAACAATGTAGCCATGCAGATGCTCAAGTTTATAGGGGCCTATATGGACCAGCGCATGAGATATGAATACAAAACAGGAAAATAGAAATTACGAAAGCCTAAAATAAGGCCCTGTTTTGGCCCAGTAGCGCCGACGTTGCGCTTGAATCAGATTACGTGCAGGGAATTCCTGTCGCCACAATTTTATTGGTACTCCATGCTGCTCGCTTGTTGTTGCAAGGACGTGCGTAAATAAGTGCGAAACAGTGACGCGGTGATGGACGAGAAACTCAAGTGCCTGCGACTTATATCAAACCTCGATGCGTTATTCCGTACATCAACCACTGCGCGTAAATAAAGCTTCATTCCAAGCTCCCAAGAGCAAACTTTGTCGCATTCGAAAACGACGCGCAAGCATGTTTGAATCTAACGCCTCGGCGGTGAGATGCAAATAACGACGAATGTCACAATGAAAATTTCGAATTATCCCAAAATCCGCGCAAATGATGCAAATCCCAAAGTGCGTCGCATGTACGTATGCATCTAATGCCTCGGCAGTCAATCAGGAAGAACAATAGAAATCACAGTAGAAAATTTTGCATTTTCGCAAAATCTGAGGAGGTTATTCACAGGGTGCAATTGCGTGTCAACCCGTTAAGCCACGTACGTATAGCACTAACGTATGCGTCAAGTGGCGAGTTGGTGCATACATTATTCTGCAGATGCTGCAGAAGATCCATGCAGAAAGCACATGGATTGCGTGCTTATGTGGATGGCATGCTCACAAACCCCTCCCAGAGATAGGAAATACGTTCAGCTGATACTTCGAGTAATGCGCGCTTCGCTCTTCTGAATGGCTCGAGTGTTTTTCAGAATGACTGAGGGATCCTTACAGGTTACACAACGCTAGCCAAATACATGCATATAAAAGCTTTATTGAAGCCAACAAGCTCAAAAGCGGCCGGGAGACCTTGCCAGTCTAGTCGGTGGCTCCATCCATGTTGGCAACGTGATATGACTCTCGGCGACAAAACGAGCCCTCTGGGCAGCCTGTTCTTCCCGCGTGAGATCGTAAATACACCATCTCTCATCCAAGCTGACCACGTCGTATACGGAGGAACCCACTTTAGACGGGCGTCCTTAAATATACTTTTATTCACGCGCATTTATCACTTTGTTGGTAGGCTGTCTTAAAGCATCGCTGACGCATCTGCGAGTTTAACACATGTGCACCGTTTTCGAACGCCATCTCTTCTGCGTACTAACCTGCTCCGTTGATCTATATCTTATGGTGCAATGTTTCAGAATATGAGTCAGGTACGCGGAGGTGCTTTCGAGTACTTCTGCATGGCGCACCTGTTCGGAACGGAGGCAGTCACCGGATTTCCTCAAACGCTATAGGCGCTCTATGCAGTGACTCAAAGGTAGAACAAGAACACGCGCCGGAAAGAGCGAAGCAAGAGGGTATACGTTGCTGACGCCCACTCGACCGTGACTCGAGATGAGCAAGCGCGCCACAGCTTGAACAGCACACCTGCTGCGGAGCGAGAAAGCAAACACAACGAAAAGAAAGCCGGGCACACATTGAAATATAGGTGACGGCACTCGAGGAACGTCAACGCTTGCAACACTCGGAACAAGTGCTGAGATACTATAGACGCGTGTTGACGGTTTGTACAGGCTGTCACATTCCAGCCGTGCCTCGTGCGATTGCCGCACCGGCAGCAACTTGAATTATTTCTACAGTTTTATACCCCAGAACGTGCTAGTTTTTTTGTATGGGAGTGAGGGAGTACTAAAGCATCGTGTTTCGTTCAATTGTTAGGACGGCCACGGCAAATGCTTGTAGCGGCACGGCCGGCTCAGCATTCGCGATGAGTCAGACACGAAATAGTGCGCGAGTACGCGTAAACAACGAGGAAAGGTGTTGTCGACCGTCGGCTGACGTCACGATAAGCAAAAGAAAAAAAATTACTTTAGCGACACGCTGGGATGATCCGTCGACAACCACCGACGTAGCTGCTCTCACGGATAACCCGTTACGTTAATCAAAGTTACTTATTTCGGGTAGTTAAAGATGTCTAATTGCAGGAAGAATGTGGTCAATGTCTCCTCACTCAGCGCCATGCACACGCGTTGTAATCCTTGGTGTTTCCCGACGTTTACTTTATCCTTACTTCCAAGAAAAAGTGACCACAACAGCGATAGAGAATAAACATATGTGGTGACAACGTTTCATAAAGCGAATGCTTGAACGAATTGCCTCCCACAAAACAGAGTAAAAAACAAAACACAGAGAGCACGAAGGCGTAGTTTTATTTATTTATTTATTTATTTATCTATTCATTTATTTATTTCGTTGAGTACACAGAGTACACGAAGACAGAGGAAATAGGGAGGGAATAGGCTGACAACTGTTACTTATAAGGGCACAAAGTCTGCCTGCTCCTTCGTAAAGGCAAGGCATAGGAGGAATAAGGGAAGAAAGAAGGAGAGAGAAAAGTTTATAAAATATGCATGTACGAATATATATGAGCGTCTTTAGTCGTGTTCTGTTCTTTTTTAGCGCCATTTATCTGTCCTAAGATATGGTTTGGGTCTAAATAACTAGTACACATTTAGATCGACATTCGTGCCACTGAAGTTAGAAATAGGTCATGCAATGGTCGGCGATTTTTCGCTCTTCGCAAAATATTAACAGCAACATCGATGCAGCCAAAAAAAAAACACAAGTACCGTGGAATTATGAAAAGCTTGGCGTGCTATGCAGACGTATATCTCTTATTGCAGATATTGCTTATTAAAATGCCCCGGACATTTGTAAAGACATTCTAAACAGACACTGTAGGGTGTTGGAAGCTTTCTGGTGCGAGGAAACCTGGAAAGACGCAATCGCAACGCCGCTATGTGTATATCTGGCTGGGCGTTCCCAGAACTGTGTGTAAACATCCCCCTGAGTCGCCGATATTCCCGCGGATTTAGTAATACGCCCAAAAGCCAAGGCGACGTGAGCCTCGGATTTATTTTTCGATTTCGTTCGGAGAAAAAAAAACCCACGACGTCGTGAAATGAAGATAAGGTCTTACTCTCAAGCATTCGTGTATGTAGCGAATGTTTTCCGGACGAGATTTCTATCCGTTAAGAGCCGCCCTTAGTTCGACCTTGGCAAGACACCCACACCAAGTTCATCAGCGCTACTTTGTATGCTGCACCAGATATATCGGCCGGGTGCCGTACTCTAGGCGGGCGACGCGGGAGCAGCTTGTTAAACAATGGTGCCGCTTCGCTAAATATCGCCTATGGAGTATAAGAGCGGGTTTTAAAGCGCACAGCACGAGGCGGCGGAAGCAATAAGTGAGACGCTCGCTAGTTAAAACGCCAGACAATGCGAGCCCGGAATTTCTGGTATTTCTCTGCATATACAGGCGTGCAAAGAAAACACGAAAGTAAACAATGGCGCAAGACTTTTCGCTATGAAAGTATAGGCGTAGTGAGAGTGTGTGAGTGTATGCATGCTAAATAAGGCAGCGCCAAACGTTATGGCGTGTTGCGTTTTTTCCCAGGGTTTTATATACCTTAAAAAACCAAAATGCGGTTACTACAGACTCCGAGAATTTATACCACCCTTTTTTTTTTTTCATGAGCACCTAAAGTTAAGTAAACTAACCGCTAGCATGTACAGCCTCCATCGAATCACAGCCGCCGTGGCTGATATTCAATGCCGGGATCTTTGCGTTCAGAAGTCTAGCGCCATAATCATTAAATCACCGTGGCGGGTATGTATGCAGAGACTAAAGAAGCAAGTGCCAAAGGTAATGACCCATTACGTATGTGGGGACCGGCTAAAGTCGGGCTACAGATACGTTTGCAATCTTATCTCGAAATCACGCTGCTCAGATGGAACACGTGGCAGGAGGTGCGCCCATTAATGATTCTGCAACCTGTTTTTCTTTAACATTACAGGTGAGAAAATGGAGGTTTTATCGCCTTACTACGCCGCCCTTTCCCACGTCCCAACGGAGCGACTTCATGGCGTACTTATTTTAATATCTAAAAGCGTCCGTTCATTGCCGGTAAAGTTCCAAGCCACACCGCTTTTTCGACAGATGGTCTGTACGTGACCTCGCAAATAGCGCTTTTTGGCAGCGCCGTTCACGGCGCTGATTCGCAGACATCCGCACTCGCACCGTTCATGTAAAAAAAAGAAAACAAAAAAAAGGAATCCCCTGTCTGCACGGTTGGACACAACAAGAGCTCATTACAATTTTAAGTCCACCAACCGATACGTTTTAGTTCGTAGGATCGGCAAAAACCGAGTTTAAAAAAGAGGTGCTGCAAGAACAGAAGGGGAGAAAAAAAGTAAAGGAGTCCTTTTTCAAGCGTTTAACTTTTGCCGTTTGATTCTTTCTCTTCGTTCCGCTAATGCCTTCCTTCCGCCGAACGCAAGCCACGAACCCTTCGAAGGCACGGAGTCCGCCCCAAGAGCATTACGTCGAAACATCCTCCTCGATCTCGGTTTCCAAACGATGTCGTGCATATATACGGGACACGAAGTCACGTGCGCATCTATTTCCAACTTGACAGCAGGACTTCGCTACGCGAAGCGAGAAAGCTGAGGAAAAAAGGTAAGGACGTCAACCAGACCAATGTGCGGTTCGCTACCCTACGCAGGGATCAGAGGTTTACGTGTCAGCAAAAAAAAAAAAGGCAATTCAAAAGCGCTTCCTTCACCCGGATTGTAGGAGCAAAATGAAGCTCTTTGCATGAGTGTGTGTCGTGTACTAATTTTGTTTCTATCCCATAGGAGATGCTTTTTCTATAACTGCTCTTCTGTGCTCTTCCGGGAATGGGACCTTCGTTCCCGTGCCTATTAGTGCAGTCCTATACTGTTGTTACAGGCAAGAAGGACGGTCATTCGTTCATATCAAAGCAACGATATAATGTAGAAACCTAATGACTAGTCACGTTGATAAGAGAGCATATTGCTATATATCAGAAGCAGTTGATCGCCGACAAGCCCGCGATCGAAAGATAAAATTAACGCAAAACAGCGCATGCGGTCGGCGTACATTTTATGGCCGCGTTTCTGTGGGTTCATGGGCACCGGGTTTTTCACGCGCGACACCGCCACCGAGAAGTATGAGTTATAAAAGCTCCGCTTAATAGTACAAACCAGCCTATACGGATACCATAAGCAGCCAATCATGTCTCGAGAGGCCCAATATATTGAGGTAATATTTCTTTATCATGGGACTAAGCATGGCTTTTGGAAATGCATGTGAGGTCCATGAAGACAAATTTTGGGGGGACGACGACATACTACAAAAGTTTAGCGAACTTGGAAGGACGCATAGCTGCTGCGTGCACCAGTTTTTTTTTTTTTTTTTCAAATATGTGACAACAGATCTCTTCAGGGCACGCCGTTTTTAGCAAACAACCCCAGCCTCTTTTTGAAACCTTTATGAACTATGCTTAACATATTTTGACTTGACAGCGATTTAATAGACAGAAACGAACTAGAAGGGCAGTGAATATGGCAGTGAACTGCTGAACACCAAGTCGCTTTTTTAATGCCGGCAGTGTTATGAACTGACGAGCCGGAATGCGAGAATTTGACGAGAAATGTACATCGGTAGCATCGACAAATACATTCTGTAAACCCACTACGGTGTGCGTCGAGATAACATCATTATTGTGGCAAGTAGAATTGTCAAGTTTATCGTATAATATGAAGAGAAACAACGACGCTGTAGCTCTTCGTACTCGACATCTGATCACCGCATTAGCGCGAATAGTTGGTTGTTTTTTTAGAACAATGCACTTAATCCCATTGAGGTTAAAAATAAGTATGTACTATGCACTCTTCCATTCTAAAGTAAGTTATGGGATGTTAGTCTGGGGAACGACATCACAAGGGAATTACCATAAGTTAATAACTATACAAAAGAAAATATTGCGCTGCTTTGAAAATTACAGGGGGAATCTACAAGACTTGCGCACTGCTCCACTATTCATTAAACATTCCATACTCAGAATTGATCAATTATATCATTTTAAATTACTTCAGTTAATACAAAAGACTAAGCTATATGAAGAAAGTTGCACCGAAAGACCACACTACAGTCTGCGAGAACAAAAGAAACGAGCTCCTAGAACAAGAACCAAGTATGGAAAACAAAGTATTGCTTACCAGGTACCTCAGGTTTTAAATACCCTTGCAGATCAATTGAACTTTAGGGCTAGTAGTGCGACTTTCAAGAAACAAATAAAGAACTTATTCATAACCACCGGTCTACACTATCGAAACTACGTAATGGAGTCTCATGCCTCTGCAAATGCTTAAATTGTTCATAAACTTCTATGTCAATTATACGAGTGTATACAGCGGAACTCATTGTATCCGCATGCATTTTGTGTCTGTTTTTGACTTGTTTCATTGATATTGTTTAGTTGTGAATTTTAACGAGAGTGACCTCTAATTCTTAAAATGTGTTATGTAAACTTCTTATGCTATTTATGTTTGAATTTTGTGTTTACAATTTCAGGTTGCTTGAAACCAATGCATTGAATATATATATTGTTTGTCAGTGCTGATGTCTAAGCTTTGCACTCTTTGCACTGTCACGGACTGCGGAGGGACAAGGGCCTTTGTCAGGCTGTTCGCCTTTAGCCCTTTGCCCCTGCAGTGAGCTCTGTATCCGACTTACTGTAAATAAAAATACTACTACTACTACTACTACTACTACTACTACTACTACTACTACATAATTTTTAGCAGTGTAATTCTGATTTTGTTTTCTGAACTCTTGATGCAGCAACTAATTTGAAAAAAAAATGCATGTAACACTTAGGCCTGCTTTGTTGCATACTGTTTCCGCTGGTCCACAAAAAAAAAAGAACGATTAAATTAGCAGCTCTTGCGAACGTTTTGAGATGAATCGCCATGTTTCTCTGGTTACTTATGTACTTAGAAGTTGCGTTGGTACATCTAAAACTTTGTAGCTTGGGTGGGTGCGCATACAGAAACATAAATTCAGCGAGAATCCTTCCCTCAGCTATGCTAAAAAGCAATAAATGACGTTCCCGTCTTCTTCAGTCAGGTGAACTATCACGTGTGTGTGTATTTAATAGTGCGAAAAACTTGTGGGCAATCAACTTCTAACAACCACGCGTACGCAAAATGTTAAAAAAGATGCGTTCATGGTTGAAAGTCGTTTAAAGATCTTTGGCATGCATTGTCGACAAGTGCGTTTATCGCTGGAATACGCATTAAGCTTCAAAGGCTTCATAAGTGTCATTGTTGAATATTTCCGTACAGCTTACAAAAGATGTAGGTGATCGGCACTGTGAACGAATTCAGCCCTACGTCATACCGAGCGGAGCACGTGAGACTGCTTCGTCACTAGTCATCTATCTATAGATGGCGCTCGTCATAACGATTGGACGTTTACGTCTAGCAGCCGTGATATGAATCATGATTATGAAGGACGCCTTAGTGGGGACTTCATAAATTTAGACCACCTGAAGTTCTTTAACGTGGACCTGAATCTAGTTACTGCGGCGTTTAGTATTTTGTCTCCATTAGAATGCGGCCGCCACATTCTGGATTTGATACCGCGAACTTCGCGTCAACAGTCGAACACCATAACTATTAAAATACTGTGTCATGAATTATGCATGTATGGGCCATGCACATCAACAGAGTTAAAATCTTTGTGCTCCTGCTTTCCTCTACTTGCTTTGTCTCTTTTGATGTTCCTGAACCATTCGAAAAAGTCGCGCGGCAGTTCGAGAAACCCGGGTGAAAGCACCGACGGACGACGTCGTTTTAGAGACTGGGAGCATTGCTAAAATATGTTTTTGTTGTTGTTAGCCACTAGCTCCCGCTGTTCAAAGAGTAAAAACGAGATAACGACCATGAAAGCGTTTCCCGACTGGGCCCCATTCGCGGTGCAGAAAAAGGGTAATTTTTTTTTAACGGGCTCGCAAGAGCGATGAAAGCTGTGTGCCATACGGGCGTCACGCTGCGCCTGTGCTAGCGCGCGACCTACTTACCTATGACGGTGCTGGCGGCGACGAGGGCGAACGGTATCCACAGGCCCGCAGGACGCTGGCGTTGAACGACACTCATGTTTTGGCGGCCTCCGGGACTGAAGCGCACAGCCAAAAACAAAAGGAGGGGGGGGGGGGGGGGCACGAATAACAAGCGACAGGGGGAAGAAACCGAAGCACACAAGCACGGCGAGGAGCACTTATTTCCCGGGGCAGGTCTCCGCAGACGACTCCGTGGTCTCTTCGTCCTCCACCGCTGTCGAGAGCAACAACACCGCGAACACTGCGCGGTCACTTAGGGATCGAACCCGTCAAGCGAAATCACAGCCGCCGGTCTTGCAGGGGCCGATGGAGAACAACACACTGACGAGAAGCGTTTTTTCTTTGCTAGGAAAGTCGACGCTAACCGAACCCAATTATCACTGTACACCTCGGGTATTTCTTGTCCACGGGCGAAACCGGGAACTTTCTTACAGAAATGGTCCGCGGGAAAAAGATTTCTAGGAGTAACAGTAACGCGCTACCATCACTGCCACTTTCGTCGGTCGTGTCGTGCCGGTCATCCAGGCAGCGAGCGGCGGTGACCCGACGCGGGACGACGCGCAGATGTGGGCGCGGACTCCGCACAAGCGCGCGAGAAGTCACGCCTCCCGACTCCCGGAGACGACGCCGTGTTCAGCGCAGAATCGCGGCGCACAGCACGCAGGTGTCGTCGTCCAAGCGGAGAACGAGCGTCTCCTTCGGTCCGGTGCACGGGCCAAAGCGTCCCAGCATGCACGGCGGGGATTCAAAAACGCGCGCACACGGCTGCTGTGCCTCACAAGGAGCGCCGATGAGCGAAGCAGCGTCGACCGTTGCCGACGATGGACTGGTTTTTTCGCTGGCGCGCTCGGGAGTCGGGCGGGACCACGCGGCGGCCTGCCTGGTGGCGGCTCGGAGCGAAGAGACCGCGCGCGCTTCTCTCCTCTCTCTCGCTCCAGCGCCGTCAACAAGCGCGAAGAGCGAGTGAGAAAGCCGCGCGCGCGAAAAGAGAGCGAGGCGCTATCGGTATCTTGAGTGGCAGTGTGGTGCATTGTTTTCCGGTGATATGTAAAAGTCCGCCTAATATTACTACGTGCCGTTTCTTGATATATGTGCTGCAAAAAAAAAAATTAAGACAGTGTGAAGACGCATATACAACGGGTAAACAGCGCTAGTCCGTCTCGTATACATGTCCTCTTTTTTTTTTGTTTATTGCTTCACATACATCGTAGTTTGTGAAGTCATTATGTAACATCTCATTCACCCGCGAGTTATTCTAAATAGTTCAATAGCATTTGAATTAATGTATGATCAAAGATATTGACACAATTAATGCTTTTATTTGTTATTTTCCTGAATATAGGGCGTACCTATGCGAGTAAAATGTTCATAAATAGATTTAATTGAGAACAGGTAAAACTTAAGCTACCCGTCGCAAACTAGCCAAGTTTATCAAGTGAGCAAAATTGATTCGGTCTCACGTGGTGTTTCTGCGGTGTATTTAAATCTCACAACCAGAATATGAGATTTAAATACACCGCAGAAAGGAACTACAGCTTTACTTGATTCAGCTGCAGCATTTCAACGTGCTCATAAATGTAACTGTGCAAAAGCTTTTGCACTTCACCCTCGTCTAAATACGGCCGCCAATGCCGGGAATCGAACCCACGCCCTGGTGCTCAGCGGCGCAGCGCGGCAGCCAGCAGGGCACCTAAGAAGTGCTTCAGTGCGAATTTCAAAGGTACAAAGGGTGGAATTTTCCGCAGCTGCAGCAAAACAACAGCAACAACAAAAATAGTGACGTCACCACTGGCTGCGGTCGTCATTCTTTAGCTGCGCTCGTGGGTGCTATCTAGAAACACATATGCCACTGACGTGGGCACCAGTTGTCAAGTATTTATTTTAATTTATTTCTTTATTTTTTCTTTATTGCATTTCCCCATGAAGACAATTGTTTTCTCAGTTGTGATGTCTTTAGGGTAGCGGTAAGTATATAGCTTGTTCTTGCTGAATAGCAAATACCAATTTGAATGTTGCGAACTTGAAGTAATTGACTATTTGTTCTAATTTCATGTTGTGAAGACACCGTTAACCTTCTTTAAATCGTTTCTTTCATTCCATTTCATTACCCTCCCTCTAAGAAGATACGCGAATGCATGCACGCAAACAGAATGAACCCAAGTTCAATTCGTCATAACCATCTTGGCTTGGGTTCTTGTGTGAAATAATTCTACGTTTAAAAGCATAGATATTTGATCAAGTTTGTGCTGATCCATGATGGTATTTAAAAACGCGAAACAGACGAGATACACGAGACAGGTTACACAAACAAGCGCTCCCTTCACTAAAGTTGATTCACAAAAAACTGGCCAGGTTTTATCTTATACACCGAATGTGGAGCCGGATGCGTTTCCATGTTCGGTGTAAGATAAGACCTGGCCAATTTCTGCAAAAAAAAGCTTAAGTTTGAAGTGAATACTCGTTTGTCTAATCTATCTCTTGTATTTTTGTCTGTTTTGTGCTCCTACATACCAACATTAAATTCTACCTCAAGTCATAAATGAAGTGTAAGCAAGTTCATTCAAGTTTATTTTGAAGTAATTTGCCACTCCTTGGTGAACACCTGAAATAAAGCTAAATTTAATTGAAGGATAGATACGTTGCGTTTCAGGGAATGACATAGAACATCGAAGATTCTGTCAGTACACACTGAAAAAAGATGTATTCAAATAATGTTCATAAATGTTCCGCATCGTAACATTCCAATTATTTTGGGGTCGTAAGTGATACCTGCGCCAAAGTACTCAGGCCATGAAGCCAAAAGTGCTTAGGTCAGCGCCACATAGCTCGACATTTGTAATTATCAGCAACATTCACGTCATGACGTGCCGCATGCAATTCATCACTTCGACCGAGTTCTGCCTTTTCTATTTACGAACATCCAACCTCCTCCTTCTCCTTCCTTTTTTTTTATTTGTGAATTGAATTGCCAGCAATCCTCGCGAAAGGACGCGCTAAGTAGAGACACTTCGTTAGTTGCTCTTAGCTTTTAAATCAGTTTCATTAGTCGCAACAAAGAAATAACGTTAGATAGTCGTTTAAAAGGTCTCAGTTTGGCTCAGACTGAAAGCGCCTAAATATAGATTATTTAGTGCCTAAGTCTGCAATATTTTAGTGCGCATTCGTTCAACCAATGCGCATTAAGAAGTTGCGACGGTGGTGGCACCCAGTTGTGGTGGTCCAGTGCTTACGGCACTCGTCTGCCAACCTGAAGGTCGTGAGTTCGAATGCCGGCCGCGGCAGCTGTGCTTCGAAAGTGGCGCAATGCTATAGGCGATGCCATTGTACTCAGACTTAGGCGGACGTTAAACACCAGGTGAAAATTCCTGCAGACCCTCGACTACGGCATGATTAATCAAAGTATGGTTTTGCGACGTAATGGCTCATTATTATTATTATTATTATATATTATTATTATTATTATTATTATTATTATTATTATTATTATTATTATTATTATTATTATTATTATTATTATTATTATTATTATTATTATTATTATTACTAGGTGGTGTTCTTGCTCTGTTGTGCTTTAGCAATAGGATGATTCGAGGAGGTGGTCCAGGCTGGCAGTTGATTCCTTTAGGGTCACTGCAGTGTTAGTATATAATTTACCTGGAGGGTAGATCGATGTCTCTCAAACCCTTACACGCTGGAACGCAAAGCGACGTCATTGGGGACTGGTAGTCTTTCTTTTTTCGTTCCTTTCCGCTACTGTCACTGGTCCCGCTAATTAGGAAGGCAATCGCCGGGCTAATTCCGAAGACCAAAGTTTCGGACCCCCGATCTGCACTACGAAATCACCAGAACAATTTAGATGTGCTCCTATTTGGCGTGCCAGCGACCGCTGGCTGGGGTCCAAAGAACGAGTCAGAGCCGAGCGTTTGACAAGACAAAAAAAAAATTATATTCTCAAATACGGCAGAACAGACAACGCACACACACGCACACTCGGCAATAATCCAATACAATACGGCACCAATAAAACAACGGGCTAGACAATACAACCAGCTTCACTCGAAACAACGGATGGTTTGTGACAACTACCACAAAGACAATAAATGATTGAGCGTCCGCCTCCTATGCTGGAGGTCATGAATCCAATACCCTCTCCTGCCAAGGAGCCACAGGTTTTTTCGTACGTCTAGAGATGTCCACTCACATGGCGCTAGTGAGTAAACAAGGAGTTTGCATCCAAATGGGGTTCCAACCGAAATATGGTACATACCTCAGGGCACACGTCGCACTGCCAAAGAAGGGGTGAAGTCACGGCCGTGCTCGGTAGAAACAAGTACACAGGTGCAAGGTCGCTTGCACCTGTGTACTTGTAACGGGAAAGTGATGGCATATAATTGGGAAAGGTAGGAAACACGGGGACCTTCATTATCGTCTAAAGGGGGTATTACCTGCATGTGCTGTGACGCCCACCACTAAACATCTTTTTTTTTCTGTCGATTCCACTTGTCTCAAGTCATCAGATACCCTGGGGTGGTCTGCGAGAGTCAACAGCTACGTGGTGTAGCTACTTTCGAGGTCCTTAATTCAAGATGTGTTGGTTTTCTTGTGTTTTCTTCTTGTATTTGTAGATTGACTATCTGACGAAGACACAACATCCGAACGCTTTCTGTTCCTCCCCTGGTTTTGCACTGCCTGCGTGATTATCCTACCGTTGAACAAGCGACGACGTCATGCGATGACGTCATCATGTTACGACACGTCATGTTTCATCATGATGGCGTCACAAACTTTGGCGATATGCGACTTCATGACGTCGTCAGGAGTTGACGTTACCACGCGAGGATTTGCTGCACCACTCATGTTTAGACCACCGATGCCGACTGTCAATTTCCGCGTTTGATGAGACATCTAATGGTCTGACCACACACACCCATCGCAACGCGTCCACGCGGGTCTTTCTGACGCGTCACCATGTCTTCCCAGGGCACGTGACTAGGGAAAGCTGCGCGCCCATTCTCTCCATAGGGATCGGGCATGGTGCCACGTCAAGCTTCCGCCTTAATACGCATCAGTATTCTCGAGCAGTGACAGATGAATGGGACCTGCTTCTGCTGTGAGAAATGCATCCTGGACAGGGAAACGTTCCCTGTCTTTTTTTAATGGCATTTACTTTCTCACCGACAACTTCTTTTTGTCGTCGTCATTAGAGTAAGGAGAGAGTCATTCCTTCTCGAAAAGGCAAACGAAGCCACCCTGAAAGGAGGCAACTGGAGCTAAAAAAAAGAAAACGAAATTCACGTTTGAAAACATCACTACAACTCTTCTGCGCTCACACCTATGTAGAACACGTCTTCTAACTTTGTTCCTGCAGTTGCCTGTCGCAACGACCGACAATAGCAGCGAGGGAGGCAAGCGCAATAGAGCATGCGGTTTCACGCAAGGGCGTAACCTTGTTAAGCAAAATCCCATGTAGATGCCGCGCGTGCTTAGAGCCCGGTCGCCTGCAACTCTCCCGCAGGCTTCGTAGAAAAAAGGAAGGCATGTTCTCCACCACTCCATTGTTCAGCGCACGCGCGGGCGCACGAGTCCGGACCGGATCTCCGGTGGCGGCATGGCGCCGCGACCAGGATTGCGCGCAGCGCGCATACGCTCACAGAACACAGTGCGCGAAAGCAACCAGCCTCATCAGCGCTCGAGCGTTAGGGACTCGCGATGCAGTCCTCTTCGAGACCGTATAGAAAGAAGTATAGCACTCCCATGCGTAGTTCTTGTACCAGGAGCCAAGAGAGGAAACCCCTTCTTCTGGTGCGCCCGCTTTCTTCTCCGCTTTCGCGTCGTGAGCGTCGATTTCTACAGAGCAGCCAGCCAAACCAGCCGCGGTGCGCTGAAGACGGTCGTTCCAATTTTCGAGTCCGCGCGTGACGCTCTCGCGTAATGCACACGGCGTTCCGTTCCTCCTGAGGCCACATCGCCGCCTGCAGCGGCGGAGACCAATTAGGTCAGAATGCGAGCGGCATCTGCACACGCTCTGTGGTGGGCCTCCACGTTGGTCCGCTTCTTCTTCTTCCTTTATGTTCTTCTTCCTCACAGCCTTGTAGGGGAGGCAGGGGGGGAGGGCGAGAAGTGGGCGGCCGTCGTGATCGTGCATCACGCGCCGGCACCGTAATGTTGTCCCCCCCGGTGCGTCTCGTTTGGTGCGCTTCGAATTCATGCGGGATGTGGGTGCTGGGCTGCTTCTGCTCGGAACTTGCGTGAGTGCAGAGATCACGGCTATGCTTCGCGTTGCCTCGTATAGAAGCGAATACGTGTTTTTTTTTTTTTTTGCCTGCTCGCTTTTGTCTCTCCTCTCGGTCTTTGTGAAGAGTTGCATTCAACGACGACATTTTGTTCTCGTCTTGCGTCACCGGCACGTATTGTGTAACGAACCTGCGCAAGTAATTCTTGAGTATATTCAAATTTGGAAGCCAGCTCGACAGTAAAGTTTGGCTAGCTTTTCTTGATGAAAGCAGGCAGCGCTAAAGGTCTTCATCACTCCTTTCGTGCAATGCACAAGTTTTTTTTTTGTTACGTTTCGCTTTCTATGTGCAAACATTTACAGAATGTTTATTACGCAGCCTGAAACAACAGTCTTGGTTGCGTCACGTTCGAGTGCTCCATTCAGCTAAAACATACGGAGCGTGGAGGACTGGAAGGGAGCCTTATGCTCCCTTCCAGTCCGAGAGGTGATTTCCAGTTAGAGAGGTGATTTTATTGATATTGTCAGTCAATATTACACATAGCTCTATATTTTTAAAATAAATTTATGTCTTGTTACAGTGCAATTCTCTTGTGTTTTTGTTTTACCTCAATGCGAAGAACCACACTGGTCATCAATAGAAAATTTTAAACATTCATTTTTTTTCTAAACAGCTTCATGATCCAACTTTTATTTAAGCTTAAGCTTAACAATCGTAACACATTCAAAGAAAGCTTGTTTATGCAACGAGAATGCCCCGCCACGGTGGTCTAGTAGCTAAGGTACTCGGCTGATGACCCGCAGGTCGCGGGATCAAATCCCGGCTGTGGCGGCTGCATTTCCGATGGAGGCGGAAATGTTGTAGGCCCGTGTACTCAGATTTGGGTGCACGTTGAAAAGCCCCAGGTGGTCGAAATTTCCGGATCTCTTCACTACGGCGTCTCTGATAATCATATAGTGGTTTTGGGACGTTAAACCCCACAAATCAATCAATTATGCAACTAGAAGTCGAAAACATGAAAAAAAAAATAATGATGAAGGCCAGGCATTTTTCATAACATTTTTACTTGTTTTCACTTTGCGGAATGCCAACTTGCCTAGCGCTAGAGATCAAATATTTCCATCCATTATCTGTTAGCGTTCACCGACCAGGAAATACAAAAAGTACTCATAAAAAGCACGTACTAAGAAAAAAACGTCAATCTTTAACGCGATCGTATTTGCTGAACAAGTTAAGACAGGCTCAACTACTCTGAATGACTGATTGATTGCTTGGTATGTGGGGTTTAACGTCCGAAAACCACCATATGGTTATGAGAGACGCCGTAGTGGAAGACTCCGGAAATTTCGACCACCTGGGGTTCTTTGCACCGATAATGTGAGCACACGGGCCTACAGCATTCTCGCCCCCACCGAAAATGCCGCCACCACAGCCGGATTTCGATCCCACGACCTGCAGGCCTAACTACGCTCGGGGAACTCAAGCATGCAACGCTATGCTTTAAAAACAATCACTTATAGCCGAAAATCGGCATTTCATAACGTTCTCTAATACGTACATCGCCAAGCAAAAATAAGATCGACATGCTCTCTACAAACGAGAACCAACTAAGGTCAGCAAAAGCCATATTGATAGGGCAAGCATAAATACATAAAAAGAGCAAATTTTGTATAACACAGACTATAGCCCGATTGCCACTCTTTAAAGTTCAGCAGAAAGTTATCTCTTTTGAGCTATTAAACGGTGTGAAGTGGTTGCTCGTATAGAGCAACATGTTTTAGGTTTAGGTAATGAAAAACCCGTAAAAGAAAATACTCACGCTGATAGCCTTATAGGAACCCAACTACTACAAAACAAAAACAAGGAAACGGCACCGTGTGTACGCGTTTTTTTGCTGGGTGAAAAATGAAAGCACTATTCCATTCACTCTTTCGGCAAGTTGTTTTTTCGTCGTTTTTCAGACACCTTTATCACGCAATTAATAACGCGAAAGCATTATTAATTGCTCTTTTCACCGAAATTCTACTGTTGGCACCGGTTTCGTTCGTTATGAGCGAAAAATAAAAGTTGACCATGAATGAAAATTGGAAATATATGTAAATAATTTATTAATAAAGAAATTTTGTTCGAGTGGGAATGTAACCCAGAAATTCAGCATGGCAAGCAGGTGATCTACCACAGAGCTACACTACTGAATCTTTTTTTTTTCATTTTTGCATGGAAATATCATTTTTAGCTATTGTCGAAGGTGCACAACATAATTCGTCGCATTATAATTATAACATCCACGCAAGCCCCAATGTTCCACATACAAAGAGGAATTTCAAGTCCGGTGAACAAACCCATAAATGCAACAGGAAGGGATGGAGCAGCGAAATCACAAAAAAAGTCAGCAACTGCGTTGGTTAACGCGTTGCCTTACGGACGCGTCGAGAGTGCTTCTCTAATTCGCAAAAAAAAAAGAAGCAATTGTTGTGTAAGAAGCATTCAGAAAGCATTGTTATTTATTGTTTTGTTTTTGTTTTAAACGCATATATAGGTATACCTTAGATTGTACCATGGTTTTCTATGTAATCTGTTATCTTTCGTTTGTATAACCTCCGTTATTCTAAAGCTTGATAATATTTTGTAAAACAACTTCAATTTTTTGCCTGTTCCTCAATCTGGGTGTGCGACACAGTAATCATGGCCAACAAGAAGAGGCTCTCTTTGCAGAAGGCATCCTAGGACAGTTTTTTTATTTTTTAATGGCCAGTGTTATTCGCACGGATGTTCCTACTCTTGCGTAAAATATGAGGTGTCCATTAAGAAGCGAAGTGCTGCTGCAGATTTAAAATTTGATGCAAATGAGGCCCTGTAGCGTTCTACTTTTCAGGTTAAGCGCCAGCGCCCTCCAACAATAATTCTTCAGTAAGGAACTTGAAATATATTTCCCTGCGCTCGGCGTTCCTCAAGCTAAATATCTGACCACTCCACGAGGTTTTGAAGATGACGACAATGACGATGGTGTTAAAATCGTGGTGTAGCGGCTATGCTGTGCTCGGCTGCTCACCCCAAATCTTCAGCATTTTGGTTGATTGACTGATTGATTGATTGATTGATTGATTGATTGATATGTGGGGTTTAACGCCCCGAAACCACCATATGATTATGAGAGACGCCTTAGCGGAGGCTCCAGAAATTTCGAGCACCTAGGGTTCTTTAACGCGCGCCCAAATCTGAGCACACGGGCCAACAACATTTCCGCCTCCATCGGAAATGCAGCCGCCGCAGCCGGAATTCGAACCCACGACCTGCGGGTCAGCAGCCGAGTAGCTTAGCCACTAGACCACCGCGGCGGGGCAGCCTTTTGGTAGAGGTGAAACGATTGGGGCCCGTGTACAGTACGATGTCATTGCACATTAAACGCCAAATGGGCGCAAGTTCCCGAAGCCCTCCACGACGGCGTGCGTCATAATCTTTTCGTAGTTGTGGCACGTAAAAGCCCAGATATTTCTACTGTGCCATACTATATTTGAGGATGACGATAATGCGCTGTATCAATGGCTCACTCTACAAAAAAGCAAGTCGACCAATGTAATACTCTCTTTTCATCAAATAAGTAGATGTTATATAGAAGTTATATCCTCAGCACGGATATAACTTGCCCCGCCACGGTGGTCTAGTGGCTAAGGTACTCGGCTGCTGACCCGCAGAGCGCGGGATCAAATCCCGGCTGTGGCGGCTGCATTTCCGATGGAGGCGGAAATGTTGTAGGCCCGTGTACTGAGATTTGGGTGCACGTTAAAGAACCCCAGGAAGTCAAAATTTCTGGAGCCCTCCACTACGGCATCTCTCATAATCATATAGTGGTTTTGGGACGTTAAACCCCACAAATCATCATCATCATCAACGGATATAACTTCTGCAAGGTTGCCGATTGACACATGTCTTAAGTATCAATAAAGTGTCACGGAAAGAAAATAAGTGCAAGAAAGAGCGACCTAATGACGGCGGCGCAGAAAGAAGCTACAAAAACCTTCCTCAAGTTGTAAAAAAATACCTGCGCAAGTAGTAGGATTCGCCTCTGAATATACGTTTACATAAGCAGTGTTTAAGCTACATGACGTCAAATATCTGTGCAGGAAGCCGCTCGTGGAGTGCCCTTTTATAGCGAGCAGTGAAGCGATGCTAAAAGCATTTCGATCACATTTCTTCCGAGTTACGCTTCAAATAGCTCTTATCGTTCCCTCGACTCAGCCTTTGTCACGTGTAATGTGCGTGAGTCAAGAAATGCGATTCGGCACCAAGTCAAACGCAAAGGGATCCCGTAGGACTGGCCCGCTCCATCACGCTCCGCTTACCCCTTCCTCGTGAAGGTAGGGAAAGAAAAAATTGATAAGACAAGGCAAATACGTTATACCAAGACCTGAGTGGCGTGCGGGAGTTTCCTTGAGCCCAGTATTGTTGGAGATCTTCAATCCCGAAAAAGATCCGTGCACTGTGAGAGCTTTTCATTGAATTTGACTGCTTACTATCCGAGCTTTTCGATGATAAAAGGCAGAGAGCGTAGTATGTACGGGAAGTACTGTTTTTTTATGTTTGATGGGATATAGTCGATGCTGTAAGAGCCACAATTTTTTCCTACACGCGGGACGGGGAAATCGATGATGAATTTTCGATGAAATATTAATGATAGAATCAGCTTCTACGTCGCAAATTAGAAACGTTAGATGGTAATAACTAATGTCTTTAGAATTCCTTTTTATAGGCATATCTTCCGCAAAGATAGCAAAAGAAGCTAAACAGGCGTGGGGGTCATATTAACTACAAGTCTATATCTTGAGTATCGTGATTTGTGCGAACAGTTAACGGGATTCGTCCCATACTGGTGTTTCTGAAGCGCCAAATAATTATTGTGGACATACATGCACAGTTCATTAATTGCAGAAGCTTTGCTCATCACAGGGCGAGTACATAGCATGTGTGTGTGTGGGGGGGGGGGGTCACAAAAACAAATAAAAGGCTGACTACTGAACCACACAGTGCAGAGAGGTTGAGAACATACAACCTACTTTTATTTAGTGTTTTGTCAGTACTCTTCGCCGTGAGTGGGATAGTACAACTAACTTTACCGTACTAAGCGAGCAATGGCAATCTTGCTCTTAAAAAATTGAATGGGCAGCAGACATTGTGCCAGTGATTAGCGTCAGTAAAATTTAGTCTTTTGCTTCTGCGTTGCACTGGTGTGAAAGATAACGAGAAGCTAGTATTAAAATTAGATCAAAAAATTCTACGGCTTATAGAAGAAACTAACGGATGGTATTTATTTGTGGACGGCATCAAAAAACTATGTTTAAAAAGAGTATTCGACAACACTAGAAATAATATAGAATATCAGAAGACCTTAAAAGTACCCGTAGGAAAGAAGATAAGCATTTGCTAAGCAAGATTAACTTTTGGTAAAACTATATTGAGCTGATTGCAATCGGGGCCCACTGCGGTGGTCTAGTGGCTAAGCTACTCGGCTGCTGACCCGCAGGTCGCAGGATCGAATCCCGGCTGCGGCTGCTGAATTTCCAATGGAAGCGGAATAGTTGTAGGCCCGTGTGCTCAGATTTGGGTGCATGTTAAAGAACCCCAGGTGGTCGAAATTTCCGGAGCCCTCCACTATGGCGTCTAGCTCTCATAATCATATCAATCAATCAATCAATCAATCAATCAATTAATCAATTGATTGCATTTGGCTTTTTGCGAATGGAAAAAAATTTAAGAACACAGTGTGCATTTCAAAGTTTCCGGAATAAATCCCGATGTATAAGCGCTTATAAAAAAACAAAAAGACAACATAATGGTCTTTTGTAAGGGTTGTCTCGCAAATACAACTCACCTACTTTCGTACAGAGATCTCTATGAAAAGTAAGAACTACGAAAAATCAAATAACATGTCGGCATGTTAATCAGCTTATCATTTCTATACCAGCCCTACATTAAAAAAATTGCCCGCAGCTTCCCTCGGGGGAACACTGAGGAGGATGCGGAGCATATGATTGGTTAACGGGGTGTTAAAGTGCGACTTACTTGGGTCGATGGCTAAATTGGTTAACGTGGTTGTGAAATGGGGTGCTAAATTGCGACTTACTTGGGTCGATGGCTAAATTGGTTAACGTGGTTGTAGGAGGGGGTGTTAAATGAGTGAACACGTACACACGTATGCGAAAGGGCGGCGCTGGTCGAAGGGACGTCGATCATTGTGTTTGTGGATTCGTTGGAATTCATTTCACGCGACCTTGGACGTCGACGCGCCGTACAAACCAACCGACGAGCGGCAACTGAGCGAGCGAGCGCCGACCTTGAGTATATATACAGCGCGACGGCGCATGCACTGTCAGCTGTTGAATGTTCTCGAAGCGCGACGCCACATGCGCGTCCACTGGAGAATCAGGAGAATTGTAGATGTCGAACGCGGTGTGTAGAGGAGGAAGGGTGCACAGATGGTGGAGGAGTGAAGCGCGCGCGGTGTGTAGAGGAGGAAGGGATGCACAGATGGTGGAAGAGTGGGCGACGGCACGACGGCGCATGCGCGCGCGTCAGCTGTCGAATGTTCGAGAAGCGGTGCGGACGGCGCGGACGGCGCGGACGGCGCACTACAAGGCGCGAGTATAAGATGCTTCCGCATCTAAAACTATCTGCGAAGTTTGACTTCGCATCGCGCTATCATTTCCTGCACACTGCTCGTTCACTTTTCTCTCTGCTTTTCTCTATCTGCTTCTATTCCACCTGAAGGCTTAATTCGAACTTAGTCAAACTTGACGCCAATAATATTTCCCTGTGATGAAGTCATGGTTCCTCATCAATAAATGTAAATATTTAAAAGAGGAATTCTAATGTAAGCTGAATTTTTGAGCATCAATGGGCATTAATGAGGCTTTCGCAGACGTTCACTTTGAACGCAGGATAGGGAAAGAGCGACGAAATAATACCATTCGCGAGATGAACCAATCAGCGCAGATATTCAGGAAGTTCGGTTTCCATGAGACTCTGAGTGCACTCGCAGCGTTGCGTGCAAGTTCATTCGCGTATGCGTGAGCACTACACTACGTCATCGTGAAATCGCGTCCGATATGTGGCCGTGCGAGGCTGGACGCGTCACTTCCTTCATCGGCGCTGAATACGCGCGCACTGAAGAGTTGGCTTGCAATTTACAGGGGAGCGTATACAATGGGTGCTACGTTGCGAGCAGTGCATCCGCCTCCCTGCCCCTTCGGTCCCTCTATACTCTGAGGCTCGCAATTCCATCAAGTTGTGCACTCAGGCATTCGATCGCTCGATACACGGTGAGTGATCTTCTCAGAGTGGGGAGTTCATGGGGAAGACGGGCGTCGCATAGGAGCGTGCATGATGCCCGTGTGCTGCTTTAGGGGAAGTCACTTCCCCAACGGAAACGATTCAATTTTATCCGGCCCTGTTCCGAATCTCACGTCCTCTTCATTGCGTTCGCCATTCTTTCCGCCTTCCGATGATGTTCGATGAAGCGAGTGCATGATATGCACCCGCGCATTGACGAATGGAGAGACAGAGAGAGAGAAAGCTGCTTTGGTAGGAGGAAGGGGGGAGATAACGTGCCTTATCAATCACCTGCGTGCGATGCATAGATGCGCTATTTTATATAAGAACCAACTGAATTTGCGTATATAGTGGACTCTTCACGTGACTCGGGCACGTTTTCTACAAAGACAAGTGGAAGTGTCTGGCGTGCAGTTGTGACTTTTCTCTGAACAGCAGCCTAGTAATGAACAAGCCTGTCAGTGCGCCCCACATAGACATTTGGAATATTGTCGTGACAGTATTGCATTAGGATGCTGTAGATCTCAGCAACGTCGGAGAAAATATTCGCTCCTTAGAGCCCGGGGAGTGAAATGTATGAGAGCAGAAAGGTGACGTAAGAACATTTTGAACTAGCAATAAAATAAACGAAGGTTGCCAGTTAGACTTGTTAGCGAGTCATACTGCGAACTGCCTTATCTGTGGGTCTCTCCGTCATTCTTTGTTCCGTCCTGGAAAAGAGGTGCCAGCTTCCATAGAGTAGTAGTACGCTTACGACGCCAAGCGCCATCGCGGGCATAGAGTTTCTTAATATACACTAGAGGGAACTCTGGCGCTAGTGTCTATGGGAGCTGCAAAACACGGCGATTCAGCGAGCATGGGAATGATGGGTAGTATACAAATTTGTCTAATTTTCGTACTTCTGGCCTGCTTCTGGTTCCGTGTGTGCTCGTGTGGCTTGGAGCTGTTTTTTCACGAAAACATAAATTAGCAAATGTTCACCGTTGGCGCTTCACAACCTTATTTTTTTAGGCTTACCATTTCAAATCAGGTCACTAAGTTCAAAAGGGTTTGTTCTTTCTTTCAACGCAAAACCGTAACCAGCAATAAACGAAGCCGAGTACGATTCGCCGCCCGCGAGTACGAATAGGCAAATGTGTGTACTACCCATCATTCTCATGGTCGCTGAACGATCGCAGCGCCAGAGTGCCTTCTAGTTAATTTTGGGAACTCTATGATCACGGGGTACCTTTTTTTTTTCACAGGAATACTGCGATAGGCTAAGTGGCACTGAAAATCGAATTCAGTACGGTCCGCTCTGGAGGCGAACTTTATACCAAATGATCCTCACTGCGTTGCCGTTCAGATAAAATTTCCGCCAGTTTTGTTGGCACCGAATCACCGTAATTTGGTCCCACTCAATAAAACATTACTTTTCATTCCTGCTCTTAATGTTACTTGCACCAATTCTCGGTAGCAGGTGAAAGCAATAACATTCAGGTCGGCCTTTCAAGTATTGCAAAATAATAGGTGTTGGTGTTTCTCTGCCTGTATGTCTTTCTCTCTCTTTCTCTGTCTCTCTCTCTCTCTGCCACATGCAACTACGTAACTCCCCAACTGGCTCTGGCCAGTTCAGAAACGCGCGAGAGAGACTATTGGACACAAGGAACCGCACGGATGCGCACTCTTCCGGCTCAGCACGCCGCGCGTCCTACGGAAGCGCTTTCATGGACAGGACGCGAGTTCGTCGGCCCTCCGAGCCCGCACCGGAAAATGGCTGGTCGACGGGAGGCGGCCCGGAATCGTGAGACGCTTCGACAAACGAGGCCGGTCCCCGTTTTCTCCGCGCGCTGCAAGTTGACCGAGGGATGTGCCGAAACCCAACACGTGTCGGCGTAACAGTGGCCGAAAGAAGGGCCGCGCATTGTCATGACTTCCAGTTCTTCAAGCATGTAGTGCGCCATCGAGGAATTTCGAACATATAGGTCAGGGTCATTATACAGTCGACGTTCGTTCAAAGTTCTTTTTACCTAGCCCACTTTGTTTTCGAGCTTTCCTGTTTGAATACGTAACTAATTTGCGGAACACCTACTACGTTGCATGATTTTAGAAGTCCGTACTTATAGACTTACACACTACTACAGAAGTCTGTACTCGCTATTAAGTCTATTTGTCTAAAAACATCATCGAAACACTCAATGCCATCCGCTCTAAGGACGGTGCTGGACAGAACTCCAGGATTTTTTTCCCACACAGAGCTGTTTCCCAATCATTGTTGAACAATACAGTTTAAGTAAAGTTGCCATGAGGGATAGTTTCTTTGTTTTTGTTAGATTTTTGTATTTTTTCCTTCGAGAACATTTAATGGATTTCACCTGTTTTAAAAACTCCCACAGAAGGTTACAGATGGTTCCAAGAAGCTTCCGCCATTCCTTTCCTTCATAGTATTCCACCTTCTCCTTCCTTCCACCTTCTCTAATACGCTGACTTGAAAAAGTCAACTAATACAATGACAAATTCAGGAATGAACAAACTAGCTTTAACGGGCGCCTTTGGTAGAACATGCCTGCGAATCGGCTTTCACTTGAAGTGACGGCTAAAAATGATGATGCAGGCAATTTTAGTAAAAACGAAACTCTGCAAATCAATGAATTACAGTCGCACACGTTAGTTATTAGACACAATTTCTTTCGCGGTCAATGTTTCAGTAGGTGGTAGGATAGGAATTGGTCCTTTATAAGCAGCACATACAGAATTCAAGATAATGTTAGGAGGTTGCAATACAGTGAAATTCTTCAAAATGCCTCGAACATTGCATTTGAATGAATCACGGATTAAATTGTATCAGAGTTTGATTACACAATATTCATTTGAACTCTGCATTATGAAAAAAATACTATTTTCTCGTGACTTTCCATGAGTGAACATTCCAAAAATTAAGAAAACACCAAATTTGTTATCTTTCACACTCAAAAGAAAGTACTCCTTAGTGCTTTTTTCTTTCGATTTGAGGAACCTGTTTTCAGAAAATGAGCATTGCATTTTAGAGACGCAATGCCACATAAAGATGGAACAGATACTCAGCTCGTTGAGACGCAATTGTTTTTTCTAAATAGCACCGTCTTTTTTTAGGGGCGAAGCTCCTTAGGGCGTGGGCTGTGCGTCCCCTGTAGCCTGTATGTAGCCACCTCTAGTTTAGTTCTTGCAGTGTTCACTAGATGGCGGTACCGTCCCCTGTATGTAGCCACCTCTAGTTTAGTTCTTGCAGTGTTCACTAAATGGCGGTACCGTCTCCTGTATGTAGCCACCTCTCGTTTAGTTCTTGTAGTGTTTACTAGATGGTGGTACTTGTAGCTGATGATGAAAAGATGCAAGATGTTATAAACTAGAAAGCGGTACTTGTAGTTGATGAAAGACGCGAGATCTTATAAAATAGGAATGATGTCACATATGGCGCGTGTCATTGGTTGAAGGCAATCGTTCGATTTAGTGCGGCGACGTACGCTAGGGGGAGCGATGTAATAAAATCGAGTTGGCAAAATGTACAGAGGATTCATGGTTTACCAGGTTTACCTCCGGAGCTTCGCCCACTCATCATCATTCACTTCGTGGATATGGCGGAATCCTTTTTTTTTTTTTTTGATGTCAAGCCAGTCAGAAAGCAAGGACTTAGTTCAATGCCTTGCATAACACCAGCAAGAAATTGATGTCGTATGAGACCTCAAAGTATAAGCAAAAAAGAATTCCAAACTCGCTTGTCTGGGTGGGTAACGAGCCATCAGACAGCTCGTTGATATACTGGCCGTCAGAGCATTAAGTTAAAGGCAGATTAAGGTTCGAATGTGATCCCGAAGCTAAACTTTTACCTGTGGCGTGGGTGGCGGAACGTAAAAATTGTGTTGCGACTTATTGGAACAAACTTGCAACAGCTTTTTCTCACAAAATGGGGCCCTCTATAATCCCCGCAGACGCAGCCACTGACTTTCCGAAATAATATCGAGACCGTAAGTAGGTTTCAGCGATAGAAAGCGCAATCATTAGTACATCACATGAGGAGTATTATGCTTATAAAATGATGCGGCAACGTTAGGTGGACTAAGAATAAATGGAGGAGTAAAAATGAATTGGGTGTACTCATCATAGAATGCAGTACACAATGCCATAATTAGCGTGATTATGTCAATTGGAACGTAGGCTGACGTGCAAATGTCATTTGAAACAGCAACGTGCGCTATAATGCAATAACTTGTATTGCTTTATAGGCTCTGACATGGCTATTACGCTAACTTGAACAAGAAATGAAACTTAGATGCGTGGTGGTATGGGCTAGTTGGTATGACATGAGGATTGCTTTAGCGCGAGAACAGAACGACGACAAAGGGACAAGAGAAGACGAGCGCTTGTCTTCTCTTGTCTCTTTGTCGTCGTTCTGTTCTCGCGTTATATCGATCGTCGTTAAACAAGAACTTACAATGAATGCTGGTGCAAAGAACTATCGGGTGTATATTTGGTAGAGCAACGTATAATATAAGGAACCTATGTAGCGTAAAGCGTCACCAGTCGCACACAAAAATCACGTGCCGAATATCTGGCGCTACAAATGCCTAAAAAGTCACAGCATTTCCACGGAGTGAATGATCATGCGTGAGGCGAAGCATCTGCCTGCCTGCCTGCCTGCCTGCCTGCCTGCCTGCCTGCCTGCCTGCCTGCCTGCCTGCCTGCCTGCCTGCCTGCCTGCCTGCCTGCCTGTCTGTCTGTCTGTCTGTCTGTCTGTCTGTCTGTCTGTCTGTCGGTCGGTCGGTCGGTCGGTGGATAAGAAGCTTCGCCTCTAAGGCATTGTTTGTTTTAGTTTACGGTATTCAATAGTGTTTCATTCGCATACCACCCTGCAGCTAGCGACCCAACGTTTTGATTCAAAAAAATACACACACACACACGCACGTACTATAGAGTCTAAACGAGACCAACTCAGAGCAATATCTGAATGTGAGATTGTATGTCACTTCGACGCTTAAGCTCTGTCGTAGTGTTTCAAGTCACACTTTTGTAAAGAGTAGACGTACGTCATGAGCGAAAACAGATGGGGTCATTTCCAGTCAGCAAAAAAAAAAAAGGAATCATGAGAAAAGAGGAGAAAAAGAGCTCGAAAATTCATGCTTATTCGCAGGTAACCACAAATTTAGTGTACTGGCCGGTTCTAACATGAGCAATGACAATTATTCTGCAGTCCGCCAAAATATAGTCGCAAATTTCTGGTAAAACCAAAGTTTTCTACAGCCATGGTTTTTAACTTTTGGTGTCGGCTGTACCCATTTTATTGTCGACTGTTCCCATCTTACAGATTTAATGTCCGCCTATATTCGTGCTGGATCTGGTGCACAGCCACGGATTGATTGCCGGAAACAACATTCCTTCGACAATCATTGCACATGGTTGAGAGGCTCAAGGCCGCGAGATTTATGCTTCAATATGGCGAGTCTTTGCTGTAATTCATAGATTACGCACAACAACCCTATTTGGTAACCTGCAGAAATTGAATAAATTTGTTCACTCACTTACTCACTCATTCACTCCCTCACCTACTTCAGTTGTACCCGCCACAGTGTTTTTTATTGTTCTACAACATTATGTGCTTATGTTCTCATTATTCTGCGCAGGATAGTGAATGAGACGGGTCTATGGTATCGCATCTGGCTGATGTGCGGGAGCTGGCTGAAAGATGATGCGGACGCTTAGAAAAAAAAACGTTTGGTGCTTTTACGTCAGAGTATAACGTATAATGAGTTAGCCGTAGAGGCACATCACCTCGTTGGGCAGCAACTCGTTCGCTGCGAACCTCCGCCAGGGGAAGATGACTTATCTGTTGATGGTTTTGTTCCTTATAAAGCCTTAAAGCCCGCCATTTCCAGCGAATCACGAGGTTGGGCGAGTGATGTCATCTTCGTCCAATCGGCAGTTACAAACTGGTGACGACACTTTCAGCCAATTGGAGACTCAGGACGGCGTTGCCGGGATACTGTACTTGTTGCGGCGTTGATCCACTGTTGTTGATCCACTGCAAGCAGACACCTGGGGATGGCAATGCAAGCTGGCGTCATGTTGCACCGCAGCGAAGCCATCACCTCCGGGTCGATGAACGTGAAACATGAACCACCTCGGCTCTGGCGCGTAGGCGTCGCTCACAGAATGACTCCCAGGCCTCTGGGTAATATCGCCCTTTTGCGCTGAAAAGCCGAATACTGAAATGGTGCGCAGCTAGTCCATATCTAACAATGGTTAACTTGGCCACCTGTATTCCATCTGGCTTCTCCTCGTTATTCCTTTACTGGTTTCTACGTCTGGCGTTGCTGTTACTGTCGTATCCGTGTGAGACAATATAATAACATCCTCACCGTATAAAACATCGGTAGATCCGACGGACCTTGAGAATCGACGTTATGCAAAACATGCGGAGGGAAGGTGACCATGTTGTAATTTTTTATGGAACTACACATTATAAAAGGATGCTAAATGTATGGTCAAATGTTGCATGCATGAAGATAAGTTGCAGATGTTTATATTACCAGTTGTGTGTACTTGTGCGACGATTCCAAAAGGAGCATCAGTATTTGCAACACCAGAAGCGATAAGATGACAAGGAGGGCTGGTGCTCGCGACGATGGTCGCCTTAGACACTGCTACATAAATCAACTTCAGTGGCTGGTACCAAACTAGTACTCCCGTTAACCCCTCATGACGGCTGTATTACATGAGTAGTACATGTAATACAGCCTTCTCGCCTTCTCGTAATCATAGCCTTCATAGATTACGAGAAGGCGTTTTATTCAGTAGAAATATCAGCCGTCATGCAGACACTGCGGAATCAGGGCGTAGATGAAGTATATATAAACATTCTGGAAGAAATCTACAGGGGATCAACTGCTACCATAGTGCTTCATAAAGAAAGCAACAGAATACCAATCAAGAAGGGTGTAAGACAGGGGGACACAATCTCCCCAATGCTATTTACCGCGTGCTTACAGGAGGTTTTCAGAAGCCTAGAATGGGAACAGTTAGGAATAAGAGTTAATGGAGAATACCTTAGTAACCTGCGCTTCGCCGATGACATTGCATTGCTGAGTAACTCAGGGGACGAATTGCAACTCATGATTACGGAGTTAGACAAGGAGAGCAGAAAGGTGGGTCTCAAAATTAATCTGCAGAAAACGAAAGTAATGTACAACAACCTCGGAAAGGAGCAGCGCTTCGAAATAGGTAATAGTGCACTTGAAGTTGTAAAAGACTATGTCTACTTAGGGCAGGTAATAACCGCAGAGCCTAACCACGAGATTGAAGTAAATAGAAGAATAAGAATGGGGTGGAGCACATTCGGCAAGCACTCTCAAATTATGACAGGTAGATTGCCACTATCCCTCAAGAGGAAGGTATATAACAGCTGTATCTTGCCGGTACTTAGCTACGGAGCAGAAACCTGGAGACTTACAAAGAGGGTTCAGCTTAAATTGAGGACGACGCAGCGAGCAATGGAAAGAAAAATGGTAGGTGTTACCTTAAGAGACAAGAAGAGAGCAGAGTGGATTAGGGGACAAACGGTGGTTAAGGATATCATAGTTGAAATAAAGAAGAGGAAATGAACATGGGCCGGGCATGTAGCGCGTAGACAGGATGACCGCTGGTCATTAAGGGTAACTAACTGGATTCCCAGAGAAGGGAAGCGGATTAGGGGGAGACAGAAGGTTAGGTGGGCAGATGAGATTAAGAAGTTTGCGGGTATAAATTGGCAGCAGCAAGCACAGGACCGGGTTAACTGGCGGAACATGGGAGAGGCCTTTGTCCTGTAGTGAACGTAGTCAGGCTGATGATGATGATGATGATGATGATGATGATGATGACATATATAATGTTTCTAAAATTGGACAGCTAGCACTACAACCACAATTCACGTTTTATGAACGTTAGCGTCAATTCGAAACGTAGTTCCTGGCGAGGCTCTATGGTAGACTACATGATTGCCACGCTGAATGCTGGAGCTCAATTCCTGCTTGAACCCAGACATTTATTCTTTGCATTAGTCAGGTCCACGATGCCGATGTGAAGTTTTTCTTAACGCTCACACGTTAAAATTACCCATGTGTGTACTCGCTGTTCCTACGTAGATACTTGGTGTCTATCACCTGTGGCACATATTCGCATGCCAGTGGCACATACCTGCCTGCGGGTATGTGCCACTGTCTGGCGGAAAGTGTTTGACGACGTACGCAACACGACTGTGACATTTTTCATGTCTTGACCAGTGCGTCATATCCGCAGAACACCCTTCCATATTAAGTTTCATTCACGCCAAGGTTATGAAGCAGTAATGAGAGAACCCAGAAGTAATAAGCAGATAGATATATAGATAGATAGATAGATAGATAGATAGATAGATAGATAGATAGATAGATAGATAGATAGATAGATAGATAGATAGATAGATAGATAGATAGATAGATAGATAGATAGATAGATAGATAGATAGATAGATAGATAGATAGATAGATAGATAGATAGATAGATAGATAGATAGATAGATAGATAGATAGATAGATAGATGCGAAAAGTGCTTGCAGTGCGCAAAAAAATGCTTTGAATTTAATATGTAGCACTCAGTAATTTAGGGGTGCCAAAATTTTGACCATCTGATGTAATTTAATGTGATATTAAATGACACAGCACACGGACATCTAGCATTTTGCTCGCAGTGAAGTGCGACGACCGCGGCCAGCATCAAAGCCGAGCCCAAATGAAACAACAGTGTACAACTGAGGCAGACTTGCGGGAGGTATGCGGACTGTTGAGGTTATATATTTATTCGTAGCTATACTTAAAGCTTCGCGTCTTTATAAAGCGCACTTACCGTGCCTTAGTTGACGTGAGTGCTGGAGGTAACATATCACCGAAGACACATTTATGACGTCCTTGGTCTTATGAATATTCAGAGTAATATTGTTAGATATACACATATTTACTGATCTGTTAATATCATTTGTCATAGTTTCAATATAAAAAACATATTTTCTCATCGTATAGGCACGTCTAGTTTAGTCATTAAAGTTGCTTTGCTAGCCGTGAATGATGAACAGCAAGGATATTACAAAAAAAATTCTACGTAAAATGTCAAATAAAAGTGAAAAGTGCATAGTTCTTTTTTTTTGTCGAGAATTTCGCGTATAGTTCAATTTCCCAGATGTATGTATGTTATAAAAAACCAAGCGCAACATTTTCTATCTGTTCATTGCAGTTGGCCATGCAGCGGAAGCAGCCAATCCATCAAGGGAGCCCCGAAGCACTGATGTACCGCTTCTGCAACGCGGCCACAGCGTGAAATATAGATAACCCTACCATTCGTTTCGTTCTCCTGCGTGCCATGTTTGATCAGGTGCAACTTTCCAAAAACGTGGTTTCCATTACGAGGCCCCACCGGTAGCTTTCAAGTCTATTGAAGCGTAACATCTCTCAATGATTCCTCGTGCTACCATTAAGTGAAGAGATACGTCAGCGAAAGCCCCATTCCCGCTTTCATTCTCTTTCACCGCACTTTTAGAGGCGAGCGAAAAAGTCCGATAACCATTGGACATGAGTCCATTCAATACAAAACACCAGTCTGCGGTCCTACGGAAGAAAGCCAAGGCCAAAAGAACGGAATAAAATAAATGAGAGGAGGAAAACAGGAGAACGAGAAAAGGCGAGGATGTTAACCGGTTTAGAACACCCGTTATGCCATTCGACGCTGGCAAAAAGGTGGAGAGTTCGAAAGTTAAAAGGGTAGAAGAAAGTGAGAAAGAAAGAAAGTCAATGCCAAGAGAACAGAAGATAATAAATAAGGGAAGGAAGACAGGAGATTGAGAAAAGGGAGGGATGGTAACCGGTTTAGAATAACCGGTATTTCCACCCTACACTGGATGAAGGGATGGAGTAGTTGGATAGGTATATAAGCAGAAGAAAATTAAAGTGGTTAGACAAGTAGCGAAAGTGTTCGAGCAACGACTCGGGAACAAAATACACTGTTTTCCGTCTGGATGGGTAAAAAAAGTTCTAGGAAAAATAGCTTTATTTTTTTCTAGGGATAAATATTCCACACCGCTAGCGTCTGCGATTCTCCCCGCTCCGACCACCGACTCTTCGTATGTATACGATCACGCAAGCCGCACATCGTTGCGCAAACACACACGCGTGCACATGTATACGTCGAGAGTAGCCTGCAATTATTCAGCAGGTCTCATCTTTGCCGGAGAGACGCTTTGGGTGCTTTATCATTTTGGCTGCGGATGAAGGCGGCCGCGTTCGCTTCTCGTAAGAGGACAGCCAGAATTAGAAGGGTAATGGCCAGCACATCAACAGCTGCGAGGGTCGCAAGGCCGGATCCTTCTCGCCCTCAGTGCTATTCTATTTCGCTCATCTGCCACCACAACTCCGGCAACCCCCTCAGCTGTCCGCCACGCTGGGGCAGAGCATGATTTGTCATGATACACTTTCGCGTTCCCATCGACCTTGTGCTATTGATCCGTAAGCTTCTGAGAGTATTTTTCTGTGATGGTTTATTTCTCAGCTTACGCGTAATTTTTCCCAGTGGGTTCCTTGAGCTTCGTCATTCCGAAGAACAGCACCATGTCGAGGCGTTGTCTCATGCATTGATTTATCTCAGGCCCACGCTCGAGGTGGTGCTTAAAAATTGCGGCTCACCTTTATCTCCTCGCAGGCTACGGGAGAGCGTGAGAGTGCGTTGTTAAGTCAAGTAACTGTCAAAAAGGTTCTATACTATGTTTTCTGGAGTTGAGGTGCGCCCCCATAAGTGATGCCAGTGGGCGCCATATTAGAAAAGGGAAGACTCGGAAGCAGACGACAAAGTGCGTTTCGTAGCTCCGCCCTCGCAGTGGCCTTTAGAGGCTGTGACATGCTTTTTTAAAGCAGTTGAAGATTTAAAGAACAATTGCCAGGTAAAAAAGTTAAATTAGCAGTTAAAAAGTTAAATTAGCAGTTAGAGATAAAGAACAATTACCAAGGTGGTTCTATAGAACCTCCGTGGTAATTGTTCACTACAATCGGTGGATATATGCACACAATGATACTGCCTTCGAGTCATATCGTTTTCATATGCATCATACATATTTTGACTCTGGTTGAGGGCAAGCTATACAGGCATAGTAGTGAACGAATGTTTGGGATACTCGATATAAAACGCGCACATATTTTCTGCTGCACAAGTTTGTCTCAATAATGTCATTATGTGCATAGAGTTTCCTAAAATTAACTGTAGGGGTCTCTGACACTGCCATAGTTCAGCGACCATAGGAATGATGGGTAGCACATGGAGTTGCCTAGTCTTCGTACTTGCGGGTGGCGAATCGCACTTGTGGCTTCGCTTATGGCTGTGTTTCGGTTTTGTTCTGAAGGAAAATACAAAACCGTGTGAACTTTGTGACCCGATTGGAAATGATAAACATAAAATATGGCCGCTTGTGCTTGTCGTTGAGTGTTTCTTTACTTTGTGTGTGTGTGTTACTTGCGGCCAAAGCATGTCAGTAAGCAAGTACCAACTAGGCCAACAATCAGTATTGTTAAAACATTAAGGTGGTGAAGTGCAACCCCTGAACAATCGCTGATTTTCGCTTCATGACAGGACAGCTCCAAGCGACACGAACGCATACAAAGCCAGAAGTACGAAGATTAGACATATCCGTGTCCTACCCATCATTCCTACGCTCGCTGAAGCTGCATGCGTTGCAGCTCCCATTGACGCTAGCGACAGAGTTTCCTCTAGTGGATATGTAGGAAACTCTACGACTGTGTACACCTAATGTTCTCTCTTTATTTCATAACACCCTATGCTAGATTGGAGACCCACTTTTAACGAGAATTCACCGAATGACAGCGGAATTGGAAATGTCCACTTACTTATTCTAGAATCAGGCAAGTAGTGAGGGGCTGTTAAATGACTAATTATCGGTTAGAAAAGTAACTATCAAAAGGATTGACCTTTAAAGCATGTTCATTTCTGCTGAAAGGGTCATTAGCTTTTACGGAGCTGAAAACATCGGTGTGAATTTTTTTCTCAATACTTGTAATGGAAATGTAGTTGTAGAAGCAGTACCAATTAGATGGTTGCGGGAATTATTGATAAAGCGCCTGGGTGTGTGATTAGTTGACAGGAGGAACTAATTAATGGAAGGTGTTCGGAGGTGTCGTCTCCACTAGTAAAAGCGCGCATCCATAAGCGCTATTAAGCGGTGGTGTAGGCGTACCTGCGCCGATTACGAATATTGCTATAGTAATAAAACGTCCATCACTGACGGCTCCGGAGGGACAATTGTTGGTCATTCTAGGCCATAGCTACATGACGACGTTTCATGTAAAAGTTCAACTTTCGGTCATTCACTCCATACAACATAAAATTCACTTCACATAAAAAAAACTGTTTGGGGATTTTACGTGCAGAAACGACTCGACAAGAGAGAAAAGCAGGGGGGGGGGGGTGAAATGAATGCCCACTGTCTAGAATGTTTAGTGAACATGTAACTGTAAGTATGCGAGAGCATTCGAACCCGCGACTTCATGTACTTGCTCAATATCGAATTTGTCATTTAACTGTACCGCGGCAAATACTTGCAAAGTCAGCTGCATCGTTAAAGACGCACTGAAGAGCAAATATAAGTTTCGGCTATTTGTAAAGTACGATTTCACAATTTCGAAAACCCGAATCTTCCCGCAACAAGACGATTGGCTAGCGAAAACGCGCGAAAAGAAAATGGGGATGGACACGGCGTCTGCAGTTTCCCGCACCAAACACCGTGATGTCTTACATATTGGAGGCCCCAACTGGTTCCTATGTTTTTGTTATATAAATAAAGATGAAGTACACTTTCATCTGTGGCTTTCATAGACCTAGCATAAGAAGTTTAACACTACAGTTCATTGTGCCAATGCCGCAAAAGAAGGGTAAAATACATTTAAAAATTTTTGACGCCACACGTGGAGATTTGGGTGCGAAATTTGAAAATGAGACTTCAACCTTAATTTCCTCCGTTAATAATTAACTTATGGTAGTAAAACATATGACATTAGAGTTTTCAGAGTGCAGTTTGTCAACCTAACCAAATCATTGTTTCTTTTTAGAGACCCTTAAATGATAACTGCGCGCTTGCTAACTTTGCGAAAAATAATAACTGTCAATAAGGCAATATTAAAGATTCCAAAATAATCAAGATGATGAGAAAAATAAGCTCTTTTTTAGTTTTGTTGCAAATAGGGGACGCTTTTTTTATATAATCATTTTGAGGCCTTCGCGGGTATCACTCCTCACATAGCTGAACAGAAACCCCAGTGCCTTTTTCCCACCCAAAGATCAGGGATAACTTTTGAAGCACTGTATTTTTGCTGCGACCACGTGGTACACTTGCCAGCAATAAAAGACAAAGCAGAAAAATAAAACCACGCAACTTAGTAGCATCACTTTCATCTCTTGTCATTCTGCTGTCGATGCCGGACATTACGAGGCCGCTATTTTTGTCCCAAACTTCAGCACGAGAGCCAAGTTCTAATACTTGACTGTGATTCGACAACGGCCGGGGTACCTCGAACTTGAAGAGTGGCCACTGTTATTGTATCAAAAAGTCCAAATCCGCTGCTGGTTTCTTTGAAAGGGCAAGAAATATTTGCCAATAAACTTTCTTCGAATCTTTGTGGCAAGCATTCACTTTCGGCTTTGGTCAGGGGGGGTGTGGGTGGGTGGGGCTCAATTTCTTATTGTACAAGAGATGTCATATCGAAGTTCGCGATGAGAGACACAAAGTTCTAAGGACAAGGACGCTGTCTTCAGCAGCTGCCCAACATCTGGTGTGAGGACCTCAAAAAACATTTTGACAAAAGGCGCCGTGTTGCGGAAAGAACAGTTATTGCTTCCTTGACAATTTTTGTATTCGAGCCACAGCCGCAGCATATAAACTGCTACTGCGCAAGCGCGGAAAGGTCAATCGAGGAAAAATATTAGATGTGGGATCAAAGCACAGAGCAAGAGTCATCTATTTTCTAGCAATTCTTTTTTTTTTTGTTCATGCTCTTTCATAAGGGAATAAAGTATACAGGGTAGAGCCTGAAAGTTTCCGTATGGAGGAGCAATATCATCAAACCAGCTGATGCATCTGTGCCAAACATTTAGCACAGTATTGTTTCAAGATTCTATTTATTTTTATTTCTGCAAACTGTAGACAGAGTCAGACGTCACCACCATCCCTAGAAATTGAGCAAAGGTACGGGCATTATAGAAATAATGCAGAGCATCATCCCATTACCAGTGCTCTATAGTGCTCGCTGTTTCACGCTTCAGTGTACTTGCTTTAGAAAAAAAATGTCCTGAAGTATTTTACAGCAAAAAAATGCTGTCATGCTTTATACGCCTTCCTACTTAAAGTGATCATCTTGAGGAATCGTTTTCACTTGTATCAAACTGTACAAACGTGTTATCTTACATATCAATGTTACCTATTTATTGCTTTCGGCTGTAAATGTTTTTCCACAAAATTAGGCCTCCACTTCGTATATATGTCTAAAAATGGCAGGAATATAATAAAGCAGTTTTTTTTATGGCACTAGCACTCTTTCACAACATTACTGTGCTTGAGACCCACAGTGCTAAATATAGCAAAAATGTATTTCTCGGGAAACAGCAAGTAAAATGAAACAAAAATCCGTCTTTTTTTGATTAGGATCTCACGAAATTCATAGGTACGTATTTATAATATCACTGTATATATTTTATCGTAAAGTCTGTCGACACGCACATTTGAACTCTGATTTTCCGCGAGCAGACTAGTTCATTTTGGCTGGTGGTAGACCTTGCGTTTTATAAATGGTATGCAAACTGTGCACAGTGAAATTCAGTAAAGTTATTCTTATATATATATATATATATATATATATATATATATATATATATATATATATATATATATATATATATATATATATATTTATTTATTTATTTATTTATTTATTCATTCAAAATACCTTACAGACCCAACAGGGCGTTGTGTAAGGGGAGCATAAAAGGAATACATACACGAATTTGTACAACTTCCATACAAACAATAACATGAACTAATTGTCAATTATTATACAAGTCCTAACAGGAATAGCAATGGGAAAATATTAATAATAATTTTAATAGGAATAGAACGGCAGTGAACATCAGATGAGTATACGCGTGAGGTAATGATGTAAAGCAAGCTAAGAAACAAGCACAAATTGTGAAAATACTTTCCATTAGTCAAAATAAAACATCACTGAATAAAACACAACAGAACTGAATGGCGTGTTATTATTATTATTATTATTATTATTATTATTATTATTATTATTATTATTATTATTATTATTACATTCTCTAAAACTTCAACACAAAAAAGTGCAGTTTTTTTTTACCCAAAAACCCTTGCTATCTTTTGCCCATCGCTTCAGGTGCTCTCGGTTAAGCAAGACGATTTGTCTACGCTGGAAGTTTCTTCCACCCTTGAGGGTGCAATGCGAGAACCTTGCTAATTTTTAGCTTTCATCAAAATGCTCAGTGAGAAGTACATGTTCTGGTCAGTTTTTTTTCCTTCTTTATTTATGGTGATTTATTTAATAACAAACTGGTTCAATACACGCAGGAAACCATGAAGCACCAACGTCTGCCCAATCTTTCGGAAATTCTCTACTGCCAAGGGCCCCATTCCTTCACATTGATGATTAATGTTGCCATGATAACACATTCACCATTAGACCAGCATAAATTACGAGAGCCCGTAACGGAAATTTCTGAATTACCGGGAGAGTACGCTTCCAGCTAGCACTGTATACTACGGAAGTATTTTTGCTCCTCAAAGACCAAGTAAATACTGCTACGTGATTGCAGACCATCGGCGCCTGTTTCTTCTGGCTTCCGCTAGTCTTATCCAAACTTCATGGACGTGATTATTAATCTTGAGCTTCCTGATTGCCCCCTAGATAAATGATAGCACGTACTCAAGGGAGAAAAAAGAAGCCGTTATATATTTTCCGTTCTCCTCAGTAAGAGGGAAGTATGCGGTGGTTTCTGGTAACGGAAGCTGGGTATTCACGAATGTAGAAAGACTGTTACATTTTCGATTTCTCCGATTTGTGCAAAGAGTGTTTTACTTGAAATAAATTGTAATATTTTTTGCGTGAATGCAGAAGGCGTTCTTCGTATATAGTCCATAAAATGTGGATGTTATCAAGCTTGTTTCTGATTTCCGGCAATACTAAAGGAGAACGCGCCATTGGTAGGAGTCACTATTTTGGGGTTCATGACTGCCATTACCAAGCCGCGTTTTCTACCAAAAAGATACAATTCCATTTGTAGAAAATTGCACGGGTATAATGGAGATTTGGCGACAACTACGGTAACTCTTTAGATGCATTGTCCATATGAATGTAATAATTACATACATACATACATACATGCATACATACATACATACATACATACATACATACATACATACATACATACATACATACATACATACATACATACATACATACATACATACATACATACATACATACATACATACATACATACATACATACATACATACATACATACATACATACATACATACATACATACATACATACATACATACATACATACATACATCCCGTTTTCATCGGTATTCTTTTTCTACATTTATGTTTATGTAGTATATTTCAGCATGGCAAACACAATTCAAGGTGCCCGAAACTGCAAATGAAACTTAGAAACTGCAAAACTCGTTCAGTGTTTCAGTTACCCTACAGTCTACAAGCAGTGTATGCTGTTACGACTCGCACCGTCGCCGACACTGTTGCGTAGTGCGCTGAGGTCACGGGCCGCCGAAGTTGTTCCGTAGCGCGTTTCTCAGCTCGCGGCTGCTTCTGCGCAGAGCTGATAGACGAGCGGACAAGATGACGGTGAGTTAAGGCAATGTTTACGTAGAGAATAAAAATAGAAGCGTTACATATTCGGCACTGGGGCCGACAGCTTAGGTACTCGATGAGCCGAGATGTCCTCTCTCTGACGCATACGTCGGCCGCTGGCGACGCGCCGCCTGGCTGTTTTTATAGGCCCCGGGTGACCCCTTACGTCACCAACGTCCAATCAGAAGCGCTGCTGGCCGTGGTGTAAGAATTCTCCAGTCAGGAACTACCGCTGGGTTGCACCCGTGGACGAGTGATGTTGCCACGCATTGCTTAAGACTCGCCAGACTGGATGGCGCCGCTTGAATCATCGGGTGCTATCGGGGCCGTGGGTTGAGGGAGCTCACCGTGCGTTGCGTAAGACACACCGGCGCGTCGGGTTAGATGACGTCGTTGGCCGTGACACATATTGCCTTTGCAGAGGCAATAACGTTCGTTCGGGACTTCCGGGCGTAACAAAGCCCACGAATTCAATTTCAGCTGCCTGGCGTACTATCGTGCAGTAACGTGCAGAAAATACGTACAGTAACGCGTGTTCCCTTTTGTAGTGGGTGACTGGCTTCAAATCATGAAGTCATTATGATAATCACACGTTCTGACGCCTGTTCGTGGTGTACGCTTGTACCACGCAATATTACTGCGCTATTTCATGTTGTGCTGTGAAGCACGTATACAGGACACGTGTGTTTGTATAGTACAAAAGTTACTTTCACTGCATCTTCAATCAAGGGAAGTTATTTTCACTGCATGGCACAAGCATGTGCGTTGCTATGTGGCAGAACACCCGCTTGCCACGCTCACAACACCGGCTCAATCCCAACACAGACCCCGAATTTCTCATTTGTTGGCGTCTTTCTCTATGCTTTGGTTACGCGCAAGATGGTGATTTTTCTCTCACAGCGAACTACGCCTACGCCGGAATTTCTTCTAAACGAGCTCTTTAACGATACAGTGGTTATGGGGTTGACCAAAAAGTCGCCGGTTTGATTACAGCCGCGGTGGACGCATTTTCTACGGAGGCAAAAATGCATGAGTTTTACGCTTCAAGTCGGATATACGTTTATTTTGGTGCACGTTAAAAATTACGTGTAATCAAAATTTCTGGAGCCTCCCACTACGGTGTGTCCAATAATCATTTTGTGGCTTTGGCACGTGATAAACCATATGCTGTCGTTAATACGTATACATACAAACCGATCAACGGATGGATGCAATGGATGCAACAAAGACAACTGCTTGAAACGGGAATTGGGACCTGAACAAGAGGAGCGACGAAAGAAAGATAGATTTTGGCAGATTGTTGATTTGGCGCACTGCAATGCTGGCGGCTCGCGTACGAAGAACACTTCCCGAATTCTTTTTCATTGTCCCTACCGTGCTTTGAAGGTTGGGCAAACAACGCCCGTGCCGATGTCATGCCGGCGCCAGCATGGCGGCTCAGTCGAAAGTAATCACGGGCATTGTCAGCGCAGTGCCTTTGTGATAAACGTGCCAGAAAGTGGGCAAATAAGAACTCTGAGGCTGGCATCCTGTTTGACGTCCGTGCATGACGCCCGTGCTGAGTTTGAATAGATTAGCGAGCAGGCCCTTGGTCGTGTGTAATTAGTTTAATAGCATGCATATTTGTCGAAGTATCATCGCGCGCAGCCGCATCTTCCAATACACCAGCAAAACGTACGCGGCTCGACACGCGTAGAAAAGTTTGCAGCGCTCATGCTGTAGCGTAAATTGTACGCAGAGCTCTTCCACGTATACTGACATCACACTGACACCCCCTCCTCCCCCATCTCGTTCTTTTTTGCTTGTTTTTTAGGTTCGCGTTGTTTTCTCATCCAAAAAGTGAATGTGTAAATGTAAATGCCAGACAGAGTTAATGCACTTCGAAACATATCGTTTGGCGTCAACATGAATTACTGCAGTGTCAGCTACTTGAAAATTACGGGATTAGTGTAAATGACTGCTAATGTAAAGTTCATCTAGCACCATCGCTCTTCAATTGAGTAGTATGGTCGTCGGCACTGAGGCTGACGCTCAACGTTAGTGTAGTTTAAGTCCTTCACATTATTTCATAGATTCAGGGGAAGGCGATTTAAATCAGTGTGCGTAGGACACGAAGCAGCAGGAGAGAGAGGAAAGGCGGGAAGGTTTATCAGTTCAAAATAGCCAGCGTGCTACCTTTGATAGAGGAGATGGAAAAGTATATATATATATATATATATATATATATATATATATATATATATATATATATATATATAAATATAAATATATATATATATATATATATATATATATATATATATATAATAAGGAAAAGAAGTGTATACCCAAGGGCTTGTTGTTCCGTGTTTTGACACAATAATAATGAGATCTAACAGACAATAACGCCAAGGAATGTATAGGCAAAATTATTAGAACAAATGGAATGTAAATAAGAAGAAAGGAAAGTGGGTGAAACAATAACCAGCCGTGAGCAGGAATCGAACCAAGACCTTCGAATATTATATATATATATATATATATATATATATATATATATATATATATATATATATATATATATATATATATATTTATATATGTTTGCAGACTAGCATACGACTTTTATGTGAAATGATGGAAATACGGAGAGACATGTCGCTTTCCTCCTATAGCATTGAGAAAGTATGACAGCCTTATTTTAAGGGGATTACCCAGTACGCCTTTGTGCTCTGCAAATAGCCACACACGATTGAATTGAGCGTCACAATATCTGCAGTCGTGAAGGCGTGACGTAATATTTTTCAGAAAACTAAATACTCAAATGCGATTTCATGCCCCACTGCCCTAAAGTAAACATTTTAGTGTGAATCATCAATAAGCGCGTAAAGAGCGCCTGCAAGTTCAGTGAAACTTTGCATATTAGTGAATCAAGTGTAGCCTTGTTGTACCAAATAAGGGATCTCAAACAGCTTTTTAGTCATCATCATCGTCATCATTTTTCAGTCTATTTAGGCCCCTGCAAGACGAATACCTCGCTCGCTCTTCTCAAGTTTACCCTATAGCCTGTAATACCTGATTGTCATTTTATCCGCGTGAACTTTCGCCAGTTTGTCTTACTATATGCCTTCCTCGACCGCGTTTTGCCTTCCTTCATAACCTTTCTGTTGCAGCACTTCTTATTCCTACGTACACATTTCGTGGCTGACTTAGTTCAATTTATTCCAGTGGGTGAGCTACAATATCTGCTACCACTGTCTATTCTCTGACCCATTTACCTGCATGATCGTGCTTTTTTCCCTCTCCTTTACTCTCTCTCTCTCTCTCTGTACACCCTATTTCTCACCCCTACTCACCAAGCTCTGTGTAGGGTAGCGAACCGGATGCTAATACCTAATTTGTTTGTTTGTTTGTTTGTTTGTTTGTTTGTATCCTCTAATGCATGACTCGTACCCACTCTGGGGGATTGGCCAAGAGAACATATAGTCTCATATGGTCGATAACTGCATTATTAACCTCCCGGCCTGCTTCTTCATCGCTTTCTCTTTCTCTACCATTTTCTGATATTTTTATGTTACTCCTATCATAATTAGTTCCAGGGCACGTTGCATGGTTCTGAATTCTTTCTCTAGTTTCATTGTTGTCCTGAATTTTTCAACCATCTCTTGACATGCACCACTAGATAATTCTACATTGCCTGCCAAATCTTTGTATATTAGAAACCTTCCACGACATTCTTCCTTATGAGTTCTCTATAGCGTATGACAAGACCATTAATTAGTATCGTCTATGCATTGCTAATTCATCAAGACTTGCTAAGGTGAATAATTTCCCAGCGAATGTTTCTATTAATGTAACTCTGCTAATCAAGCTTCGCTTGACAAGGCCTTTTTGTAGATCGTTCCTAGGTTCGGCTTTCTGGAACGGCCTGTTCGAGTCGTCAGATCGTGAGTACCCTCCGATGTTTCACAAAGCCCGACCACCACCGTGGTCGCATGTTGAATTCTGAGAGTCAGAGATGAATGCATAAATTTGTTTGGAGTGAGACATGGAGGGTTAGCGCAACAAGTATGTACCCTTTAAGTTCCTCGCTAGCCAGACTGTCACTGACAAAGGTAGGCGTTAAGACTGTTTCAGCCTTCCATGCTTTAGTATACCTATAGAGTAACGTTTCAGAACAGAGGGGAAGGTGAGAATTTGAACTCGTTACTTCTTTTATTTGAAAAAAGAAAGCAGTCTAGACTACCATGCGGCCCAACTGCTTGCAGCTGATGATGCGATATAATTAGGTTACGTGCAGATGATTTTGTCCGGAAGTAAAAAAAAACAGCGGGTCGTTCCCGACTAGCACCTCGGGACCTCATTAAAGTTCTCTGTCTGTCCACCCGTCCATTCTTCCATCCGTTCGTCCGTCTGTCTGCCTGCCATCCGTCCGTCCATCAATTCGTCCATCTGTCTGTCTGTCTGCACGAAGCGTGTTGACGACACCAAAGCCTGACAGCATTTCGTTATTGCCATCCTAAAAATGTCGATCGAGCACAAGAAAAGGTGAAAAAAATTAAGAAAATATTTGGTGCCATTTTCAACGTCGCTCTGAAACTGCCGGCGCAGGTGCCCCTAAAATCTTCACTCCTCAAACCCCATTTCGTCTATTATCTTCGCGCGGAGAGCTTAAAATAAGGGCAGCGAGCACTGCTCAAATGAAGTGGACATAACTACTGCGTACCTTTCCTTTTCTGCGGGCAGTAAGGAGACGGCGCCTTCGCAAACGGCCCAGTCCGAACTTCGCTCACGACCGGCGCCAATCGTTACACCCCTCTCATTGAGTCGTTCGAAAACGCCCCGTCCGTCTAATACAGCGGGGATCGGCTGTTCCCCTCTTTACAAGGGTCCCGGCTGCTGGCCAGTAATAACTTGGCTGTCGAAAGATGGACAACGGGTGTGCACCAGCTGCGGAGCGTGCAGGCGTCCCTCTCGCTTTTTTTTTTTTTGAGGGTACCCTCCGCCTTTATCCCAATCGGATGTTTCAAGTTAGAAAAAAAGATACCAAATATTTTTATCGTTCCTTGAAAGAAAGCTCTGTGTACATACCGACGGCAGCGCAGGCCCTTTTATAACGCGGCGATGGACGCAAGGGCAGGCGAACGCTTTCTTCGGGATTCGAAAAATAGAGCGGCCCACGACCGCCTTTCTAACGATCTGCGAGCGATCGTTGGACGCCTATATAGGGGAAAACAGCTTTTCTCCATCCAAGCTGCTCGCAGTGTCTGCAGCCTCCAGCGAAGTGAATCGCCTGTAACACACCCCCCCCCCCCCCCCACACACACACAGGCTCCTTTATTCCATGCACAGCTTTATATCATCCCGCCACCATTGAAACGAAAGACCCCTTTCCCGGTTTCTTTCCCTCTCGCGCTCTGACCTGTTGTGTTTGTTTGTCTCAAACTTTCGTTTTTATGAGCCGGTCCGAGAGACCACGATGCTAATGCTCGCCATATTTCGTCCCATCGCCGTCTAGAGACACGCCCCTTTCGTGTGCGATGGAGTGCGCGAGTTTTCCTCGTGCTTGTTACGTGCGCGCCGTCCACTTCGCCCCTAAAACCACACCACTTTTGTTTTTACTTTCTCTCTTTGTTTGATGCATTTTCGATCAATTCCAGCAAAGCAGACGCTGCGCGGCCAGACCAAAACCGTTCATTCGGGCGGTATTGATGTCGTATAAGGCGGATTCATTCGCGCCGTTTCCGAACGAAAATGGAAGCGTGCATAATACATGCTGCGCAATATTCGCAGTATGATGCGACCCACTCAGTCGACGCTTTGCTGATCTGCGGCGCGAAATTGGCTTGTCTGCATTTCGGCGCACCCAGGCGTGTCGTTGTTGTATTCGAGCAAATAGCTCCTGTGTGTGTAGCAGCTGTTGCTTTCTGTTTTTACATGGTCGTCAGATTTTCACAGCAGAAACGTCACCGATGCAATGTGCGCGTTTTCTCGCGCGTAGAAGTTGCGGGGCGTGTTCATCTCTACATGCTGAATATGAATTATTAGGCGGGAGGATTATACCGTAACGAAGGGTTAGATATAGTTGAGTACCAGAAAACGGCAGCCTCCCCATTTCTCTCCCTTTCACTGTTTTGCGGTAGACGCAGGCATAGAAGGAGACAAAAATCGGTATAATGTAGACTTATGCGTATGTTAATTCCGTCTGATCACTACATATGGACAGGAGCAATGACCTTTTTTTTCTATGAATTTATAAAACTAAATAACAAATGATACCCTAACAATCTTACAGAAATTACGCATTCCTCCAGGAGCACCATTTATACAATGAAGCAGATACCTTTTTAAAGAGCCACTCGCCAAGCTCCCAAAATACAAAAAAAGAGCGCAAAATTATTTCCTGATATTTCTCGCCCTTTTTGGCGCACTACTGTGACGTAGACAGTAGTTCCCTGTGACGTCTACAGCGTACATGCTCTCAATTCGTTGATATACGCGAAATATGACATGTGATTTGTCTCCTGCACTGCTTTGCCATGAAGCCGCCCATCCGTTCTTCTTTGTCCCGCATGAATATCGAGCACAATGAACTGATAAAACTTCAATTTTCGTGTTTACAACAGCGCAAGCGGCGATAACAGCGTGCAGCCAGGAAGCACGCATTCCTGATAGGCTCTAGTGCTTAGTCCTAATATTGTTCACGTCCATCCAAGAACGAAGAGGCGACGAGGATGCATCGTGCGTATGAAAGAGAGGAGGAAATCATCCTCTCATCTTTAAACGCGGGGTGGTGAGTGGCTCTTTATGTGTTCATATGCTCGATTATATTGGCAATAACGCATCGTTTCTGCATAACTTTTTCTTGGAAAAATAAAAGCAGCTGCGACCGTTGTTTATAAGCGTTAAGCTCTTAATGGGCATCGAAGGTGAATCACCTATGATCTTCATGTTTATCTAGCGCAGTTACGTTTTTAACTATGCCTGTAACAGTATATATTTCTGGTAAAGTGGGCCATGAGTGCTTCTTGGCTCCAACAGCTCCGTGTACTTTAGAGCCAGATGACGATAGATATTGAGGGACAGCACATAGAATAACATGAGCACGCTTCTAAAGCACCATAAGTAAACATATACATGTTCGTCATAAAACTTGGTTTCTCTCGAACTTCACGCGTTAGCGCTGATCTTTTCGAAAGGTATACGTAGGAATATTAGGCGCAGCGTGCATCACCTTCATGTTAGCTCACGCGTCAGGAATCTCGGTGCAATATTAATACAATGCCAGCATTTTAAAAAAATAAACTAAGAAAAGAAGAAGGCGTTGTAGCCGTTTCTTGGCGACGGTTGCGCCTTTCCTCTTGGTTTTTAGAATGAAAAAAAGATTATTAGGGAAAAAAATCTTGAATTCGGCGAGCTTAAAAGTTGTCGTTTTAAACCCGCTCTTGAATGGTCAGCACAAACAAGCACGATGCACACTTTTGGTATAATTAGGTCGATGCTCACAAATGCTCATGTGATCAGGAAAGGCTGACGCACTTTCATTGCTTTGTGTTTCAAATTCGATGGTCATGGGCCTAATTTTTTGTATATATGATAGCTTGAGCTGCAAAATCTTTCAGTGGCCACGTCAATTTTGTTTACGATGCAAACCAAAACTGATGTGTTGTGGCAGCGCGGCGAATACACTTGGTCCTGGGACGAATTAATTTGGAATTGTGATATCCACTGCAGTATTTTTGCAGGCCCGGGTAGCCGTTCCAAAGCGTTATAGAACGCTGCTGAGCCACTGGGCACTGAGTCTAGTAATTCAAGGACTTTCGCGTTGTTCTAGATGGTCGTAGTCAGCCGTCTGTGTCCGTGGAAGCACTGTTCTTTCCGAATTACGTCACTGTATTTCTCAGGTACCGAACGTATTGATGAATTTGCTTAATCAATTCTCTGCTATAAACAATGAGCTGATCGCTTGTAGGTCGATAATATCGGCAAACAAAACCTTTTACTCGCGCTTCATGATTTCCTTGAAAGAAAACAGGAAGGCGATTCAATGCGAAGACTTGGTAATGAGAACAGCCACGTGAGAGTGGACGGAGAAAAAAATGTAGCCCCAATAGGTTACTCTGCGAAGACGCCTCACACCTTATTGTCTGTTTTTGCTGGGCTTGGCAATACCGTTTCTCCTCGCCGCACTGACACCAGGGGTAATGGCACAATGAGCCTCTGGGGATACAAATGGGTCCGCGAAAGAAAAATAAACACAACTGGGAATGGAAGATCGGAATCAAGGCGAAGAAGACAAAGCAACATTACGCACCGCAATTGTAAGTGCCCCGCAGGACCACAGGAGAACGATAAAATAAAACCCGAACATTTCTTATACTACAAGAAAAGACGATGAAGGAATGAAGAATCGGAAAAAAAGGAATGACCAAAAAGAGGTGAAAGTCCGAGAAAAGAAGTTTGCGATGGAAAGAAAGAAGTGCAGGAAAACAGTGGATAGTGGTACACGTGGAAGATAATGAAAGCGTGGTCGTACGGGCGCACATGTATGCTGGGGCTCCGAGTCGCAACGGCCAGGCAGGCGCCGACTCTTCTTGCGGTATAGTCGAGGCGCAAACGTTAATTACGGCGTCGGTGTCATTTACAAGTTTCGCGAAGTCGTTCGCTCCCTGCCGTCCCTAGCGATTGCTGGCTAGAACAAAGGAAAAAAAAAGTTCTGGCACTCTCCTTGCCAATCCCTCTGAGCCCCAGCAGCGGCTTCCAGCGATATCTGTCTCTCCTTAAGGTCCTTCTCATTTCCTTTTTGTGCCACTCTCAAAGAAGCCGCTCATTTTCAGTGCCATTCTCATTTGAAACTCACTCGCGAAGAAACGTACAAATAAAAGTTTTCAAAAAATCTACGCCGAGTGTTTTCATCGTCTGTCCGAGCGCCATGCTCCAGCAGTTCTGGAAATGTTCGAACGACTCGAAACGTAACAATAACGAAGAATAAGATATAGAAACAACCCCTGTCAAGCACTTTGAATAAGACACAGGATAACCAGAAGAGAGAGAGAGAGATGCGAGCCATCCTTATGAGCATAGCAGCTGTTTTTCTGGAGATATGAGAGTGCGAAGTGTCATTATCATTTCTTGAGCAAAGGACGGGAGAGCCGTGGACAAAGAAAGCAAAAGCATAGCTGACATCCGAAAGGTGAGCATAGCAAAACGATCCAATCTTCGGAAGGCAGTCCCCATAATTCTTTATAACGCGAGAGCCGATTCAAGTAGCATCAAGACGGGAAATCAGATTATCCAAGCCCAAGGCAAATGAGTGCATTGAAACGGGATACCCTTCGCAGAGAATTTTTCGCACTAACTTATTCATTCAAGACCCGGGTGTTCATACTTAAGTAACGTAACATTCGAGCATAAATCATATGCGCAGGATCAAAATCTGTCTGAGACTGGCGAGCATAAATAAACAGCTCAGAGATAAGCTTGAATTGAATTGTTATAATTGTTAATATTATCAGCTCAGACAATGACGAAAGCGCTACTGAAGTTTTCGCGAACAGTCAGCCTCGTTGAACAGCTGCAGCATTCCCGAAGAGAGAGAATGAATGGTAGAAAAGGAAAGGTAGGGAGGTTGACCAGCCCCGGATAACCAGTTTGATACCCTACACGTGGAAACATGATTGGCGAGACTGGAAGGGGGAGATGAAAGGGAGGACAAAGCAATACAGATAGCCCATCCAACAGCACACACACAAATACGCATTAAGTTTTCACCTTCCGAATCGGCATGGAAGACAGTACTGCTTGCGACCATTGCGGCAGCGATGAAACGATAGAGCACGTTCTCTGTCACTGCCCTCGTTACAGCGTGCAAAGACGGCAGCTAGCTGTTGCGTTAGTGCGCCTTGTCGACAGACCCCTGTCAGAACAGTCAGTGCTTGAAAGGCGACATAATCTGCCTTCACATGGAAAATCAGTGAATACCTTATTGAACTTTTTGCGTGGTAGTGGCCTATTGAATAGACTATAGCACCCGCGCTCATTTTTTTTTTCTTTTTCGCGCGTCTGTTTGACTCTTCGCTTTCTTTCTCATCTTTCTTCCCCATTTTAATTTCCCTTAGTGCGGGATAGCAAACCGGATGCTTCAATTTCTGGTTAACCTCCCTGCATTTCCCTCATTTTATTCTCTCTCAGTCACAGTTCATAACTCGGACGTGGTACGCGACATCATTGCGACAGTCGCATTGTCCATGAACGCTTTAAAAAAATCGGTACTTTATTGATCGCCTTCAGCTGCGATGCTCTGTGTCAATGACATGCAAGAACAGATTTAAAATTCATTTGTCTAATTTCAAGGTGTGCTATAAAGCATGCCAGTGACTGTCTTTGAACGTTATAAACCAGAAATTCACAGAGGATGTGGCTGTAGTAATATACGTGTGGTTCTTTATGTATGGATAATTGGGAGCACGAATGGTCCCAACAAATGATGAGGCTGCAAGATTTAGGAGCAACACTTAATGAAATCATGAATAAACACACACACACACACACGCACGCACGCACGCACACACACACACACACACACACACACACACACACACACACACACACACACTCACACAAAGCAAATACAACATGAAAGAGCAAACTACGAAAGTTTCAAGGAGCGAATGGTCGCAGGTGGTGTTGACGATTGGTCCATTAGGTCTGGCTGCTTGTTGGGCACTATATAGAGATTATGATCTCCTGTGCAAGCCCTCGAACACTGCTGGCGGCTTGAGACCTTGAAAGGTATCGTATCTTCTTGTGTGCCTTCAAGAGATGCCCGAGTGGCATTATCGGCGTGTTCGTTCCTAGCGATGTCGCAGTGACTTTGAAGCCACTGAAACGTCACGTGGTGCCCTTTTTCATGTGTTGCATGAAGAAGGCTTCGAACATTAAGTACGAGCTGCTCGTAAGGCCCAGGAAGCAGTGCTGATAGCACAGGTTGCAGGGCTGCCTTGGAGTGGCTGAACATCAACCATTGTTAAGGTGGTTTCCGATAGACCCTATACGAAGTCCAGCGCGCAGAGGAGCTGCTTGCGGAGAGAAACGGCGAATTTTAATCAAAAAGATGAGGTAGCGTACGCCTGTGCATTTTGAAAAGTTATCAGTAAACAGAAGCCTCGTACGGGCTGTTCTCTCATCGCTTTGGATAAAATAAACTGGAGCATGCGTCGAAAAGGTGGAAAATGTGAGCGTATATATATATATATATATATATATATATATATATATATATATATATATATTCATAATTCACTCGTTGCCAAAAAATCTCAATGCAGAAACTTTCTTTTCAGTAAGGTTATGTCTTACACAAGCATGGCTATGCTGCCACAGTTCAAAAGTTTATTTCAAGAATAAATAAAAAATGCACCATACATATCAATTTGCCCCAACCGGCGGGGCAAAACGAGACAGCGCGAAAAAAATTTGTTCTCTGCAGTTTTTGCCATAGAAGCACTTGAAATTCAACCCATGAGCTCTCGTGCAGTGTTCATGAGCCCATTTCTTGCAATACACGCATTAAATCTAGACAGAACCAGGCGCTGTGCTGTTACAAAACTTGGTGCGTATTAAACACCAAAATACTTCTTTGTGAGAATGTTATCTCTTGGTGAACATTTGCACTTAATTTAATCATTCAATTGCTAGAGGCTAGATATGTTCTGACGCATATTTTTCTCCTATTTTGATATTTGTGGTATAAATGATGCCCCAGGTAGACGAAATGAAACCCCAGGGGGTCGTAATGTCCGAATTCCTCCATTACAGCCCCCTTCACAATCATTTCGAAGTTTTTGGACTTTAAACTGCCATAATCCTTCTTGTTCTTTTCTTTATTATTATTATTATTAATATTATCATTATTATTATTAGTAGTAGTAGTAGTAGTAGTAGTAGTAGTAGTAGTACCGCCATCATCAGCTCATTTGGGGAAGACCGCAATCGAGAAAGTAGTGTTTATGTAGAAATTATGGAGAGGTGACGAAGAAACTTGTGCTGCAAGGCATATTAAGCGTGATGAGCTGTCATTCTGAGTGCTTTTAACATCGTCAATGCTTCGTTTTACGATAGCATAGTGGGTACAAAGAAATCATTGGGCTCTCGCAAAAGTAAGGCGAAGGCGCATGTCGTCCAGAGTAAAACTTCTATAATATGAAAGAGGAAGACGTTTAATTAGAAGAAGGAGAAGAGGTCGGCCTGGAAAGTGGATGGAATAAATTAAACACGCCTTGTAGTCAATAAAGGAATAATATAAATATTTATTTATTTGTCTGTTTTGTCTAACCGACAGACAGTAAGTAGCACTAATATTTATGTTCATGGCGCATGTGACGCTCTGTAAGCTCGACATTGGACACATAGTTTTACTGAACTGACCCCGAGGGTGCAATTGTTGTTGTGCCACTTGTTTCGCGACTTCGAAATGAGGTCTTCGTGCCTGAGGCTGGCACAGCGCCTACGCACCTTGTTAGCCGAAACCATTGTTAGGAAAGTCTGTCGCTTCCAAGGAGCTTATGTCACAACGCCGCTCCCTGAACTTTCGAAGTCGGCGTGGGCGACTTACAAGTGGAACACTAATTTAAGAAAGTTGCGGGCGCTTTTGAGAAGGAAGAAAAAGCGATTCATGTTTTGAAAGTTTCAAGCTGTGTGTCGCTTAGCTCAGCCCGTTCAATTCAGTACTGCTATGTTTACGAAGTGGACCTAGACAACCCCTTTGGAGATATTGTCATTCCTTAAAAGCAACGTGCATTATAGTCTGTGCTGTCACACTCAGTATTTCATATGTCGATAAAACATGTACATTGAGTCAATTAGCATAGCAGTAAGGTCTTAGTGCCGGAAGGGCTAGCACTGTAAAAATAAATAGAACGTTTTTGCGTTGGAGTCCTGTTGTGCGTTTTCTTTTTAGCTAATATTGAACGTGGTAAACTGGAATTTCGGTCTTTCATTTAATACGTGTTATATTATTTTATTATTATTTTTTATTAGTTATTAATATTATATATTAATATTATATATTATTTTATTATTATTTTATTATTGTTATAATATTTATATTATTTTGAGAGACCACTCACGAGAAGTACCTTCAAGTAATGCAACCTACGCGTCAAAGCTGCGAACGCCCACGCGACCTCTGCCGGAAAGTAGCAAAACCGACAGTGCCAGTGTTCGCCCCAACTACAACATCGAAACGTCACGTCATTCTCAACAAGCCTCAGAAAATCAACCATTCAATGGAGACCGTGCCTCTGCATCAGTCATGCAATTGATTCTGCCAATGCTTTTCGCAGCACTTAAGGCAATCCTGTCTGCTCTACCGGAAGCAAACAACCTGCCAGAAGTAAAAGCACTGCTGCCTCTGGAAGCACTACTGTGTCAACAGTCCGGGTCAAACCTGCGACAAGTAACATATGAATAAGCGCTACAAAGATGTCTCCATATACCAGTGGAATGCCAATGGTCTTCGAAGGAAGTGTGCTGACTTCCGTAAACTCCTTCTGCAGTATAATTTTCCAATACTTTGCATACAAGAGGCAGGAATGAATGATGATTTCTGCCTCTCCAACTACGTGATATATAAGTCATCTCGTCGAAGTGGTCCTATCAGAGTGCATTTGTGCGTCAGAAAGGACCTACCTTCTCACCAAGTTCACTCAAGTGATTCGGACTTCCCGGAATTCGTCACTTGCAAAGTATCCTTTGGTGAGCAGTGCGTAACAGTGATCAGTTTTTACCTACAACCTTCAAGCCGCATTTCGGTGGAAGAGCTAACAAATATCTTCAACATTTCTAATTCATATAAGTTTATATGCGGAGACTTTAATGCACACAACATAATCTGGGGTAGTGATCGATGTGATGCACGTGGGAACATTGTTGAGTGTGCCGCAGACAAATGCAATTTGACAATTTTAAATGACGGCTCCCCAACTTTTCTCCGAGGGCATAATTACTCTAGTTGCATCGAAGTAACCTTGTGTTCCCAAGATCTAGTGAATGGTGTGGTATGAACAACGGATGTAGAAACACGTGGGAGTGACCATTTTCCCATTCTAATAAATCACCCCTACTTGCGAAAAGACGACACCAGACGCTACAGCAAACTGACGAACTGGAAAGCTCTTCGGTACCACCTAACAAACCAAAATAGTGAACTCACGACAGTTGAAAGCTTTACTGAATTTCTGCAAGATAATGCGAATAAATGCACAAAGAAAGTCCCCATTCCAAAAGACTATGCTGCAGTCGATGGAGAGTATGAACATCTAAGAGCCATCAGACGACGTTCAGAAAGGGCATATCGACGCAGCGGAAGTTTAGAAGCATACAAAAATGCACAGAAAATCCACAGTGTAATGCGCAGACGGCTAGAAAATTTAGGTAAACGACGCTGGCGTGATTTCTGTGGCACGCTCTCTCCCCACACACCTGTTCCAAGAATTTGGCTTGTAATTCGAGCACTTAGCGGCCCTGTATCACAGAGCTTCCCATTTCGTGCTCTTGCTGTAGCCTTGGACAAACCGGAAGCTGTGGTAGCAGATGAATTTTGTCAACATATCAGTAGGCCCGCCGCATCACAATGTGCCTTATTTGATAATTCTGTGGCGTTATCCAGCCAGAAAATTAATGCTTGCTTTTGGGCCCAGCATCTTCAACTAGACCCTGTATTTACGTTAAGGGAGCTGCATTGTGCTATAG